>CM040244.1:232721985-233342640 GCA_022545495.1 Chrysanthemum lavandulifolium | reverse complement strand
GATTACTATTAGGTTTGGTCTCGGTTATTTATATAGTTTAGACCAAAAGACAAAGGATGAGGTTTGACTTCATTTATAAGTTTTCTTGGAATTAAAATTTATGCTCTAAGCGTGGTAATATATCATTACTTCACATGTGTTTTACTCATTTTATCTTTCATTATCTCTACTCCATCTTGCAATATCTAAGTCCTCTCGCCGGCCATGTATTTATGCCCAATTTTTAGACATAAAAAATATTTTCCTAATGTATCAAGTTTTGGTTAATTATTTCAAAAATGAAATATCTCACTTCTAATTGATAGCTAGCTCTCTCTTGTTTGAAACTACACATAAACCACACATAAAGTGAAGCAGTAGAATCGTGCATATGAATTTTTATTATCTCAAAAAGGGGGTCTCACTTTTGTAAAAAGAAAAATTATGAAAGTGTCAGGTCCTTTTTGTAAATCGATACATAGTGTAGAGGTAAGCTTGTTATGGAGGTCATACTGATTCTTATAAGCCATATGGTGAGAATCTCTACTACTATGATGTGAACTCACTCTATCCTTTTGTAATGAAAGAATATCCTATACCTTGTGGTAAACCTGTATGGTATTCAAATCTGGAAGACATGAACATTGATAGCATGTTAGGAACTTAAAAGAAGGGCTTTCGGTTTTTTTCACTGCTTTGTGGTCTTGCGACTATTTAAATAAATAAGAATATCAAATTTATATATATATATATATATATATATATATATATATATATATATATATATATATATATAAAATATAATACTTATTTTAGAAGAAATATTACGAGACTAAAAGGTATTTTTGTAATATATGCATTATGCTTAACAAAACGACGTATTTTCTTTGCCTAATACATATATGTATAATATAATTTGCGAATATAGACCACTTGTGTGTTTGTTAAAATTAGCGATGAAAGCGATAGCGATGGAGGTGAAGCAAGAGGAGTGAGTTGTGAAGAATATCCACATTTCACCGCTTCTTAAAGAAATATAAGAGAAAAAATGAGCATTTCTAAATATAAAGAAAACTCACCGCGTTTTCCAAACGACTAATTAAATCCAAAATGCTTATCTTTCACCGCTTATCATTTCAAAAATTTCAACACCGCCTCCGTGCCAAACATACCTACTTCTTTCTCCGCTTGGTAACAAAAAAGAGAAGTTGCTTTAAATTGTAATAAAATCATAGTTTATTCCATAATTCGTCAACAATTTAAGAGTGTCACTGTTTTCTTGTTCAAAAACTGAACTTGAGCTTAAAAGTACAAATTTTGTATTCGCTCCGTCTTAAAATTATTATTCCCGTTTAACTTTTTCAGTCTTTTTTTTACAACTTTGACTTTTTTTTTTTTTTTTTTTTTTTTTTTTGTTATATAATACTGACGCAAAATATATGAATGGATTGGGTTTTAAATGTATTTTCATTTGTATAATTTTCATCAACTATCTATACTACTTATAATGCATTTAATCACTTCCCTCATATTATTTTTTTAAGATTTCCTAATATATATTTTAAGCAAATACAAGTAACAAAGCATAATTTACAACTATTTGAAGCACACATATACAACTAAAAAACCAATATTCAACACATACAATTAATACACTATTTAATTCACCCCTTCACCAAAATATATAACCATTTAATCACAATATACAATCTAATCAAGCTACAAGCCAATCCAACACTAAAAAATATATCTGAGAAACAAATAAAAAGAATATTCAATCCAAATCCAAATCAACCTCCCTCACCTATCTGGTTCGAACAAGAACACTAACGAAACCAAAAAAACCCATCACCATGTCCGAACCAATCACCGTGGCCATTGTGTGATCTAAATAGCCTACCCGAGACCATAATCTATCCTAAACCCATCACCATGTCCGAACCACAAAAAGAAAAAAAATAAAACAAGGTCTCATTTGATCTCATTTGACCAAACCAAGACTACGAATAACCACATGGTTAACATAACCCCAGTTCATATTTAGACACCAGATATGTGTCTTCATCGGTCCAAGAAAAGAAAAAGAAAAAAGTTCGAAAAGATGAAGTGCAATATACTATTAACCAAAACAAACAACATCAAACAAAAACCATCCTAAACCCATCTCCTCAAAACAAAAACTATCCTAAAAAAAGGACAAAAACTGAGATTATTGCAAAAACTGAGATCATTGGTTTTATAATTTAGTCACAAGATACTATATATTCGAAAGTCAAACTCATCATAGATCTATAACAAAACAATAAGATCTGAAAACCGGTTAAGAGAAGAAAAAAGGGTGTTTGTATTTGATCCTCGAATATGAAGATAAGATCATGTTTGATTCGCTTTTGGTTTAATGGAAGAGACGAATTTTAAAGGTTGTAGCTACATTTGAGAAAAGGGTGGCTGCAAAAGGTGAAATGATTTAGTGCTAGAGAAAAATTAAGGTTGTGTGTTTTTTTAACCCATTTGAGTTGGTGTCAAACTGTCAATATTTGTGACCTAATAAACTTAACATTTAAAAGAGCAAAATTTTAAATACTTTGTGGGTTGGTCTTGGTTATTTCTTATTGAGCCTAATTTTGTTCAAAACCACAGACTGGAATTTGTGTTATTCAAATGTTGTCTTTGGTTAATGATACATTAATGAAAATTGCAACGATATGGTTATATTTAGTAAGGGTGTTAATCACCCCGCTTATCGGGGGGTTCGGTTCGGTTCGTTTGGTTAAAAGAAATTCTTGGTAAACCGAAACCGAACCAAATAACTCGAATTACCTAAATAAATTATTTATTTATCTCTACTAGCATATAAAAATGTGGGACTATTCTTAGAAAATGCTATGAAATGACATTTCATTTAATTGCTTAAAGCTATTTTAATTTAAATTATCATTTAATTGTACGGTTATTATTAGGAAAAAAAACATGTAACCACACAACATTTCCTCGCCGCAAAATATAGTCATAGAGTACCCGCTGCCGCATCGCGCGGGTACCCTGCTAGTGGTATAAAACAAACAAAAATATCTAAGGTCAAAGTTGAAATGGAAAGTCCGAAAAAGTTAAATGAGAACAATAATTTTGGAACGGAGGTAGTATATATTTTATGTGGCATCTTCAATTCCAGTAACCCAGCTTTGTCATTTTGCATTGCGTCTTCCAGTTTGTTATTGTCATCTCTGTCTCAACAGTTAAAAACCAAAGTAGCCTTTTTGTCATTTGCAAGTTTATAAAGACTTCACGCATAGCGGTGCCGAAAAGATATGAGAGTTGATGTGTCGTATGTTGACTATGAAATGAGGGGAGGAAAGTATGTGAAAATAATATGAGATGAGGAAAGTAAAATGAAGAGAAAGTTGAATTTTTCAAAATGTTAGTGATAAAGTTAGCATAATGGGATGTAGCGTAGCGGCATGATTAAGCTTTATGTTTTAGTGGTCAATACGAAGCTTTTGCATTTATAAGACGTAGCATATAGCGACACAAAATATGAAAATATTTATATATTCATATAATATTTTATATATACTGAGTTTACAAAAAGACGTGGCGTAACGGCGTGACCAACCCTCACGTCTTTGTGCTACCATAACGCACCTTTTCGAACGATGGTTTGGAGTATTCATTTGGTTGTATATGTTGCCTTTTCGTATAATGATAAAAGATAGATGATAATAGTTTGGAATCGTGTAAAGGCAAGGCTTTCACAATGCAGATACTATTGTTTGTAGCAATGGACTGTGCTATATATGTATCCAAAAAGGAACCACGTCTACTTACAGCCTGTTGAATGTGTAAATGATATTTGGCCTTTATGCGATTGCACTTGGAACCAAATGGATCAAACCATATCTTACATCGTTAAGGAATGATCAGTTCAATGACATTGGTTTTAAACACCGATCAACATCAAGACATTGGTCACGGGTACATTTATAGTTTAGGATTAAGCCATTACCTGTTAAAGCTGTTGGGTCTTACCAGCTTTTGATAACCATAATTTGCTTAAATAGCTTAGAAAGTTCAATGAAAGTAATATATTTGGGTGCGTTTGGTATGTCGTAATTGGAATGGGGGAATACTTTCATTCCAAAAAAATATGTTTGTTTGAAGATTTTGAAATTTTACTATGCATATCATAGTCAAATATTAATAGATACACCATTCCTGTGGGGAGTGAGTGTTGACTCAAGACCTGAATCGCACATCACCTCTATCCAATAAAAACCCTCCAACTCAAAACTACCTAATTCTATCCTAACACTAGCATAAGTGGAGGGAATGATACCTTAGTACCCGAATTGCCACATCACCTATCCTACCCAATTTCTTTTTTTTTTCAATAACAATTAACAATTAATTTATTATGTTTTTTTTATTTTAAATGTTTTTATTTATATATTAAATGGTTTTCAATAACAATTAATTAAAATTAAATCCATATTGTAAAAAAACAAAAACAAAATAGAAAAAATGTAAATGCAAATATGTATATATTATAAGGTTTAAAATGTAAACATTATATATTATAAGGTTTAAAATATAAATATCTTATAATAAAATAAGGAAGAGCATACTCCCATTTGTCTTCTCCGCTTGTATCTCCAACAAACACACACATTTCAATTTATTTTATTTTATTTTATTTTTAATATGAGTTTGGGTCCCCAACGTTGGCCTCACCCCGATTGGCTTCAAAGCCCGAATTGATACCCGAAATTCGTTATCCGACGAACAAGAAACGATGTTACCGATCGGTTACTTGAACCCGATCCGACTCCGAAAGACCAATTGCCTCCTCTTATAAATTAGCCTACTTTCAATTCTATCATAGTGACTCACATATTATTACACAAAACAAAAGACAATTGTACATCTTTCTTTATCATCACTGTTATACAAGCATGTATTGATATGAACTGAAGCATCTGCAAGAACGCGGCATGCGTGGTGACTTCGACGACTATTTTAGAATAACAAATGTTTTTCATTTTTACGTCTAATTCAAGTAAATTCTCTACCCGCTTAGTGAATTCATTTCACAACACTCTAAATGTATATGTGTTAGTTGTATGTATTTGTTTGGGTTTTCCAAATCTTTTCCGTGACATCATAAAATTTTTGATAAATAAAGACCTTCACAAATTCTTTCCCGTCAAACACTTTCCCAAAAGTAAATGATTTTGATAAATAAAGTTTGTATTGATTGAAATAAAGGTTAAAGTTATAAAAATTTGATCAAAATAAAATAAACCTACTAAAATGTAAAACTAAAACTCATAAAAATATATCAAAATGGATGTTGAATTAAAGAAGACAAAATTTTTAAAATATGGTGAAATTAGATCATAAAAAATTAAACGAATTAAAGATATTTAAATTTAAAATAAAGGTGATTAATTAGTTAAGAAGTGACGTGTCACACCCATTATCGGAGATTTAGTTTGTTAGAATTTACTCTTTTGTTATTTTTAGTTAGAAGGTGTGACACGTCACTTAACGACGAACTCCTTATCTTAATTTTTTTTTTTTTTTTTTGTCAATTCTTTCCATTATAAGCAGTTAAAAAATCAATTTTAGTTCTCTAAAATTAAAAACCCTAAATACATTATAAAGAAGATAGATTAGCTTTTCAATTTTGTGACAATTTTTTGGATGGTGAATTTTATAAAGAAATATTTAAGAACAATGTTATGATGATAATTCAATATATAGTAAGGTGCCATCTAAAGAAGTGCTGATAATTTTTTTATGATGATGTACATAAATTCAAAACTAGAAAAAAATAAATTGATTCCGAACTCTACTTCATCAATCCAAACAACATGAATGAGAATGATACATTTAATTCAATCCATTGTCATTCCACTATATACCGAAACTCATACCGATTGTAATTCACGACAACAAACCAAACACACCCTTAAAAAGATGCAACAATCAAACATCAAACATCAAACATAAACACAATATTTTTATTATAACAGAAACATAATAGCACTTCAAACGTTTCACACAAATAGAAGCATAAACTACCCCTTCAGCAACCTTATGCAGGAATGTGAAAGGTAAAACACACACACACACAACCATTATTCGACACACATACTTGATAGTACTTAAGAAAAGTAGAAAACACACCAAAACACACGAAATGCATTTAGATTCACGCACAAACTCCTTTACCAAGTCTAGTATAGAAAGGATGTTTGCTGCGCGATTGGCACCGGACACGAAAACCACCGACCTTATATGAAGAACATAGAATCCTTCAAGTTACTCTCAAGATTGTAGAAGTACTGATTGAATGAAGAAGGAGCCGAACCAGAAGCCTCCATTTCCATCGCCACCTCTTGATACATCCGACCCCTATATGCAACAAGATCCGCATAGTACACCGTCGGGACCAATGACACAGGCTTTGTGCACCGTGCAAAGATATAGCACAAGTGATACACGAGCTGCTGTATCTCATCAGATGAAAACTTATTCTCATCCCAAATCACAGAGTAGTGTGTGGCTTTACTTGTTCCAATCCCACCAAATGGCTGCAAAGATAAAAGTCAAACTCAAAAGGATGAACAATCGTCGTGTCCACTACTGTTCCAGGAGACATGTTCGCCACATCTCTCCCATTGTTTAAAAACATGCGTGTTGTGTGTCGTTTCTGGGCTACAACAAAAGTGACCCATGGACGATACTGTTCGGTATAAATCGCTTTCTTTAGATCAACCATCTCTTTGTTTAGAACCATATCAAATTGCGCATCACTCACACCATCACGAAACACAATAATCTTGTTTGGTTTCACCCCATTCTCCTCCACATAACTCTTGATCAAATCCAAACACAAGCTCCCGAAATTCACAATCTCTTCTTTACGATGACTCTGTGGGGACACACGAGCAGCATAACGAGTTGCAGCAGGCCAGTTGATGGACCCGACAACAGCTGCAATAGATGGAGACGATGTGTTTGAAGCGGCTGGGTGGTTGACATCCGCACCAATAAACATGTAATGATCTTCACCGGTGAAGAGAGGAAACTGCTCAACGAGTTCCACATTACTACCTCCTAACTTGGCGTTAATCTTCATGCCTAAATTAGCAAGAAACTGATCATTTGCTTTATTGGCATTTTGGGACAAACAACATTGAGTGATCACGCCAATTTTTGTCTCGGATACCAATTTGAGATGCTTGTATCCTGGATGTGTGTCAGCCATCACACAGATGATCATTTGTAATTGTCCATTACTTTTTCTTTTAGCCTCTTCCACAACCTTAGAAAGAACACGAATAATTTTTTCGCCATCAGACAACTCCCTCATGTTGGACCAATGTACCAGAACAGGTTCGCCCATTTGAATCCCAATACTTTTGCATCGGTTAATTAATTTTGGAATGAACAAGTTAGCATTTAGCCTACCACTGAAATCTATCAAGGCCCACCTTTCTAATGCTTTGCCAGTAACTAATGTCTTCCCTTGTAGAAGATTCCAGTGACACTTTTGCCTGTCGACTGTTGTGGTGGTCATATTACCGCTTTGATGACCAAGCTTCAGTCTAGGTGGGGCTATTACACGACCTTCAACTTCTGTCATGTTCATACGTACCCCTAACTCAAAATTCTTGATCACCTCCGCACTGCAAATGTGAAACGGAACTATGAGAGACTACAAACATATCAGTACTGAAAGGGCATTTAGATTTGTGTTTTTAACTAGATTATAATTTTGTGTAAATATTGATTATTTTAAATCATTTGTTGAGAAGCCACAAAACAAATCATCAAATGATAAAATAAACGATACAATGGTAAACACCACTGAACGTTTATCATTTGGCCATTCAAACTCGCAAACTTTGCCAACTTTCATCATTATTAGTTCCTTACAATTTTATTTATCATGGTTTAATCAGCAAATACTTTTAAAAGACACAATTTCCAAAAAAACAGATAGCTATGTATCTCCTAAAACCCAATTATTTACAGCTACATGTCTAATTTTAATCACTATAAATAATGCAGTCTGGTCAAAACCTACATCCAGAAACACTGATATATTACAGACCAGAAGAATCATATAACAATTTACAGTGATGAAAATGTGAAACTATCTAGAGAATTTAACACATACACGATTTATGCATCAAAAAAAGTCTAACAAAGAAGCAGTTTAAATTAAAGTAGTCACATACCCGTTCTTGCCGGTTGCATACTCTTCATGAACCAAGGTGTTTATCTCTCTCCTGCGCATTTCTGGAGCAAGAAGAGACAACTCACGGAGTTTTCTAGCAGCTTCTTTGCCAAGTTCCTCCTTCGGGTACCTATGATCATCAGCCAAGAAACAATATTCCATTGGAACATAGTTCGGCTTATTACTATTTCCCAGTTTCAAACAAGGGATATTTGTGTGCTTAATTTCTTTACCCCACTTTTGTCTAAAATATTCTGTAAGCATAACATTTTCTGGTGGATTATTCCCTTCAACATCTTCCAATTGAAAAGAGATGTCTCTTGTGAGTTGGTCAGTCAAACCCGCCACAATATACTTTTGATTAGTGCGCCGATGAGTCACACTCACTCTCAACCCTTTAAGTGCTTTCATGACATAATTCCTATTTTGAGCAATGTCACTTACTTGTTTGATTTCATATATATACTCCATAAGATACTCAATAACCGGCATCCTTTTACGGAACGGTATTGCGGAATAGTCTGAACACAATACCGGCCCTTTTGAAGTGATTTTTATGCTTTGTTGCGAGCCCCTGTAAGCAGCAACCCCGCAATTAAAAAGGTCATCTTCCCTTCGGTGTTCTCGAGGGTACATGCCTCTACCAACTGAAACCTTTTCACGGAAAAGATTTGCCTTCATCACCACATCGAGTGCTTGAAGAACATCACGAGGAACTTGTGCAGAATTTCCAGCCAAAAAATCTTGAAGCTTTGAAAGATTTAACTCGCTTCCATACTTGATGGTGCAAGTGTAAGATCGACCAAACAATTCCACAGTGTAAGTCCCTGCAGGTAACTCAACTGCACTGTAAATATTCTTTTCACCATCATAGGCAGTTTGCAGTAATGGGAACCGGTTGGGAAATTCAGAAGATAACTCTTTTTGAATTAATCTCAAGTCTGATTTTGGAATTGATTTTTTTGCAGATTTGGCAGCAGAAGATGAAGCCTCAGGATCAACAGCTTTCTTCACATCAAAATCGTAGCGTAGTATACTTGTTGATGGAGAAAACTTGACTGGAAAGTGATTAACAAGAAGCTTCACCCTGCTCGATGCAAGTGTACCACCACGGTCAGGTCGCTTAATTGGCACATAAGCATTTTCTTGGTCACCAACAGTCCCGGTTGGATTTGATACATCAGGTTCCTGGATCTGAAGATCTGAAATTCAGATGAGAACAACCAAAACATTATTAAACACGATGTAAAAGTAATTCAAGAATAGAAGCTTAGCTAAAAGATAATTTGTTTGTCATCCAAAATTAAGTAAACAAGCACCTCATGTCATGTGATTTCTTTATAACCTACATATTTCTAGATGCATCAACTTGATTATATTTTAAATTCTTTTCCAACACAAATCTCACATGTATATTCTTGCATCTCTTAGCAGAATTTACTCACACAAAGTACCAAAATAAACCAACGTTGACAATTAATGAGAAATGTATAAAGAAAAATATATTGTTTACTAAGATTAAAGAATTTGCTATTTTAGTCCTGTTCAGTATCTAGAATTGCTAAGTGCTTATCTAGTTAAATATGCATCCTTTAAATAATTCCGCATGTATGTGCTTAATTTAAGACACAAATGAGTGACTAGGATAGCAAACTGACTTCAAATCTTCCAATTGTTGTATTAGACAAAGAGATTAAAATAACTACAGTAACAAATTTGTCATTTTGTTTTATTGGAAAAAAGCAAGAGAGGGCGATTAAAACATCTAATAACAAATTTGTCTACATAAGGCGTGGAGAAAACTAGATAAAACCCAAAAACTTACAGAACACTTCAGTTTCAAATTTAAACTTTGTATATAACTGAATAACAAAATCAACAGCTTTATATCTTTAATCAGATATTATTACGGAAAAACATCGTGTTTGGGTCCGTAGTTTTTCATAAGTTTTTGTAAGGATTAACAGTTTAAACGGGTGTTTGGTTTTAATCATAAATTCAGAGCAATAAACATTATATACATCAGAATAATATTGAATTCAACTAAAAACATATATAGTAAAATAGCATAAAGAGAAATGATACATGGACAGATGGACCTAAACTCAGGTCTAATTTTAGACCTAAAATCTTTGGCATCATCTTGACGGGTTGTATCTGTCTGCAGCCAGCAAGATGGTGACACTTGATTTTAGGTCTAAATTTAGGCCCAGGTCGTATCATTTCTCATAAATAAAATCATTTAAATTACTTCTTGATAATTGCTCAAATTCTAACCAACTTAAGTCAACCTAAGTGGTTTCAATATCTTGTGTTAACAAATAAGTTAAATAAATAAAAGGGGCAATTAAAATTCCCCCTAAATAAAAAAAAAATGTGAAATAAATAAAAAAGGGTAATAAAAGTAAAAGAAAGTACCAGCAACACGGTTTGTCAAAGAAGTCTGAGTAAGTGGTTGACCAGATCCAACCACACCACTCCAGTTCCTTACTTCACGCTGGTCCCCATTATTATCATTCGGCCTGTGGGCCCCACCACCACGGTCACCACCACGTCCCCTTCCCCTACCACCACCATACCCTTCCTGCTGACCCGACTGATAACTGTTTCCTCTACCACCACCACGTGGCACATAACCACCACTACCATTACCACGGCCACCGTTACCACCGTCTTGTGCGCCGTAACCACCACCGTTACTTCCCCTACCACCGCCACGTGGATAACCACCACCACGACCACCGTCCTGTGCCACTGCGTAACCACCACGACCACCGTTACCATAACCACCCCTGTTTCCACGTCCACCGTTCCCATAACCACCGTCTTGTCCACCGTAACCACCACGACCACCGCCGTTACCACCGTCTTGACCACCGTAACCGCCACGACCACCACCAGCACCACGGTTACTCCGGCCAGTACCACGATAACCGCCGCGATTAGAGTAATTCTGTTCCATCTTGATTGATTTTGATTTTGATTTTGCTTCGATTGAGTAAAGTGAATTATGAAGAGTTGTTGTGAGGAACGTGTTTGGTAATGGGTTGGTTTATATAGTAGGGAGACTTATTAGGGAAGTGTGAGAGAATAAAAGACGATTGTACCCTCTTTGCTTTGTTAACAAGGGAAGTACAGTGTATACTAGAACCTTCTATTTATATTCCCATCTTAAATGGGCCCCTATGAATTCTCCTTTTCTTTAGTTTTTAGACGATTGTACCCTCTTTGCTTTGTTAACAAGGGAAGTACAATGGATACTAGAACCTTCTATTAATATTACTCCTTCCGTCTCAAATCTATCATCATATTTCCTTTTGGATTGTCTCAAACGATTGTCCACCTTCCATTTTAGTAATAAAAGGTAATTTTGTGAGGAATATTCTATTCATGTGGTTTAAAATCAGAGTGGCCCACTTTTATTAAACTTTGTTTTTGTCTCTGACATAAATTTGATTTATGAGACCATCTTAAATGGGGCCCTTTGAATTCTCCTTTTCTTTAGTATTTGTTTTTATTGGGTGACTTTATCTTTTACTTCTCTAAATTTATGTCACATTATTACATTTATGCTGTTATTTTGTTTTGGAATATGATTTACATAATAATCTTTATAGTATCTGAGTATGGAAACCCGTAGCGATCAATGGATTTCTTCAAGACTTACTTTGTAATCGACACTTAAACCGTAGGACTAATTTTGCCAAGTTCTTTAGATATCAATTAACTTTAGAGGACTTACTTCGATCGCCACTTAAACCTCGAGACTGTTTTTGCAAGTTATGAAACTTTGCATTTAATGTTTGGACTTACTTCAGAATCTACACTTAAACCTCGCGACTTGTTTCTTAACTTGGGAAACTTTCGTTTAATGTAATACTGGAATGATCTTTAGTATATATAGTAATTTAGGCTATGTTTTGCAGATGAAATTATGGAGATAATGTTTATTTTTTCAAAAAATAAGTTATTTCAAAAATAACAGACATAATTTATAAGAAATTATTTAAAAAAATAATCTTTCATAATCTCTGAAAATAAAATTTTTTTTATTGTAACTTATAAAAATAATCCTTTTTTTAATCTTTTTCAAAGAACAAAGATAAGATCATCACAATTTATTTTTGTCAAACACACCCGACGTATTAATTGAGTGTAACTTTATAAACTTATTTTTGTTACTAAAGTATTGGTTTGACGGGTAACTTTGACTCAAAGTCTATGCTTTAGTTTAATCATACTTTTGCTTTTTCCGACTTCATTATTTGTGTTGAGGATCAAAAGTTTTAAGAATGACTCAATTTCAGTCCAAACTTGTTTTTCTAATCAGTAATCAATTTTAATGAAAAAAATAACAATATTAAAATATATGCATATGTCTATACAATTGTTTCACATAATATTTGAACTTACAACCATGTAGACTTGAAAAAAAAAAAAAAAATACTTTGTAAGTTTAATTTGTTTAGGTTTTTTATTTATGTGGCATAACTGATGTATTTATACGATATTTTTTGCTTTTGGGGTGTTTGCTCAAACCTTAATTTTTCTCTTTTAAATAAGTTATTAATCTAAATATTTTTTCACACCACTTAATTAAAAAACACCACATTTGTCTATGATAACCTCAAATAGATATCTAGTGAGGTTCATCTTTAAAATTCTTGTTACGTGTTATGTGCCTTATACCAAGTTATTAGGTGCCTTGCCCTCCTTAACTATTGAAAAACTAATGTGTTAATATCATTAATTAAGATAAGTATGGCCATGCAATCAGGCTTCCAAATTATTTTCTGAAATTCAATTAGCGTGGGACATGTAGCATGAATGTTGAATGGTCCCAAAATGAAGGAAATTACGAGGAAGAGTTTGGGGGATTTAATAAAGTGTAAAAGATACCTACTCAAGAAAAAAAATTTAATGTAATAAAGAAATTACATTATTTCGGAGTGATTTTGATAATTTATTTTTATTGAATAAACAATTGGGTCAATAAGAGAGCTTGATTTCGCCTCGTAAGTAAAATCGTGTGATGTGATTGGTTAATAAAAGTCAAAATTAAATTGATTTTGGTCAAACTTTAATAAATTTGATGGAGAATTTGGTTGATAAAAAACACATAAAAATATGAGTGTCAAATTGTGAAAACAAAACTTAAAAAGAGGAAGTAATTAATAAAACTTTGTGGTTGAATTTTTAAAAATTATATAGAGTTAAGTGTAATATTATAAGCCTCCATATTTTTTAATAACTTTGGATTATAAGGGCCGTTTGGTTTGTATGCGGGTTTAGGATTATGATTTGGATTTGGATTAGGATTTGGATTTGGATTAGATTTTGATTTGATGTATGAGAGAAAAGAAAATTAAAAAAATATAAAATAAATATTTACTAAATAAATAATTACTTTTATAATTTAATATAGACTTTATAATAATTAAAGAGGAGAGAGATAGAGAGATAAAAAGAAAATGGGCCCACATAATTTATAAACCTCTCAAGGAGCCAACTTTTGAGAAAACCCATATATTTGGGTACCATGTACAAATCCTAAACCCATGTACCTCAACCAAACACTTATTTAATGTCACATCAAAGCAAAACCCATGCCAAAGTAGGCAACCAAACGGACCCTAAACAAATACCCCATTATACTTTATACCCTTTATACTTTATATCTTAAAAAATACAATGTATATGTTGCTTTAAAATAACAGCATATAAATTTGCATAAGATTATAAGTATTATTTTTTTTACTATATACGCTCAATAAAGACTCATTTGTTTCGTTTTAAAAGTTTAATCTATGTGGACACGAGTTTACATTTTAAATACTGGCTAAATTCATCGAAACGGAATATAATTATCAAATTCTAAGACGGGTTACTTTAATATAAAATAAATATACGTGATTATACTTATAACAACGACTCACGAATTTTATTAATTTATATAAGGATATCTCGAAAAACATTTTTAAAAACTTTAAGGAATATATTTTAACTTTATCAACGCTCATTATGTGCTATTAAACTTGCATCATGTATGCAACATAATATCGAGAGTGAAATTTAAATAATGAACATCAACATCTTTGTCACTAAATAAAATTAAATCTTGAGTTACCTAATGTAAATTTCTACGGATATTTTACCAAATTTAATGGATATTAATGCGTAATGAAAAACTCATGCATAAGTATTAGTTGTACTTATATCACAATTTTCATGGGCAAATTCTTATATGTGTAACTAAAATGTTAAAATAAATTTGATTTGTGTGTAAACTTTGTGCGTGCACGAAACTTATAACTATATAATTATATGCAATTAAATTTAAAAACACAATATTCAGTATTAATACAGAATATATTTTTTTTTTGTCAAAACCCCGTGCGTGCACGGATAATATAACTAGTAATATAATATACTAAATTACTAATTGAGTGTGTGCCGGTGGCCGATAGTATACTTTAGAACTTGACCCTATTTTTATATGGAGATCATAATGATGAGCATTGCATCAAGGAAAAAATTCTTGGTGTAATCGGACTAGTTAAGATAGAAGGAAAAAATTCTATGATTTAACCCAAATTGCCCATCCGTTTACATCATATATTGTCTATGTTCACTTTTCACATCGATTAGTCAATACCCAGTAAAAACCCTTTATCATTCGTCATCCCAACCTTTAGCTTACTCGAATGAAGAAATCGAGCAATCACATGTGTTTCATTCATGAATTTGAATGTGTATGTGTAGTATTGTCGCCTTCGTTGGTGTAATATTATTGGTGAATATTACTTAATCCTACTCTTTGGCTTATTCGAGTTAAGGAATTGAGCAATCATAAGTGTCACGGTCATGGATTTGGGCCTGCATTTCTGATTTTGCCACCTTTTCTGGAATATAGGTATCACTAGAGATTTGATAACGCTAAAATTGAGCATGTTTTTAAGAGCGTTATCATGGTTTTTGTATATATTATTTGGTTAAACTTACGAACTTTTGGTACTTATATGCACAAAGTTATGTTTTCATGTTTGTAGTCAGCCAAGACAAATAAAAAGAAGAAAAATAACAAGAAATGATGAAAAAACGAAGATTTATGCATGTACGAAGAATCTTGTATCAAGATCTACTTCAGGAAACCTTTCAAGAGCAAAAGAGTTAACGAATCAATGCTTCCAAGATCCAAAATAAAGAGAAGATCAAGTTTGGGTGAAGAATGTGTAGAGAGTTAATTCTGCGGAAGCAATAAATTCTGCTTCAATATCTTTGACTGCCAAGTTTGGGTGAAGAATAAATTCTGCTTCAATAGTGGATAGTGAGATACACTTTTGTAGCCTTGACTGCCATGACACCGCTCCCCCTCCAAATGTGACCAAGTAACCAGATACAGACTTTATCGTATCACTATCTCGTGCCATATCTGAATCTGTGAAAGCCTTTAGAACAGGCTTATCATAACCATAACAAATACACATTTTGGAGGTGCCTTTAAGATATCTAAGAATCCATTTAGCCGCTTCCCAGTGTTCTCTACCTGGATTTGAGAGATACCTGCTTACAACACCAACCGCATGAGCTAAGTCCGGCCTTGTGCACACCATTGCATACATTAGACTACCAACTGCTGAAGCATAAGGAACTCGTTTCATCTTTAGTTTTTCTTCCACACTAGTGGGACATTGCTTTTTACTTAACTTGAAATTTCCAGCAAGTGGAGTACCAACCGACTTTGCTTTATGCATCCTGAATCTTTCAAGTATTTTCTCAATGTACATCTCTTGAGATAGCCATAACTTCTTTGCTTTCCTATCTCGTGAAATTCTCATCCCAAGGATTTTTTTAGCTTCACCCAAATCCTTCATTGCAAAGGATTTATTCAACTCCTTCTTCAACTTGTCAATTTTCCTGATATCACTACCAACAAGCAACATGTCATCGACATATAACAATAAAATAATAAAGTCTTTATTCAGAAACTTTTGAACAAAAACACAATGGTCAGAAGCTGTTTTGGTGTATCCTTGCTTGCTCATGAATGACTCGAATTTCTTGTACCACTGCCTTGGAGCTTATTTCAAGCCATACAAGCTCTTGTTTAGTTTGCATACCATGCTTTCCTTTCCCTTCACCTTAAATCCCTCTAGTTGATCCATGTAGATCTCCTCTTCTAAGTCGACATGAAGAAAGGTTGTTTTCACATCTAATTGTTGAACTTCAAGATCCATACTAACAGCTAGACTAAGAACAACTCGAATGGATGACATCTTCACTACAGGTGAGAAGATTTCACCAAAATCTACTCCTTCTTTCTGGTTAAATCCTTTCACAACCAACCTTGCTTTGTATCGCGGTTGAGAATTAAGCTCTCCCATCTTCAAACTGTATACCCACTTGTTCTTGAGTGCTTTCTTACCCTTAGGTAACTCAACTAGCTCATAAGTATGATTTTCCTTTAACGACTCCATTTCTTCAACCATTGCAATCTTCCACTTTTCTTTTTCATCATGTTGCATAGCTTCTGATAAGACTCGGGCTCTCCCCTATCGGTCAATAACACATAATCATGGGGAAAATATCTTGTGGAAGCTTGTCTTTCTCTGGTTGATCTCCTTGGTTCAACCACAATTGGTTGTTCATCAACCTGTATAGGAGCTTCTTGTTCATCATGTTGATCATTATGGACATTTGGTTGATCATTTTGTTCATTATCATGCAAAGGAATATCATGTCCATGATTCTCATTATTTTGATCATCAAACTGTATTGGAACATCGTGTTCATTATGCCAATCATTTTGTTCATCAACCTGAAAAGGAATATCTTGTTCATTGGTGAACTTTGCATCTGATTTTTTCACTTTGTCAATATCTTCTATGGTTTGATCTTCCATAAAATCTACATCGCGACTTCTGATCACCTTCTTTTCAACTGGATCATAAAGCTCGTAGCCAAAATTATCCAAACCATAGCCGATAAAAACACATTGTCGTGACTTACTTTCAAGCTTGGACCTTTCATCCTTGGGAATATGCACAAAAGTCTTGCACCCAAAAACACAAAGGTTATCATAAGAAACTTCTTTACCTGTCCAAACCTTTTCCGACACTTCAAAATTCAAGGGAACACTAGGTGACTTATTAAGTACATGAACAACAGTACTTAAAGCCTCACCCCAAAAAGAAGCTGGAAGTTTTGCATGAGAAAGTAAACATCGAACTCTCTCTACCAATGTACTGTTCATTTTTTTAGCTATCCCATTCAACTGAGGGGTCTTTGGTGGAGTCTTTTGATGACGAATACCAAGCTCTTTGCAATATACATCAAATGGGCCTGAATATTCACCTCCATTATATGATCGAATGCACTTCAACTTTCTTCCAGTCTCTCTTTCAACAGATGCATGAAATTCTTTAAACACATCCAATACTTGATCTTTTGTCCTAAATGTATAGACCCATAACTTTCTCGAATGATCATCAATAAAGGTCACAAAATAACGAGAACCACCAATTTTTTGAGTCTTCATTGGACCGCACACATCAGAATATACAAGATCGAGTATGTTCTCCTTTCTTGAAGGAAGGTGACTCTTGAATTTAACTCGATTCTGTTTACCTGCAAAACAATGAGAACACTTATTTAACTCCACGTTTTCTAATCCAGAAATAACTTTTCTTTTAGCTAGAGTTGTCATCCCTTTTTCACTCATGTGACATAGCCGCTTATGCCAAAGCTCAACTGTGTCTTCTAGCTCTGTTGCATTGATAACATCTTTACAGATTTTTGCTTGTGACAGATATAGAGTAGAGAACTTCTGACCTTTCGCCATAACCATGGCACCTCTTGAGAGTCTCCACTTTCCATTATTGAAAGTGTTGCATAAACCTTCATCATCAAGCTTACCTGCAGATATCAGTTTCAGATGAAGATCGGGAATATGTTTCACTCCCGTAAGAACAAGTCTCATGTTAATACCAGTCTCCAAGCAAAGATCACCAATACCTACAACTTTTGATGATAAACCATTACCCATCTTTACCCTCCCGAAATCACCAGGAGTATAAGATATAAAGAAGTTTTTATGAAGGGTAGCATGGCTTGAAGCACCACTGTCAACCACCCAAGTTGCCTCATTTTCTACCAAGTTCATCATCTCATCGTCATAAACAATAAGAAAATCTTCAGTGGTTGTAGCAACATGTTCATCACTTGTTCCTTCATCATTTTTCTTTCCATGGTTGTTATTTTTATTCTCTCTTTTAAACTTAAAGCAATATCTTTTAATGTGCCCTTTTATACCACAATGATGACACTCTTTATCTGCATATCTGCCTCTTGACTTGCTTCTCCCTTTTGACTTGCTTCTGCTCTTACATCTATTTCCTTGACCACGATATCGATTTCTGCCTCTCTTATCAACAACCAAAGAATCATCTGAATGTGAAGAAGATCCTTGTGACTTTCTTCTCATTTCTTCATTTAGTACACTGTTTTTGGCTATCTCCATTGAAATAATTCCATCTTTTGCTGAATTTAACAATGAGGTTCGAAGAGTTTCCCATGAATCGGGTAGAGTACCAAGAAGCCACAAACCTTGAACCTCATCATCAAATTTAATTCCCATTTCAGAAAGTTGGTTAATGACTCCTTGAAAAATATTCAAGTGATCAGACATGGCAGTTCCATCACGGTATCTTAAACCAATCAGTTGTTTAATCAAAAACAATTTACTATTCCCTGTCTTACGGGCATAAAGTTGCTCAAGTTTAGTCTACAAGGTACTTGCATGTGCCTCTCTAACAACATGATTCAAAACATTGTCACCCATCTATTATCTGATATAACCACAAACTTTTCGGTGCAACAAAGTCCATTCATCATCTGTCTTGTTCTCAGATTTTTCGGCAGAAAAAACCGGTTGATGAAATCCCTTAACATAGAGAAGATCCTCCATCTTGGATTTCCAAAGATGATAGTTAGTACCATTCAGATTAATCATTCTTGAAGTATTAGTCTCCATTGTTAATCACAAGCCAAACAATCACAAACAAACCAAAAGCTCTTGATACCACTTTGTAGAGAGTTAACAAAAGTGGAATGGTCAATATAACTCTCTTACTAGTGATAACCTGTAAGGACAAACGTATACTTCGAACGATCAAGTAACTAACCAACCAAACAATGATAATCAATAAACGAAAGTGTAAAATTTCAAAACTTCTTTAGTTACATTTTGTAAAACAACCTAAAAGATTTAAAAAGAAGAAAAATATCTATTTATGTAACTAAAAAGTTTTGAAACTTTGTGAGAACTTTATGATGAGAGCCAACTTTGATACAAAATGAGAACTTGATGACAATATCCAACTTTGATAGTATCTTAACAATTACAAGAAAAATTCTCGATATTCGGGCTGAGACGTTAACCCGAAAGCCGAACTAAATCTTAAAATTATATCCGTAACCCAAACTTAATAAGAGACCGTGATAATCGGTCTAACCCGCTAAAATGATTAAGATTTTAACCCGTTTAACTCAACCTAAGTAAGATTATACGAGTACGTCTCCGAACGGGTTACATGGGTACAGTATTTTGGAAGCCTTGTTCTTTAGAAAAGCAAATAAAAGAGTATTAAAGGTGGTCGTGTCTTCACTTTTTATTTATGAAAATAATCGCATTTTCTAATTATGTATTATTGTCAGTTAAGCTAACTCAAAATCCATGTCAGCAACACAATATCTCCATGTCATCAAAGATGGCTAAAAAATTTTTAAAAAACAATAAATAAATAAAAATGAAACACTTGTGAAACTTAAGTGGTTAAACCTCAAAAAAAAGTATGAGTAAGTAAATTTAAACACTTGTGAAACTTCGTTACTATTTGGTGATTTTTTCCCTATTCTTTTCATTAAAAAACGCATGTCATCAACTTTTTTTTAGACTTTATAAAGGTTAGGATTAACGAGTTGGTGAACCAGGCGTTCTTTGCGGGAAAAAGTTTACAACATGTAAGGCATGAACATCAAATGCAATCAAGACCTTCAAAACCACTAATAAATGTAATCATGACTGTATTTACTACAAATGACAAACATGTAACATCACAATATACGATTCATTATCATGTAACTCAAACAACAACTGACAAAAAAATGTTTAGAGCGTCGAGTTAGCACAACCTATATCGATCTTATATATAGCTGCAGCCCATATGCAGATTGTGGTCGAAGTTCATTTCAATAATACCAATCTTATAAATAGCTGCAGTGTTTCTTTTTTGTGCCGATATTCCAAGATCTGGACGTCTTTATCCCCTTCCCCGCTAGATTTCCTGGGAGCCTCGTTCAAAATGCTTGGGACTGCTTATTGAAAGTACCTTATTCAAAAGTACCTTATCATGGCAACCTTTGTGAAATTGAAACCTTTGCAAAATATGACAGAAGTTTGCATATATGTTTTCAAAACTGAAATATTCAGAGGGAAAAAAAAGATGATGATCTCCTATTATACGCGGTAGGGGTGTTCATGGGGCAGTTCGGCTCGGTTCGGTTAGCGATTTTAACTATCCATCGCGGGGCGGGTAGTTCATTTTACTATCCAAAACCGAACCAAACTAGGCGGGTAACCGGACATGCGGATACCCGAAATGAGCGGTTACCCGCGGTTCGGGTCACGATTAACCATTAAAAAAAATAATCGTTCAAATAGGACGAACAAAAACTAAAATTAGAACTTAATATTTCCTAGTAGTAAAATTAAATGACGTTGAAGATATTAGAGTCATTGTAAAGTTGTTCCGTCACAACAAAAACATTCAAATTATCATATGCAACAAAATAATTAATACTATTTATTTGACGTTTATAGGTTGCGATCACTTTAATCATATGTAATTCATGGGCGTTAATACATAATTATATCAAGTAAGTAAAAATGTGTTATACGATAAAAGTAGTACAAAAATATAGTTAATACTTGTCCATTTTTATGAATGGTTTGTTAAAACCTACATGTATATCATAAACGGTTCGGTTCGGGTAACCGCGGATAAGTAAAAGTAAAAACCGAAACCGAACCGTGATATGCGGGTTTTTCCGGTTTCGGGTTTTCTCGGTTTCGGTTTCTTCGGTTATCGGTTTTTTACGGTTTCGGATTGAGCGGATAGGCCCGGTTCGTCGGTTTCTCGGATATTTTGAACACCCCTAATACGCGGCCAAGTGACGAAAAATTGCAGCTTAAGTTCAGCTCTTTGTTGTGCTTAGGAACTTTCGCTTGAGCTTGTCACTAAATAATAGTGGCTTTACTATTTGAGTAAGCATTTGGGCATCATTACAATAACACATTTCATTAACATTTTATATAAAAATACTACCACGCCAAATGCTTGAGAATTATATCATACTACAAATCTAAACTAATGATCTTATATTCTAATCTTTTTTTTAACAATGAAACTGCTAACAATGGATATACTGCAACTTTCGACCTGTGGAACCTTGTTCCTTGTAAAGCATGTGTCTAATATTTTGATGCAGAAATTAAAAGTGAATACTTACCTGTTTATAGCCTTGAATAGCAAAGAGTGAGGAATGTTAGAATAGCAGATGTTATAGTGCTATATCATTTTCAGTAGCCACATTGGAAGCAGACTGCTCAATGGTGATTGGAATGCTGTAGCAGGACCTCAGTTGCCAAAGAAACGACTGGCCCGAATGTACCTGGAACGATCCGAAACTCAGTCAAGTCCAATGTGAAATATAAATATCAATATTTTTTAATTTCGATCTTTTAGAATTACCTACCTTTGTTACATATGTATTTTAATTCTTAAGTGTAAACATTTTCATTGCAGTTTTCCACACGCTCACTCTTACCCATATTAAACCGCCACCCTCAGAACCCACCCCGTGAACACAACCCCCTCTGAACACGTCCCCTGAACACACCTTAAATAACCAAGAAAAATAATAGGAAACATATAACGGTGGCTTCTATTTCTAATGAACAGTGAATTAAGCCGTTGTATTAACTGATGCGAGCTATGAATCTGTTATTAGTAGCTAAAACCATCAAATCTATAACTCAACTTTTGCGGCTCAAAAATTGCATTATCCAAAACTTATTAACCATACACGCAAAGCATGTGATGAGAAAGAACAACACACTTCATAATCTATAGAACAGGAGATGGGTCGAAAGGCGAGTATTATGTTGCAGACACTAATATAGATCATGTAAAATAAAAAAATCAAGTAGGAACACTATATTATTCGTTCTCAGCATGTAACGTAAGTCATCATTATCAAGTATTAAACAGAAGCTATATATAGATTAGCAAGTGAATGATAAGTGAGAACCTCGTTGCCTATAAATGGGCGCTACCTGAAGCGAAACAGTAGATGTGCACAATGACGTATCTGCAGCGAAAATACAAATAAGTAAGTACCTGCATTACGTGTTTGCGTATCTCTTGTATTCACATTCAAAGTCATCAGAATGTGATGATGAGTAAGAAGCGCTGGTACCTTGAACTGCTTTTCCCCTTGACAGGCGTCATCTTGGTTGTTATTTGAAGTGCTCTAGAAGAATATCCGTAGCTTCATGTCGACTGATCCCGAACAGAAAATTCAGCGTCTCCAGGCCACCTGGTGGAACTGTACACAAAAGGTTGATCGCTGAATAGTTTTATCATGCCACCCTAGCTTTTGATCTTGAGCGCCTTATGACAGTCCAACTCTACTGTTGTCACCTGCAATTAAAAAAATATTAACTTGGTGAACGCTCTCATCAGATCAGTTTCTCATTTAGTTTGCTTTAAATATAATCTAGGAAGGAATGTGTAATTCTTAATTGCATCAATAGAATATTATTGGGTTGGCTATGTCATATATCAAAGTAATTTTAGCACACCGTAATGTTGTTGTAAATCCACGTTGAAACAACCACATAACCATTAGAACGCGTATTAAGATTCCTCAATTTAACAACCCAGTGCCCAGCTTTCTTTTGCCATTCTCAGTTGTATGCATACAATATGCATAAGCATTATCCAAGTTGGGTGATGCATACTACTTATAGGTTGTAATGAACGCGAGACGGTGAGAATGAATATAATAAATGTTGTTCATATATGATTGTAGTTCATTGTAGCAAAGACGGGAAAAATATCAAAATGAGTCAAAATTTATACGTTTACCTAAGTGAATTATCACGCAGCTTCTTGCCAGTATGTCGAACTACCGCGTCTATCTTGAGGCTGTGTAACGTTCTCCATTAGTAACCTAGCAAAAAGATGGCACGACTATAAATATTTTCAGCTTATACCACCTAAATAAAGGTTAAACACCACCTTTAACCCTGTTTAGTTAACTATCAATGTCGCCGTAAAGTTGGATTTTAGTCCTTTTCGGCCATCTTTGGAATCATAACATACCATCTTAAAATTGTTAAATATTCAAACTTAATAGACGACTGAACAACACTTCGAACACAAAACCTCATTTTTGCCATTATAAGCCAAAAAATCTAATTCTTCCTTTTAGTTCTTTGTATCAAGACAAATACCAATTTAGCAAAGAAAAAAAAGTTACCTGCTGACCACTTTTTTCAAGTGTATCAAATGTAGATTGTCATCTCGCATCATCAGTTTACAGCTCACCATCTCCCCTGTAACCATAAAAATCAAATATTACTCAAAACTGACATAATTAAATGATAACCCTAAAAATCGATAGCGATAAAAAAAAACCCCAAATTAACGAAACCCTAATTTGTAAAAAAAAATTAACATACCCCAAATTAACGTTCAGGTTTAAGTCATGAGAATGAACATGATATTTTTTTTCGTATATAAATTGACACAAAGTCTTAAAAAACTCAAATCTAGGAAAAAAAGGATTGGATGGATTGAAGAACATACTCAGATTCGCAGGAGGAAATAATTAACGTTCAGGTTTAAGTCATGAGAATGAACATGGTATTTTTTTCGTATATAAATTGACACAAAGTCTTAAAAAACTCAAATCAAGGAAAAAAAGGATTGGATGGACTGAAGAACATACTCAGATTCGCAGGAGGAAATAACGATGACCGGATGTGGGTTCTAGAAGAGCTTGGTGGAAAGCGGTATTCGATTCTAGAAAGTGTTAGCATGATTCGTCTTGTCCATCTTCATTTGTGGATGATTGTTTAGAAAATTTCTGGAGTATGGGAGATAGAGATAGTGAAGAAGGATCTGGAGAAGCTAGAGATAATGAAGATACAATGAGGCGGTGAAGATACAATGAGGCGGTGAAGTATTTACGCCCAATGCTCATATTTTAAAGTTTTTAACAATCGGTGATGTAAATTCTTAATAACTTGTTCAAAAAAAATTCTTAATAACCTATGTTTGTGAGAAGGAATTTGTTAATTTATATGTTTATAAACAAAAAGTAGTTCTTTTTGTATATTCAAGATACAAAATATACTTACTCAAATCTATGCTTGCATCATTATTAGTGATTTGTTATTAGCATGCTAAGTTAGTTGAACGAATTATTTACTTTGTTGAGTTAGTAGCATTTGATATCCGTTACTATTTTCTGTCCAACAATACCTCTCATTTGCTTGTATAAACTTGGTAAAACTTTGACCTTAAAAGTTGTATACACACCCGTAACAGTTAGACGATAAAAACCATTGCGTAAAGTTATTAGTAATGTATAGCTAAGCTAATGATAGCGTGGGATAAAATGTGGGATAAAATGTCAAAAATTCATCGTTACAAGTATATCCAAGTATATCGTGTATATTTCAGGACCTATCACAGAGCTTAACAAAATTAAATTATTGGCATAGGGGCCGGAATTGGGGTTCTGGGGCCTTCCTACTTACTAGAGGCAAAAAAGTCTGGTTAAAATACCTACAATGATACGTCGTGAGACTTTTCACTTGTCTTCTTTATCTCAGAGCTGTTCTTATTGTGTATCAGAACACTAGATACTTATCCTTCATGTGAACCATATAGCTCCTTTAAAACATGTTGGGGCAATTAGAAACTTAGCACAGGGGCAAGATTGGTAAATTAGACCCATAAAAGTAAAACACATCCAAACAATCTGAGCTTTTGCACTAAACAATCTAACCATCTTAGCAAAAGTCAACTCAAAATAATAATATATGTTACTGACATTTGGAGATCACAAATCAATAACAAAATATAATAATAAACATGAAGCCCAAATAATGTATAATCCACTAGAACAAGATGGTTATGCAAGATTTAAAGAAAGATAAGTGAGACAAGGAGTTGTCAATGTGTGTTGTGATGGTAGGTGAGAGTATACAACCCACCTCTCTTTATTTTATACAACTCACATTTTATATATTTAATCACTTTACACTATTAACTCCATGTTTAACTACAATTCTAGCTCAGTTCCATGAAAAGAAGTTGAATGAGAAAAGCAAAGAAAAATGGTATAGACAAATGAAAACTATACTATTACAACAATATAGACTGATTCAATCGAGTTTCAACTTTCTGCATCAAGGGAAGCCATCATCCCTTGATGAAAGCAATGTAGTTATAAGCACAAAAATGAGTACAAGAAAAATGTGAAGATGTTGACATAATGTGTCTTTTTAGAGTTTGTGTGTGTGTATCAGTGTATAGCTACTTATGGTGTTGGTTAAGCAGCAATTTACATCAATTATGTAAAGAATTAATGAATCTGTACACTCTTGATTCTGTTTTTTAACTTGAGAGCAAACCAAGTAGCGTTGTTGGTTCTTGGTTAGGTGTATCAGCCCAATGCCATGACTTGTACCCTGTGGAACTACTGTTTAGGATCATGTCGTCTTCCATTGTATCAGGAAGCATATTGAGATCAAGGAAGCCTCTAATTTCACGAACCGGCTCGTTCACTTTTTCAATCAGATTCAAGCTGGTTTGTTGATTCAGTTTAGCTTCTGCAACCATGTGTGATCTTTTGTGACCTCCCAAAGCTTGACCAGATGAGAATACTTTAAAGCAAAGTGGACATTCATGTGAGCCCAAAACCACTGTTTTCTTAGCGGAACCTGCACCAAGATTGAAACTTTTTGTTGTTTGTTGATGATCAGATGGTTTTGGAAAAAACCCGTTAATCGTAAGCTCATGATCTAAAAAGGGTTTGTTTTCGATTGTGTTTTCACCTTCCATTTTGGAATCTAGACTTCCCTTTAGCTTCTTGTGACTTGCTTTATGCCCACCTAATGCTTGGTAAGAATCAAAGCTTTTGTTACAAGTAAAACAATCAAATTTCCTCTTGCTCAAATCCTCAAATTTCCCAAAACCTAACTCACTTTCGTCATCAAATTCGTCGTTTTGGTTCACAGTTTTCTCTAATCCAATAGAACCCACCTCAGATCTTCCAAGATATTCAGCACCAACTTTAGGTTCAACAAATTTCTTACTCTTGGAACCATTTTCAACTGCCTTTTTACCCTCAACTTTAGTCAACTTCACAAAAGCAGAGGAATTGCAATTATCATGTGATTCAATTTCATGACCCCATTTCCCCTCATCTCTTGAAAGCATCATCAAACACAAAGCAACCTCAGATTCTTGATCTTGTTCAATATCAGACACAACACTTGGTGAAGCATGGGTACTATTGATTTGATTATTATTAGTATTGATGTTATTAGCATTCATGGAAATTGAAGATGAAGCTGTTGTGATGGTGGTAGTAGTAACAGTAGTAGAAGTAACTATATACCTTTTAACTCTTGGGTTTCTTGATCTTGATTTCTTGATTCGGCCCACTTTTTTCGTACCCAATTTTGAATTCTCATTATCTGAATGGCTGGTAGCCCAAGAATCTTGATTCAAGGTATTGTTGTTGGTTGAAACTTTATCAGAATGACATTTCATATGTCCAAACAAAGCCTTCCAAGACTGAAAACCTTTACCACATTCTTTACAAAGCTTATCAAGAACCACCAAACAATTACTAACTTCACTTGTATCTTTGACTTTTGGAGTCTTTTTTGGATCTTTCCTCAATTCGTACCCTGAATCACTCGAATTCGTAGAGCCATCATTGCTCATCAGTGATAGCTTCTTCATCTGCTTCTTCTTCTTCTTCAACTGCTGATCATGATCATGATCATCACCATGACCATGATGTTCATCATTTTGAGTACTTGAATTGATCACATGAGACCTCATGTGACCACCCAATGATCTACCAGAAGGGAAACCTTTGCCACACAGCTTACAAACATGCTTCATTAGCTCCTGATCACCTTCTTGGATCGAATTCGACATTCAGACCAAAACCAAGTCAAACTAGCACAAAAATGATCAAATTTTTTCCAAGAAACACAAATTTAAGATCAAGACTGTAACTTTAAACACACCCAAATCAAGAAACCAACAAAAAAGAACAACCCAACTCAAATTTTGCTCAAAAACAGGATCAAGATCCAATCTTGATGCAAAAAAATGATGAAACAGGTGATGAACAACATAAGAAGCAAAGAAAAGCTAGTCTGTTTCTTTCTCTCACTAGAAATATTTAGAGAGAGAATGAGATAGTTTTAGTTTTATGTTTGGATGTGAAGAAACCCATGCATGAAAGCAAGGATAGTTAAAAAGAAAGAATTGGCAGCCTGCACGTGTACTCAACTGAGAATCCTACGCCACTATTAATCCAACGGCTGAGATTATTACACATTTGGTCATCTCTAAGATCTTCCTCAAACCAACTGCCCACTTGCTGTTAAGTGAAAGCTTCTACTCTTTGGCAGTTATGCTTTTGTACTTTTCTTTCTTTTTTAGTACCTCTATTTTCTATATCTAGACTAATGCACATTCATAACTACATAAACTACAAGTATTTTAACCATGTATTTTACTAGCGTTGCCGGTTATCAACGTTTTACAACCTGCACAACCTATCTCACATGTCTCAAGCGAGACTTGAACCAACGACCTATAGGTTGTTCGACAACTCATATACCGCTGGTCAAGATGCCTTTGGTTATTTTTGATAATAATATCTTTAGACTAAGGGAGTAATTTCTTTAAAATCTTGTTTAGGTCTTGAGTGAAAAAGGTTGTTTCAGTTTATCTATGTGAAAATTAAGTTATGTTAAGTTACTTCTTATTTTAGGTAACAGTTTCTATAAGCATTTTAATGCTAGTTAATTGTGAAAAAACTTAAGAATGAAGGAAAAGTAGTGCTGGATCATGACTACTTATGTATTTATTTTTTAAGTTTTATGTGGTTCTATTTTAACTAAGTCACACAATAGACATGCTCAACAATGTTTCACAACCCATACTGAAAATGTCAGCAAGTGTAACTAAATTTGGTTAATGGTGTTTGGAATAATTAAAAATTGTGGTCCCAAAACACACCTCAAGTTTGCCGTCAAATTGTTCATCTAATGGTTTATAGCTGCCAATAAGAGCATGACAACTTGTACTTATTTCAAAAGTAAATGTATTTAATTTATTGTGGTGGCACAACAAGTGGCAAGTTGGTCATTTTACAAATATGAGAAGAGAGGGACCCACAAAACCTTGAAGCAGTTTGTAAAGCAAAGAATCCACAAGCCTGCAGAGTTTGAAAGCTAAAAGCTTTATTATGCACCAAGCAACTGATATTTAGAGGATAATTGAAAAAAGATTTATATTCACAGAAAGAAATTCACAAATAAATCAAAGAAAATACAAAGTAAGATATAGGAAAAACATCATAGAATCAATTGAGTGTTAAGTTGAAGCCATCACATTTATGGAATTTTGAAAAGTAATGTAGATACCACCAACTATCGTGTAAACACTTTCGCTATCAGAGCGGTGTGGTCACTTCTCATCTTTTAAAATCAGCTATCTTCTATTGTCAACTTCGGTCTGCAGTCATTGTTTTATAATTTTATGAGCTCATTGATATCGATGATGGTGCATTGAGTCGATGACAATAGAGGTTGATGACAAATTAACTATTTGCAAGTGACTAGAGAAACTGAATGAAACAACATAACCGAAGGATCACAATATTGTTGCATGTGACATGTGTTAAAGAAGAGTGTAACTCACTCTAAGTAGTCACAAAACTTAGCATTTGTTTACTATACTTAATCTGATCATTTTAGGCTTTTAACACGAAACGCAACCTCAAATGATAATCATATGTTACATCTATCTCATATACATTTCACACATAGTAAACAATACATAAACTACAATCACTATACAGATCTGAAAAGCCCCTAATCATTCAAAGGAAAATAATTTAATGAAAAAACTTATGCAAGTAAAAGTTAAGGCACTACACTACTTATAAAATACTATCTTTCTAGAAAATCCCTATATTTATATTACCCACAAGCTGTCTAGCTTTTTGAGAGCTTAAATTTTATTAGTAGAGTTTTTTATTATATCAGACAAGACAATCGGCCTGCAGAACGTACACTACAGCCGGCTTCCCTCATTGCTCCGACCGGAATGCTAGTGTCTTATTAGCAGCAAAAGAATGAAAGATGTTGAACCTGTAAGCACTATATTAAGCCGGCATCATGGTTCAATTTTTTAGTTCGTTATCCTGATCTCTTGCTGCAAATAAGTTACAGGGATATTAAGTCATACTTTTTGGCATCTTTAGCAAAATAAGATCAAGCTGTTCGATTTGGTCCAGAACTGCAATGAAACCGTCTTACTCTAATGAAAATTATATATGTTACTATAAAAATAGTCTCAATTTTTTTTATTCGGTATATGCCTTAACTGGAACGAGTTCAAACCAAAGTCACAACTAGTTTACTTTTCTTTTTCTTTTTTTTTTTTCTTTTTTTTTAAAATTTTATTTTGATCCGGTTGATCAGTATACTTTTCAACTAGATGGAAACTAATCCTTATTAAACAATACTAATATTTTAATTAAGAATGTTGAAGTCATAGCTAAAGTAGCTTAGTGGTGTTTAACCACTCTAGCAATCATGCTAGATGGATTATAATGTACTCCATTTTAACATATGTACTTCAGGCACAAAGTACAGCCTACCAAATTGCTATTTATATATTAAGTTATGACCATGCTAAACAGCTAAAGTATGAGTACTGATGTATGAAATAACCACACAAAAAGTATAATACTAGCGCGATCTACAACTCATGTTAAGAAAAATGACCTGCGCATATATCTAATTCATTCAACACTTGACATATGAATTAGACATTTTCACTCTTTACATACATAAGCGCATGTGCCTATCAGTGCTCTATGTAATTTCATTCAGAAAATAAATAGTCAATGCTTGATCAATTCTCGGTATAAGTTTTCATTGGGTTTAAGTAGAAGTATCCATATAGTAAGCACAACCCATAAAAAGCTTAATGTCAACTTTAGAACAAGCTAATGGTATAGTGCCTGATGCATGAGGTACAAACTATGTCTATTTTTAATTAGGCCAGCCACATTATGGTTGTAATTAAAAGTCTTGCTTTAGACTTCAATGTGGCTTTTCATTAGGGTTCAAAAGTCTCATAGCTGTCCAACTTGTTTGGTGGATCGCTATGTATCACCATATAGCTTGATTTAACGGTTAGGATCATATCTATAAACCTTAATAAATCATGGATCTTTGAGATCTACTCATAAAATTCATTGTTAAGCACCCATAAACAAGATTAGACCTTTTCATAGTGATTTGAAGTTGAATCAAGTGTTTTGGTAAATTGATCATTATATCGGTTTTCAATTACTTACACTCGAAACAAGCATGATTGAAGGTAAAAAAGGATAATCGTCATAAAAAGTAAAGTTAACCAAACTATTTACTAACTTTAGCTATATTGTCCATTGCTTATTTTGAAGTAAATATAATCACATTGAACGCGCAACATTGAGATAACTCCTTACTATGTGAGTTATTTTTTAGGGATTGAGAATAATGTACCACTTCTATTGTTTGTAGAGCATGTTGATGCATGATTGGTTTTACCATTACATCAGTGGTACCCTTTTTTTTGTTCATTTTCCACAACCTTAAAGGATATTCTTTTCTTATATACATCCAAGAAACTTTTTCATATGCTTCAAGGAACCCCTAACACTAAGAATCTGTCCAAATATCCTTTTCCACAAGCTAAGGCAAAAGCATGACTGAAGTCATGTTATACAGTATATGCAACAGGGCAATATATTGACGTTTACCACAGGCATTTTAGGTTTTTTATACTAAAAATATCTAAAATACATGTCTTACAATTTTACTTAACTGCATACTTAATTAATGAAGGTTGCCTAATCACTTTTTAATTAGGTGGCCTAATCTCCTTTATCCTAACTAAACTATGTTACTTGTAGCTAGCTCACTAACCATCCTGCATGATGTTATACCCCATGCTAAAAGTATGGACCTATCACTACAAGCACACTATCCTTTATTTTTTCTTTCTTCCAAATCAAGCAAAGAACTAGTGATCAAAGAGGGTGTGAAAAAGTGACAACAGTAGATGTCTTCCATTTTTCTTTGTTGTAATTACTTGCAATAACGAGATCCATCATATCATATGTTTTTTGATACGTAAGATACAAGTCATAACTTTACGATTATGGTTTTAACAACTTATCTTTAAAGAACTATATGATTGATCTCCTTTTGGGGCAATTCTTTCGCGTAAAGTTCTGAAAGTAAGCTCAAGCAAAATTAAAGGAGTATTGAACCAAATACAAAACATCTTGCTAGTTAAACATTTATGTGTCCAAAGTCCTAACCATACAGGTGTATGTGAAGATTTTTAGAAGGTAGATCACAAAACAGAAAGTGGCATCTTGTTATCAGCTACCTGGAATTATTCAATTGTATTATAATACTTTTTCAGTTAACAAGTGGCCTAAACGATGGCTTTGATTTGATACACTTAAATCTCGAACACTACAATGCATCTTATTGAAGTTCTTCATCCTCAAGATATTACTAATCAATTTTGCTGATCTTATAAATCATGTTGCTGGATCAGCACGATATAGGAAAGAAAACATTGACATGAGAAAAACTGTTGTCTTCCGCGTTTTTTTAAATCTCTTGCAAAGCCAGTGACACCATGCAATGCATAGACAAGTCAACATTGATTCACGAGTAACCGCTATAGCTTAGGAACGATTAAATACATTAATACACAACAATTCGACAATAGAATAACCTGTAGATTCATTATTAGGGGATACAATACACTGAAACACAACTACAAACAGCAAGTAAACTGAACATACTCCATTATCTGATTTTCACTGTTACAAAATGTCACAACATTCTTTGCCACTCAACCATCTTCTTCGACTAAATTACAAAAATTGAGAGCATATTTGGCTCTTAAGTTAAATCAGAAACAATTCAATCATCATAAGCTCATTCTTGAGATTCTTCTATTCTCATTTTTCCCACTATTTACTAACTTTTTGAGGTCTGTTCTTGGCTATTTACAAAAGGTACATCCCAACAATTTGCAAGGGGATGTATCATGTATGAACCTCTATAATCTATAAGTTTACCTCTTGAGATGAATATCTTCTAGTGTTAATCCGGGGTAGATGTACAATAAAATATTGGACATGCAACCATCTTCTACTAAATCACGAGGTGATAAAAAAACTGACTAGCCCATATTAGTTTGAACTATTGTTATTGCCCGTCACTTAAAGTCCCACGATTCATCTCCAAATATCTCTTCGATCATACTGCCTGTGGACAAGAAATCAGTTTTTGTTCTTGAACAGGAAAAAAACCCGACATCCCACACTTTATAATCCAAGGGTTCAAAGATAAACTCATGGTTGCCCCATGATCTGTTGCTGTCAACCTTGAGTTTACTGACGCTTGGTTCACCTGTATCCGAGGATGTACAGGAGTCATACTGGGCAACATCTCCACATTCAGTATTATCAGACGGTTGTGATGTTGAGTCAAAGCTACAACTGTTATTCGACTGTCTGGTTTCCTCAATACCATTCCCATGTTCATACGAATCAAGCTTATGGATCTCATCCTCTTCCTCTGATCCATCACTCCCCTGCCACTCATCATCGTCACTATCAGCATTCATTGGATCACATCTGTTCTGTTCTGCCCTTCTGCGCAGCACAAAGACGTTAAAGTAGTAGCTAACAATCTCTTGACGGGTACGCGAAGGGAATTCCGCTGCAAGATAGTTCCAGAAGTTTTTACCCAACGACACAGGGTTTGAATTTACAACCTTGTGAAACAGCTGTTCATCCTCTTCCGTCCATTTCTCAGCAACCACCTCGCCCATATCACTAAAGCCGAGCTCTGCAAATTTTTCATGTCCAATACTTGCCTTTAGAGTCTCCCTGGCTTCTTGGATGTGTTGTTGGACACATTCAAGAGACCCAGGATCATTACAGTAACAATCAGTTCTTCCACTTCCAACTGTATCACTATCATGTAGTGTTGGATCTTGAGGTATAGGGATGATACAAGAACCCATGAACTTAATCCCGTCCTCATCATATCCACGCCATTCAGGAATTTCAGCTTGGTATTCGGGACCAATTGGGACTTGTTTCAGAGGAGAATGTTCTAGAAGGTAAGAATAAGCATCGGGTGTCTGCACTGCAGATGCATCTAACCCCACGTCTTCTTCAGTCAGTGTGCTGCTGGCCCACGACGAGGTGGAAAGGCGACCAGGAAGAGTACAATCGACATCCTTGTCGGTACAGACAGGAAGATCAGTCAACTTGCCACTTACACATCTATAGTCAACTTCAAGAACTGGTTTATAGAAGCAGGCCTCATCAGTATCTATGATAGGATATAGCTAGTTAAGAATAAAGAATGATACACTAATCCAGAAACCGTGTAATGCACTATAGTACTATACTGATATCATGCAACATACATTATACTAGTGCTCCTAAAAGGATGTTGTATCCAACTTTTTCTAAATATAGACATGCCTAAACATTGATCATTGTCGTCACAAAAAACATAAAGACATACCACACCGACTTCTAACCAACTACTTTACAATCATATAACAAAATACTTGAAATTACAAATGCCTGAAAAACTAAAGCTCTCCCCAACACACACCTGTATTAAATGGCACATCATCTTTAGTTGGCTCGAAACACGGAACCAGCTCACAACCATATTGCGACTTCAAACGCTTAGAAGAAACATCACACTCATTTTCCACGAGTTCTCGTTTCTGCACCATACTTTAACTGCAAGATGACATTCAATGGAAAATGCTTAATTTTACAAGTGGGGTAGCACATTACTAATTTAAGCAAGTTTATGTCTTTAAAATGAATATGAATCTTAAAAACCACGTGTCATCTTTTAAGTCAACCCCAAATAAAAATATATTTTTTTTTTTCTGAAAAGAAAATAAAAAAATAAATAAATAAAAAAAAATAAAAAGTGCAAAATATTACTACTGTTGTAAATACTAAAAAAGGAAAGGGCTTTTACCTTCAAGTAAATTCAAAGCAGACCCCCAAATTGAATTAATCCAATTTATGAACAAACCCTAACCCTAGATCCCCAATTTATTAAAATCCAAATTAATAAGAAATTTAACAAATTGTAAATACAGTAACTTTTATAATCCAATGAATTTCAAATACAATCAAACAATTTAAAAAATCAATGACCCAATTCAAAAACCCTAATTCAATCAAGATCTCAAAAATTGGAATAGAAAACCAATTAATTTAACAAAAAGGGTGATAGATCTAACAGATCTGATCAAAAAAATTATAAAAAAAACGAAACCCTAACCTAGAAATCGATTCACTCAACGGCAGAGTTCAAAAGATAGCTTAATCGATAGATGAATACGTGAATCGAAAGAATCTGTAATCAATTTGAAGAAAAAAATGAATTGTAAAAGAATTTTGGAGATTAAGAATTAGGGTTTTGAAAGAGGGGTATTTAAAAAATTGGTGATACGGGGTGAGGGAAGAAGGTGAGACGAGGTTGGCTAGTTTTAGTAACAAGTTGTATGAAAATAAAATGTGAAATTACTAAAAAGGGTATGGGGTTGGTTTAATTTACTTCTTTTTGGTGTTTGTTGGTTTGGTTTTGTGAGGGTAGTTTGGGTATTTTGAGTTGAAGTAGCGAAAACACGTTTGTGTTGTAGTGTGAAGACTTTGAATAGTCTATGAGTCAATGACAACAAGTTGTTGACAATTTTGTAAAGTTATCTCGTCACTTGATGAGTTCATAATTTAAAATAATACTAGTCCACGTAGGGGTGTTTGAGATTTCGTTTGAAGATGGATTATCTGATTATTGCGATTGAAAAACGCAAATAATCAGTTTTAAGTATTTGTTAAATATTCTTGAAACGTTATTTTGCTACTGAAAACATAATTTTGCAGCTGGAGGTAGAGATCTGCTTTTTGCAACTGTGGTTTTGCAAACGTGATTTATCCCAAACACCCTATTAGCATAAATTATCGTCACATCATCATCTTCGCTTTTAACACAATACCTAAAAATACCTTGTCACTAATAACACCCGTAATACCACATTTTTTGGACCTCATCATTTTGTTTTATTTTCTATTTTTCAAACAAACTAAATTTTATTAATTCAAATAAAATAACATACTAAACTTAAAAAACACACGGAAAAAAAATACCGAGAAAAAAACAATACGAAACTAACTAAAGTTACAATAACTAATTTTGTTGTTGTCGATATTTCTTCATTATTTCATCTTTTTGCATTTTGATGAGGAAGGCTCAGTCAGCTGGCAAATGGTCAGTTGAAGTATTAAGAAACTTCAATTCTTTCATTTTTAGTATGCCCTCGTCTTTCTTTCTCGACGCCTCGTACGCCGTAATTGCGGCATCCCGTGTGGTTCGAAACTTATTTTGCATAAAATCACCAAATTCAAACGGGTTACTTCCCGCGATGCTCGACGAGGTTTTGGATTTAGTTTTTTTGGAGGCACGGTGTGCGGGGGGCGAGGTCTCAGGTCATCTCCGAATAGCTCCTCGTGTCCGGTGAGATCAGCTGGATCAACGGGCTCGGGCGCGTCCCATTGGAGTGTTTTTTCAAGATATCCCACGCGTCTTCTTGAGAAAACGGTATTCCTCCTTTTACCTTGACGATATGCATTCCTAACACGGTTCATAAAATCAAGCTCGTTTTCCCCACTACGACCAACCATACGTTGGAAACATTTAAACATTGTGTTGAACTTTTGGCAATTATGGTTCAACGTAGGCCACTTATTCGTCAACATGTCCTTGTTATGTTTATGGAAATTACTTTTGTTGAACTCGTGGAGAACCTTGTACCATAACGAATCGTTGTTTTGGTCGACAACGCAACACGAAGCTAATAACGTTTCCTCCGACGATAACCAACGAGGGGCACAAGTTAAGGTTCCGGTCTGGGTTTCGTTTTCGGTTGTGGGTTTTGGGTCTTTTCCTCGTTTTGCCACGTGTTTTCCTTTTCTTTTGAACTTTTGGGTTTCGGTTTCGGTTGGTGATTGTGGTTGTGATGTTTGTGGTTGTGTCACGTATGGTGGTGGTGGTGGTTGTGGATTTTGTTGTAGATTTTGGAATTGTTGGTTACATTTATCGTTGTTGGTAATATTATTGTTGTTGATAAACTTGGTCGGGTGTGTAGGGTGGCATTTGATATTGGCTACCGAGCCTGGGAAAGTAATGTGATGATATAGATTGTGTGGATGAAGGTATCAGAGCGTTTGACGAAGATGACGAGTTGGGTTGCGACATGTTGAGGAAGTTGTTGAAGAACTCGTTATTCTATAGAGACATTTTTTATTTTGTGTGTAAACATGTAAAAGTTAGAATGGAAGCAAAGTGTTTGTGTGTAAAACATGAATGTGTTAGATGGTTTTAAATAATTGTGTAAAGTGGTATTGTTTATTTATTTATTATTTTTTTTAAAAAGTCGTTACTAGCTGTTACAGTTATTTTATTTTATTTTATTTTAGACTAAAATACACCGTTGGTCCCTAAACTTGTAGTGGAGGATCGCGATGGGACGAAACCGGGCATAATCATCGCCACGGGTCCAAACAAGAGCGATTAAATGCCGTTGGTCCTCGACCACTAACACCTATGTCAGCGACTCTTTTACGTTAGTTTCACGAGGGTAATATAGTCCAATCACATTTATAACTCAACCTAGTTAATTCTAACCCAAGAACTATTCCACCAAAACAAAAAGTGATATTGTTTGAACAAATAATATCGGTGTTCCCGAGTCCTCACCACTTAAGTATGACTTCATAAAAGTTAACGGTAAAGAAAGTAATAGCTCATGTAAATTTACCGGGATTAACAAACAACTTTATACATTATCAACTACTTAGCTAGTTGACTTATAACGATCAACTATATACGTGTTTGATGAAACCGAACATAACCGATACTACGAGTCATTGTCCGATACATGTTAATTTCTTGATTCGTTACAAAATATAGAAGATGAATTTGGGCCCAACTTCAAAACGTTCAATCTGAATCTTCAAATGATCTACAGATGAGATTGATATCCGAAACTGTTGAACCGACAAAACTCTTAGGCCTAAGTTGATGATGTTCTTTGCCACCTTGTCTCGCTAAAACAAGTATACAAATTACAAACATATAAGTTATGAAATGTAGTGTTACTGTGTTAATGGAATTTAACACATGACATGGTATTCATCATCGAAACATCACCTAGGGTCGCCTTTGGGCGAAGAGTGCTAGGACGTGGTTTGTAATCTTTCTTTGCTCGAAAGGGTGTCTTAACACCGCTTGAAACATCTGCAGAAGACCACCAACCCTTTCGACCTTCCCTCCAAGTCAAACCCAGTGAGTTCTCAACATCAAACCCCGCAAACTCAACCATTTTGGCCTTCCCTTCCGTCTAAACCTCGCTTAAATTCTTGAACAACTTGTCTCCTTTTTTTCTCGGGCAAAACCTCCTCTTCATCAACCATCTTTCCTTTTCCATTTCCTTTGATTTTGTCCTTTTTTTAGCTACAACCCTTCTTCGTCCTTGATTACTACCCTCCTTTCACTCTTGGTGTCTGGTTCCACTCCCGCATTTTTTCTTATCGATCCCCTGCCATTGACTTGTAGTCCTAAAGGTGTTTGACTAAGCATCCTAAAGTTAGCATCTGCTCTACCCAACCCACAACTTCAAAACGATGTTTTTAAGTAAATTGTGCTAACTTTTGGGGCTTGTGGGCTATGAAGATATCAAGCGAGTCATTTGTTTGACCATTCCAAACAAGGTATGAACATCAACATCGATATGAATCAAATGCAAACCATTTTCTAGGGATTGTTTAGGATCACAAAAACAACGCCCATTTTGTTCATTAATCTCGATAACACATTATCAAGGCTTGAACTAAATATATCCCTATCACCGGTAAAGGCACAGTTAATTAATGAACCTCGTTCATACCGAGTGGGCTATAATCAAAACCCCATTATAGTGGATTACGAACAGACCTCACCTTCTTCTTCTTCCTTGACATCCTTAAACGTGGAGACGAATATGTTTCATCCTTTATTCTTAGTTTTTGTTTTTTTAACAATGGGTTTGACTAGATGTGTGTTTGATGCGTGAGTGTGGATGTATGTTAGGTTTCGTTTAATTGGGTTTTGTTAAATGGGTCGGTTATTATGATAGTGTTTATGGTTTTGGATCTTGTTAGTTGGGTTCTTTGGTGATTCCAAACACATTAATTGTGTATATGCGTATCAAGGAAGGCAAAGGCCAAGTTGCGGTACTAGGTTTATAATGTCACAATTGGTCCTCAATTTGGCGGTCGGCCGTTTTTGCACTTAAAATTCCGCGTATTTTTGTTACACAAACTTGACTTTTTCGTGTTTACTAACTTCACAATTAGTCCACAATTTGGAGCGTCCGATTGTTTTGCCATTTATTGGTTAATACACTATATCATTTGCATACCAACAATCACAAGAAACAACCTCCCATGGTCGACTTCCCACTACTTGAAGAACTCGCCAAATCTTGAACTCCGACTACATGTTTGACTCGATTTCTCTTTTTATCGAGAGAAAGCGATAAGGACATCAAAATTGCTAAGGACTCCAAAACACTTTGACCGACTTGATTCGAGGTATGAAGGAAACCCAACAATACATCTCCGAGATCGAAGGCTTTCGAACTACGGTGATGAACTACAAGGTTATCGAGGATCTTCGCAATGTGAAAAAGGCTAATGTGTTGAAGGCGTTGGAGATACGGAGGATGATCATCGGACACACTCACGGGTGTGTGACAGAACAACTTCCTTGATCATCTTAGGAAGTGTTGAGAAGGAAATGCTATGGTTATGTTTTCCCTTTTTTGGAAAAATATGTCTTGAATATTTATGTTCTAGTGTTTTAATATGAAGTTAATGAATCTATATGTTATGTTCTCTGTTTTAATTCGTTAATTATGTTGTTAATTGTTGTATTAAATCAAGAGAGTTGTAATATGGTTTTGATTGTATTGGGTGTTGGTGGAACTATGGTCCTTGGTCAAACAGATTTAGAGTGTATGGGACATGTTTTTAGTCCCCATCCAGGTCTTGCATTAACTTATAGCAAGCACTTTATTCTCACATTTTACCACAAATTTGAATTCAAATACATAAACCCAACCCTTTCGGAGAAATTGGTCAAAATGGGTAAATCTAGAGCTCGTAAGCAGTTAAATGCTCCAATTGTCAAACTGTTGGACATAATAAGTCTAGCTATCACAAGGATCGTGTACCAAAACCAACAAAGGAAAGTATGGTTCGAGGTAGAAAAAGGCATTGTGATGGCAGAAGGCAACATGTATTCATTTAATTGTCATTTGTATACCGATTGTTCTAGTGTGTTTACATTCTAGTTGATGTACAAATGTATTACTTTTGAAGTGGATGGATGAAGAGGATATAAGAAAGACTATGGAACAAGAGTTTTATGATGCTCTTTACGAGCAAGAAGAAGAACACACAAATTTGGAGGAAAATGAAGAGCAGTCCAGGTTGGATGAAGAAGCATTCCAGCGCTTTTGGAAGAGGAGAGAATGTACAAAAGAATTGAAGAGGAATGGGAGAGGAAAAATTGGCTTCAAGATGCGTAGTATGAGGCGACTTACTATGGAGTGTCTGTGGAAGAGTTATATCCAAGACATCCATATGTCTTTGGATAAAATTCACGCTCTGAAAGTAACAAATTCCAGCAGTTTTCTAAGGTTGTAGGCTTCTACTCTTCTAGCCATTTTGTAATATCGACAATATTATGTTTCAACATGTTTTTGTTTTTTTTTGTTGACTTTATAAGTTGACTAGCTTGTAAGAATTTATGTTGTCTTTACTCCTTATCTACTTGTTCAACAACCACAACTCCCATCTACTTATATAACACATCTTAAGTCAGCAATTGTTTATCATGCCACCATATTATCACCATGGATGTAGAAAATGGTTGTCAAATGGTATGCATTGACTGTTGGCTTCAAAGGAAAAACAGGATGGATTGACCTTTTTGCAAGGCGTCCACCTTATAGAGCTTTCATGTGGTATGTTTATCCGGTGTTCCTTGAGATGGGGAAACACATCTTATCTTGGTAGAGATGGTGTTACAAGGAAAACACAACCACGGGAGATAGTGGTGGATATGTGATGGGTCTACATATTTCGCACCTACTAGTGTTGGTGCATCCTTGCGTGATGAAGAACAAAGTGAACCACCTACAATCTGAAATAGCAAGTGGAGTTCGCCAAGCCAAACACCACGTGAAGCACCGCAACCTGAAAGAGCAAATAGAAACGCCGAGACAAACACCGGTTGAACCAACCTGCAATCGAGACAAATGGATCACCTACTAGTCATTTATCGCAGTGAATTCCTAGCAAGAAATGTTATGTTGTCTTCGGTCTAAATGTAGCTTTAAGCGATATGTGTGCTTCTTTTGTTATAATAATTGAATTTTGGTTACAATTTGAATCTGTGACTTTATAAGTCAAACAAGCGAGATTTTAAAACTAACAATTCGGTTTCGTATCCTCTAATAATTTGGTTTATGTTGACCTTATAAGTCAAAATGGGTTTTCCCAAGCACCCACCTAAACTGGATATGCAAGCGCAAACTACAAAATGAAAACAACATTTCCAAAATATACCTACACACCACCTAATTACACCATATGAAGCAAAACATACATGTTAACAAGTATCGTTTCGGAACCATCATCGACCAAAACTATACATCTTCATTACATCAACAACTAAAAATAACAGTGAACTTCTTGATGGGAGGCTTGTTATTCATGGGGAGACTTGAGGTCCTTAGGGGAGGCACATACCACTCATTCCTATTTGTGCCGGAGCATCCCACGGCCGCTACAAGACCAAGTAAAACTTTGGGAGCGGAAGCCTTGGGCGCTTGGAAGCTTGGGAAGTGGAACCTTTCAATTAGTGGTCTTAGAAGACATGTTCCACACTCATCATCGGATGTATCCAAAATAATGATGACATCAACTTCATTTCCCTTCACGTTAGTATCCGGAAAGATAGACAAAGCAGATATAATCGAGTTGACCCATTACAACTTTCTTAGCTTGTAAACATTCACTCTAAAGTCTGACCTTTCTAAGACTCCTTATTCCCATATTTTTCCCACAAGTCTTCAAGTATCACATCAGCAATGTCATCTCCTATATCCCACTTATTCCCATAAGTACCCATGGCATAGTCAACCATATCGGCGGATACCTTTAGCTTGCTATAATCCTCTTTTGATGATTCAAACCGCAAATTTCATCAAATAAATAGGAGTAATTTATGCTCCTCCCTTAAAATGGGAATAAAACAAATACAAAAAAAACCCGACTAACCTTTCATCACTTGAGCTTCTTTCGCAAATCTGCATAAATCATCAAACATTTCATCAGACATTTCATCTTCTTTTAACCAAGTATTCTCGTATTTTGCCTTCACATATTTTACCATCTCATCAGTTACATCCGTACAAGTAAGCTCCTTGTCTGCCATTGTTAAAGTGTGTGCGAGGGTTGTGTGAAGAAGGCGGGAAACAATCAAGATGGTATATGGTAAACCGTTTCTCATAATTAACTAGGTTGAGTTATAAATGTGATTGGACTATATTACCCTCGTGAAACTAACGTAAAAGAGTCGTTGACATAGGTGTTAGTGGTCAAGGGACCAATCGGCATTTAATCGCTCTCGTTTGGACCCGTGGCGATGATTATGCCGGTTTAATCCCATCGCGATCCTCCACTACAAGTTTAGGGACCAACGGTGTATTTTAGTCTTTTTTATTATTATTATTTTTTAGTATAGAAAACAACGGCGTTGGTGGAGTAACGTCCCACCCAACGCCGTTGAAAACCATGATATGCCGGTATCGTAACACCGACGTGTCGTTGGCATAATGCGCGACCCGACATTATTATACTCGATGCTTTCATTTTCTAAAGTATATGTTCGTTGACGAGTTATGTATGTTATTCATTCTTTTCGGTTTTTTTAGTAACCAAGGTTTTCATTATATATACAAGTTATGTATGTTATTCATTCATTTCGGTTTTTTATTTTTGACGAGTTATATATACTTTATCGGTTCTCTCTTTTATTATACAAAAAAAAAGAAATAAAAAAAGATACATTAAAGTATATACTTTAACAATACATTGTGTGGTGTAGAATTGAAAACATGATAAAGAAGTGGGCCATAGCATGTATTACTAGAAAGAAAATGAAAAACCCTTTGAACTAGCTGACTTTTTTACACGCTCAGATTTTCAGATTTGAATCCTATTTAAATATGATTAAAAGATCAATTTTGCCACTGAAAATATATTAGAAATGTTTATTTGCCACTCATCTTTTAAACAACCCTTATTACTAAAAGATAAAATAAATGTATATTTTTTTTACTAAAAAATAAATGTATATTTGCCATTAAACTTTTATAAATATGTATTTAAGGTACTTAGTGACTTAACATTAAAAATATTCTATTAGTTTTGAATAATATTCCATCAAGTCATTAGCTCCTACATATCTAAATTTATATTTGAACTTGGAATTATTTTGCGCCGTGCTAAGCACAGCCCAAGGGTTTATATAATGACGTGGAATTAAAGTATCATGGTTTATTTAAGGTTTTGCGAGAACATAATAAGATTTTAGTAAACGTTTTGCTTTATTGATTAAAATAGTCATCTAATGATCATACGATCACAATATATTCATCTCATCATGTTAAGGTTTATATATCATTGCTAGGAAAAGAAATAAGAATATCTGATAGATCTGGACACACACCTTGTGTCAATGATATTTTGTATAATATTATTAAGCACGCGGAATTTACTTAGTAATACTTAGAAGACGGATTGTATGATGTATTGTAAGTAAACACAGATCAAACACAAAACTTAAGCTCCAATATTATTAATGAATAATATGAGTGATCTTGCTTATCACTAGGGTTACACCTTGAAGCCTTTGTGAGTAATACGTAGGTAATTAAAACAAGTACCTAAGACAATGACCTAGGACCTCCTTTTATACAACAAGGAGTCCTTTACAAGATAAGTATAAAGCTAACAATATAGAATATACACGAGATCTTTCTATACTTATCTAAACACGTTTTCCTATAGCGATGGTAATAATGTACCAACAGTGGTATCGTTTCCACCGCTAGTGTAATTCAAGCGATGTAAACCACAACTATCCGTGGTAACGATAATTCCCAACAATCCTCCCCAAACTTATGATTTCTCTACAAATCAATAAGTTTCTTCAATCTACATCATCTTCAAGGATTTGGGAATTCAATCAAACACTTTACTTTTCCTTAACCACGAATAGCTCGAACATTGATCTTGAAGCCTATGTAACAATGCTCGACCTTCTCATTATCTTCATGAACTCTTATTGTTGTACATAACATCACCGTGAGAGTTTCACCGAGTGGATATTCTTTCTCGTGAAGCATGAATACATTTGCTCCATTTGTTGTAGAAACATGATGAACTTCACACGAGTCATAATAAAACCATTTAGTACCGGGACATGTACATGAGAATTTCCGAAATCATCATTAACATCTCGGTTCATAGAGCCTTCTAAGATTAATCCATAATCGCATCTCCTTCATATCTTTGAGATCTTGAGCATCAAACCTTTCTTGAACTAACTTCCATAATTTTTCAAGGTCATCTCACAAAAGCTTTGATGAGATCTTCAAATTGAATGAATGAGGAAGTTGCACCACCTAGCCTTGTGATTTTCCATGTTGGAGCAAAGTTGCTAGCGATGTAAACCTCCCAATCAATGATAAGATGTCTAACTTGCGGTGGTTACGGATAAAATCTTCTTCTACTATCACAATCATTCCGGTCGATTGTTCTTGATGAATTTCTCGGTAGGAATTTCTTGTTCTTCAACAACCTTAGTCTTCTTAACACTCGAGAATCACTTTCTTTGGCCTTTCTCTCAATCCAGAAACCTTCTTGCTTCTTCTTGAGCCTATTGAAATAAAATCTTTATCATGTTTTGAACTCGTAGTAGATACCTTCAACTTGATTATCGTGCATTCCTTTAAATTGATTCTTTTCCAACCACCAACATGACAACAATAAGTCTTCATATATGAGAGAATTTGTGCCTTGGTTGGTTGTCTTTGTTTCTTTTGACCCTTTAAATTGTACTAATCACATCTTGAAGTGCTTGATTATTCTTCATTTGTATGAAATCCTTCAACTGGCGGTTCTTTGATCTTGATTAAGGATGCATCGACTCTAATGTCAATTGCCTTTTCTTGATTATTGGATTATTAGCAATCAAGAACTCAATATCCTCTTCAGTAGGAACATAGCTTAACTCTGGAGTCTTCTCTCTAAGTATTGTAGGTTGAACAGTGAAAAATGGATCTTCTATAGAATCTTCCATTCTACCCAGCCTTTTAGCCTCCATAAAGCTTACAATTTCCATTTCTTCAACCTTTTTCTTTTCAGCAACTTGTTCTTCAATAATCTTTTCAGCAATTTCTCTATCAAGAGCAATCTGTGCTTGTTCTTTCTTTGAGATCTTTCTTCTTGTTTGATCCTTGCTTTGCATAACAACTTTACCTTTATCTTTCTTCAGTTTATCAATTTCTTCATTTGCAGTGGCAATATTAGGCTCTGCGGTGAAAATTATATCGATGGTAAAATCTGCAGGTTGTAGTCTTGAAAATGTCTTGATCATCAGTCGCTTCTTCATGAGTATCGCCTTCCTTTGCACCTTTACTAGAAACCCCTTCATCTTCAAAATCAATTTTCCTCCCTTGAGTTTTAACACTTGTTTTCCTCCCATGTTTGGGAGAATGACCCAAATCTTGATCAAAACCAACTAAATCACCATCATTAGGTGAGGATGAAGATGAGATCACCAACTTTGTAGTTTTCTTGTGCTTTTTCAACCCCTTCAAATCTTCCTTCAAGGACTGAATCTCCTCTTTTAAATGTTTAATATCCATGGCATCTTTCTTCTTGACATGTGCGGTCCTTCAGTAAAGATTTAACACCTTGGCTAACTTTGTACACAAAACCATCAATTCAATTGTTGCCCATCGCCTCATCACTTCCAACTGTGTGACATGTTGGGAGAGGTGAATCATGGGGCATTGGCTTAGATTCCTCCCAGTTGGACTAGGTTGAAGTCTAGAACCACCAACGCTTGTTCCTAGACCAAAAGGTTCGAAACATGTTGTGTTGTCATGAAAGAAGGTGGTTGTTTGCTCCTCCTCTCATAGGTGTGAGAAATGTGAGTATAATCAATGTGGAACATAGATTATGGGTGTGTTATGTTCATTGTAATCTTTGCAAGCATTTGAGGAAGGAGAGTGTAAAATCATGTTGCCATATTTGTTCATGTTTTGAAAAACTTTAGGCATAAGACAAGCGATTTTATAAACATTAGTATGGGGTTGCGGTTGAAACTCATTTAGCACTTGCTTGCACAAACCTTGGATACATTAAATTTTTGTTGAACTCTTTACATTGCCAGTCATACTTGTAAAATATAATTTGACCGTTAAAAATCTTATCGGTGGCTAGACAAACCAAAGGGTAAGCCATGGTTGAACTAAATTGCTCATAAGATGTTTTCTTTGGTGAGATAATGTAAAGAGTATGTATCAAAAATCTCCATTGGGGACAAAACCACTCTTTTGAAAGTAGCCTTTTATCGGTGGTATCATACCCCATGGATGATAAAGTATCATGAATTTCGGGCATAGGTAATGTGATGAGACCATTGAGATCACCCAATTGGAGAACTCTCCTCAAGGATGCCTCAAGAACATCAATAGTTACCCCATCCATAGTGGCTCTTAGAGCATCCATCGTTTCATGTATCTCCATGCTCAAGTGTTATGGGTGACAAGTCCAAAACTGTTTGATTTGAGAGATATAGATTGTGGGTTTTAAAAGCAAAGAATACCTTATATGGGCGATATTGAGAAAGTCCACAATCGATGAAAAGCAGGCCACTCTTCTCGTTTGACTTTTGTAGGTAGGCCACTTGGTTGTGCTCATCGCAAATTTTAATGGTGCCATAGAAACTTTTGATGAAAAGCGATATTATGTCAAGAATAATTGAAGGAATAACTAGCCAATTGAGAGAAAGATATATAGGGTTAGGGTTTAAGATTATTGCGCAAGAAAAACTATCTTTAGAAAGTATTTATCTTAAGCGGATAAATAACAATATGGAAAGTAGATAATCTCCTTAAAATTTTATCCCTATATATATGGAAATCGGTGGTTACTTTCAGCGGCTAGTAAAAAATAAGTTCTTGACATAATCGGTTATAGCGGCTAGAACAACGATGGTAAAATAACACCGTCGATGGAAACTGTGAACTAGTAGTGGTAATTTTTCACAAAAATTTCAAAGAGCGATGGTAAAGAAAATCATATAAAACTAGACTGCTCTTATCATAGTTCTTAGCAAACTACCACTATCAACGGATTTGATATGTCTTTACCATGAGCCGTTTGCTATGGACTAGCCAACTCTTAATCATAAAGAATATGGTGAGTTGATAACCGTATAGTTTTGGTAAACTATCAACCATAAGCGGATTTGTCAAGTCTTTACCAAGGCCGTTTGCTCGGACTAGTTGATTCTTATGTGGATTAGACATGGAGAATCAATAAACATTTGTTGTGTATCTCAGATATACACCTTTTAAGATCAACTCCCATCTATGCTTGGTTATGTATATGTATGTGATAGGAATAATCAACTTGTTCTTAACCAAAGTTACTTTTAACCAAACCATTACCCAAGAAGAATATCTTCCAAAGTCAAACCCGATAATATCTATATTTACTCCTTAACCTACCAAAATAGGAAAAAGTAAATATACTCATTAATTAACCCTTTCAACCGACTTTGTCTATATAAGGAGGCTTGGCTTATTGTAATCTTCATCAAAGCACATTCAAACACACAAAATCCTTAAAAATAATCATGAGCAATCCTTCCAACACCATTGACATCTCCTCTGATTCGGAAGAAGAATATGTGATCGAGTCAGAGACTTCCTCAGAGGCATCAGGATGGGCTGGAAGCACTTCATCCAAGAAGTACACTAAAGAGACTGCCAAGCGTGTACCTGCTGCAAAACCTGCACCATCTCTTGAGTTTTACTCCAGCTCATCAGATGATGATGAGACCTATTCCATGACCAAAGAATTGCCAAGAGCTCTTACAAAAGCACTAGAACCAGCTATCTCCAATATGAAGCATATATCCATACCTACGAAGCCTGCAATGCTACCAAAGCCTCCTCCACAAGTTCTTGGTCTTCCTTGTCCAAGAATGCAATCCACCTTTAAGAACAAAAGGAAGAGAGCACAGAAAAACAAGCATGACTATGTGGGCAAAGGCAAGAAGCCAATGGAGTAGGCGGTGTAGGGTGTAGGAATGTAGGAAGTTATCTTTTGTGTTTTGATTGTGGTTGTTGACTCTCTCACTGGATGTAATGACTCTTTTATATGAATGCAATCTCTCATTTTCGTTTTCCCGTTTGAGAATAACTTATTTCAACCGCTTGCATTATAGTTCCCAACTGTTAGGCTTATTTTACGTATAAAAGTGAGTGGTCAAACATAAATACAAGCACTAAACGACCACATCTTGATTTAAACAAATACTCCTTCAATCCGCATATCACACACGTAATCCAAAACCGAAAGCATTGTTGAGATTGACGGTGGTTAGACAAATTAACTAGAAGTAGATGCAACAATTTTGCATGCGTGGTTAGACCACCACACGGTCAACAAGTCCACTCCAAGTTATTAATCCGGTCACCAAAGTCAAAGACTTCATTTACTTCTCAACCACTTAAATCTTCCCCTCATTAACTTACTGAATCCAACTTAAACTTGTATTAAAGAACCAAGAACCCACAACCTTCTATTACACCAACACTTCTCTCTCCTAAAATCTGTCAATAACAACTTTACCAAAAATTCCCATGAGCAACTCAAACCCAATCAACATCTCTTCTGACAGTTCAATTTTAGACAGCTTTTGGGATGATGAGGCTTGGCAGTATGTGCTCAATAATCCAGGTATGAAGAAGAAAGAGGTGTTTGAAGCAGTTTCATCAAGAAAAATAACTCGTGCAAATACTCATTCAAACCCTGTTGCTGCTGGTCCTTCTTCAACTCATCCAAAGCCACAAGAAGCTGTCATCATTGAAGATAGCTCAGACTCCAATGCAAGCTACATTTCTCCATGTACAAGCACAACTAATGATACTGAGTCAAGGGTCTTGGATGTGCTTCCCCTTGCAAGAATGCTTCCATCAGGAGAACTGCAGATGCCTCCTTTTCCACCACTGTTGACAACACCACCACAAGAGGGACCTTCATCATCCTCCCACTGTTAGAAAAGTGGTGATGGGACTAGCAAGCCCTAGAGTGTATAAGCGGATTGATATGCGTAATGCACCTAAGGTGATGCCAACATGGGCCATTCCAAAGAAGTCATAGGTGGTTGATGGTGGTTAAGTGGAGTACGGTTGGGGTAGGTTGTGAAGCTTTTGTTTGGAGTAGGATGTTGTTTAGTTGTTTTCAGTTGATGTAATGATGCTTGTGATCTGTATTCCATGGATGTATCTACTGCACTTAATGTGCAGTTTTGAGAAATAATAATAATGATCCATGTTTTCCTTTATCTTTAGAGTTCTTGCATCATACTTGTTGTTCCATTAACTCCATTTTCAAAGGCGACATCATCCATCATAATGTTCAAAATTCGAAAGATATGACTTGTTGCGGTCATGTGCCTTGAACACCCACTATCTCAGATATCCTTGATATGATCTTTTTGTCCTTGGATGTTCCTGCGCATAAAAGTAAAGAGTTAGTTTCTTTTGGGGACCCAAGCCATGATTGACTTGGATCCGCCTCGTGTATCAATATAGTTAAATCTATCAAGGTCATTGATACACCATTGGGATTGGTTGTAGAGGTAGTTCCTTTAGGTTTCCATTCCCAACGTCTTTGAGGCCTTCACAAAGATTGCCCATGTCCCTCCTTTTCTTGTTTACAACCCTTGCGGTGGTAACTTTTGAATGAGCGATGGAAACTGCTAGTTTGTTTTAGGTACCCACTTTTGGTTATAATGAACTTTATTATTACGAAAAGTTCTTTTCCTGTTTGTCAGATTGGCAAAAGTTGTTTTGTACTTTGCACTTTTAACATGTGACTTAGGATGAGCAGTGTTAACAGTTTTTGCAGTGGCAAAAGTTTTGAGACCACTTCTTAGTTGAATTGCTCTTGGGACCATTTTGCAATGTGAATTAGGGTGTACATTATTTTGAAACCTGTTAGTCTCCACCCTTTTATTCCCATGGACTTCCCTTCTCCCATTATGATAGTCACAATAAGCATGTAAATGATCAAAACTACCACAGATATAACATGCCTTATTGTACATCACAAAATCACTACCTAGTTGTTGAGATTTAACATGATTCCAACTCCTCTGGTTACCTCTAGGAGCTATAGGCTTGTTCCTATACATCTCAGCATACCTTACAGTTGATCTAGGTTTATTAACAGGTTTCCTAGGTTCCTCCGTAACAGTATTAACAACTTTTGGGATAGAAGCCTCTACATTCCTTTTAACATTTTAATCAACAACAGATGAGTCACTAGCACTCTCAAAAACATTATTATCATGCTTAATCTCTACCTCACTTTTCACCATTGTGTCCTTTAAAGGACCATATTCACGTTCAAGGTCCCGAAACTATTCTAAGGTCAGTATGAGCTAAATCTATACCGAGGTGATGGAACACCTCTTAGTGGTGGAGGCACGTGATTATAACCCATACCGGACTTAACTTTACTATATATTTGAGCATTCCAAAATTTATCAATTGACTTAGACTATGATAACATGTGTCTAAAGTTAAATTGACATTTTCATTTTTCTTTTGAAGTTTTTCAAACTCCTTTTGGTATGCTTCATTCACAGCTATTGTATGTTCTACCTTTCTTCTAAGAAGAATCATATCATCATTATATTTTGACTCATTTTCTTGATAGTGCTCTAGTTGTTTTTCCAATACAGCTATAGCTCTCCTAAGATTAGACACAGTATAATTAGCAGTGTATAACTCTTGTCTTTCATTATAATATAAGTCATTGAGCCTTTCAACTTCCCTAGCACCCTACATGTTTTAGAACAACTTTCAAAGTTTTGTACCTCAGTCGAGAAAGCCATGAGAAAATTCGGTAGAAATAAAAGCGACATCTGAATGTTCTTCTTCTTGATCATCGACCATGAAACTCCAATCATAGCTCACACCATCAATAGCCAACATTGCCTTTGGTTCTTCTACGATTGGTTCCTTCTTTGCTTGTACCAAGTAGACTGGTGTCCTTGGTCTTTGGTCTTCTACATTCTCTAGCAAAGTGTCCCAACTTGTGGCGGTTAAAGCACTCCACTTTCTTCTTATTAAAGCTGCGGTTTCATCACCATTGATGTGAATAGGCTTGCCAGTCTTCTTGTAGAATTTCCTAGCCCTCATGCTAAGAAGAGCTATCTGTCATTTTATATCCATCTCCTCCAAGTCATCAACATCAATTTGCTCTATGTATTCATGAGTTAAGACAGAGCTATTTACTTGAGTGGAGATAAAAGCATAAAAGGTAGGATCTCCAATACTAGCAACCTTCTTCTTTGAACTGCGGTGGTAACACTAACATTACCGGTGAAAACTATAAAACCCGGGTGGCAATATCATCATCACTTGTCATCTTGAATCATCACTTGTCAACCGAGGTTGACATCAAAGCCAAACGCTTGAGCTTGTACTAAGTTTCCGGCCTTCTTGATCTTTGTTCAATGAGTCTAAAGTTGTTGTAAAGATCATTGAGCTTCATTGTTTCAATATCGCTTTGTTTTCTCGAGACGGTAACATTAGTTTGAAATTACAAGGAAAACTTCTTAGAAACTTCAAATTGAGGTCTTCCTTTTCTACCTCAATGCCAAACACGTTAGTTGTGTAACAATCTTACGAAGTTTGGTGAAGATGCTATCAAGTGAGTCATTGTTTGAAGCGGAGAAGTTTTCATAACTTTGCTTCAACAATGTCTTTTGTGTCTTCTTTGTAGCATCATTACCACCAAACACCGAGCAAATCTCTTCAAACAGTTCCTTAGCGATCGTGAACTTGTTGAATGCAATGATCTAGTCTCTAGGAAGAGTCATCAACAACAAACTTCTAGCCTTAAGATCATTCTTCCTTAGTGCTTTTCAATACTAGATTGAGTACGTAAACTTTCACAACATCTGTGTCACCAACCTTCCGAGTACTAGTCACGGGCTTGAAAGAATCACCAGTTTGAATGATCTCCCATAGAGCATACTCCTGAATGAGAAAGTATTGCTCAATCAGTATCCTCCACATCTCAAACTCATTAAGTTTTAGCTTAGGTAGCCTTGGTGTAGAAGAGTTGGACTAGTTGTTTTCCATCTCCATTGAATTGAGTGAGTAGGTTAAGCTTATTCCTTGGATCTTCTAAAACAAAATATCAGAACCTTCACTCTAATACCACTTGATGGATCTGGACACACACCTTGTGTCAATGATATTTTGTATAATATTATTAAGCACGCGGAATTTACTTAGTAATACTTAGAAGACGGATTGTATGATGTATTGTAAGTAAACATAGATTAAACACAAAACTTAAGCTCCAATATGCCTTAACATGTGGTATCAGAGCGGGTGGCTCTTGATATCTAGGATTTAGCAAGGTTTCTTGAAGAGGAAGAAAAATTCGCAACTGGTTCAATTTTCGTAATGCTTCTGCAGGTCAGTTTTCAAACAGGTATAACTTTTTCATTAACCGTTGGATCGTAACAAAATTTTGGGTGGACGTTCTTTATATATCCATCTAACTTTCCACCAGAGGGATTGTCGATCAGAGCTCTCAATCAAAAGTTATACTCTGTCGAAGTTGCCTGCTGAAGGAGGTATTAAAGTTTCGAATTTTTATGGTTTTTAGGGTTTTGATCTTAAACTTGTTCACTTTTGAAACCCTAACACCATGAGGTTTATTTTTATTTGTATTCTAATGCATGGTCATTTATTAAACCTTGTACAAATTAATTGGTATTGCTGGGATAAAGCATGCGTTTGTGAGTTACATGTTTATACTGCTATCAAGAATTTGGACTGCTACGCATGAGTTATCATTGCCTTCATATCTCGTTTCCACTGCTAGCATTAGGGTTGCCACTACTAGCAAGATTGGTTTTCACTACTCATGAGTCATTACCACCGCTGGTGTTTACTTGTTTCCACTGCTAGGTTAACTTGTTTCCACTGCCACATTACTTTGAGTTACCACTGCTAGCATTCAGTCATTACCACTGCTAGGCTTCACAATACCACTGCCTTCAATATGATTTCACTGCTACGCTTTTTGGTTTCCACTGTTGTGCGTTAATGTTACTAATGCTATGTTCTCATGTTACTACTGCTGCTTCAATAGAATTACTACTACTGTTATATCATATGCTGCTGCTACTGATTTGAGAGTTAAGATTCCTTCGACAAGCATTTAGTTTACATGAAACATATAACTGGTTGTGAAGAATGTGGGGTTCTAAGGTCACGTGAGGGGAAGTTACTATATTGTGAAGATATAAAGGTGTATTGATATAATTCATGATTGGTCAAATATTTATGAGGTTTTTGGATTCAAGGGACATTGAGATACACGTGCTACTACGTGTTTAAATAATATTTGAGTGTTTGTGGATTTAGTATACCTAGTGCTACTCGGTTGATTTGCTATTTTGTCACATGTTGAGGCATGTATGTTTATATTGCTCGACATGATGTAACCAATTTGTACTGTTTGACTTACTGTTTGCCCTTCGAAGATAATTTGTACTGCTTAGCTTATTCGAGATTCATGGTTTGCACTGCTAGTTCTGTCCGATAAATATTATAATACTGCTAGTTTTGATCGATATCGGATAGAACTTACTTTTTGTTTCTCGTATGGTTCTGAATTTGAGGGGAAGTTGAAAATGGTTTTGGTTTTCGGATGTGATTCATACAGGTTATTGGTTCACACACACAAGAGGATACTAGAATTTGTTCTTAAAGGTTATTGAAGAATTGATTACGAAGATGGTTATTTATCACTTATTTGAAGGTGAAGTGGATTTCTTAGATGCGTGTTCTTATTTTTGTGCATTCTTATTGTGACAAAGAATTGACAAAACACTTGAAGGAGTTACGTTATTGTGCTCAGTGATTATTGTCAAGGGATTACGGTCTCCTTATACATGGGTATACGTTCGGAGTCATGTGGCTTGTACAAGACATAAGACATACGTTTGGGTTATTCTACTTCTTCAACAAGTTTGTTATATTTGGTTTTCTTCACATGTGATCATTACAAGGAGCTTACAGATTTGAAGAATCAAGAAGATGGTTAACACATGGGTTTCGGGGGAAGCTTATTGTTCAATGTTTAACTATCTACATGCATCATTCGAGGGGAAGATTTTTACTCTTGTAATTCATTATTATTACTTTTGGTTTAAGTATCTAGTGTCTTAAGTTCATTTTTAGTTGCGGAAAACTTCATGGTGGGTAATTTGAGACATTAGATGGCTGAATTGGAAGTGTGGTGATGATTTGTGATGGTCAAAATCAAAGTTGCTTTTACTTAGTGTCTCCTAGTGGATTATGACAAAAAGGGGAAGAAGGCTACATTGAAGATTTGTAACTTGAAGATCCTTGGTGATATTGCATGTTTAAGGGGAAGTTCGTTTATCTTTCATGACATATTTGTTCGTGCTTATTTGGTTTTGTCATTATCAACCAGGGGAAGATTGTTGGGAATTCTATTTAAGTTGATAAGACAAAATACATGAAAGATGAAGGACTATAGAAGACAAAGAAAGACAAGGGACCTACTTGGCAAAGAAGTATTTATTATCTAGTCATTTGTAACCCTAGTATCTCTATTACTCCGTATATAAAGAGATACATGGAATTAGGTTTAAGTGTGTCAAACAATGTAAACATCGAGACAAAGGTGTGTGTGTGTGTAGGTCTAGGCGTGAGTATGTATAAACGCTAGACTAGGTGATAATCGACTTGTTGTGTTTAGCCCCGGATCATTGATCCTGTTGTGTAACCGTCTTAGAGTTGATCGTCTAGGATTGGGGCTGTGGATGTGTTTTGTAGAACACATGATGATGGCGAAACCTTGATATAATAACAACGAAAATTTCTTTATTCCGATGTGCATATACATATTGTTCATTGTTATTTGTGCTTATTGATAATCCTAGATAAGGTCTAAACAACCTAGAGCATCGATTCTAACAATATCTTTATTTATTAGACATACACAGTAGTACATAACTACCCTTAAAGTTGAACACAAATAATTCACATGTACAAATAAAAATTATAGCCTATATAAAATAAAGTAAATAGAAACAATTGTTTTCACAAAGCTTGTGTCTCCTACTACCAATGTTGTCTTTAAGTTTGCAAAGCCATGTGCAAAACTTGCGTCTCCTACTACCAGTGTTGTCTTTAAGTCTCTTACCACCGTATAGTTTGGAGATCTTGTGCGACAACACACCTCTCTAATCTTCGTATGTGGCCATGACTATTACCCACCTATCACGCATTCCAATGCTTTTACTTTTTCTACTTTGAAAACAATATGTAAAAAAACCATATGAACGTTAATAATTCAAAAGTTTCTACAAGAAATTCTAACTTGAATACCTACAAAAAGGAAAATCTATTGCTTGTGAATAGCACGACCCACAAAAAAACTATGCCAAACATTTGTATAAGAGGTCTAACACATAGAAAAAAATCAACTTGACAAGATAAAACTTGTGCAGATATACACTATCTATCAACCCTATCTTTTTTACTATTTACTCTACACTATCTTTTTTACAATTCTTTCTTGGGTAATTAGCACGGATATGAGTTGATTAACCAACTATCATTTGTTTCACATACTTTATTGACTTATTATGTCCTTTTTCTAGTTTTTTCCCTGTATTCACAAAATTGCATTCTATCTTATGCGAATGAGATAGATAATTGTGGATGCGCATAAGATAGAAAATTTAAAAACAAAAGAAAATAACACATGTTAACATGACAAATCATTATATGAAAATACTTATTTACAAATTATGTCATCTTATCATTTCTTGCTAGATAATATGAAATAAACAATGATATAATGGTAACACTTTTTTTTTTGTTTTTGAAAATGGTAACACAATTCAGTTTATAATAGTGTTATTAACTAATTAAATTAAATAAGTTAACAACTCACTAATATATAAAGTTTTTATTGGCTAATAATATATTAAGTATACATGTATCATAGAAGTGATACACTTTTAGTATAGCTTTGTAACCATTGAATTCACATAAGTTTATAAATAAAGAAAATCATAAAATCAACAAAAACATTTGTTTACCATGTCACTTCCTACCATGCTACCATACACATACAGAATCTCCTAGTCCTCTTACTGTGCCCAAATCTTCATTCACTATTGTGTCACATTTAAATTCAAAATAACATCATATCACCCCATTTCTTGTTTCCGGATTACATGTATATATATTGACTTTTGCTCCTGACCGTACTTCAAAAAAATCAAACCAAATCTATGAACGATGATTGTTTACCACTCAATATATTGAGACACCAAATCTCATCTCAAAGTAACTATTGAGGAGTTGTTGAACACCATTTTTAATTATAACTTTTTACAACAGGTATAAGTAATATTGTCTTTTCAAGCCATTTATGTATTATAAATTTTGGAAATTTTGATTATCTTATATCATAAATTCGTACATTTAAAAATTATAAACGTTAATGTTAATTTTTACATATAAGAAAACTATTGTAAGTATAATTAGCTTTTGAATCATTATATTCTACGTATAAAAATGATAAAAATCGATCCAAACCAATATGGCAATATACATCCAATAAAATGTTGTATTTATGATAAGAGTCATTCCGTTTGAAAGAATTAGGAGTATATTACTATTGTATTTATGATATAGGTTTGTCATATCAAACAAAGTGATCTTTAAGTTTTATGGCCAACACACTACTCATGCATAAGTTATATCAGTAGCATTCAGTTTATCATGCTTATAAATTTATAAATAAAAATCATATTGACTCCACAAGTCCACATGCATGAACCACATACAGGCAATAGTACAGATACTTTGGTATCAATAATACCATCTGATGTTTGGAACTTCAATTCATATTTCTATACAAGTAACAATAATACAACATGTACAAATATCTAAGAAATTATTGTTATTTTCATACTTGCTGTGTATTGCTCCATCTTCACCATCAAGACGTACATATTGGAAATCATAAGTCCAAATGCTCTATTCCTAAGTACACTAAGACATTTTTATACTATGTATTATTATTAATGTATGTATCAGACTATAGTTTCAACCAATAAGGTTGAAGTTTAGGGATTGCCAACCTGTCACTTTTGACAGTTATAGGCAGTTACATTAGTTAGGATTATGTATGGCAGTTATGTCATGAAAGGGTATGATCCTATTGGTCAATTGTGAACCATCACACCCCTTGGACATGCCTGTTCATACTATATATAGTCATGTATTATTAGACATATCAATATATCAAATACAGTTATTTTCTTGTTTCTTTCCCTCCAAAATATCTCGTGTATAATTCATCATATTACTGCATAATATTGTCCCACTTTTACATCTGCACAACCATGTCTTATCCCAATCATAATACTACATATAAATGGACAAGTTACATGAAGAAACCTGTTATCCCAACCAAAAGTTGGTATCAGAGCCCAAGTCCTGGGAATTTCAGGAACAACATAACTCATCAAGAACTTATTCAAAGACAGATTAAAAGGAGGAATGAAGCAACAATTGGCAATTGTATCAAACAATTGTCAAAGGAGTGCAAAGACATGCTTAAAAAGAAATTGGAGGAAATTCATGTGTACAATAATAAGTTGACACAGAAGAAGGAGACTATTGAAAGACACAAGGAATACATATGCTTCAAGTGCAGGCTCAAAGGACACATAGCAAGGAATTGTCCAAAAGGAAATAGCCTCACTAAAGATGAAAGCCATGGAATCATCACCAACTCTCCAAAAATTCAGATAACTTATCCTGAATTCATCCATTTATCCACAGACTTCATGGTGGATGGAACTGATGAACAAGGATGGGATCATATATGGTATGTAAGCAACAAGTTAAACAAACATGTATGCTCCAACATGAATTTATTCTCTAAATTAAAAGAGAAATTATCAGTTGAGAAAATTGAGAACCAAAAGAAATTCATGTTTATACATGGCATTGGTGAAATACAAATTAAGTTTGGGTCAGAAATTTACATCATCCCTGGTGTATACTACACCCCTGATGTATCACTGAATATCCTCTCCACAAGACAATTGGAGGCTCAAGGCTTGGATCTCACTTTCAATGGAAACAGGTGTAAGCCTATTCCAATGTTTGTCAAGCCATCAGATAATTCTTTTGACCACAACAAAATGATCCATAGGTAGAATACATACATGGATAACTACTTCAGAATGCTTGATGAAGACTTTCAGGACAAGGAAAGGAAGATGCACCAATAAACTACAGTGCCCCTCTCACACAATTGCAACATCTGTGGAGAAAATGGTCACATGGACTACATGTGCCCATCAAAGGCAACTGCTACAAACAAATCACATGACTGTGATTATGTTATTGTAAAGGTGTATATATTCCAACCCTATAAACTCTTTTATGATTATATTTCATTCCTAGATCTAATTAAAGATGATAAGATAGTTAGTCAAGAATGGGATATTTTCATAAAAAGTTCATGAAAGTTATAAGTGGTTCTTTCTTGTCCATCTTAAAAAGAGATACCAGGCCCTTACCACCCATTAATAAATGGGAAGGAGATCCATTTAATGGATCTCCACAAACTTGTTGAAACATTTGGGGCATACCTCAGTGATGAATTTTCAAATGATTTCCCCTATATTGCTGAGATTTTTGGCTTACAAAAGACAAATGGTCTTGAGATAAAAAATTGTTACAATCAATATTTGAGTGTTTTTAATTGTTATTATAACACAGCAAGGGTGTCACATTATGAAGCAGATGAATCTGTCTTCAAAGGCAAAGGAAAGTGCCATGATGGTCGTGAAGATCCAGTGACTTAAACCTCTGCATTGAACACTCATTGGGACAAAAAGATTGAACACTTTGGGGTAAAACTTGAAGATCTCAAAGACACAAGCCAACCACTTCATTTCAGTAATTATCAAGGGGCAGAAACAAGTAAGAAGGAAGGGAAGATGGAAGACAACCAAGATGATTTCACAATAATCTAAACCACATCAGAAGCAGAAGACTGCAACCATTTGAACTTAGGGGAGTGTATTGGAAATCATAAGTCCAAATGCTCTATTCCTAAGTACACTAAGACATTTTTATACTATGTATTATTATTAATGTATGTATCAAACTTTAGTTTCAACCAATAAGGCTGAAGTTTAGGGATTGCCAACCTGTCACTATTGACATTTATAGGCAGTTATATTAGTTAGGATTCTGTATGGCAGTTATGTCATGAAAGGGTATGATCCTATTGATCAATTGTGAACCATCACACCCCTTGGACATGCCTGTTCATACTATATATATAGTCATGTATTATCAGACATATCAATATATCAAATACAGTTATTTTCTTGTTTCTTTCCCTCCAAAATATCTCGTGTATAATTCATCATATTACTGCATCATATTGTCCCACTTTTACATATGCACAACCATGTCTTATCCCAATTATAATACTGCATATAAATGGACAAGTTCCATGAAGAAACCTGTTGTCCCAACCAAAAGTACATTCCTTGCATCGTAAAAGTAGAAGTTGATAAAAGATAACGGGCCAAAGAAAGAAAATGTAAGCTACTCCACCAACAAATTTAATCTTAAAAAGTTGATCAAGACAAAAACAAAATATCCCACAACTAAAGCCGTTTGAAACAATCATTGGTCGATCATTAAAACACTAACAAATCAACAACGTATAGTAGATAGTTGGCAAATGACAAGGAGAAAATGAGAAGTACATGATGTTAATGAAACAAAGAGGGCAAGAAAAAGTAAGCATGAAAATATCACAGAGACCGGCTGGCAAAAAGTAAGCTAGATAGATAGCAGTCGGTGGACAAGCTAAGGCGTGTTATTACGTTCACATCATGTAAACAAGATGGTAGTTTAAGTCCATTTTCGGATCTTAAAAATGAAAATAAAATAAAATCAGTAAGTTCATAGCTAAAGAAGTGAAAATATCAAGAAGAAAATTAAAAAAGACAGCAAGTTAAGTCACTACCTTGTTATGTCATGACATGTTTTAGAGAGAAGAAGGCAGAGTTGTTGGCCAGAAAATGAGGACGCCGGAAAATAGCAATTGGGCAGGACAGTTGAAGTTTGAGAGATAAAGCAGGTGAAATGAAAGAGTGAGTAGAGGTTTTTCAAAGCTCAAAAATAGTGAGCTACTATTGGGTGATGATGTGTCGTTTTTTTCAAGCCTATTGGGTGATGATGTGTCATTTTCTCAAGCCTATTGGGTGATGATGTGCCATTTTTTCAAGCCTACACAGTATTTTGAAGCCTCTTACATATAATATAGGTAGATATTTTAACCCATTTTCTACTATCATACATCCTACACAAATACTTTTATTAAATTTATATTTAAAGTGATAACAAATGACATATTTGCATCTCTTTGCTCGCTAATAAATAAAGAAAAATATATATAACTCGTACACCAAACTGAAGTTACATCTCCCGTGATAAAGAGTTTTCCTTTAAATTATAATACAAACATAAAAATGACGCTTTTTACATATTTCACTAGCGACACTAGGGTTTATAAAAATATATTCATAAGCTTATATGAGGGTTTACAATTTAAGAAAAATTTAACCGGATTAATTTGCTACTTCTCATCATGGTTTTAACTCATTTAGACCCATCACTATTAGCGATACTAGACCCCTCACTAGTGATACTAGACCCATCAAGATACGACATGATGAGAAGTAGTAAATTAATCCGGTTAAATTTTTCTTAGTAAATTTTAACTCATTTAGACCCATCAAGATACAACATGAGGCCGAGTCAAACCCAATTATGCCTAGTAACAAGTGAGCTAAATGGATAGATGGTAAACATGCTCTAACGGTGAATATTTAGTGGCAAATAAGGGTTGATAAAAAGATTAGTGGCAAATAAACTCTTTTAGTATATTTTTAATGGCAAAATTGCTCTTTTAACCTTTTCAAATCTAAGCCATCAAACAAACATATGATAAATGTCACATCATATAGAAATCCAAAGTAAAGTATCCAACCAAACTGCACCTTATATATTTTATTTTTAATTGTTTTCTCCACTTACAAATTCATGATAAAACTAAGACCTAAACAAACATAAATTATTAAAAGTGACAAACTGTTAAGTTTACGTCGAATATTATTAGCTTGTGCACAATAGATTTATGCTTAGCTCCACAATTCTATCAACAAGAGAGCCTTTGTATAAGTGAATAAATATCAAGTTGACGAGGCACCGGACAACAAATAAAGGGTCATAGATCAACACCCACGTCAAGGCCTTTAGAGCTGATAATCACGTGTGGATCTATTCGCTTTCTAAAACGCATGATAAAATTCAAGACCTAAGTTTCCCGATATTCACCGGTAGACGCCCAATTATGTTATATGCCAATCTGAAATCAAGGTACCACCAAGTCAGACACTCAAATCTTAAACGTCAGAAAGTTTATAGCAGTCACTTGCTTTTCCCATATCCCAAATCATTAACTAAAATTAAGAAAACTTAGCTATGATATGTTCAAAGGGAATACAAATATAATGATGCAAATGTTCAGTTTATACCAGCCTCTGCATATTTACTAGTTTGCTGATCTCCTTCGGGACATCAACTGCAATAGCCATAAGACACAAACGATGAGTGCATGTTTGACTGTACAACACATCTCAAGCATAATTAATTAAGAATAAATGGGATAAACCAGATCAAATAATGAGGATAATTCACTTTCAATTTTGTTGGAAAATTTAGTGCACTTGTGGGATTAGTTCACACCTTGTAATGGGTTAGGAGGTACGGAGTGTACACCTATAAGGTCCATGAACATCCTAACTCTAATAGTGGTTTGTATTGGTAGTGCTATTAGAAAGCACTTGGTGGAAAATCTGCTTGTGGTTTCCAACGATAGCGATGTTTCTACTAAAGCGATGTTTCCATCGAGCGGTGTTTCCAGCGATAGTGCTATGAAATCTTCGCTTGTAACGGGCTTTGACCTATTCAGTGGCGATTACAAGCGCATAATGACCACGTTTAATTGGTCATGTATCCACTAACGGCTATAATGGGGATAATTATGAGGAGATTAATGGGCCGATTAATTCTCATAATTCCATTTGACTAGCTCAGAGTAACCTCCTATAGATAGGAGATCTGATTATGCATGAAAGATACACAGAAAAATATTAACACTTATAAGCGCAAGGGTTATTGATTTGTGCTTAATTCAATAACATACATTTGGTTTTATCCCAAGTTGATATTCGTGTAACCCAGGCATTAGGGTCGAATAGTTTACTTTGGAAAGTGATCACACGATTCCAAGTGATATCCAGTAACCACCTAGTGGTATTTGTTTCTGACATTGATTATCTTACCTGCTCGGGGTTACACACCAACAATCAAAGTAAACTATTTTGTGATAATCAATGGCTCTGCGCAATGAACACATGGCTTCAAACTTTGCCAAGCTTGATAAGTTTGAAGGGTGGACTTCAGGAGATGGCGTAAGAAGATGCACTTCTTGTCATCAAGCATGAGTGTGGTGTATGTGCTAACCACACCTATTCTTGATGATGGGGATGATGCTACTTGTGGAGCGGATCAAGAGAAGGAGCAAATGGGAGAATGATGACTACATGTGCAGGTCTTATCCTCAATGGTATGTCGATTCTCTGCTTGACATTATCGAATTTTGAATCTTCCAAAGTACTATGGATTCCTGGGCGCCAAATATATGGTCGAGGATGCATCAAGTAAAGTTCCTTGTAAGTAATTTCACAAATTACAAAATGACCGATTCAAGACCGCTTATGGAACAATACAATGAACTTCTTGGTATACTTGAAAGGTTTACACAACACAATATGCACATGGATGAGGCTATTCAAGTCTCTTGTGTCATTGATAAACTTCCCCTTCTTGGAAAGATTTCAAGCATACCTTGAAACATAAGAAGGAGGAGTTAACTCGGTTGAGTTGGGCGGTCATCTGCGCATTGAGGAATCTCTCAAGGTGCGGGATAATGACAAGCCAAAGAGTAGAAATACTCTTGGTGCATCTGTTGTCAATATGGTGGAGCATAACAACTCTACCGGTACAATGACAATAAAGGCAAGCGCAAATATCATGACAACACAAGGGCGATCCTAACAAGAAGGCAACACCTACTTGTTGGAAATGTGGCAAACCGGTCACATTAAAAGGGATAAAAGGTGTTAAAATTGGTGGTAAAGCCAATGGATCGGTACTAATGGTTCGAGGAGTGGTGGTTCAACCAACTCACCGAAAGGTCAAAATATGTTTCATAAGTCTTTTCGATTTATTATGTTACATATGTATCCGAATCTAATTATGTCGGGATGATGATGTTGCGTGGTGGGTTGACTCGGTGCAACAGTTCATGTGTGCAAATATAGAAGTCGGTTCAAGACTTATGAGTCACCGAATGATGGTTCTATTCTTCACATGGGAAATGAGTCAACGACCTTGGTGCATGGTCATGGTTGTGTAGATCTTAGATTTAGTTCGGAAAGATTGTAACTTTGTTTAATGTTATTCATGTTCACGATATAAGGAAGAACTTGGTTTCAAGTAGTATTTTGAATAATCATGGATATAAACAAGTTATTGAGTCGATAAATTTGTTCTTTCTAAGCATGGTGTGTTTATTGGTTTTGGATATTTGTGTAATCAAATGTTCGGGCTTGATATTGTCATGATAGTGTTAATTCGACATTTGTGACCACCACCGACCGACCGACTCTACCCTATGGCATGCAAGACTTGGCCATGTACACTATAAAAGAATGCAAGATATGTCTAAGGATGGGTTAATCCCGACTTTTGACATGGACACCGAAAAGTGTAAAACTTGCATGTTGACCAAGATAACCAAGAAACCTTTTCGGGTGTTAGTCGTGAGACTAAGCTCTTGGAGCTAATACACATGACACATGTGATTTTCATGCCACTCCTTCTTTGGGGAATAAGAAGTACTTTGTGACATTTATTGATGATGCTTATAGATTTTGTTATGTCTATCTCATTACATACCAAGGATGAAGCATTAGATAAATTCAAAGTGTTTAAAAGCGAAGTTGAATTACAACTTGGGTCCCGATCAAAGATTAAGGACCGATAGGGGAGGTGAGTACATGGATACTCGTATTTTTAGTCCGTTGGTATAATCCATGAAACGATCGCCCTTATACTCCTCAAAGAAATGGTATTTACGAAAGGAAAACAGGTGTTGAAAGAGATGGTTAATTCCATGTTGTCCTATTCGTGATTGAGTCAAGGGTTACGGGGTGAAGCTATGTTATGACTTGCTATTTATTAAATAGGGTTCCCAACAAAAGGAACAAGGTTACCCTTATGAACTCGGACTAAAAGGAAACCCAACCAAAACTATCTCAAGGTTTGGGGTTGTAGGGTCATTGTAAGACTCACGATCCAAAGATGAAAACTTTGGGTGAAAGAGGCATCGTTGCATCTTTGTTGGATATCTTGAGCATTCCAAGGCTTTTAGGTTCTATGTTATTGAACCTAATGAATATATTTCAATTAACTCAATAATTGAATCAAGGGATGCAGAACTTTGATGAGAATAGATTCTCATCGGTCCCTAGACCAAGTCGAGGATTCCTAATGGAACTCATGACACTTTGGTGTATCGAGAGGTCCCGATGATGAACCATCGGTGGTCCTCGATGAGGTTTTGGTTCAACAAAGCGAACACGTGCTTAGAAAAAGCAAAAGGGTCAGGACTCCAAAGTCATTTGGACCTGAGTATCAACTATACTTAGTTGAAGGATCAAGGGATGAGGTCTCAAACCAATACTAATATTGCTTCATTGTTGAGGATGATCCCAAGACATTTGAAGAAGCAATGAAGTCCCTGAAGTCCTAGGATATTGCTTTCTGGAGGACATGGGGGAGGCTGATGTTATCCTTGGCATAAGGATTAAACATGAAAGTAATAGAATTTCTATCTCTCAGTCTCATTATATTGAGAAGGTTGATATGCTTACACAACGCGTTCGGGGTCAAAGGAACTTCCTTTTCGTCGAGCAAGTTTTTCAACACCCTAGGCAGTGAACCTAATCGTTGTAGTGTAGTATTAGGGTAAGCCACGGGAATTGATATCGTTCTCTAGGGGAATAGGAATGCTAGTGAGAAGTTACTACGCTAAGGTTGGGATTGTGGCAGATTATTTTTTATCTTTTTATGTTTTTTTAGGAAATGGAAAGGTACGAATCTCGGGGTTTGGATTTGGGGGTTGGTATTTCTACCGATTACTCTACTTGTCTAATTATCTAATTAACTAAGGTGAGGGTAGTCTATGTCTAATTATTGTGTGCTCGTATGATGGTTTAAAGATGTGTTTACTTAGGTTTTATTACTCCTTAATTATCTCCTATTGATGGTTAAATTGTCACGTCCTTATTCTTAATCGCGTTGTGTGTCTAAGGTCGTAGGGTATGCGTTTATCCCTAACTCTTTGAAACTACCAAAGGTTATCGCCTACAAAGTCTCTAGGATTTATAAATTTTAACTCTAAGGTACTCTTCGGATGGTTTAGCCTACAACAACTCTAGGTGTTATAAACTAAGGTTCACAAAGATTAATCAAGCATTAACTACACAACGGATGACCTATCGCATTACTAGATCATTAACAATTAAGATAAGAGACAACCAATCAATATTCAATAATTAAGTTTCATATTCCTAAGCAAACACACAAGTAAATTAGCCGGACATGGAGAACATGCAAGCATACACACAAGTAATTGAAGACATAATTAAATTAATGAAGTAAAACACTTATCTTGATGTAAGATAGGGTTTGGAACCCTAAAATCTTGTATAAGACTGACCTTGGTTCGGTTTAGGTTTTACTCCAAAAGACTACACACCGAAAACTAAAAAATTCGATTCTATATATAAGATTACATATCGACGGCGTCACCTTTGATTTGTGGCGCGTCGGGTCGCCGTTATTGGGGTTTCGACTTGGCCACGTTAGTCTTGCAACGGCCACCTTATGCTTGTGACGCCGTCCCTTCGGCCTCGGCGCCGTCGGATCAAATCTAGGCCGTCACGAGTTGCGACGACCTCTCTTTTAAAGCGACACCGTCACTTGTAAATAAGCAATTTGGCTCTTGAGCCGTCACAAAAGTGATGCGACGGCGTCGCGGTAACACCGACGCCGTCCCTTCGCTTTTAGCAACTGAGTGTCTCGATTCTTGACTTTGGCCATTTTCTTCATATATTCGCGCCTTTTCGTCCGAATAAGTGTCATTCCAGCATTTTGCCTTCAAGATACCTAAAAAGTGAAAAGGAACGATATTAAGTAATAACGGATACAAAAGTGATCAAATAAGGGCTTAAATGACCTCTCAAAAAGGTACATTTTAAAACCTTATCAAATATCACTACACTTGGTATTTGCTTGTCCTCAAGCAAATGTGATTTTAGCCAATTAATTTATAAGTTAGGGGTCATGAAGCATTGATTTTGAACAATCCACAACACATATAAGCCCCGCAAAAGTCATAACAAGCACGGAAATTACATACTAGCACCTCACATAGGGTGTTTGGATACTCACATCTCTCGGGTGTATATGAAATATAACAAGTTGGAAATGAAAGATAAACACTCATTAACCGGTACTAGTACATAGATTACCATAGGCTTGAGACTAGATCAAACCTCCATCGCTTTGGCGTAAGCACCTAGGAAAGACTATCAAAGAGGTTTTTTAAAGGGTTGTAATGTTAGGCTTACGGTAGGGAAACAATGGGTTTGGTGGGATAGGCTATTTAGTGGTGGCAAGTCAAAAATCTTTATGTTACAAGCATGCGAAGAATGGTGTTGCTAAGCCAAGACTCGATACTCTAGACTCTAGATAACTGAAACAAACAAACATAAATTAAAGATAGATGTAGGATGGTAGCCCGTATTTTTTTTAAACACTCTATTTTTTTTCTTTTTTCTCTTTTTCTATTTTTTTTCGATTTTTTTTCCATACACTTTTACTCTACCATCTTCTACGATAACATTAAAATGATAGGGATTTATAGGCACATCCCTACACTTGAGTTTTTATTAGTCTAACACTAATTTGACCCGAATTGAAAAGATCAAAACACTTGGAGTACATTATTACGCAAATAAAGGGAATTTGAATTTAACGTTCCCTTCCCATCATTTCATAAACTTTAACTTTTCCCTTGAGTCCCAATCGTCCCAACACTGTATACAAAGGATATGACTCGACTTAGCAACTTATGCAAGTAACTAGATAATTGAATTAAGGGTTTTAGGGTGATAACAATAATGCACTAAAAGTGAGTGCATACAAGGTAGGCTAAGGCGATTTGGGTGCACATTTGGGGGTGGGGTGTAAACAATGCTCTTCATTGATATTTCGGAAAACCAAAACATCACGAGAACCGCGAAGAGGATAGGCTCGAGGGGTTAACTAGGTATCGTGTACTAAAGATGAGTACAACGCAAAGGTGTGGGGAATTACTCAACCGATGTGGAAGAAGTAATTATATTACGAATTGTCAAACAAGGGTTATCCTAATGCCTCTTATCATTTAGTTATTCCTAACTACACAAGTGTAGTCTTACTAGCGATCTCGAGATGCATCACAAAACAAGTTCTAGAATCTAATATACTACCGGTTCACACACTAAGCATCAAAGATAAATGCTTTAATTCCTACTAATCTAAGGGCGATCCTCACATTTTGGGTGGAATTTAAGTGGTGAAGGGTTTTTTGTGCTAGTCATATAACTTCCTATCCGTGAGACGCTTTATTAAGACTAATGGCCCACTCCTATATGTCATGAAAAAATTTAAATTTGGTGCCAAAATTACCCTAACCGACATTTTCTCATGGGTTATTACACAAATGCAATTGGACAAAGCAAATAATCAAGGATAAGCATAGTTTCAAAGTTCCGTTTTATTTTCCTCCTACACTTAAACCGAACATTGTCCCCAATGTTCCCCAAAAGTATCAAAGTTATGATAATGGAAGGTAATAAAAGATGAAAAAACTAGTACTCCACGATTAGCTCGGTATGATCCGTGTAAAGTGGTGGTTACATATTTTTCAAGAAGAGCGTTTGCGTGAAAAGCTCCTTCTCATCTTATGTATCTCCTTCTTGATAAATTAAACCCGCACACTTGAAGAAAACAAACGAAACCTTCGTAAAATCGGCGGTAATAATATATATAAGACTCTACTAAACTAGGATATAATGCTTGTGGAATGGATGTTTCTGAAATTTACGGAAAATTAAGACATGGAAAATTCCAAAAATTATGAGTAGCTCGAAAACGAGAAAAAGTAATCATTGTTTTGCTCCTTCACGGACGCCGTCAGTTGCGATCGAGCGCCGTCGGTTATCGACAAAAAGCGGTCTCGATTTTGGAAAAAATTACGGAAAATTTACATCTTTAGAATCGGAAAAATTTCTGCAAAGCATCCATTATGACTCGATACAAGCATTTGACTCGAACGAACACACATGTATATCTTTTAATTAATTGTAATTCTCATGTTTACGTTTTGAAAACGTGTGTAATCCTCCCTACACTTATCCTTTATGTAAAATACCTTTATATGTAATTAAGACGAGGTTAAAAACAAAATAAAGCATTTTTACAAATTTAAACATGAGAATAAGCAATCAATAAAATATATATGACACAAACAAGCAAAAAATTAAGCATGGGTTGCCTCCCACTAAGCGCTTTTCTTTATTTATGAGTCTTGTAGCTAGACTCGTAGTCGTGCCCCTACGTGACTTTATTACCGTCACCTTCTTCCTTATGACAGTCTCTATTAGGGGATTCCATGTTGTAAAAGTGCCCTATGATGCACCTTTCTAAGAGGTCGTCTTCTCCCCAATCGGTTCTTTATTCCGGTCCTAAGTTCAAGCAATCCTTATAGAATCCGAAAATCTTGGCCATAACATAATCTACTCCTTTCTCCTTATCCTCCTCATTCCTATAATAGACCGATAGTTTAAGTTCCTTTTCATCATTGGAGTGATGAAAACTTCTCAATCTTAAGCGGCATTTGGTAAGCTACATCATCGGTCTCATCCTTGAATCGCACTATTCTAATGAGGGATCATAAGTCATCCCGGTGTTTTCTATGAAATGTTTTCCTAGAATAACGTGGGACAAGCTAGGATCTATGGCCGTACTAATATCATCCACAATTATGAAGTCCTTAGGAAATGTAAAACTACCTACATAAACGGGCAATCCCTTAATTCTACCAAGAAAATTGCACCTAACCCTAGGATTATCGAGGTCTTGCCTAGTTGGGATAGGCTTCTTCATTACCCAATTATAGTAGGTGCTAGTCATTATGTTTATTGGGGACTTGCGGTCAATGTAGGCCTTTGCCACGAAAAGGTGTCCTATGCAACATGGTATGTTAAGATTCCAAGGGTTCCCAAACTTGATCCTAGGGCTTTTCCTAATATACATGTGACGGAGGTCATGCACTAAGTGAGGGTGGTGAGATAGTTCTTCTTCCGTGGGAAATTTATTGAAATAGTCATTGTCTACTTCATCTACTTCCTCGGTTGTTTCATTAACCTCAAGTATAGTTTCATGGTCCGCTTCGTCATTTTTTCTATTAGGTTTCACTAAGGTGATGTTATTGACGAATTGGACGTGTTTAGCTAACTTACTTGGGTCCTTAATCTCAACACTGGAAGGTTCAGGAGTTGAGATAACATTAACCTTCCTATCACTATTGGTCATGGCTTTTAAGAGGTTATCTATCTTCCTATCCATCTCGGCATGTTGTTGGTTAAAACGGTCCGAGAGCTTAGCTATTTGAGCTTCTTGGGATGTGACTAGGTGTTGCAACATCCCCTCAATGTTTTGTTGGTTAGGGCCATGAGATGGGGGCCATGAGAAATCATTGGAAGTGAATTCTTTGGTTTGTACCCAATAGAAGTCGGGCTTGCCCTTCCACGCTTCTCGGGCGTCATTAAAAGTCCTAGGTCCGGCTATTGTAGGGAATCTTCCTCCCGTTCCATTAATACGCGAGGATGCGTAGTCAATAGAAGCTTGTTCGGGGAATCGGGTGCAAGTGCGCGTGTTATGAAGGTCACTACACGGCTCACACGAGGAAGAAACTTTGTTCACATGGCGTGAAGACTTAGGATTTTCGTAGGAACTCATTAGGAATTTAACTTGATCTTCAAGTTCGAGCATCCTACGGTCGGAAGGTTGAAAGTCAATGGGAGGCAAGGAGATTGCCTTAACGGTTTTGGGCAACTCACGAGGGTCATTCCAACTTTCGTTGTCATAGAGAGCAAGGTCCTCTATTATACCCCATGATTCTTCCACGGTGAGATCACTAAGTTTTCCACCGGCCGCTTGGTCAATGGATCGCTTGGTGGGGAAGTTGACATGATCATAGAAGAGTTGGACTTGGAGCCAAAGATCAATGCCGTGATGAGGGACTTTATGAAGTAAGTCCTTGAATCGAGTCCATGCTTCGTAGAGAGATTCACCTTGACGTTGTTGGAACATCAAGATATCATTCCTAAGCTTAGTGGTTCTCCGGTGGGAAAAATTGAGCAAGGAAGCGAGGGTGAGATCATCCCAACTTGAGATGGAGCCGTGGAAGTCGCTCAAGCCAATTACTAGCTTGGTCCCGTAGAGAATGGGAAGAGGCGCAGACGCGTGGTCTCCCGAGTAGTAGCATCGAGGTCGATGGAATCGACAATTTTAAGGAAATCCTTAAGATCTTGATTAGGATCTTGAACGAAGTCCATGGAATACACATCCGCTTTGCACCAACCGGATGGTGTCGGATCGCAGGCCGTAGTTTGGGCTTGGTCGGAAAGCTCAATGGTGTTCCTATAGCCTGGGTGGCTTGGTCTCAGTATTCGCCAAGAGTACGGCCTCTTGGCGGGTCATTTGGTGGTAGGTTGATGAATGGTGGTTGGTTATCACCTTCCATGATGAAAAGTGATGGGGTTACGAACAAAGGTCACGAAGAAGGGATAGACTACGAGGAAGCTAAAAATGAGAAAAATTTACTTGATAGGAATCAAGCAAAGAAACCTAAGCGGTGGACTCTAACTAGCTATTCTATTCCCGGCGGTGGCGCCAAAAACTTGATATGCTTACACAGCGTTCGGGGTCAAAGGAACTTCCTTTTAAATCGAGCAAGTTTTCAACACCCTAAGCGATGAACCTAATCGTTGTAGTGTAGTATTAGGGTAAGCCACGAAATTGATATCATTCTCTGGGTAATAGGAATGCTAGTGAGAAGTTACTACGCTAAGGTTGGGGTTGAGGAAGATTATTTTTTATCTTTTATGTTTTTAGGAAATGGAAAGGTCTGAATCTCGGGTTTGGATTTGGGGGGTTGGTATTTCTACCGATTACTCTACTTGTCTAATTATCTAATTAAATAAGGTGAGGGTAGTCTATGTCTAATTATTGTGTGCTCGTATGATGGTTTAAAGATGTATTTACTTAGGTTTTATTACTCCTTAATTATCTCCTATTGATGGTTGAATTGTCACGTCCTTATTCTTAATCGCGTTGTGTGTCTAAGGTCGTAGGATATGCGTTTATCCCTAACTCTTTGAAACTACCAAAGGTTATCGCCTACAAAGTCTCTAGGATTTATAAAGTTTAACTCTAAGGTACTTTTCGGATGGTTTAGCCTACAACAACTCTAGGTGTTATAAACTAAGGTTCACAAAGATTAATCAAGCATTAACTACACAACGGATGACCTATCGCATTACTAGATCATTCACAATTAAGATAAGAGACAACCAATCAATATTCAATAATTAAGTTTCATATTCCCTAAGCAAACACACAAGTAAATTAGCCGGACATGGAGAACATGCAAGCATACACACAAGTAATTGAAGACATAATTAAATTAATGAAGTAAAACACTTATCTTGATGTAAGATAGGGTTTGGAACCCTAAAATCTTGTACAAGACAGCCTTGGTTCGGTTTAGGTTTTACTCCAAAGACTACACCGAAAACTAAAAATTCGGATTCTATATATAAGATTACATATGCGACGGCGTCACCTTTGATTTGTGGCGCCGTCGGTCGCTGATATTAGGGTTTCGTCTTGTCCACGTTAGTCTTGCGGCGGCGTCACCTTATGCTTGTGACGCCGTCCCCTTCGATCTCGGCGCCCTCGGATCAAATCTAGGCCGTCGAGTTGCGACGACCTACTCTTTTAAAGCGACACCGTCAACTTGTACATAAGCAATTTGGCTCTTGAGCCGTCACAAAAGTGATGCGACGGCGTCATGTAACACCGACGCCGTCCTTTCGCTTTAGCGACTGAGTGTCTCGATTCTTGACTTTGGCCATTTTCTTCAGTATATTCGCGCCTTTTCGTCCGAATAAGTGTCATTCCGACATTTTGCCTTCAAGATACCTAAAAGTGAAAAGGAACGATATTAAGTAATAACGGATACAAAGTGATCAAATAAGGGCTTAAATGACCCCTAAAAAGGTACATTTAAAACCTTATCAAAGGTGTTGAGGAAATTCAATTACTTTGATTGTACTCACAGTAGTACACCTATGGATACTGTGAGAAGTCGATGCCTAATAATGACAAGGTCGTATCTCAACTTGAGTATTCTAGGGTAATTGGTCGCTTGATGTATGCCATGACTTGTACAAGACACGATATTAGTTTTGCGGTGGGAAAATTGGCGGTATACTAGTAATCCTAGTGCTCATCAGCCGCAAGCGCTCATTCGTGAGTCTTGAAGTATTTGAAGAGAACTATGGATTATAGTCTCTCATATCTGGATATCCTTCGTGTTGGAAGGATACTGCGATGCAAGTTGGATCAAGAACACTAAAGACAATTAGCCTACTAGTGGTGGGTATTCCTACTTGGTGGAGGTGCAATTTCTTGGTCATCCAAGCAAACTTGTATCACCAGTTCAACAATGGAATCAATTTGTGGCTTTAGCATTTCTTTGGTAGAAGTCGAATGGTTGAAAACTTGCTTCTTGAGATTCCATTGTGGCTAAACCTATATCACCTATTTCTATCCGATTGTGATAGTGCAGCTACATTGGCTAAGGCTTATAGCGGATGTACAATGGTAAGTCTAGACACTTGGGTGTCGGACATAGCATGATTCGTGAGCTTATCATGAATGGGGTGGTATCTATAGAGTTTGTTAGATCTCAAAGAACTTGGCGATCACTTGACGAAGGGTGCGGCTGAGACTTGGTTATAAAGTCCGCTAAAGGGATTGGTTTAAGTCCAACTTAGTCCCGAATGCTAGGACACTGACTCCTCCCAAGGAAACTTGGGAGCCGAGTTCAATGTGGAAAGCGAACATTCGATGGATGGAGCACATGTTTTATTTACATCCCAAGGTTGTGCTCGAACTGCTTTGAAAGGAGGATGAAGTCTTTACTTAATGGTTAATTTTCTTTGAAAAAGTGCTTGGCGGGGCATGAATAAAGAGGAACCACCTATGTCAATGTTGAAGTTTTGCCGCTTGAGCTTTTGGACTTTAGCTTTTACAACATTTATGAATTTGGATATGGACACATGGCTTGTATAGTGTCGAGGTGATAAGTGTTTGAAAATTTGTGTGTATTTTATCTTCATGTATTCAAATGGGTTGAAGGGTTCAATTCTTAGAACACCCCGATTCTCGAATATTTGAGCGTATAATTTACTAAGATGGAAATTCAATCCTCGGGACATTTTCGTTTATGCACATGTTTTGTTTAAAGTTTGTTTTCATGCAAAGGAAGTGAACTAAATTTGGGAGGATTGTTGAAAAATTTAGTGCACTTGTGGGATTAGTTCACACCTTGTAATGCGTTAGGAGTGCAGGTGTACACCCATAAGGTCCATGAACATCCCGACTCTAATAGTGGTTTGTATTGGTAGTCTTGGTAGAAATCTTGCTTGTGGTTTCCATCGATAGCGATGTTTCAAGCAAGCGAGAGTTTCCAACGAGCGGTGTTTCCACCGATAGTGCTATGAAATCTTGCTTGTAACGGGCTTTGACTTATTCAGTGGCGATTACAAGCGCATAATGACCACGTTTAATTGGTCATGTAACCACTAATCGCTATAATGGGGATAATTATGAGGAGATTAATGGGCGATTAATTCTCATAATTCCATTTGACTAGCTCAGAGTAATCTCCTATAAATAGGAGATCTGATTATGCATGAAAGATACACAGAAAACTATTAACACTTATAAGCGCAAGGGTTATTGATTTGTGCCTAATTCAATCACATACATTTGGTTTTATCCCAAGTAGATATTCGTGTAACCCAGGCATTAGGGTCGAATAGTTTACTTTGGAAAGTGATCACACGATTCCAAATAATATCCGGTAACCACCTAGTGGTATTCGTTTCTGCTGACTTGATACTTGTTTCTGTTGACATTGATTATCTTACCCTGTTCTGGGAGTTACACACCAACAAATTAGAGAACAACTGTGAGCTTCACTTCACTATAATGTGCAATAGCAGTTACAAGTTTACAACAGTTGTAAATGTCTATTCTATGTTTGTAAATTGAACCCAGAAAACTTTTCCACAATCCATCATGCATCTTCTTTATCTCAAGGTGGTCTTTTGACTATCTTTGTAAGCAAATCGTATATACACTAGATCAATCCTATATTCGATGAATTGATACATACGGAATGAGCACAAACAACAGTTAACATCGTTAAAAGTGAAAAAAAATCTTTCACGATTAAACCTCCTGAATCAAATTATTCATGCAAAAAAACACATTTTTTTGAATAATTGAGGACAACATTTTGTATTGACTTTTTTGGTCCAACAGTTTTTCAATTTTACTTTCTTTAGTTTAACTGCTCAAGTCAAACGAAATTACCTGTCCATTTTTTAACATGTACAACTAAAACACAGCTTTTGTATATTTCATGTTACGAATGTAAAAATCAGAAGCTCGTAACTCAAATAATTGAGGAATGTAAAAATAATTGAGGAACGCAAATTATATATATATACTAAAACCCATTGCTGGGCACTGTAGCTACAGTGGATACGCAATTTTCAGTTTAGCCCCTTAGGTTACTGATCAATTGCAAAGTTAGTCCTTAACGTCCGTTAACTAACAGTCGAGGATTAAATTTGAAACGGAACAATAACTTCAGGGGCTGTTTCTGTGCAAATATTAAACACAAACAGCCCCTGAGGTTAACTTTTTTTTTCACCGTTAGTCCCTAAGGACTAACGTTGCAACAACACGTTAGTTTCAGGGACTAAAAACGAAAATATCAGTGCTACAGTGCGTAACAGTACCAAACAGTACTTGCTACAGTGCACACATAGTTTGGAATAGTAAGTGTACTGTTCATGCGCAATTTACACTTATAGTCCCTCAAGTTAGCTTCAAATCGTACCGTTAGTCCCCCGTTATCGACCTTTTGCAAATTTCGTCCTTAATAACAAAAAAAAAAAAAAATACAATATTTTTTTAGCATTGATTAAACATAACATCCTCATGACGAGCGGGTGCCCCCGCTCGTTTTTGTATATTTCACGTAACGAATGTCAAAATCAGAAGCTCGTAATTTTATCCCTTTTCCAATAAAGTAAACATGTACGATCAACTTTTCATCATGACAAGTATCTACCACCTACTCTAGGGTATGAACACGGGAACAAATAATGTGGCAGAATCAATCCACAATATTGAAATAATCATATGTATTCCAGAAAAGAAAGCATTACCTAATTTGTTGTGTTATACAAATTGTCCAGGTCTAGAACTTCATCTGGAAATGACTGTTTCAACAATCACACCAAGTCGGTACATTATATATCTAAGATTATATCTCATGGTTTAACAAATCCATGTTCCAGATTATAACCAGTAATCGTTGCACAAAGAAACATAAGTAAAACAATTACGATTAAGAGATATACCAAAACAATACGAAATCCCAAAAATACTCGCTACAAACATGAGGCAATTCATTGATCCATGCACCTTAGTTTTAAATAAGTCATTATTGATTCCATGAGTTGAGATCCAGTAGAAGCTGAATTTATCGTAGAGCAAAAACCAACGTCGCATTCATCCATTTTTATTTTCACTTTTTTAAAACAACGTATTTCTGAAACGGTAAATCTTGTTCTAAAAATATATTATCGTGACGAAATTAAATTATCTTTCATAGATATCGTTGTTATATATTTTTCGAATGACTTTTTTTTTTAAAAGTTCAGTCCGAAATCACACGTGATTTGTAATAATCACACGTGATTTTAAAAATCGCGTGTGATTCGTAAAAATCAAATCACGTATGATTTTGAAATCACGTGATTCTTACAAATCACGTGTGATTTTTCCGACGAAATTTTTAAAAAAAGTCGTCGAAAAAGATATAACAATGCGTATCCATGAAAAGATAATTTAATTCTCGTCAAATATATAATTTTTGACGTAACGATTAACGGTTTGTGAGATATTAATTTTCAAAAAGGGTAATATATTTTTAATAAAAGAAATGGTGGTATGATTGGTTGATTGATTCTATAAGCGAATATAGCTTATAATGAACTTTCTCTGATTCCATTACTTTTAGAGGGATAATGAAAAAACCCTGGTTTTTATTTACGATAAGCTATGCCCTGAACTAGCATATCAGTTGCATCTTGCTCGGTACTAGTGCATTTCAAACAGTGACGCTCCCCTATCCTTTAGGCCAATTATTCCACTCAACCCAAATAAATACACATAACAGTTTATCCGTTTCATTATTACTATTAGGTTTTGCAATGATGGATCATTTACCAGTTACTAGTGGCTTATAAAGTTTTCTGGCATCATATAATTTTTCCATTGATAGCAAAACCTTTAGAGTTCAATCTAGTTGTAAACTCTGTTAATCTTTAACCACATAATAACCTTTCGCACTTGCAAAAGAACTAAACAAGCAGGCATTGCCACAACTAATAAAGGCATCAAATGTCATGCATATATAGCCGTTAGAAGACTCCCAACAATAACACCATAACACCAATAACACCGTCGCGTCGTGTACGTCGCCTTTAACATTTAACATTAACATCCCCAAAACACCCACAACAATAACGTCCGATAACACCATAACACCACTAATATTTCGTATTTTCAATTTCAACCCTAAACTAAATCAAACACTTCATTTTTTAAACTAAAACAAACATTTCATTAAAACTTAAAACATATTACAATACGAGACTAAAAAAAAATACAGCGAAATAAAAAAAAAACAACGAAATAAAAAAAACCATACAACGAAATAAACGTTACAACAAATTAAAGGAAATGGCGAAATACGATCTATCGGCGAGGTTTCAAGTTATATTTTGCGATGATTCGATCTTTTTCGTCATTGATCCACCGCACGACCATTGGATCTTGCCCATGATGGCGTCATCAAAACTTTATTTCTTCCAACCGGGTTATTGTCGGATCTTTTTCCTGCGCCCGACACGCCGCTTCGAGACTTCTCGTTTCATCGAAACTCGTTTGCCATAGTTTCGGTGAAATAAGTCGACGAGCTCGTTCCTCCAAAGGCTTGTTCCCCGATACTTGTTGTAGTCTCGGATCTTGGTTTCTTGGTATGCGTTCTTTCCCATGGGGCGAGGTTGTTCATCTTGACCAAAAAATCCTCGTTTGTTTGGCTTGGGACTTGTGGGTTAAATCGACCGGTTCGGCGTGTTCCATTTCTTATAATGACGCAAAACCTCCCAAGCGTCTTGAGGCCAAGGCGATCCTTGGTTTCCTCACGATACCATTGCTTTGCCGTTGCATCACATCGAACTCACTTTCCCGCCGTTGATCCCGTTTGACGTTTGTAATGAGAGTTGAACTTTGTGCATATCTTGTTCAAAGTTTTCCACTTGCAAAGACATGTCCTTGTTCTTGCCGTTGAAAGTTGTTTTATTGAACTCATTTACTTTTGATACCAAAGCGTATCCACAGGTTGGCACTTTCCAACTTCGGATCCTCAAAACAACTATGTAACATGTTGCAAGTAATGCTTCATCTCTTTGAGTCCAACGTGAGTTAACAACAACCGCCTTCATCGAATCAACCGGTTCGGGCTCGGGGTCTTTGGTTTCTTTGATTTTAAGCTAATGCGACCTTTTCCTTTTTGGAGGAGGCGTGGGTGTGTCGACAACATCATGTGTTTCGGTTTGTGATTGTTGTGATTGTTGTGTGGTGTAGGTTTGAAAGTTCGAGTTTAAGGTGTTTTGTTGGTTTTGTTGTTGCCAATCTGAAATGCTTGATGTTGTTGATACATTTCTTGGCTCGATAAGCCTAGTGGGTTGGGGATTGAAGATGAACCGTTCGGGTTAGATGATGAACCCGGGTTTGAGGATTCCACCACCAGCAAGAAGATTGTAGAAAGTATCGTCGTTGCCTCCGACATTGTTTTTTTTTTGCGCTTAATAGAAGTTGAAAGATTGAGAGAATGAAGAGGATTTAGTAGTGGAAGTGTGAAAAGAAATGGTGTTTTAATTGGGTATTTATAGTGGGAAAAAAGGTTTTTGAAATTTTTTGAAAAATAACGGCTAGTAGCCGTTTAGGTGTTTTTGAATTTTTTAAAATAACGGCTAGTAGCCGTTTAAGGGTAAAAGTGTAAAATTTTGTTTTTTTTTTTTTTTTTTTTTTTGCTCCCCTATAGCGCCTTGCCAAAGCAACGTGGGCTTCCTTCTTCTCTTTAACGCCGAGGTCACAACAAGGATAACGGCCATAACGCCGTTATTTGTGCTATAACGCCGTTATGGCGTTACTATTGGGAGTGCTCTTAGAAACACACCATGACCTTGATATTTAGGCAGACAACATAAATTAAATAAATTATTTTATTCTAGTATAGGAGTATACGCTTACCAATTATTTATTTTTAAGTATACGAGAGTATACTTACATAAATTGAAAAATAAAATAAATTAAAGTATGTATACCAGTGTATACTTGTCGGTCATCATTCTTTGTATACGAGTGTATACTAATCGGATTTTATGTTTGTATACGAGTGTATACTTGTTTTTTATTGTTTGTATACGAGAGTATACTTTTTGGTCTTCGTTATGTATACGAGTGTATACTTACCGATTATGTTTTTAAGTATACGAGAGTATACTTACATAAACTAAATAAATTAATGTATACGAGTGTATACTTGTCGGTCATCATTCTTTGTATACGTGTGTATACTTATCGGATTTTATGGTAGTATATGAGTGTATACTCTCTTTATTTATTGTTTGTATACGAGAGTATACTTTTCGGTCTTCGTTATGTATACGAGTGCACACTTGCCTATTATCTTTTTAAGTATACGAGAGTATACTTACATAAACTATATAAATTAAAGTATGTATACGAGTGTATAATTGTCGGTCATCATTCTTTGTATACAAGTGTATACTTATTGGATTTTATGTTTATGTTTGTATACGAGTGTATACTTGTTTTTTATTGTCTGTATACGAGAGTATACTTTTCGGTCTTCGTTATGTATACGAGTGTATACTTTCCGATTATCTTTTTAAGTATACAAGAATATACTTACATAACTTAAATAAATTAAAGTATGTATACGAGTGTACACTTGTCGGTCATCATTCTTTGTATACGAGTATATACTTATCGGATTTTATGTTTGTATACGAGTATACGTATCGGATTTTATGTTTGTATACAAGTCACAAGTGTATACTTGTTTTTTATTGTTTATATGGAAGTATAATTTTCGGTCTTCGTTATGTATACAAGTGTTAAGTGTATACTTGTCGGTTGTCATTCTTTGTATATGAGTGTACTATACTTATATAAATTAAATAAATTAAAGTATATATCCGTTGCCAGGTGTTCTGGGACTCCTTGGTTAGGGGAGCCGAAACATCGATTGTTGAGTAATTAACTAATTATGCTACAACGGATTTCATATACTTTGTTTTTTTCATTGTTCGTATACGAGTTTATACTGATTTATTCATTTTTGGTATACAAGTGTACTAAAAAATCGAAATATTAGGAAAATCCACCCACGGTATTAAAAAGATAAAAGGTGAACCAAGTATTGCAAGAATGATCAATTATAAAGATTAAATCGATAAATGAAGAGAAAGTACTAAGATAATAATGATGTAATCAAAAAATCATTAATGAAGTGTTAGCCAGATGAAAAAGTAAACACAAACTGATCGCAATCGAACATATTCAAAAGAAAAGAAAAGAAATTAATGATAAGCTTGAGAAAACTAAAACAAGGAAGATCAAGAAAGGTCTTTGCGACACGGAGCTTATAACCAAAAAAGAGCTAAAGATAAAAACAGAGTTGAATAAGAAACAATTATAGCGAAAGCCAAAGACAAACGTAACGTATGACTTGAGCCGATTGCAAAGAAAAAATAAAAGAAACTGCATATCAATGTATTTGATTGAAGGGAACTTAAAAGGCGAACGGGTAAACTGACACTAGGCTCAGTATCATTGACAGGAGCTTGAGCCATTTTATTAGAGGAGCCGAAACATGAATGATTAATTTTTAGGGGGCCAAAACGTTAAGATCATAATCTTTAGCACTAATTTATCAACGGGCTTTTAGTTTCAAGGATTAATCATAATATGTTGAATCGATGTACTCTAACCAAACTAACTTATTTAGCTTGTAAGGGCTTAGCAACTTCGGATAAATCCTAAGTCACTAACAATGAAACACCAATTAACTCTTATTAAGTATCACGAATTTACTTGAATAAAGCTAAGAAGAATTAGTTTAACTTTAACGATTATATTAAAACTACGAACACCTTGATACAGTTTCACTAACAATCCCTAACAACTCTAATATCGAACTTGATAAACTCTAATACTCTCTAATAATGCACGTACGTATAATGCCAATCTAGGGGTCCTTTTATAGACATAAGGATAACCCTAGTCGGTTTACAATTCTATTCCTTGTACATCAAGTAATACTAAACTAAACTTAGAACATTCTAGAATTACATTATAATCCTTAACGATTTTGCATATGAGTCCTTTAACCATGCAGTACTTTGATGAACGAGCAGTACTTTGACTTTCTTCTTTAGCGATGCTTTGACTCTTGATGATTTTGACTCTTGACACTTTGACTTTCTATATCCCAACAATCCTCCCCAACTTGAATTCTACTTGCTTGATTTCAAGTTCCTTTGTATATTCATCTTTAATGTCTTTGTCTTCAAGGAAAGATTGTGTCTTTATCTTCAAAGTTTTGTCTTTGTATCCCCGTGCTTGTATTATTATCAAAATAGTCTTTAGCGGTAATCCTTTGAAAGAACAATCGACAAGCTCCATCTTTTCGACAATATATGACAATTTGTACATCGGTTCATAAAGTTTGATCTATTCTTATCACTTTGGTGTGTAAACTCTGTGAGAGGTGAATCATTGAAATTTTAATGGATTTTGATGTCTCTTTACCAAAGCCATTAACTCGAGTAGCCAATGTTTAGGTGTGTAAGACCATAGTACATTGATAACTATATGATTTTAGCAAATCATCGACTATCAACGGTTTGTTTTGTCTTTACCAAAAGCCGTACCCTTTTGGACTAGTTAGTTCTTGCAACCATGATGAACTAATTACCATATAAATGGTTTTTCCATAGCCTTTACCACAAGCCATTTTTCTTGTGGGCTAGCCAACTCTTTACATTTGCTGATATGGTGAGTTGATTACCATACAACTTATTAGCAAGTTGTCAACTATATAGCGGATTTGAGATATCTTTACCAGAGCCGTTTGCTCATGGATTAGCCAGTTCTTTTGTTAAACATGGTGAACTGATAACCTTTTGTTGAAATCATCTCAAAACCATTTATTGCGTTAACTTTTGTTTCAAAATATTTTGCACTTTAACAAAATTTGCTTTTAAAACATTCTTGGTTTTGTCTTTGCCATGATACTTTTACAAGGAGGCGAGTGCTTTCAACTTAAACAACAGTGCTTTTCCATTCTTTTATATAATAGCAAAAACGCCAAATAGGCATTGGATTGCCTCCCCTCAAACAATGCATAGGACTGTCTAACTAACTACTCAGTCCTCCCCTTAAATATAGCTTAGTAATTAATCATACCAATACTCACCACTAAGTGATTAAATCTTGAAACATCAAAGCCTTTTGTGAGTAGATCAACTACATTATCATCGTGTGAACCTTGACAACATTAATGAGCCTATGCTCATAACAATCCTCGATAAAGTGATGCCTAATCTGAATGTGCTTGGTCTTGGGTGATAAACTGGATTCTTCACAATGCAAATGGTACTCTCATTATCAATGTTGATAGGAGTATTCTTGAAGTTGAACCCATAATCCAAAGTTGATTATGCATCCACAAGACTTGTCCACAACAGTACTGCGGCAACAACATATTACCTTCGATGGATGATGTTCTTTGCAATAGTTCTTCTTACATTGCCATGAGACTAATCTTCTTCCAAGATCTTGGCATCCTCCGGTGGTTGATCTTATCATAGTTATCACCGCATAATCACTATCGAAAAAGCTTCCAAGTGAAAAGGTGAATCCTTTGGATACCACAACCCAACTTAGGTTGTTGTTTCAAATAACTAAAAATTCTCTTCATTTGCATTCATATGGGACACCTTAGGTGAGACTTGATATCTTGCACATAAGCAGACTGACAAACATGATATCGGGCCTAGATGCGATTAAGTACATAAGACAACCAATCATAGATCTGCACAACTTGACTTCAACGGTTGACCATCTTCATCCTTTCCCAATGAGTTGATAGATTTGATAGGTGTAGTGACTGGCTTCATAGCATCAAAATTGAACTTCTTAAGAATGTCAGAGACATACTTGTCTTGACTTATGAAAATCCCCTCCTTGGATTGTTTAACTTGAAGACCCAGAAAGAAAGTTAATTCACCCATAGAACTCATTTGAAATTCATGTTGCATCAGCTGCTCAAACTCCTTCACCGTGGACTGTTTTGTAGCTCCAAAGATGATATCATCTACATAAACTTGAACCAACATGATATCTGTAACACTCCCAATTTGGTTTAGCGGAAGCATACATGTTATTTGGGAGCGTTACGAAATTGGTGAATCATAACACAAATGTCTGAGCGGAGTACATACTCCGTTTAATTTCATAAATATTTTGAAACAATATCTTACAACATTGTTTAGATGGATGGGCATATCCCATAATTTTTGTGGTCCCAATATAAAAACATCTTTTATTTGTGAGCGTTTTCTTTAGAAATTTCTCGACCATTTATCCGCCTCTTGCCTTGCATCCATGTTCACAACTAGCACCGAGAAAATATGCTAAAAGGTCGACTTATAAGTTTGGTGAGTTCATAGGTTTAGATTAAAATAGTAGTTTGGACCATAAGCAAGGCATATAATCATTATCAAGAGTATAATGATATATGGATGAAAGTCTATTACGTTAGCTCTAAGTTCATGCAACCGATACTACTGACGGTTCTGTATGCTAAAAGATGTCATACAATAAAGGGGCCCGTAGCAAGTGTTTTGTCCTCAACACTTGGTTCCGACATGGTATACGTTTCGCTTTGGCTAAGCATGGCCAACCGAGCGGAGGAGTCACCCTCAATAGATCTATTTATAACATTCGCGTTTCCCAATGGGGAATTGACGGTTCATGAAAAGGGCATTCTCAGGGACATAAGGGCTTAGGCTAAACCACGTAATAGTAATCATGTTATAGTTTTGGTCCATAAAATGTTTTGCATTTTTCTCACCCCAACGTGTATAAAACAGTTTATCAAGTAAAAGTGGGGCTATGAAACTCACCTTAGTAAATGCGAAATCCAAAAGTGGGATTCAGTGGATGTTGTGAAGCTGCACCGACACGCGACCTAGATAGGGAGGGAAATGTTTTAGTTTATTGTTTTAAGTATCACTTACTTAAAATGGCTCATTTTATATTGTTTTTGTATAATGGTATTAAAACCAATCTTTTGTTTGTAAAATAATCGAAAGGTTTTTCTAGTAAGTATATAAATGTATATATACCTTTTTCATGTTGAAACTATAATAGTATTAGAATCCAAGACTTGGTTTGTAAGATGATTACAATATCTTACTAGTAAGTAAATAGGTGTTTGTATGCTTATTTATGTTGACACATATTAGTATTGTCAAAAATCAACTATTAGTTGATTTGTTTTCTAATTGCATTTAGAAAATATTTAAGTTAAGTTGGGAGGCTTTCAAATTTGATGAATGATAAAATGATTTAGTTGTCTCTATTTATTTATCCAAAATTTGTTCTTCACATTTATCATTTTCGACTAAAGATTTTAGTGACATAACTATATCTATTTGCACATGTTGTAGTCAAAACGTCGACGTAGGCTTTTATTATGTGAATCGTGGCTTGAGCATTTGTTTCTTATATCAAAATCTTTACACTTGTTTACTTGGATTAAAGTTTGTATGTTTGATTACTTGTTGATACGAATACATATCTAAATGGAAGATTTTGATCATGTGGAACGTGATTAGTTGTATTTGGCTTCCGAATATACCTTCGAGTTTTTGGTTTGATAACTCGCCTAACATGTAAACGGACACTCTTGAAATTTTGGCGGGCTGTGGCCCAGCTGAAATGATATGTCATTGGGCTTTACCCAACTCATGATATGAAAGAGTGGAAGGCACGTGGAGTGGGCTTTAGCCCAGATGACTATTCAAGTAACATGGATAGGAGTCAGGTCCTTATATCAGGTTGACAATTCATTTTATTACTGCTTCTCTTGTGACAAATTGGGTGTAATCCTTCCACCGACATACCCCTCTCAACGAGGCTCAAGGAGGACAAGGTACACGAAAATTAAGATGTTCATAATACATTAGTGTTCTATGCCAATTGAAGAGATTAAGCATACCCATGGGTGTTTTCCATGTGTGACTGAGGTGACTTCCTATTCTCCTTGAGAGCTCTTGTGTCATAAGATTTAAACAACTCTTTGATCATTACGAAAACTTAGTTTCGGTGTCAAGAAGTTTTGTGATCGGGTTCCCCTTATTTAACTTGCGTCATTTGGGTATAACCCAACTCAAAGCGATGACTCGACGGGATCTTGTCCTTGGCGTTGTTACTCAAATTTGACTATTGTGATGCCCTTTACGGGGCTTTTGACTTGAGCCCAAGCGAGACTTGACTCACATTAATCATACGACTAAAGGTAACTCAAAGTGAACCACTTATCATTATTACGGGTTCATGGTACGATGATGATGAGGAATAAAACCGTTGGAAATTTCTAGGCTCGACTCCTTTCTATCTTGACTTCCCATGAAGTCGACACTACCTTCAATCTATTCTCAAGACCTCATATCGTGCGATATAGGTACCAAGGGATTTTATACTAACTCTAAGACTTGAGTTTTGACCAAAGCGTGAACCTCTTGTTGGCACCTATCCTTATTTTAGACACTAAAACATTCTCCTTTGTGGTGATAACCACAGCAGGTTTTCGACGGAGTTGCAAGAGTTAAATGAAATGCTAGCATTGATTCAAAAACAATAAAAGTATACGAGTGTTTCTAATATCCGCATCATTTTAAGTCCGGGTTTTTGCTCTTCTCGTTATTACTATTGCACAAGATTAAAGTCCATTACTAGTCGATTTAAAACCTTTACTGTTTTCATATTCTCGAGTCCGGTTCACGATCGAGGTCTCCACAATTTAACACAACCTTAATATTGATTAGACCAAACTTTTAAGACTTCCAAAGCGAAACTCATGCTTTTACTTCATATCATTCGACAAATATTTTATATATTCAACAAGGAATGATGATGAATTTTATAACCGAATATCATAACAATTCTATACATGGTATCAATTTATTATCTCATTATCAATGTTCATAACACTATAACATTTACAAGAGAAGAAAAAAAAATGAATAAACCTTGTCAATTGCGAGATGAAGATGATGAGGATTGAAGCTAACTTGAGGTCAAAACTAAACCCAAATCCAACCTCCCTTGGCTCGAACCTCAAACAGAGGCTGACACTTAACGCCACTAGTGAAAGAGAGAGCTTTGAGTGTGGTGAGTAAATGGTGAATGAGAGAAACTTTCCAGGTTCAAACTAGTGACATAGAATACTCATGGAGGGTCTTTGACCAAGTCTTTACATCTTACTCCTTTGTTTGAAGCCAAAAATGGTTTACTTCCAAAACCAAAGGAATCTCAAGATAGATTGGTGGGAGATTTGTTTTATTCTTGTGGTTAACTTGATCCTCCCTTGGATTTCTTTAGAGATAGCGGCGCATCAAGATAGGTTTGGGGAAGAAATTCTTTCATGAATATGGTATGAAAGATGAGGAGTATTTAGATGAGGGGTGTCGGTTTCTTTGTTTTGGAGAGATTCGCCTGAAGGCGTGTGAAGATGGAGGAGCACGCCTAGGGTAAGTGAGAGGTTGAAGATGAGATCCTCAAATCTTATTCTTCTCTGCTCTTGTTGTTCTTGTCGTGTGTGGGAGAGAAAGACAAAAGAGTGGTATCTCATATTTTGTAAAGTATTGTTCTTTTAAAGTATTATATGTAAAGGAAAATAATGTAAGTAAAGTATATGTATATGTAATGTATACTTAGGATTTATTTGTTGGATGTACTCGTGCTACACTTATATTTTAATTGTGTTTGAGTATTATAGAAGTTCAATTTAAGTGATAGCGGGTTAAATATTTAGTGTCCCGCGATATTAAATTGGGGCCGATGTATTATTGTTTGATAACTTTTATAACGTGGTATTTTATAGTTACGAGTCTGAAATATTTTTAACTTTGTAATATCTCATACCACGGACATTTGTCATTCATTTTATCGAGTCCTTATCATGGTGTCGATGCAGCGTGCGTTGTCGTTCATCGTGGTAAGCGAGATAACCTCTCGTCTTTCAAATTCAAATCATAAGACAAAAAATGGAATATTCATAAAATGATATGAATGCGAAAGTGATGCAATGGTCTACGATGTGCGAGTTAACTACTCCAGGGTGCAGTAGCTTATGCATACTTAATGACTTATGCTTAGTAATAATTAAATTACTAATTATCAGTTAAATTTTGGTGAAAATTTACCGTGTGTCACATCCTCCCCGTCTTGGAAGAGAAAACCGTCCTCGGTTTTCAGTTAAAATTACTTGGTGGAGTAGAGAGAATGTGTGGGTATTTGTGCTTGAATTGGTCTTCGCGTTCTCACGTGTATTTCTGGACCTCTTTGAGAGTTCCAACAGGTCTCAACGATGGGAGTGCGGCCTTATATAAGCCGTTTGATTTCTCGACCCACTATTTCGATTGGGTTTCTTGACAAAATTTAGATCTTTTGTCAGTTTAAATTCCTCTCATTGGAACGCGAGAGTTTCGTTGTAAGAAATTCTTGAATTTCACATGTGGAACATGTTATGCAAAAGTTGAGTTTTTTTTTTTTTTTTTTTTTTTTTTTTTTTTTTGGGACACTTCGGGTTGGTAGGTTACCGGTCCTATTTTTGCGAAAATTTTGAAAGGTCTAACGTAACGAAGATTCTATTTCCTCCTTTTTCCAAAACGGACTTTGCCTTACCACGGCAAAAATCTCATCATGACTCTATCTCCCACTGGAAACTCAAGTGGCTTAGTCTTCTGTTCGCATGTCTCTTTTAACGATTACGTGTCGTTTGTAGATGGTTCTGGGTTAGCACAATTTTCTCAGTAGTTTCTTGAATTTGTTCTGGGCCAGTGAGTTGGCTTTCTTCAAATTGAGCGTTCTGAAACGTGTGGGCATAACGTATAGTTCTAATGGAAATCCGAGTTGGTAACTACCAGCTTGGTCTTGGGGAGGATCCGATAAGTCTTACGAAACAAGGTATAACCCTTTGCGTTTGGTCGAAAATGGTTTACGCTTTCCTGGGTCGACACTTCGATCCTTTTCGTCGACTCAAACCTTGTGTGTCATTTAGTCCCATTATTTATTGACTCTGGCGATTAGAGTCGCTTGCACTCATCCTATGATACGCACACCGTTATCAATGTTTCTTAATAGAAGTTTGGAGTCTTTGGACTGGTTCTTTGCTAGTCCCTGTCATGAACACTGTTGATTTGCGCTCTTGTCCTTATTGTGTCTTATGAGGGGGTCCTTTGTTGCAAAGGGATTTGGTTAAGGCAAATTGCTGCTCCCATTCATTCCTCGGACAAGTTCCTCGTGTTTGAAGTATAGTTTCTATAGATTGAATGACACTTTCATCCGAGCTAGTGGTCAAAAGGCGGTAGATGATACTTATTTCGGGATAACTCCTTAAAACTTTCGGAGTGGTCTTGAAAGTTTGATGTACCGGTTGTTACTATTTGGGATGAAGAGAATTGAAATGTTATGACACATGGCGCTTTGCTTTGAGCAATCCTTGCAAGTCTGCCCATGTTGTCGTTCTCTTTGTTTGTAGCGATAGGTGGGTTTGGCGAGATGGTCAATTATTACCTGTAATGTTATAATTGATAAAGGTCTCGGATGGTTTGGTGCGGCGTCCATTGTTATGCATTCCATTTCGTACTGGAAATTTCGGTGCATACAATTAAGTTTGGTGTTGCTTGAAGTATATGTGGTTACGATGGTCTTGCCTTGCTGTGAGTACGAACGTTATAATTGAACTCACGTTGCGACTACAATTGTTGGTGTCGCTACATGGTCAACTTCCTTTCGTTCTCGTACACTCTGTAAGACATCGTGGTCGGTGTACGTTGTACTCCCTTGTGTAGTGGAGATAATAATTCTAGGTTTTCCTAGTGTGGTCATGTTAGACTTCGATTCTAATTTGTACACTGCGTTGTGCTCCACATGGATCTTTGGGATGTCGAATATTCTGTACCATTATTTTCCTCTTTGAATCAGGATAGCTTTCAGCTCTGGTGTAAAGCGTCTCCTATAAATGGTAGAGTCTCTTTCATACTCGGGTATGTCTAAGACGGATGCACCATATGATTTCCTTGCGTGGAGGGAGTAGGTGCTTGTTGGGTTGATCTAGGGTGTATGATGGTCTATTCCTTTCTTGGTTGGTGGTAAAATACTATGTACGAACCGGTATATCCGGGGCGTCAGTCTATGCGTTCGGTGTTCTATAGGGTGTTAATTCATCGTCGAAGGTGCAACGTTTTATATTCGTTTTCCTTAATAGAAAATTTCTTCTCTCAGGTGGCACGGTTTATCCTATTCCCGGGTAATGTGAAAAGTATGGTATTTTAAGGTAGGGTGGCGACATGAGATATAGACACGAATATTTCTATTTCGTGATAGAGAGTTAAACATTTCCTTTAACATGACCGGGTGAGAATTTTCAAGAATTTAGCCATGTCACGTACACGTTACCTCCCGAATTATACATAGGTGATCGGGCTATGTATAATTGGGGACGATGACGTGTTGTTCATTATAATCAAATCTTGGTGTACTTATTCTTGATCGTGAAATGTTGTAAAAGTTCATGTCGCAAGTTTCGGTAAGATAGTTTATAAGATTTGCTAGGCCGACCAATGTCGTCGATGTGGCCTATAGTTCGTTTGACCAAGATGTGTGAAAAGTGGCAACTTGGTTAGAAATAGAATGTTGGATTCGTGATTTTTGGTGAGATAATATTTTGAGCTGGTATTGTCGGTATTGGAGATAATACCTTCGTAGATTTTGGAATGTGGATTATTTTAAAGCAGCCCGTTGGGTGATACTAGTTTGGCACTGAGACTCGTCGATCATCCATGATGATGTTCTCTTGTCTTTGGGGGAACTTTTCACTGAGACAAGATAGTTGAAGTCCTTAATGATATGGTGAGAACAGTCATGGAGAGGACATATATCAAGATAACACGATAATAACAACAGATACACTACTAGAGGAAAGGTTTCAGTACATTAAGATTTCCTAGAGAAGTACTTTAAAGTAGACTGTAACTTGGAAGTTAAACTAAGCTTTATTACATCTAGCATCTCTAGCTAAATTAGTTTCTTCCATGGTGTCCGTTGGGAGTCTGAACCATCCTTCACACTTTCTTCAGGAAGGTGTTTTGGCAGTTGCTGCTTGCCTGATGACCCTTCCTATCCGGGCATATGCGTTTGAGGTGGTCCTTCCTTCCACATCCATGACATGTCATTGTTTCCCTATAGAGTTGCTTACAATCTTCTATCTCATGTCCAACTCTTTTACAAATCCCACAAGGTATAGGGCATTTTCCATAGTGGTAATATGGGCATATATTACACTTGGGTTTTGTCCCGGCATACCTTACTTCCCGCTTGTTTTTAGTAGCCTTAACTCACCGTCCTTTGACGTTTGCTTGATTGTTGCATTTGATCTTCCTCACCATCATGATTCCAGTTTCTCTTGCTACCACAAGATGCCCATTGGCTTGCCTTGAGGCGATGACCTTGTCAATACAAGCGGTCGCACCAAGAGCTTTCTTGGTGGCGGTGGGTGCGAATGCAACAACGTTCTTTCGAGTTTCGGAGGACATCCCAAGAGTATGCCTCGAGTCTCTTTTCCTCGTGTCCTATCATGTTAGGACATACTTGAGCTAATTCGCAAAGCGATTTGTGTACCCCCGAGGTCATTCCCTATCATGGTTAGCCCACGAGTTCTCTTTCCATCATCCGCAGTTCATTTCTCGAGCGATGATTCGCAATCATCATTTTCTTGAGTGTCCCACCAAGTGAGTAAGCGGCGTCTATTCAGCTAATCGGACATAAATGTCCCACCATGTGAGGGCTTGGTGTCGAAAGGTGCAAGTAGCATACTTGACTTTACAATTGTCCATGCAACTCGTTTCGCGGAAGATTGTCTCTATTCTTTCTAGCCATTTGCCAAACTCCTAGCTCCTTCGTCCCTCAAATCTGGTGGTTTACAGTTTCTGAATTCTTGGTAGGATAAATTTCGTGATGTGAGCATCTTACCAATCTCGTTTTCCCTATTCTCCTGGGTGAGGTTGTTGATGTTGTGACTGATTTGGTAGTTGGAAATTCTTGCAGCAACTCGTTTGCTAACAGATTTCTCAGTGGTGGTTGCGCTCATGTTCTGCTTTACCGAAAACATTTTCCGTTAACCACAAGAAATGACAACAATGAGTTCTCTATGAGTGTGAGGGCTATGGTAAAGGTAGAGTTACAACGTATATTACTTCTTAATCAGGTATTTCCCAGGTTGTATTGACTGAATATAGCGTAATCTTAGTCTATTAAGATAACGTTAAGAAAGCGGGGACTGGTTGAAGCGATTTTGACAGAAGGTTATAATCCACAAGTCGTTGTTTATTATGCATAGTTGTTTGTCATAATAAACTTGATTATATTCTAAGGAGGTTCATGGCTTATAGGGCCGATACATAACATGCGTTCACTGACTCGCTCTAGTTTGTCCTACTACAAAGCTACTACAAGCGTTTTATTGAAACCGCTCATCACAACTTCTAACACAATTGCAAAGTGAAATTTAAGCATTTCCCGATGTTGTCCCGAGTTGACTTTGCTGAGTTTCCTTCCATTCTTCTAACTCCCCGAGTTGGGTCTCCATTCGCAAATTTGTTGTTGGCCTCATTTGCCCTACTCTCCATAGTCGTCTTTGAAATTCTCGGCACCTCCGGGTATCTGTCTCGCCAATGCTATTGTAATAACGGTCTCCAACCGCGTTAGCCTACTTTCAATCTCGTGAGGCGTCCCGGGTATCTTCTCGGTTTGCGAGCACACCTTCGATGTGGTCTTGAGGCGGGCAATTACTTCGTTTAACTTCTCACGGGTTCCTATTGCCGTCCCAACATCGTTGTAGCATTCCTCGAGTGTTTCGCCAAGTGCTTGTAATTCTCCACCACTTCTTCATTCCTCCAATCCTTTCTTCCGGCGGTATTCCCGGATGATCCGACATTTCTTCTATTTGTTCTTCATGGCGTGTTAGGCGCCCATAACTTTCGAGGTTGGTGGTCTAGCGGTGGCGGCTCTCGAAATTTCCCCAACTTCGAACGAACTAGGAGGTGATGCATTTGAAGATGATGGTGATGATGCGAGAGATGATTCTCTTGCTAGTAGGTATCTCCCAACCGGGGAGTGGATCTCTTTGTGTCTTGGTGAGAGTGTGGGAGTAGTGGAACCGGTAGGTATAGTCTTGACGGTAGTGATGATTTGGAAGTGGCGGTGGAGTGTGGTAGTACCTCCGGTGAACTTGATACACTACCCCGTATGGGTTTCCGGTGTCGGGAGTGAGTTGAGAAGGGGTTGGGATGCGTTCGGTGACAAACCTTCATTGTGCCATCGCATCCGACGAGTGAGGGAAGACATGGTGCAGTGACAAGGCGGTGCATATGTGTAAGTATATGTAAAAATATACTTATGATAGGTATGGAGTAGTGAATTAGTAAATAGGCAATATGTCATGCGATCGTGTAATAGGCAATATGTTATGCGATCATGTCCAAATTGACTCAAGTAATATGGCAAGTAAAATGCAAGATGGCTGGCGGTCGTAGAGTGACGTTTTGTAAAAAGTAGTTATAGTTTAGGGTTTATATGTACCTAGTTCTCTATAACTTAGGCTCGATGCCAATCAGAACACCCCAATTTGGTTTAGCGGAAGCATACATGTTATTTGGGAGCGTTACGAAATTGGTGAATCATAACACAAGTAATACAGAACGGAGTACATACTCCGTTTAATTTCATAAAATATTTTGAAACAATATCTTACAACATTGTTTAGATGGATGGGCATATCCCATAATTTTTGTGGTCCCAATATAAAAACATCTTTTATTTGTGAACGTTTTTCTTTAGAAATTTCTACGACCATTTATCCGCCTCTTGCCTTGCATCCATGTTCACAACTAGCACCTGAGAAAATATGCTAAAAGGTCAGCTATAAGCTGGTGAGTTCATAGGTTTAGATTAAAATAGTAAGTTTGGACCATAAGCAAAGGCATATAATCATTATCAAGAGTATAATGATATATGGATGAAAGTCTATTACGTTAGCTCTAAGTTCATGCAACCGATACTACGACAGTTTCTGTATGCTAAAAGATGTCATACAATAAAGGGGCCCGTAGCAAGTGTTTTGTCCCTCAACACTTGGTTCCGACATGGTATACGTTTCGCTTTGGCCTAAGCATTGCCAACCGAACGGAGGAGTCACCCTCAATAGATCTATTTATAACATTCGCGTTTCCCAATGGGGAATTGACGGTTCATGAAAAGGGCATTCTCTAGGGACATAAGGGCTTAGGCTAAACCACGTAATAGTAATCATGTAATAGTTTTGGTCCATGAAATGTTTTGCATATTTCTCACCCCAAAATGTATAAAACAATTTAACAAGTAAAAGTGGGGCTATGAAACTCACCTTAGTAAATGTGCAATCCAAAAGTGGGATTCAGTGGATGTTGTGAAGCTGCACCGACACGCGACCTAGATAGGGAGGGGAATGTTTTAGTTTATTGTTTTAAGTATCACTTACTTAAAATGACTCATTTTATATTGTTTTTGTATAATGGTTTTAAAACAAATCTTTTGTTTGTAAAATAATCGAAAGGTTTTTTTCTAGTAAGTATATAAATGTATATATACCTTTTTCATGTTGAAACTATAATAGTATTAGAATCCAAGACTTGGTTTGTAAGATGATTACAATATCTTACTAGTAAGTAAATAGGCGTTTGTATGCTTATTTATGTTGACACATATTAGTATTGTCAAAAATCAACTATTAGTTGATTTGTTTTCTAATTGCATTTAGAAAATATTTAAGTTAAGTTGGGAGGCTTTCAAATTTAATGAATGATAAAATGATTTAGTTGTCTCTATTTATTTATCCAAAATTTGTTCTTCACATTTATCATTTTCGACTAAAGATTTTAGTGACATAACTATATCTATTTGCACATGTTGTAGTCAAAACGTCGACGTAGGCTTTTATTATGTGAATCGTGGCTTGAGCATTTGTTTCTTATATCAAAATCTTTACACTTGTTTACTTGGATTAAAGTTTGTATGTTTGATTACTTGTCGATACGAATACATATCTAAATGGAAGATTTTGATCATGTGGAACTGTGATTAGTTGTATTTGGCTTCCGAAAATACCTTTCGAGTTTTTGGTTTGATAACTCGCCTAACATGTAAACGGACACTCTTGAAATTTTGGCGGGCTGTGGCCCAGCTGAAATGATATGTCATTGGGCTTTACCCAACTCATGATATGAAAGAGTGGAAGGCACGTGGAGTGGGCTTTAGCCCAGATGACTATTCAAGTAACATGGATAGGAGTCAGGTCCTTATATCAGGTTGACAATTCATTTTATTACTGCTTCTCTTGTGACAAATTGGGTGTAATCCTTCCACCGACATACCCCTCTCAACGAGGCTCAAGGAGGACAAGGTACACGAAAATTAAGATGTTCATAATACATTAGTGTTCTATGCCAATTGAAGAGATTAAACGCCCTTCGTGGGTGTTTTCCATGTGTGACTCGAGGTGACTTCCGGCTCTCCCTTGAGAGCTCTTGTGTCATAAGATTTTAACAACTCTTTGATCATTACGAAAACTTAGTTTCAGTGTCAAGAAGTTTTGTGATCAGGTTCCCCTTATTTAACTTGCGTCATTTGGGTATAACCCAACTCCGAAGATGACTCGACGGGATCTTGTCCTTGACGTTGTTACTCAAATTTGACTATTGTGATGCCCTTTACGGAGCTTTTGACTTGAGCCCAACCGAGACTTGACTCACACATTAATCATACGACTAAAGGTAACTCAAAGTGAACCACTTATCATTATTACGGGTTCATGGTACGATGATGATGAGGAATAAAACCGTTGGAAATTTCTAGGCTCGACTCCTTTCTATCTTGACTTCCCATGAAGTCGACACTACCTTCAATCTATTCTCAAGACCTCATATCGTGCGATATAGGTACCAAGGGATTTTATACTAACTCTAAGACTTGAGTTTTGACCAAAGCGTGAACCTCTTGTTGGCACCTATCCTTATTTTAGACACTAAAACATTCTCCTTTGTGGTGATAACCACAATGCAGTTTTCGACGGAGTTGCAAGAGTTAAATGAAATGCTAGCATTGATTCAAAAACAATAAAAGTATACGAGTGTTTCTAATATCCGCATCATTTTAAGTCCGGGTTTTTGCTCTTCTTGTTATTACTATTGCACAAGATTAAAGTCCATTACTAGTCGATTTAAAACCTTTACTGTTTTCATATTCTCGAGTCTGGTTCACAGTCGAGGGTCTCCACAATTTAACACAACCTTAATATTGATTAGACCAAACTTTTAAGACTTCCAAAGAAACGAAACTCATGCTTTTACTTCATATCATTCGACAAATATTTTATATATTCAACAAGGAATGATGATGAATTTTATAACCGAATATCATAACAATTCTATACATGGTATCAATTTATTATCTCATTATCAATGTTCATAACACTATAACATTTACAAGAGAAGAAAAAAATGAATAAACCTTGTCAATTGCGAGATGAAGATGATGAGGATTGAAGCTAACTTGAGGTCAAAACTAAACCCAAATCCAACCTCCGCGGCTCGAACCTCAAGCAGAGGTGACAAACGCCACTAGTGAAAGAGAGCTTTGAGTGTGGTGAGTAAATGGTGAATGAGAGAAACTTTCGAGTTCAAACTAGTGACATAGAATACTCATGGAGGGTCTTTGACCAAGTCTTTACATCTTACTCCTTTGTTTGAAGCCAAAAATGGTTTACTTCCAAAACCAAAGGAATCTCAAGATAGATTGGTGGGAGATTTGTTTTATTCTTGTGGTTAACTTGATCCTCCCTTGGATTTCTTTAGAGATAGCGGCGCATCAAGATAGGTTTGGGGAAGAAATTCTTTCATGAATATGGTATGAAAGATGAGGAGTATTTAGATGAGGGGTGTCGGTTTACTGTTTTTGGAGAGATTCGCCTAGAAGGCGTGTGAAGATGGAGGAGCACGCCTAGGGTAAGTGAGAGGTTGAAGATGAGATCCTCAAATCTTATTCTTCTCTGCTCTTGTTGTTCTTGTCGTGTGTGGGGAGAGAAAGACAAAAGAGTGGTATCTCATATTTTGTAAAGTATTGTTCTTTTAAAAGTATTATATGTAAAGGAAAATAATGTAAGTAAAGTATATGTATATGTAATGTATACTTAGGATTTATTTGTTGGATGTACTCGTGCTACACTTATATTTTAATTGTGTTTGAGTATTATAGAAGTTCAATTTAAGTGATAGCGGGTTAAATATTTAGTGTCCCGCGATATTAAATTGGGGCCGATGTATTATTGTTTGATAACTTTTATAACGTGGTATTTTATAGTTCTGATGCGAAATATTTTTAACTTTGTAATATCTCATACCACGGACATTTGTCATTCATTTTATCGAGTCCTTATCATGGTGTCGGTACGCGTGCAGTGTCGTTCACTGTGGTAAACGAGATAACCTCTCGTCTTTCAAATTCAAATCATAAGACAAAAAAATGGAATATTCATAAAATGATATGAATGCGAAAGTGATGCAATGGTCTACAGTATGCGAGTTAACTACTCCAAGGGTCTGGTAAGCTTATGCATGCTTAATGACTTATGCTTAGTAATAATTAAATTACTAATTATCAGTTAAATTTTGGTGAAAATTTACCGTGTGTCACAATATCCTTCTTATCTCTCTTGATAAACAAAGTCTTGTCAAAAGCTCCCCTCGTTCACCATTGACTATTTTGTAGCTCCAAAGATGATATCATCTACATAAACTTGAACCAGCATGATATCCTTCTTATCTCTCTTGATAAACAAAGTCTTGTCAATAGCTCCCCTCCTGTAATCATGTTGCAATAAAAAAGTAGAGAGCCTTTCATACCAAGCTCTAGGTGCTTGATGAAGGCCATAAAGAGCCTTAACGACTTTGTAGACTTTGTTTGGATGTGCAGGATCCTCAAAACCAGGATGCTATTTGACATAGACCTCCTCTGAAATAGTACCATAAAGAAAGACACTCTTGACATCCATTTGATAAACCTGAAATCCCATATATGATGCAAAAGCAAGGAATATTCAAATGGCTTCAATCCTTGCTACAGGAGCAAACACTTCATCATAATCTACTCCTTCTTCCTGTCTGTATCCTTGTGCTACTAGCCGTGCTTTGTTCTTGATAACATTCCTTCTTTCATCTCTCTTTACTCTGAAAACTAGGGGTGTTAAAAAAATCCGAGAAACCGACGAACCGAGCCGATCCGCTCGATCGAAACCATAAAAACCGATAATCGAAGAAACTGAAACCGAGAAAAACCAAAGCGAAAAACCCGCTTATCATGGTTCGGTTTGGTTTTACTTTTAGTTATCCGCGTTACCCGAACCGAACCGCTTATAATATACAAGTAGGTTTCAACAAACCATTCTTAAAATGTACAAGTATTAACTATCTTATTGCATTACTTTTATCGTATAACGCATTTTACTTACCTAAATGTGATCATTTACTAACGTCCATGTATTACATATGATTAAAGTGATCGTACTTATAAGCGTCAAATAAAAAGTATTAGTTATTTTGTTACATATGATAATTTTAATGCTTTTATTATGACTTAACAACATTATTATGACTTAAATCTTTCAATGTTATTTAAGTTTACTACAATTGACATATTACGTTCTAATTTATGTTATTGTTCGTCCGATTCAATTTGATTAATTTTTAAAATGGTTAATCAGTGACTCGAACCGCGGGTAACGCTCATTCGGTACCAGCATGTCCGTTACCCGCCTAGTACTGCTTCGGTTTGGATAGTAAAATAAACTACCATACCTGCGATGGATAGTTAAAATCTCTAACCGAGCCGAGCTAAACCGCCGGTGAACACCCCTTCTGAAAACCCATCTTGTACCAATGACTTTCTTCCATCAGGTAGATCACATTGAAGTTTGAATTGAAGTAGTTCTTCTTGCATGGCTTCAACCCAACTCTCTTTAGTTAATGCTTGAGCTATATTCTTGGGTTCTTCTTGAGAGATAAAGCAAGTGAATAAGCATGTTTGATGATCCTTGTGATTCAGCATGTTCTGTTTATAGACAAAACTAAGTAGAGCATTATGTGGTTTTGAAAAACCTTTAGCTTTGGTCCTTGTAAGCACTCCAGAAGTAGAAGGTCCAATGATTTGACCAGAAGGATGATTCTTATGAACTCTTAAGATAGAGTCATGGAACTTCAAGATTATCACCCAAATTTGTAAAATCAAGATCTTCATTGGAATCGAGAAAATACCTTCAACTTCAAACTCATCATCGGTATCTTATAAGCGGGCATGTTAGGATCATCCAAATCATCCAAAGTCTTTGTCAGCAGTGCAGTGATACTTTGATCTAAAATCTTGTGATCAAAAGCACTTGTGAGGTGTTCTGTAGACTTACCCTTTTCTTTCCTTCTTCAAAAGCTCTCATTTGTTCATCCTCATAAGATTGTGCTATTGTTTCTTGAAAAAGCATTCTATTAAGTTCATCTTGTATAGCTTGATCTTGATTGAGATAATGAAGATTTTGGTTTATCAAGACTTTTCTCTTTCGGCAGTTATAGGTTCTTCATCGTGAACAACATCGGTCTAATGTTGACTCCATGAACAATGTCTTGTAAATCTTCTTACGTGTAAACATCTTGATTTTCTTACTCTAACGGATCATAATTCATAGAAGGTCAAAACATCAAGATCAAACATCCAATCGGGACCTTTACCCTTATAATTTTCTTGATCTTCTAAAATTCAACATGAAGACAATCTTGAACCTTCTTGGTGACTCTATTGTACACTCTAAATCCTTTGTTGTTGGTACAATATCGATAGATATCCTTCTTCCGACTTGCCATCAAATTTTCCCAAAGCATCAATAGTGTTAAGAATAGTCGAGAGGACATCCAAAGGTTTCATAAAGCGTATGTTAGGTTTGTTTCCATAAGTAACTCATAAGGTGTCTTCATCGAGGTTTAGTGGTGATACTCTATTCAACACATAACAAGCGGCATTTACTGACTTCATTGAAATTGAATAGGTAATAAAGAATCGCAAGCATTGTCTGGTACGCTTCAATCAAAGTTCTGTTCTTTCTCTCGCAACACCATTCTCTTTGTGGAGTTCTAGCAATACTAAACTTCATCTTGATCCCTTTCTTGGCACAAAATTCATCCATAAGCTTGTTCTTGAATTCGGTCCCATTGTCACATCTAATACCTCTTACTTTGAGTCTCAATTGATTTTCAAGGGCTATTATAAGATCATGAATAGCATCTAACGTTTCATCTTTAAAACCCAAGAAAAAGACCCAACTAAATCTATCGCAATCATCTCATCATAACCAACAATGAAACATGTCCAAACAAATCCATGCGCGACTCCAAAGGTTCTCTAATGGTTCTTTCCTTAATCTTCTTACATGAAGCTTTGTCTTTGTTTACCTTTCTTGCACGCCAAACATGAGTGATCATTCTCAGATGTTTTGGAGGGTAAACCTATAACTAAATTTCCTTTGACCAACTTGTTGATATTCTTGAAATTTACATGGCCTAATCTTATGCCATAGATGTGCTTCTTCAAGTGTTGCCTTTGCTACTAAACAAGTTGCTTATTCGTAGAGAGAAGACTCTTCATATCCGGACTATACACATCATTAGTCCTTGGTACTCTCAAGACTACCAAGTTATCATTAACAAGCTTGAATTCGGGGAAAGAATGAGACATTATGTGTCGTTGAATAACACGGGTGCTTCTTGTCACGCGAGATCCGAGAGACCGACAAAGGTTGAATTTGAGCTCCTTCACATAACGAACATTTTCAAAATCTATGCTTCCCGCCTTGATAGTTCCTTTGCCGCTTATTCTTCCTCCACTAACATCATTCCCAAATGCAACTCGCCTCCACAATAAGATCTAAAATCGCTGAATCTCTTTGTCCCCTGTCATGCTTCCAGTAACCACTATCCACAATTAGATGATCTTTAAGCTCCTCTTCAGGTTGCCACAGGTTGATACAAAAGTTGGGCGTTCCTTGTTTGGACTCGGTTCCCATATCAATTGGATCTTGATGCTTGAGACATGCGCTAAGTAAGCGAGAAAACACCGTTAGGCTTATCGTGTGATTGTTTCCCGATTATCCTCCCATGAGAGTAAGTAATCGGTTTAGGGTTTTGTTGAGAATTAGGGTTATATATCGTACCTTTAATGAGGGTTGGGATGCCCTTTATATACACACGAAATTCTTGTTGGTTTCGTGTTCCCCAACCTTCTGCTTATCCCTTAATTCGGTTGACTAATGCATATCCCTAAATAAGAGATATCCAATATCAAGGCCATAAATAACTTTGAGTTTGGGCCTTCATGAGCCCAAATCAAGATCGGATCGACCCAGTCGTCTTTGGGCTCGCTAGTAGCGGTCATTGGTCGGGTTCGTGACCCGAATGCAGACTATACGTCATCACCCTGCACAAAGATAAAAGAGTTAGTTAATTTTAGGAACCCAAGCCATTACTAACTTGTGTTCCCCTTGTGGAGTTACATACTTAAATTCTTTAAGTATGTAATTCCCATTATCTTTAAGCACATGATCAATTATCTTTGGTTGTTCAAAAACTTGTGTTGGTTTTTCAATAAAAATATCTTTTTCATCCAAGTTCTCATTATTTTCAACCAAAATCTATGTTTCACTCACACTTGCTGAAAGTACTGTTTGTTCTCCATCAGTACTTTCTTTCTTAACCCAACATGTTTTAATTTTTGGTGTAGAGTGCTTTGAACTAGATACTATTTTTGAGGTGTAACGCCTTCTAGATTGATAGTAATTAGATCTAGGGCTTCCATTCCAAAAAGTGTTATCAGTACCTTGATTGGGTGAAAATCTAGCAGTACTTTGAGAAGGTATTGGTGATTTAAAAAAAAGATCTTCTCTGGTGAGGGTACCTATGGTCTTGTGAGAAATTGTTGTGGTTAACCCTATGTGAATGATTCCAGACTTGTTTATTCTCCCTTGGTTTTTGGTTGGCAGTTTTGGTCTTTGGGAATTTGCTTAAATAGTCTGAGTGAAAATCACAGTCCTTAATCAGATGATCAGGACTATAACAAACAAAAAACACAATTTTTGACCCATACTCCCAAAATTTCTTCCTTTAGGTCTATGATTAAAAGTATCATGTCTTTTTGGTTAATGATGAAAACTGTTTTGACCAAAATTATCCCAAAAGGTTTAGCGATATTTTGAAAAGGTTTTCTTAAAGGAACTGTTGATCGTGTAGCGATTGAGTCAAGGTACTTTGCTGACTCTTAACATCATCATCCTTAGGTTTCTCAAATGTTTCTTTTGGGGTGTCAGAACTAGATGGACATGTAAGCTTCTTCCTAAACTCTAAGTTGTCTATACCAAAACAAGAAACATCTGCTATAAGTGGTTGAAAACTACCAGTGGGATGAGGGACTGCATGATAACCTTTGTTTTTCTTATATTCAGGAGGTGTTTGACTAATTGATTCCTCATTACTAGATGTGTCTACATAGTTAATGAGTTCATCATCACTAGTTGTTATATCCTCAAAATCAAGTTGGTCCTCATCACTAGGTGGGTTTTCCTCTATGGTACTAAAGTCCATACCAAATCCTAGGCCAGTTTTAATGTGTGCTCTTTTCTGTTTTTCAACAAAACTAACATGTGAAAGGCCAGATTGTCCCCAAGTAGCAAACTTTTCTAGCAATTCATCCCTTTCTTTAGTCATTTTTTCTAATTCAGCAACCTTACATCCTAACTTCCATTCACTTAGTTTTAATTGGTAATCCTGTTGCTTATATTTTTCTGCCCAAGCCATCTCATTATTTTCACGTGTTATTATTTTGGCTTCCATTGACTCTAAAGTAATTTGATAACCAACTACCTCAGACCTAGCCCTTCTACGCTTATCTCTTTCGCTTACATAATCAAGAAGCACCTTTGATAAAAATCATGACACTTAGAGCATACCTCGTAGATAGGGGTGAACTTGGTGAAGTAGCTACCATAGCAAGCGTAACGTGTTCCTCTTCACATTCCATGCTCCAATCAAAGCTTCCTAGACCATCTCTGGATTCCAAAGCAAAGAAGTCCAGTTCCTCATCAAAGGTTGTGCTCCAATCAAACTCTTCCACCGATTCTTCCACTGCTACCATACAATAGGTTACCGGTTCATCATCAAACTCAAGACTCCATTCAACCTCGATAGATTTTCTTGAGCAACCAAAGCTTTTGTTTCGCTTATAGGATTTCCTTTAGTTCAAGCTTTAGTTTCTCACCATCCTCCTTTTGCACGATATTTAGCAATCTTGCATTCCCTTGCAAAGTGTCCGATCTTTTGACGATTAAAGCATTCAATCTTTGACTTGTCAAAGGTGATACCTATTTGGGTTTGAAGTCAATGCCTTTTCCTGTTTTCTTCATGAACTTCTTGATCCTAGCAGTAATCATAGCAACTTGCACACCGATATCAATTTCTTCAAGAGCATCCTCTTCATATGTAGCAGGTAAAGTGGCTTGTTGAGCAAAGAATGAGCATACGACTTCATCGAATGGATGGTGTTTGTTGGTCTTTGGTGGGGGTAGGATAGATAACATGATTTGAGCAACAATACTTTGAGTAGGTAAGCATTACTTTTAGTGGAAGTCTTGCCACTCTTTTCGCACGACACAAAAGCAATCTTGTGAGATTTTGAACTTGTTTGTCCATTCATCTCATGCTCATACACCTTCAAATTGTTGTAAAGATCATCAAAGTCCATAACATCCAATCCAGTTTGTCCTCGATCATAGTAGCAATCACATGCCATGTAGATGGCAAACTCCTTAAGAACTTCAGATTTGCATCTTCAACAGATACCTGCTTTGTATAACTCAAAGATGTCGAGAAGATTTTGGAATTTGTCATAGGCGAGATCAAGACCTTCTCTTCACCAACAAATGAATGTTTCAAACTGCTGTTTCAACAGATTTGTGCATCTTCTTGGAAGCATCATTACCTCGAAACATTGTCTTGAGAGCAACCCATAATTGTTTAGCATCCTTAGCATCATGAAACTTGAGTAGGTGACCATCGTGTATAGCGATACAATAGGATGTCGAGAGCCTTTTCTTGATTCCTTATTGTAGGCTGCACGGCAAGACAACCTTAGGAGGTTTAGGTTGTCCAGAACTTCAATAGGATCTCGCAACAACTTCATTACTAGGGACAATTACATTCCACGATTGCATGGTCCGTAATAGCAATGTCTTGTCTCATCTTCATGCTCCAAAGATCATACTCTCCTTCTCGATGATAGGAATTCGAGGTGAGGTGATGGATGGGGGTGGTGCGGCTTCAATCGACATCTTTAGGGTTTGTTGTTAACTAGGTTTTAAGGGTTTCTTCTTAATCGAGTTTCACACAAGCTCGATACCACTTGTTGTATCGATGTACTCTAACCAAACTAACTTATGTAGCTTGTAAGGGCTTAGCAACTTCGGATAAATCCTAAGTCACTAACAATGAAACACCAATTAACTCTTATTAAGTATGCGAATTTACTTGAATAAAGCTAAGAATTAGTTTTAACTTTAACGATTATATTAAAACTCGAACACCGCTTGATACATGATTCACTAACAATCCCTAACAACTCTAATATCGAACTTGATAAACTCTAATACTCTAATAATGCACGTACGTATAATGCCAATCTAGGGTCCTTTTATAGACATAAGGATAACCTAGTCGGTTTACAATTCTATTCCTTGTACATCAAGTAATACTAAACTAAACTTAGAACATTCTAGAATTACATCATAATCCTTAATGATTTTGCATAGAGTCCTTTAACCATGCAAGACTTTGATGAGCGAGCGATTGACTTTCTTCTTTAGCAAGATTGACTTTTCAAAGACTTTGACTTTCTATATCCCAACATAATACTACTAAACAAACAAATAATATAAGAAAAAGTTTAACGGATAAACTTACCTGATGGGTTTATAGCGATTAATACCGAAAGATTTCCCCAAACTCTTCATATTATGAAATCTTGCAACTTGAACGTTAACATTCTACAGCTCTCATCATGAAACATCGTTGAGTCTCGAAACTTTTCATCAAATGGCGACTAGTCACGAACAACAAACTGCAGTAAGATACAACTGTTTAGGTAAATTAGTTTATTGAACATTATTCAAGGTCGAGTAGCTAAGAGAAACTGGGAAAAAGATTACGAAAATATTATATTGTCAAAGAAACAACAATGTCCATACACTGGTACCTAACAAACAAAAATAAATCACTATAGTTTAACGATTAGTTAAAAAGACTGGAAAAAGATTGCGAAAATAATTCATTGTCAAAGAAACAAACAAAGTTGATAATACTCGTATATACATTCGTACTAAAAAAATAAAAAGAATCTACAGTTTAAAGATTAGATAAAAGTACTGGGAATAGATCGCGAAAATAATTAGTGACCAAAAGTTTTAGTATTTTCTTAACTGTGTCAAGAGCTTTTTACAATCCATCCGGATGCTTGAGTGAACACACGTGATACTTGTTTGGGAGATCCAAGAATTCAGTAGAAATCAAAAACATATTGGATCACAAGGAGTCAAGACCGCCTTCCAAATTAAGCACACCTATCAAGTATCGTTTTTTATTCTTTTATTACTTGTTCTCTATGGTACTCAAGTAGACAAATTATACAGAAATCAATGGCATTATAAGTAAAAACCTACCACCATCAATTGATTATACTTTAAACAAAAATGCAACATAAGATTCAACTGTCAAATGAAACCGTACATTTCTGATAAAGGCAGCGAACGTGTATAATGGCTAGTCACTTCTTAAGAGAAAATGCATCAGAAATGCAATAAAGAGTATATATAATGACTAGAAACATTCATCAATGTCCGTTTTCTATACGCGTTTATGGTATATATATATGTAGTGGAATACGTCAAGTTACTTGTGTAAACTAATCACAAAAAAATCACAGACAAAGAAAAAAAAATGCAATATATAACAGTTAAGCATTTGATCGAACATGTTATCTTCGTGTTTGATTTCACAATCCAAACACACAAATCTAGCACACAGATAATAATACTCGAATAATAAAAGTAATGATATTCAAACAATAACACTCTAACAAACACACTAACCCTGAAATTGAGACGCACCTTAACGATGGGAGTACAGTTGCGGTGAGGTAATGGCGATACAGTGGAGAATGCCGTGAAGAAGTTATAGTTTCTGGCGATTAAATTTATGACTAGATCGATCGTAAAATCGTTAAGTGATTATTATTTGTTGGGTTTGTGATTAATCAAAGGCAATGGGTTATTTATATGTTTAATCACCGACTTCGTTACCGCATTTTGCGTTTTATCAGCAAATAAATCCAACAATTTTCTAACTTGCCATTTTACACCCTTAACTGATGAGTATTTATTTATCTTGCTTTTAATTGTTCCCGGGCCAGGCGACTGATTGGACTTTCGGGGTGCACGTGAACCACATGGATTTTTTTTCGTAATCTAAATTCTATCAAATGTCTAAATTTTTTGCGAAACACAAATAATAGCAAAAGCTTTGTGTGTTACAAAGTATTATGGGTTTTGTTAACGACAACCCTATAGGTTGTAGTTAAGCATTCCTAAATTAACAAATTAACATTAAATAAACACCAAACATAACATGTTTATCATCACATTTCATGTTTAAAATGAATAAATGTGTATAATTATGGAATATATTAGTTCATTTAATGTTAATTTGTTAATTTGTTAATTATAGGATAATGTATCTAGAGGCCTCTTAAATATTCAACTTTTTTTATTAAGGTAGTCTATCGTTTAAGACTAAGCTATAGGCAACCTACCAACTTCAGTTAAATTTTTTGTCGAAACTTTATGAAATAACAAGAATAACGTTATTTTTAACATATCAAAACAATTCCACTACGATTTTGAATGTCAATTATTTCCTCTTAAACTTTATTTTGACTAAATAAGGATGCCGTAAACGAGAATGAAACTTCTATAACACATTTCAATTTTAACTTTTACTGTTTGAATGTGTTAAAGGTATAAATGAAAACAAATACATACTTAAGTGCCTATAAGTGAGTTTTAATAAATTGACGGTCCAAATTTAAAAAATAAATAAATAAAAAAATAAATAAAATAAGTGTGGCCTCTACATGTATTATCCCTATTATTTGGTTTTAATAATAAGTATCTGAAAACAATAATTTTGGGTCTGCCCTATTCTATAAAGAAAACGGTAAATGGATGACGCCTTTGGGTCCGCCCTCCTCTATTAAGAAAACTGTAAATGGATGACGTCCTTTTTTTTCATGTTACTCGAAGAAGAGGACGAGTTTTTGACTAAAATATACGCATCATAACTGGGGTATTCTCGTGACCGTTTCCGACATCTACCGGCTACACCAAATGTGTACCTATTGAGATTTGAAGTCTCAACCGCTTGTGAGGAAGTCAAGGGTCTTACCGCTAGGCCATTGTGTCCATTTGGTGGTGGTTCCTCCCGTTACAAAGATACAAAAATTATTAATAAAGTGACGACCTGCATAAATATACGTTGAATATTATTAACTAGTTCACAATAGTTCATGTTTAGCTCCACATTTCTATCAACAATAGAGCATTTGTATAAGTGTATATCTCTCAAGGAACACATATAACAAATCAAAGCCAGTTGACCGAGCACTTGACACACATGGTCATAGATCAACACCCTCGTCAAGGCCTTTAGAACTGATCATCACGTTTGAATCTATTTGTTTGTCGAACTTCTTTTTCCTTCGATCTTCAAACTCTTTAAATCCTTCCATCTGAAAGTATATGTTATTCATTTTTAGACCACTTTACGTTTTTGGTTTGTCATAGTGTGAAAAGAAATGATGAAGTGATTGTGAGTGTCGTTTTTAGTAAATCTGAGCAGAAATGAGATGGGAGCAGGTCCCATCTAAGTTTTTCATTTTGGTTATTACAATTGAATATCTGGGAGCTTACCTGTTGAAACTGATCCATAGATATGGGATTGCCATGTAAGGATATATTCTGCAGGGTCTTGCATTCTTTTAATAAACTTGGAGGAATCTGCAGAAGAAACAATACAGAATTCATTATAGCCATAAATACACAGGGAGTCCACCGAATGACTAGAAAGCGCTAGATACCTGTTTCAGATTGTTATGGTCTAAGCATAGTGACTTCAAATGAACGAGACCGCAAACCGAAGTAGGAAGTTCTTCAATGGAATTTTCTGAGTCAAACAAATGAACCATGAAATCATCAGTCAAAGCATTATGAAAAAAAAAAAAAAAATAGTTTATGTTAGTGTACAGAGTGAATTTGGCATCGATGGCAAACAATGAAGCTAAACCACAACAAATGAAGCATACCATTTGCTTGTAGCTCTTCCAAAGAAAAGCAGCTTCCTACAGATTCTGGAAGAGACTTCAGTTTATTATGTGACACATTTAGCAGCAACAACTGCAATTTCAGAAACTCAAATGAAGTTTACAGCAAAAATGCACCATAAAAGTGAAATTTAATTTTGAAAACATGAAAAGTGAGATTTCAAAGGAGTAGACCAGAGAAGTTTGTAATAGTAACAGATGATATATGCATAGATCAGGTAAAACAACACAAACTTTATTAGATTCTTTGACATAAATAGATTGCACAAAGATAAATAATCAGTAAAAGACAGGGTTAGCGCTATATGCAGTCACTTACATTGCGCAAGCTTCCTATGGTTTCCGGCAGGCTGGTTAACACGTTGCCAGAAATGGATAACCGCTCCAGTCTCACCAATTGGCCCACTGAAACAATGGGCTAGTCAAATCTCTATATATGTATATAATATGTATTTATGTGTATGTGTGTGCGTATATGTGGGTAAGTGCATGACTCTGTGTGTGTGTGTAAATGACATGCTTATATTCCAATTTCCAAATCAGAATAGAAGAAAGATACCTTCATCTGGCAAGGTGGTAAGTTGATTCCCATCAAGCATGATCAACTTTAAAGACTGAAGTTTCCCGATATTCATTGGGAGACGCCCAATCATGTTATTTGCCAAAATCTGCAAGGTATCGCCATGTCAGATACTAAAACCGTAGACATCAGAAGATTATGGCAGTCCCTTATCCGAAACTATGAGCTAAAAGTAAGACGATACAGCTAGAATATGTTCCAGAATACAGATGTAATGATGAGAAGGTTCAGTATTTACCAGCCTCTGCATATTCATTAGTTTGCTGATCTCCTCTGGGACATCAACTGCAATAACCACAGGGCACAAATGATGAGTATAGGTTACACGGTACAAAATGTCTGAAGCAAGAATCATTTAAAGATACAAAAGTAAACAAAAGCGAAATCAGGAAAATGATTCACTGTCAAAGAGACACCAAGTGCGGCCTTATGCACTTCAATATAACTTGCGATAGCAGTTACAACAGTTACAAATGTCTATACGAAGTTTGTAAATTGAACCCAAGAAACTTTTCCGCAATCCATCATGCATCTTCTTTATCTCAAGGTTTTTAAACTACTTTTGTAAGCAAATCATATTTATACCAGATCAATCCTAAATTCTACGAGCTGAAAAAATATGAAATGAAGACAATCAGCTTTTAAAATCGTTTAAAGCGGACAACTGTCTCATGATTAAACCTCCTGAATAACAACATAAACATGCAAAAAAAGTTGCGTCTTTTGAGTGTATTTGAAGACAAGTTTGCTTCACTAACATGTTTCTTTTCTTGTCGATATTTTTTCAATTTCACTTTCTTTGGTTTGACTTCTCAACTCAAACAAAATTACTTTTGAATGTCCCATGTGCGTCCCTTTTTTTAACAAGTCCAAAGAATCACATATTTGTGCATTTTACAAGTGTTATGAATGTAGAGATTAAAAACTCAAAATTTCATCCCTTATCCAAGAAAGTAAACATATAAGGTCAACTTGTCATCACAACAGAGTAAACACGGGAACAAATAACTTTTCAGATTATATGCACACCATTGAAATAATAAATGTATTCTAGAGCAGAAAGCCAGAAGGCATTACCTACTTTGTTGTGTGTTAGATCAAGCGTGCGTACAGATTTTCCGAGGTCCAGAACTTCATCTGGAAATGACTGTTTCACCAATTACACAAGTCAGTACATTACACCTTATATTTCATAGTTTAATTATGTGAATCCATGTTCCAAATCATAACCAGTGAGCCACCAACAAGGACAGACAAGCAAACTGCAACTAGAATAAAGAGATATACTAGAACAATCCGAAACCCCAAACAAAATAGCTACAAACAACAGGTAATTTATCCATCTATGCACCTCAGTTTAACAACTCAATATTGATTTTATTAATGTAATCAAACCCTGGTTCTTATTTAGAATATACTAACAGTACAGCCCCTGAATTAACATATCATTTGCATATTGGTTGGTACTAGCCCACCTCAAACAGTAACACTTGGACACTCCCATATTATTCAAGCCAATAATTCCAATTCAACCCGTATAAATACACACAATAGTTTACCAATTCCTTGTTTGCTATATTTACGATCGCAGGATCACTTACATAATTACTAAAGCTTTTGCGCATACAAGTTTTCTGGCATCCAAATCATTTCCATTTGTAGCAAAACTTTAGAGCTTAGTCTAGTTGTAAAAAAATTCTAACTTTGGACACATACTAACAATTAGTAGATGTCAAAGATCTAAACATGCAGGCATTTCTACTACTAGTTAAGGCACACACCACCGTGCTGATACGCAAGCAGACAGCACCTTAGAGCATACATGATCGATCAGAAGTTAAAATTGACGACAACCTATCATCCATGTCATCTACTTATGTTTGTATTCCGCTCTCACCTTCTTTCTAGTTTCTCGTATCATACTATCATTCTTAACCTACTCAACTAACTTCCTAGTGCTACTTCAAACACCTAAACTCGTCCCCTAAAAATTTCAACAATTTACATCTCTTGTACATTTCTCATGTCACTCGCATACAATTTACGCCAAAAATTCCACTTAATCCATCCAAATACACACAATAACTAATCCTTTGATTTTTTTACTAGTTTTAAGATAGTAGGATCATTTACTAAGGGGGTGTTTGTTTAAGCTTATATGTAGCTTATGAGCTTATTTGTGTTTCAGCTTATATATCATAAGCCCTAATTTTCTAGCTTATTTTGAGACTTATGGGCTTATATAAGTTTATTATGATAAGATAAACTGATATAGGCCCATAAGTCTCAAAATAAGCCTGAAAATTGGGGCTTATGAAATATAAGCCAAATATAAGCTTAAACAAACACCCCCTAAGTTACTAGTGCCTTATCATGTACAAGTTTCTGGCTTCAAAATTGTTCCACTGGTAACAAAATTTTGTATCTAGTTAATGTATTGTTAATCTATGACAACATAATAACCTTTAGCACTAGCAAAAGAAGTAAACAAGCAGCAATTGGCATAACTAGTAAAGGCATCAAATGTCATGAATATTTCGGCAGACAACACAACACCAATGGGCATACATGAACAATCGGCCTTCTTATTTTGCATTCCGCTCTCACCTTCTTTCAGATTTCTCACTGTATCATTCCTTAACCTACTCAACTAACTCTCGTGTGCTAGTTTTAAAACCTATATCTCGATTTTTGTAAAATTTCCACTAAACTTGCCTTAAATGTAAATCAACTGTTTGTTTCCCTAAACCTCGCATAAAAGAAGTCGTCACATACGCAATAGACATGTACTCCAAAATTATCGCCCATTTCTAAAATCCAACCAATCAAAAACCTTATAAAACTTTATATTAAATTGATAAAATTAGCACATTTCAAAAGGGTACAGTTACAAAAAAGGACTAAACAAAGTAATGAATAACAGATAATTAAAGGGACCTTTAATTTAGAATCACGTAAGGCAACAATGCCAGTGGCGCGCCATCTGGACAAACGGCTGGCTTTTGAATCAACGTTCTTGCTCGCAAAACATCCCATGCTCCGGCCGGTTTTTAATGTAATTAATCACCGGGTGTAGTTAAATAAAAGAAGGTGGAGTGGTTTGAAGAATATATATAGATGGCTATGGCGATGAATATGATGATGACGAAAATGGGCGAAGACTTTTTTATTTTGTGGGTCGGGTTTGACTTTTTATCACATGGGCCATGGGGTGGCGCCAATTTAACGCAATCCTTACGTACTTACGTTACTCTTTGACACTGATATTTACCCCCGTTTCTTCGTATTTTTACTTTTAACTAACCGGTGTTGTAAAAATCGGTCATGGTGGCCGTCATGACGGCGCTATGGCGGTTGGCGACGGCCTACCGTCACGCCAAAACACATATTGGTCTAATGTGGTGTTTTGGTTAATATCGGTCAACATCGATCAATAAATTTGTTTGACTTATAAAAAAATTTAGGGTTACAGGTTTGGAACGTGTCTCATTATTTATTCACAGCCACTCTACTCCACCTTCAACTCCAGCTTAAAGAAGATACCAATCCATCAACTCCACCTCCGGCGATTCCACTTCCAGCGACTCCTACTCCGGCGACACCACTGATCAGGTGTCTTTTCTAATTTAATTAATTTTTTTTTCTTTCTGATTTCATTAATTTAATTATTTACTAATTAATTTACATGTTTACATAATTGATTAATTGAATAATTGATAATCTAATAGGAAATTAGGAATAGAATAAATTATAAATTATCTATATCTAATTGATAATGTGATAATCTGATGCATAAATTGATAATTTATATGTTTAAATAATTGAAAGGTGTTAACCTTTTTCTAGTTTTGAATGTGTTTGCACAAATGCACAACCATTGATATATATTTCACATTTCAGATCATTGACACCTGAGGATGGCATCATTATCTGCTAGTTCACCGTCCGTTCAGTCATCGGTTGCCGGTGCTAAAAGAAAATCGAAGGATATTGGTTGGGACTATGGTGTTTGCCCGGATCCAAACAACACGGATAAAGTTAAATGCATCTTTTGTGAAAAAGTGATGAGTGGGGGGGGGGGTGTTACAAGAATGAAACAACATATTGCACAAGTTCCAGGACAAGTAACGTCATGTCCAAGGGCTACCATAGATGATCAGTTGAGATGTCGTAATGCTATTAACGGATTGAAGTTGAAAAAGCAGGGTAAAAAACAACACGATGAAGCCATAAGATCGGAGGTGAGAACTGATAGTAATGAAAGTGAGGAAGAACCACCTGGTTCTAGCATGAAGGAACCAAATCTTTTTGGCCCCATAGATAACTTTGCAAATAAAGTAAACCCCGAGGTGTCTTTAAAGAGTGGGAAGGGAATGAAGGGTAAAAATGTTGATCTTAGCAATGCTATTCGGAAAGATAGAATATGGATGGCAAAGAAATACGTTGGTAGGTGGGCATATGAGGCCGCGATTCCTTTTCACGCCTTTGAAAGGGATAACTTCAAATTGTTGTTGGAAGTGGTTGGCCAATTTGGAATCGGGCTTCCACCTCCCACTAGATATGAGTTGAGCACCACAATCCTAAAGGAAGAGGTTGAAAGAACAAACAACTCAGTGAAAAGAAACGAAGAAGAATGGAAAGAGGATGGATGCTCGATTATGACGGATGTTTGGTCTGATAGAAAGAGGATAAGCATTATGAATTTATGTGTAAATTCAAGGATGGGTACTGTGTTTTTATCTTCCAAAGAATGTTCGAGTGAAGCGCATACAAGCCAATACATATATGAGTATGTTGAAGCTTGCATTCAAGAAGTTGGTGTCGAACATGTTGTTCAAACTGTGACCGATAATGCATCAAATAACATGGGAGTGGCTGACTTACTTAAAGAGACGAGACCAAAGATTTTTTGGACATCATGTGTGACGCATACCATTAACCTTATGCTTGAAGGTACTATATATTATACTTTTATCTGATAAATCTTTTACTGTTATGAAGTTATCATTTAATAAATCTGCAATCTGGTAATATGTTATATGTTACTTTAATATGTAATATGTTATATGTTACTGTAATCTGATAAATCTGATAAAAGTTATAATTTTATGTTTTTCAAGGTATTGGTGCACTTCCAAGGTTTAAGAAAATCCTAGATCAAGCAAAGAAACTAACCATCTTTATTTATAGAGACGAAGAAATCAAAGGGGCTTTAGGTGGTAACAAAAAAGCTTACGAGGGTATCTTAAAAATCATAGAGATGAAGATGAAAGGTAGACTAAATTCTGTTTTGCATTTGACGGCTTATCTCTTAAATCCTTATTATTTCTATAAGGATACGCAAATCCAACATGATCCTGATGTAGCCGTTGCGGTTCTTGAGTTTTTTGAATCAATATTTTCCGGAGATTTATAGATGCAAATGCAAGTGCTAAATGTTGAGTTGCCAAAGTACAAGAAAAAAATGGATACATTTGGTAAGGAGCTTGCAATTTCGTCATGTCAAGTGAATAATGATGACTATGATCCTGGTAATGCAAACTACTGAATTTATTTCTTTCTTTTAGAGTAAAATACACAGTTCGTCCTAATCTTTTACATGCGCATCACGTTGAACCAAAACTTGGCATTTTCATCGCCGGGAGTCCTTTTTCCAAGTTTTATAGTCTAAACTGGTCCTTTGACTATTTTTCCGTTAGTCAACCACCTCAGTCGATGTTTGCTTTGTCTTTAGTCCAAGAGCACAATTGTAATTTCCTAATTAAAAATATGGAAAACTATAAGGGGGTTGAATAGTTTTACCAATTAAAACTACGTTTTAAAATATTTAGATCGACTTATGTCAATATATTTAGGTGTGTATGTTGGACATTGATAGATAGATATATAGAAGTGTAATGAAAGATAAAGAGTAAGAAGCACATAACCACGACAGGAGTATTTAAAGTGGTTCGCCTACAAGGACACCTTCCTTGCCCTACTCCACTCCTCGAGTCACCTACTCGAGAGTTCGTAATCACTACACGACACCAACTCCTTATGGCGGAGAAGTCTTCACAACGTCACATACTCTTTTTCCGGTACTAGGCTAACCACTGGGTTCTTTCACCAAGGTGAACCACACCTACCACAACGTCACCTACCCTTTATCGGGTACTAGGCTAAGTACCGCGTTCCATTACAATGGAGGAACTACTACCCAACACTACACAACACCTAATCCCAAAGGAGACCCCACTCTTAATTACAACATCATCAAGGATATTAACATCCTTGGAAACAAACTATCACTACTTGTATAACGATGCACCTCATCGATTATACGACCTTGGCATCCTTCACTAATGCCACTTGATTTGACTCCTAGGCATCTTTCACTAATGCCCTTGACACGAACGCTTGGCACCTTTCACTAATGCCTTCGTCTTGACTCCTTTAGCATTCTTCACTAATTCTTTTGACACGGACGTTAAGCACCTTTCACTAATGCTTTCGTCTTGACTCTTTTGGCATCCTTCACTAATGCCTTGGACACAACACTTCTATGGAGGAAGAAATAAGTATCAACAAGAGAACCTAAGTAGTCTTGATGATGACGAAGCATGGCAACTCATGGACTTGAGCTTGCTTGACTTCAAGAAGTTGTGATCTCGCCTTTAAGAGGAACCTAGAGAATCACACAAAAACAAAAGACAAACTACATAGAAAGATCCCTTAGGATCAGTGGTTAGAGAGTTACAATACTTGGGGAAAGTATGTGTGGGAGTGACAACTCAAAAGGAAGAAATGGCTCACTATTTATAGAAGAAAACTAGTTCTCGTTCCCGGATCCCATGATCCCTCCCTTAAGGGATCCGTCCAGTGTATTAACTGGGATCCGTGGGACACTCCCTTTTGCCCATGGGTCATGGGTCATGGGTTATGGGTTGGTCCATGGGTATTTCATTAGATATAATGTATCTAATAGATGTAATGCATCTAGTCAAATGGATATGGGTCAATACCATGGGTTGTAGTTTTTACCCATTATAATACATACTAGTTATGTATATATTTGCCCAATATGTAAACACTAGTTGTTGTACCTATTAAATCATAAAATCACTTATACTTGTTTTATTGTTTTATGTGAAAACGTAAGTGTGTTAGAAAACTATTGGCTCAAACCATTTACGTATTTTATTTGTTTTGTTAAAATAATTTTACGTTTGCTATCGACAAAACATTAGAAGATCGTAAAATATAAATAAACATTTTACGGCGTATTTGTATTAACAATCTCCCTTTTGTTGATGACAAAATATAAAATTATTTTAAGGAAAACTAAAATTCGTAAAAGTTCGAATTGAGTTTTACTCTTTCTCCCTTTTGTCAAAACAAAAGAAGCGTCGAAAAGAACTAACACAATGTTTTAAGAAAACATGTAAAAAGAAAAAATCTAGAAAGCAAGTGACGGGAAAAGTTCTCGTCTTAACTCCCTCGACGAGTCCATCCCTTTGTGAGGGCGTCAAGTAAATAAAAGCTACTAAGCTAATGTATTGCAACTATGTTTTGCAAAAGGTGTCGTCTTAGTGACGATAATGCTCCCCCTTGATGATTGCAACTTTGCAATGGGGCGTAACGAAATGTAATCCATATGAGGATTATATTGCAAATGGTTTTTGCAATGTACGGTTTGACACAAAGCTCTCCCTAGCTTATGGTGTCCAAATCTTTATATGTATTTTGAAAATATACAAGATAAAGGTTAGAAAACAAGTATATAGTGCATAATTTCCTGCAAATAAGACTCAAGTTAGTAGAAAATTGGTCTTCACAGACGGATCCCACGGTTCCCTCCTCGAGGATCCGTCTCGACAAATTTCGTGGATCCGTCTGTTTGATGACGAGTTTCAACAATGGTGATGTACCAAGTAATGTTAACATCAAAGAAAGATATGTATTCAAGCAACAAAACATATGCTCAAAGCAATATGGCAAATAAGCTATCATTCAATAAAACATAAAAGATAATCAACAAATCTCTAAGACTAAGAGAATGATTTAGCCATGTAATACATATTCTTCTAATACTAATGAGTGACCTAAACTTAAGAAGCAACTACGTGCTTAAGGATGATCAACCATGAAATGGGATTCCTAAACGCTCTAAGTTAAGTTTGAGACAAGGACACCATTTTAATCCTTAGGCTCATGGTTGTTTAGGTTTGTTGACCTCATCGAAACGTTCGAGGAGATGATAAAACATGAAACGTTGCTCTTCACATAGTTCATGTATCAACCTTTCAACATGTTGACAATGATATTAATCCTTGTCATGGTTTTGAAAAGACAGTGGTAAAGGTTGAGCGTCTTGAAGCGGAGGTTCAAGTGAAGTGGGTTGGAGATCCTCAAATGGAGGAGGGATTGGTGGAGGCACATTAAGTGGTGGCTCAACAAGGGTTGATGATGAAGGTAGGGAAGTATCAACTTCCATGTGGTCAGGTGGTTGACTTTGATGTCTCCTCATAATCTAAAATAGACCATTAGAGGGAAATGGAATGGACATCGGTGCAAGTGTTGATTCAACACCTTGGTTTTGTTGTACAATTTTCTCTAGTGAAGAGTGTGTTGGTAATGGTGGAGGATGAGATGGCCTAGGGGGTAAATCCTCTAAGTTGTAGGAATGTGGAGATGATTGTGAGGTGTTAAATGATATGACTCTAGGCACCAATGATGTTGGTTGGGTTGAAAATGGTGTGTTTGGTTTAGTAGGAATTGTAGAGTTTGGTGATGATATCTTTGTGGGAAAAATCCTCTTGGGAATTGATTTGATTGGTTGAGTTAGGGAAATCCTTGCATTTGTGGATTTGACCGGAGATGATTTGGTTGAAGAAATTTCGTGTACAACACGAGCAAGTTTCTTGGGTGGTTCTTGGGTGGATGAGTTAGCTTTTCTCATGATGATATGATTCAAAGATGTTTGTAAAGGTTTCTAAGTGCTGAAAATTTGGGTGAAGGTGATGACTTTAGGAGTTGTTAGGATTTAGTAAATCCAGTTATTAAAGACTCGGTCACCTCAAGTATATGTAATCGTTAGAAAGCTCGTAGTCGTAGATTATTTAATGTTTAGTAGTATTTTGTTATGTAACACCGTGGAGGACTGACGGGTCTTTACCCACCGTATGCCCGATCCACACCGTAGTGGCGACTTATGTAAGAACTATAAATACTCTCTACCTCCCAAGGTAGAGTTGGAGCTCATAATAAGATTTTTCTTTCTCTCACTAAAGTTCCCAACCTCTAACTTTCTCTCTAAAACATCATTTATACGCCTCTTGTGTTTATGGTTTGATGTGTTTGTGAAATCCAATATGTTACAAATGGTATCAAGAGCCATGGTTTGATCATCTCTCTTAAATATCCTTGGATTTCTAGTGGTTTTAGATGGTTTTTGAAAACGGAGTCAACGAATCAGATTGTACTGTCTTGGAAAGGAAAACGGAGTCAACATTCTCAAGTCTATTGATGAAGGACCTTATCGATTGAGACTACAAGAGACTTAATTGATACAAACTGCAGATGGAACAATGATCTATGGAATAGATGCACCAAAGACGTATGATGAGCTCAATGATAAGGAGAAAAGATATTCGATCTCGACATCGGGGCCTCTAACATTATACTTTCGTGGTCTTCCAAAAGACATCTACAAGCTTATCAATCACAACACCGAAGCCAAGGCGCTTTGGGATAATTTCAAGATGCTTCTCTCGTGTTCAATTAACAAAGGAAGACAGAGAATCACAACCGTATGATGAGTTTGAGCACTTCAAGATGAAACCGATGAGAGTGTCTATGAGTACTACGTGAGATTCCATAAGCTTGTGAATGACATGAGGAACATCAAATGACCATGCCAAACATTCAATTGAACTCAAAGTTTGTGAACAACATGAATCCCGAATGGCACAAATTTGTCACCGTGTGAAGCTAACCAAAGGATTGAAGAATACAAACTATGAGAAATCAGATGCCTTTCTTCTTCGAATGAGAGACATGCTATGTTTGAAAAATGATTCTTGAACAGTTCAAAACCAACCAGGAGAAACAAGTTCTTCAAATGATTCAACAACCTTTTACACAAATGCTGGAATTACCACCAAAGCTTCTCAAGTCATACCCATGGGTAATGGTAATTACAAGCTCATCCTCGATCCAAGATATAAGCCTCCCGACCCAAACACATTCATGGAAAACTTCATCAATCAACTGTCTCTCATGGTTAGTCAAAACATGAACTCTCTCCCACACACCAACAATAACCTCGTAACATCATTCAATCCACACAATCAAGCTACCGCCGAGATGGGAAGGTTATGGTGCAACCAGTTCAAGAAAGGCGTATGAAGAGGAAGAGGAGGAGTTGGTAGAGGATATGTGGCAAATCGAAATCGTGGAAGGAATCCAAATCGGTCAAGCTAAGCCATTAAGTGCTACAACCGTGGTGGTGATGGACACATAGCAAGGAACCGCACTTCTCCAAAACGCCTCAAAATGCAGTACTTCAAAGACAAGATGTTACTTGTGCAAGCTCGGGATAATGGAGTTGTGTTGGATGAAGAGGAGTCTGTTGTTTCTTCTTGAGGGAATGCCAAGACATATGATGCGGATGTGGATGAGCAACCTATTCGGAGATAGGTCATAATCATCGAACGCCTTTCAAGTCGCCGACGTGATGCATATGACTCGACGTTGATGATGAACCCATCGCATGCAGACAATTTTCATGGCTAGCATTTCTCCAATGGTCTCTCCAAAGGTCCACTCACCACAAAGAAGCTGGTCCATCCAAAGAATCAATCATCTCGGAGGTATTAAAACTATACGATGATGTTGATGAGCAAAAGATACATGACAAAGTACAATCAATCAAACTTTTGAGTCGATATTGAAAATATGGGTAATATCAACGTTGTCTCATATGATCAATATGTGAAACAAAGTGAAAGTGAGACTATACCAAGTGATGCATCTTCCGCAACAATGATGACTATGTTTTCGATGAATACACCGCATGTGCCCTCGATGACTCGTTATCTCTCGAATCGAATGCCTATAAAGAACAAGTTGCTATTTATGAACAACGTGCTAAGTTTGAGTTAACCACCCGTGAGCGTGAAATGGATGACCAAATGCGTATAACTATTAGAAAAAGTAATTTTAGAAGAAGTATTAAAACAAGAGTTAAACTCCTTATAAGAAAACTTTCTAAACCGCTAGCAAAACAAGAACTTCAAGAAAATGTTAAAATGCTTAAGCAAGAATTCGGTGCTAAGGAATCAAAACTTTTGAATGATTTCTCTAATCTAAAAACTTTGAAAACAAGCTTGAAAATAAGTTGTACGTGACAAGGAATACCATTCGATCGCTCACATGATCACTAAGCATAGAGTTCTCACGATAAGCATAGTATTCCCATTATTGAGAAACCTAATCCCGAGTATGGTAAGATTGCAAAAGTTGCTCAAAATGTAATCTATGATGGCAATGAGATTCTTAAACCTAGACGAAACCTAGTTGCATTGAGTGCCCGAGAAGAGAGAAAACTAGATGATGCATCTAGGAGAAATGAATAAGAAGCTTAACGATCCTACGTGTAAAGAGAATAACATAATGATCAAACCCCATTATTACACTAAGGAAAATTGATATCCTTGAACATGTTTAAGCCTCAAACTCAATTAACCCTGAGCAGATCTTTTGGAAGAAAGATATGGATAAGCTAAAAGTTAATGTACTTGTTGAAACAAACACTCCCTTAGGAAAATGTCTGCAGCCATCATGTATCCTCCAAATACACCAATGCATCTAGTTCCTAGATCTATTGACACTAATAGCAAGACCTTAATCGACTTGTATGTTGTTTATCACCGTTTGTTGATTTTGAGAAAACATGTAAGAAGAGAATCACACCTACGTGGATAACGAGGGGAAAGGGTTTTGAGCAAACTAAAGAATGTTATTTAAATGAGGTCATGCCTTTCTTCAAACAATTAAAAGGTCAATTTGAGAGTCTTCAAAAGGGATAAATTCGGATAAGAAATGGAAAAAGAATTTGATGCAATGATAGTTGAAGTCAATGATTATGAACAGAACTCAAATATAATGAAGTTGAAAGGAAAACTTGCACATCTTAAATGAGAATTTGATTTCGAGTTGTGTTGCTCAAGATGTGTTTTATATCACACTAAGCACTCTATTATCGCTTCTCGATTTCATGAATTATCTATTGCATTGAAAGTTTCGATGATCGTGTCATTGAGCTTGAAAACAAAAACTCGTAACTAAGTGAGAAAATTGATCGGGATGATCGGGATAATTTGGTAAAACATCTTTCTAAACTAGAAGTTGAACATTTTGATTTACAACTAAAATATCAACATCTTAAAGAAAATGTCAAAACCTCAAATATCAAGACATCCTCGGATGTTCCGAGTTTGATGCGCTTTTCGAGATAAACAAACGTGACGAACAGATTCAAGCTCATTGTAACACTATCGTAAAGTTGAAAGCCCAAATCTCTCATTTAAAGGGTGAAAAGAACAATGTGACCGGCTCCCAAATGCCTCCTCCTTTAGATTCTCAAGATTCTCAAACTTTTCATCTTCAAAACTTAGTTAATGCTTTACAAAAGAAAGCGAGAGTTTTCTAGGATAAAATGAAAAGTTAAACGACACTTTAAAGAGTTATATGATTCAATGAAAGTCACTGTGACAAAAGCAACGAAAAATAATGTCTTTACAAAAGAAATTGAGAATCGAGGAGTCGGGAAAAGGAAACCGCCACTTGTTTTTAATGAGAATGTTGCATCAAAGTCATCCTTAGACGTAAATATCTTGTGATGTTAAATACATTCCTCCTCATCTTAGGAATAATGAACACGTGTTTCACAACTATTGTGCTCACCTTAAGGATAGTCTAGAATGTCTCCGTGAGATTGTGGAAGAGGATTTTTAAATAAGCCTCTTGACGTTGAAATTAGGTTTGCGTGCATTCAAGCCAAACGATCTCAAAAGTGCTAGAATGTTTAATAGCAACATGTCCTAAATCCTTAGGTGCAAAAGAAAAGTGTGATGCCTTGTTCTATGCCTAGTGCCAAGCATATAAACCATTCTATGCCCGACTTTAAGAAAGTGAACACTAAGGTGCCTTCAAGTAGTTCGATCCCCGCACTTCTAGTTTAGGAATGCAAAAGTAGCAAAACCAACTAATGTTCCAATTCCTCTACATGAGTAAGAAGTGACACCAAAGCAAGCGGTCAAAGCCTCAAGGCAACACAAAGAATGATAGGACCTTGCATGCTAGGAATGCTCGGTGGAAGAAAGTAGAAGATCACCTTAGGAGAATTTGAATAAGACAATTGTGTTGATTCTAGTGTTAGCTCTAAGCGTCATCGTAATTAATGCGATTACGCTACTTTTGGCAAAACATGTAATGATGATTGCGTGGTTTCATTACTAATCTTGAATGTGGTGTGAATGATTTGTCTAATGTTGTTAAATGCCCGCTTAAAATTGTTAATGTTAAAATTCAAGCTAAGAAGGCAAAAGGCAAAGGCGAAAGAAAGTTAGAAAATAGTGGAAACCCAGGAAGGAAATTTTGTAATATAGGTTATCAATGGATACCCATCGGGCGTAAGGTTAATGAGTTTTGCCCTAAATTTGCTAAGTCAATGCCCACTAGAAAATGGATGCCTCTTGGTAGAACTATTCCCTTAAGAAGTGAACATACTTTGAATAGGTCAAATATGGACACTAGCCCGCATCTACTTCTAATGATTCCATTGCTTCTACTCGATGTGGGTGTTCCAATCATCATTACTAACCAATTGGAACCCATTCTTGCATGGGTATCCCAATTATCCAGATTATCCATTCTTGTCGTGTTCAATTGCGCATCGTTCAAATCGCTTACGTGGTACACGGACTCAGTCTGCTCCAAGCATATATTGGAGACCGTCACGGCTCATGAACTTCGTGAGTAAATTCATCGGAGCGTGAGATTCGGAAACGATCATTTTGGTGCTATTATGGGTTATGGAGATTACGTGGTTGGAGATAGTGTGATTTCTAGGGTATATTATGTTGAAGGTCTTGGACATAATCTATTTTCCGTCGGACAATTCATGACTCGATTTAGAAGTGGCCTTGAGAAAACATACTTGCTTTGTTAGAGAACTTGATGGTGTGGAACTTCTCGGAGGAACTCGTGGTTCAAACCTATACACCATCTCTATCGAAGATATGATGAAATCTTCACCCATCCGCTTGTCATCAAAGGCTTCCAAAACTAAGTCATGGCTATGGCACCGTCGTCTCAATCACACGAACTTTGGTACCATAAACAATCTTTCCGAGAAAGGACTTAGTAAGAGGATTACCCAGTTAAAGTATGAAAAATATCATCTTTGTTTAGCTTGCCAATTGGGAAAAGCACAAAATATGCCCACAAACCAAAACCCATAAACTCGAGAATGGAAGTTCTTCATACCCTTCATATGGATCTCGTATGACCAATGAGGTGCAAACGATAAATGGGAAGAAATACATTCTAGTAGTTGTTGATGACTACTCGATTTACTTGGGTAAAGTTTTTGAGGACAAAGGATGAAACTCCGGATGTCATCATCAAACTTATCAAACGACTTTCAGTTCGACTCAACAATATTGTTAGAATTGTTTGAATGACAATGGCACGAGTTTGTTAACAAAGACTTAATTCGCTTTTATGAAAGTGTTGAATCACATCAAAGAAGTGTTCCACGAACTCCTCAACATAACGGTGTAGTTGAAAGACTAAATCGAACTCTTGTGGAAGCCGCAAGAACAATGCTAATTTATTCAAAGGTTCCAATGTTTCTATGGGTCAAGCCATTGCCACCGCCATATACCCAAAATCGCTCCCTTATTCACACCTCTCATGGAAAACTCCATATGAACTTGTCCATAAACGAAAACCGATCTATCCTACCTTCGTGTGTTTGGTGCTTTAGGTTACCCAACTAATGACGGTCAAGATTTAGGTAAACTAAAAGCTAAAGCGGACATTGGAGTATTTGTAGGTTATGCACCAAAGAAAAGGATACCGAATCTACAACAAGAGAACCCGAAATATCATGGAAACAATTCATGTTACGTTCGATGAGTCGACCGGTCAAATGGCTCCGGGACAATCCAGCCTGGACCCGCATTTCAACCTTTAACCAAGAGTCCTATCAGTTTTACTCTTGTTTCTAATCCTCACCAAAGAACTCCTTATGTACCTCCTTCAAAGATGATTTGAAGAAACTATTTGATCCAATGTTTGATGAACACTATGAGCCAAGTGCTATGTCGGTTCCATCATCGAGGTGCCTCTATCCTGCCGCTGAAGTTAACCATTCGGTTTCAATGTCATTAAGTCTAGAAGCGCTGCGATCACTCTGTCTCATCAACAACTCATCAATCATCGAGTGTACACAATGGAAATGTTCTCGCCACATAAAATGATGAAAACCCTTTTGCTCCTCCGTAAGATGAACCTTTGAAAACATATTTTCTCCTAAATCATCATCAAAACCATCTTCTTCGTGAGATATTAACTCAAGCACTTCATTTCCTCAACAACAACCACATGAACACCTTAGAAAATGGACACATGATCATCCATTGGACAACATCATCGGAAAACTTTCCCATCTAGTATCCACACGGAAACAACTTGCAACCGATGCCTTATGGTGCTTCTTCAACTCCGTACTCTCTAAGATCGAACCAAAAGATGTGAAAACTGCCATGAATAAAGACAGATGGTTCAATGCCATGCAAGAAGAAATTCATGAGTTTGATCGACTAGATGTATGGGAATTAGTACCTACTCCAGATTGTGCAATGATCATTGCTCTAAAGTGGATCTTCAAAGTAAAACTTGATGAGCATGGTGATGTTTTGAAGAATAAGGCTCGATTGGTTGCAAAAGGATACCGTCGAAGAGGAGGTATTGACTTTGAAGAATCATTAGCTCCTTTTGCTCGTGACGAGGCAATCGTAATCTTCTTGGCTAATCTTGCAAGTAAGAACATGGTAGTCTATCGATGGATGTAAAGACGGCGTTTCTTAACGGAGATCTTAAAGAAGTCGTATCGTCGGCCACTGAAGGCTTTGTGAATCCGAGCATCCTACTCACGTCATCGTTTGAAGAAGGCTCTTTACGGTTTGAAGCAAGCTCCAAGGCGTGGTATGATACGCTATCAAAGTTTCTTCTATCCATCGGATTCACAAAGGAGCAGTTGATCCGACATTGTTCACCGAAAGTCGCAAACATTTAATTCACGTTCAAATATATGTTGATGATATTATTTTTGCCTTGACGGACCCCAATGAATGTGACCGTTTTTCAAATGAAATGAGTTCAAAATTTCAAATGTCAATGATGGGACAAATGTCATTTTTCTTGGGATTACAAATTTCACAAAGTCCCAGAGGCATTTTTATAAGTCAATCTAAATATGCAAATGAGATTTTAAAGAAATTTGGATTTGATTCCTGTTAGGAATTAGAAATTCCAGGTATTAAAGAGTTGGTCACCTCAAGTATATGTAATCGTTAGAAAGCTCGTGAGTCGTAGTTATTTTAAGCTAAGTAGTATTTAGTTAAGTAACACCGTGAAGGACTGACGGTCTTTACCCATCAGTATGCACGATCCATGACCCGTTGTGTGGCGTTTATGTAAGACTATAAATACTCTCTACCTTGCAAGGTAGAGTTGGAGCTCATAATAAGATTTTTCTTTCTCTCACTAAAGTTCCCTAAACCTCTAACTTTCTCTCTAGAACTCATCTTGTCGCCTACTTTGGTTATGGTTTGATGTGTATGTGAAATCCAATATCGACAATTGGTATCGAGCCATGGTTAGATCATCTCTTACATATCTTTGGATTTCTAGTGGTTTTAGGTGGTTTTGAGGTTGAAAAGTTTAGTGGTTTTGCATCATTTGGTTGATTTCTTGTGTTAAAGCTTGGATTTTGTTAGTACTTTTGTGTTTAGAATCATCACAAGTGTTTAGGTTTTGATTTGGTAGCTTGAATCATCATGGTTGGGTTGTTTTGGATTGAAAAGTGGTGTTTTGAGTTTTTCTTGCTAGCGACTTGAGCCACGGATTGTTATTCTTGGTAGCGACTTGCTTTGTAAGTTGGTAGCGAGTTCGATTTAAGTGGTAGCGACTTGGTCCTAGCGACTTGTCTTTTAGACAAGTCGAAAAATAGTACAAGTTAGTGGATTCTCCACTACGGCTAGCGACTTAGTGAGGTTAGCGACTTGCTTCAAAAAGTGTTAGCGAGTTGCAATGCAAATTGTTAGCGACTTAGTATTCTTAGCGACTTGGACCTTAGCGAGTTCTTTGTTTAGCGACTTGACGTGTAGCGACTTGGGGCTTAGCGATTTGGTGATTTAGCGAGTTGCTTTTTAGCGACTTGACCGTGTAGCGACTTGGTGCTTAGCGATTTGGTGATTTAGCGAGTTCTTTGCTTAGCGACTTGGTTCAAGGGTTATAGCGACTTGGTTGATTTTTACGAATAAGAGGTTTGACCAAAGTTGACTTTTTACGTCAAAACTTCAAACGGCCATAACTTTTGATCCGTAACTCCGTTTTTAGCGAAATACCTGTCAAAACGACCGGAACAGCCTGAATATTGTGAGATTTTTCGAGGCCCAAATCCTCTCTGTTAGGAATTAGAAATTCCAGGTATTAAAGAGTCGGTCACCTCAAGTTTATGTAATCGTTAGAAAGCTCGTAGTCGTAGTTCATTTAAGTTAAGTAGTATTTAGTTAAGTAACACCGTGGAGGACGGACGGGTCTTTACCCACCAGATGCCCGATCCACACCCGATGTGTGGCGATTTATGTAAGACTATAAATACTCTACCTCCCAAGGTAGAGTTGGAGCTCATAATAATATCTTTCACTTTCTCTCACTAAGTTCCCTAAACCTCTAACTTTCTCTCTAGAATTCCACTTATACGCCACCTTGTTGTTATGGTTTGATGTGTATGTGAAAACTAATACTCTACAATTGGTATCAAGAGCCATGGTTAGATCATATCTTGCACATCTTTGGATTTCTAGTGGTTTTAGGTGGTTTTGAGGTTGAAAAGTTTAGTGGTTTTGCATCATTTGGTTGATTTCTCGGGTTAAAGTTTGGATTTTGTTAGTACTTTTATGTTTAGAATCATCACAAGTGTGTAGGTTTTCATTTGGTAAGCTTAAATCATCTTGGTTGGGTTGTTTTGGATTGAAAAGTGATGTTTATGTGGTTTTTCATGCTAGCGACTTAACTCACGGATTAGTTTCTTCATAGCGACTTGCTTTACAAATTTGTAGCGAGTTACGCTTTAGACCTAGCGACTTAGATCTAGCGAGTTACAAGACAAGTAGTGGACACTCCACCACGGGTAGCGACTTGGTGGTAGCGACTTGGTCCAGAAGCGAGTTGCTCTTTAGCGACTTGTATCTTTAGCGACTTGAGTAGCTTAATTGTCGCCAAAATTTTGCTAGCGACTTGAGGCTTAGCGAGTTACTACTTAGCGACTTGCATTTGTCTAGCGACTTGGGACTAGCGACTTAGTGGTGTAGCGAATTAAGTGTTAGCGACTTGGTGCATTATCTTCTAGCGACTTGGGTGATTGTTTACGGTTTCTCTTGATTTAGTAAAATCCCGTGAAAGAATCTATTTCTGCTTAATCATAGAGTTATAAAATCCGTATTATCTCGTTAACATGTCTACCAATGTTCCTACTATCATCTCCATCGTTGCCGAGGATGTTCAAGCACTGGCTCGAGATACTGGCCCACCCATGCTTGACAGAATCGACTACGATTCTTGGGCTCAACGAATCGATTGTATTGCCTTGGAAAGGAAAATGGTGTCAACATTCTCAAATCCATTGATGAAGGACCATATCGAGTTGAGACGACTAGAGACATACTTGATACTAATGAAGATGGTACTCTGTTTACGGAATGGATGGACCTAAAATGTATGATGAGCTTGATGATAAGGATAAAAGAGATTCGATGCGATATCGTGGCTTCAAACATTGTTCTTCAAGGTCTTCCTAAAGACATCTACAAGTCGATCAATCATAACACCGATGCAAAGGCGCTTTGGGATAATGTTAAGATGATTCTCTCGTGTTCGTAATTAACTATGGAAGACAGAGAATCCTAACTCTATGACTAATTTGAGCACTTCAAGATGAAACCGATGAGAATGTCTATGAGTACTATGTGAGATTTCATAAGTTAGTGAATGACATGAGGAACATCGAATGACTATGCCTAACATTCACCGAACTCAAAATTTATGAACAACATGAATCCCGAATGGCACAAGTTTGTCACCGTGAAGCTCACTAAAGGATTGAAGAATACAAACTATGAGCAACTCTATGCCTTCCTCCTTCGAATGAGAGACATGCTATGTTTGAAAATTGATTCTCAATCGGTTCAAAACCAACCGTGGAGAGACAAGCTCGCCTAATGACTCAACGACTTTCTACTCAAACATCGGAATCACAACCAAAGCATCACAAGTCATACCCTTGGGTAATGGTAATCACAAACTCATTCCCGATCCTATGTTCAAACAAGCCGATGCCGATGCACACGCTGGTAACGTCATTAATCAACTAGCTCTTCTCATTAGTCAAAACATGAATTCTCTCCACAAACCAACAACAACCTCGTAACAAAGATCTAACCCACACAATCAAGCCACCGTTAAAGATGTAAGGATCGTGGTGCAACCAGCCTGGGAAAGACAAGATGATCGGGGAAGAGGTGGAGCTGGGAGAGGTTATGTTGGCAACAAGAATCGAGGAAGGAATGGTAACCAAGGTCAAGCTAAGCCAATCAAATGTTATAACTGTGGTGGTGAGGACACATTGCAATGAACTCGCACATCTCCAAAGCATCCGCGAATCGCCGATTACTTGTAGATAAGATGTCACCGCACAAGCTCGGGACAATGGTGCCGCTTTAGATGAAGAGGAATTGTTTCTTCTTTGAGGGCAATGCCAAGACCTATGATGCGTATGTGGATGAGCACCTATTCGGAGATAGGTCACAATCATCGAATGCCTTTCAAGTCGCCGATCGTGATGCATACGACTGATGTGGATGATGGACCTACGGCACACACAATTTTTATGGCTAGCATTTCACCAATGGTTTCTCCCAAGGTCTCTTCTTCACCACTAGCTGGCCCATCCCATGACATGCTCATCTCGAGATCGCTCAAATCGCTCGTGGTACCGGACTCACCTGTTCCAAGCATATGACTAGAGACCGGTCATGCTCATGAACTTCGTGAGCAAATTCATCGGATCTTAGATTTGGTAATGATCATTTCGGTGCTATTATGGGTTATGGAGATTACGTTGTTGGTGATAGTGTCATCTCTAGAGTTTACTATGTGGAAGGTTTGGGTCATAACTGCTCTCTGTTGGTCAATTCGTGATTCCGATCTAGAAGTTGCCTTCGAAAACATACCGCTTTGTCGAGATCTTAATGGTAAAGAACTGCTAAAAGGAACTCGTGGGTCAAATCTTTACACCATCTCTATCGATGACATGATGAGGGCTTCTCCAATCTGCTTGTTATCAAAGGCTTCAAAACAAAGTCATGGTTATGGCATCGTCGTCTCAATCACTTGAACTTCGGCACCATCAACGATTTTTCCGAAAGGACTTAGTTGTAGGTTTACCTAGACTAAAGTATTAAAAGGATCATCTTTGTTCAACATGTCAATTGGGAAAAAGCAAGAAGTATGCCCATAAACCCAAACCTACTCACTCATCACGGAAGTTCTTCATATGATTCATATGGATTTATGTGGACCAATGAGGGTGCAGAATATCTTTGGGAAGAAATATGTATTAGTTGTGGTTGATGATTACTCTAGATTCACCGGTCAAGTTCTTAAGGACAAAGGATGAAACTCGATATCATCATCAAACTCATCAAACAAACCGCAGTTCGACTAAACAAAACCGCCGAATTATCGAATGACAATGGAACCGAGTTTGTCAACAAACAACTTAGTGAATTTTATGAAAGCGTTGGAATCACCATCAAAGAAGTGTTCCACGAACCCCTCAATGTAACGGTGTAGTTGAAAGACTAAATCGTACTCTTGTTGAAGCCGCTAGAACAATGCCGATCTACGAAAAGGTTCCAATGTTTCTCCGGGTGAAGCAATTGCCACCGCATGCTACACACAAAATCGCTCCACGATCCACACTGCTCATGGAAAAATCCATATGAACTTGTCCACAACAGAAAACCTAATCTATCTTTTCTTCGTGTGTTTGGTGCATTGTGCTATCCAACTAATGAGGTCAAGACTTAGGCAAACTTAGGGCTAAAGTCGACATTGGAGTATTTGTAGGATATGCATCAAACAAAAGGGATACCAAATCTACAACAAAAGAACCCGAAATATCATGGAAACAATTCACGTTACGCTTGATGAGTGACCGGTCAAATGGCTCTGGACACTCCACTCAGAACCGCACTTCAAAACAAATTCCATTGGTTCATCTCTTGTTCCAAACTCTTCTCAAGAAACTCCATATGTACCTCCATCCAAGATGATTTAAAGAAATTGTTTGATCCTATGTTTGATGAACTGTATGATTCAATTACTAATGAGGTGTTGATACCTACAACAGAGGATGCTCATATTCCGTGAATGAAGTCAATCCTCGGTCTCAATCTCTTTAAGTCAGAAGCACCGTCACGATCCTTCGCCTCATCAACAAATCATCATTCTTCAAATGTACATCATAGAAATGTTTCGCATCAATGATGAAGTTAATCCCTTTGCTACCTCGAAGATGCTCCATTTGAAAACATATTTGCTACTCCCGAATCATCATCGAACCATCTTCTTCGTGAGACATCGACTCGCCTACCTCGGTTCCTCAACAACCGCCACATGAATACCTCGGAAAATGGACTCACGATCATCCATTAGACAACATCATTGAAATCCTCTCGTCTCAGATCAACCCGGAAACAACTTGCAACCAATGCCTTATGGTGTTTCTTCAACTCCGTACTATCTAAGATCGAACCAAAAGATGTTAAAACCGCCATGAATGAAGATAGCTGGTTCAATGCCATGCAAGATGAAATTCATGAGTTTGATCGACTTGATGTATGGGAGTTAATACTTGCTCCAGACTGTGCTATGATTATTGCTCTCAAATGGATCTTCAAAGTGAAACGTGATGAGCATGGTGATGTGTTGAAGAACAAGGCTCGATTAGTTGCTAAAGGATATCGTTAAGAGGAGGGTATAGACTTTGAAGAATCTTTTGCTCCAGCTTGCTCGAATCGAGGCAATCGTAATCTTCTCGCTAATGTTGCTAGTAAGAACATGGTAGTATATCGATGGATGTGAAGACGGCATTTACGAACGGAGATCTTAAAGAAGTCGCTCACGCCGCCCAACCTCAAGGATTTGTGAATCAAGAGCATCCTACTCACGCTTATCGCTTGAAGAAGGCTCTTACGGTTTAAAGCAAGCTCCAAGGGCATGGTATGATACATCACAAAGTTTCTTCTATCAACCGGATTCATCAAAGGAGCGATTGATCCTACATTGTTCACCGTAAGTCGTGCAAACATTTAATTCATGTTCAAATTTATGTTGATGATATTATTTTTGCTTCGACTGCACCCAATGGAATGTGATCGCTTTTCAAATGAAATGAGTTCAAAGTTTCAAATGTCAATGATGGGACAAATGTCATTTTTCTGGGATTACAAATTTCACAAAGTCCCGGAGGCATTTTCATAAATCAATCTAAATATGCAATGAGATTTTAAAGAAATTTGGATTTGATTCAAGTGACCTGCTGACACCCCCATGATCGATCGAACCAAACTAGATGAGGACCTCTCGTGGATCATGATTGACCAAACAAAATATCGTAGTATGATTGGATCCTCGATGTACCTCACGCCTAGTAGACCGACATCTTGTTCATTGCTTGCATGTGTGCTAGATACCGTGCTAAGCCTACTAAAAAGCACCTTGAAGCGGTTAAACGGGTCTTCGATATCTCCAAGGAACCATCAATATGGGACTTTGGTACCCAAAAGACACCGGTATGTCACTAACAAAGATATGCGTATGCATCATGCGTGGTGTCAAGATATTCGTCAAGCACGTCCGAGGTGCTCGCTTTTGGGTGATAAGCTTGTGAGTCGGTCTTCAAAGAAGCAAATGAGTACTTCTATTTCTCTACAGAGGCTGAATACATAGCCATGTCATCTTGTTGCGCTCAAATCTTATGGATGAGATATCAATTATCCGACTATGGCTTTGAATTCAACAAAATCCTCTCAGATCGTGATAATAAAAGTGCTATTGCTCTCTCATGCAACAACATTCAACACTCAAGAGCAAAGCATATCGATATTCGACATCATTTCATCGGGAACACGTGGAAAAAGGTGTGGTGGAACTATATTTTGTGAGGTCCGAATATCGCTTAGCGTACATCTTCACCAAAGCTCTTCCAAGAGAACGCTTTGAGTTTATTCTTCCACGACTTGGTTTGAAAAGCCTTCAACCGAAACTCTCAAACGCCTTCGTGGAGGATGACGAGGAGTAAAGGTCTATCTTCATCTATCTCTTGTAAATATTTCTTCAAAAACAAAATACAAAATTATAAAACTCTCAAAAATCAAATAGAAAATTATAAAACTTTCAAAATCCATAAAAATCAAAAATTGAAAAATCTTCAAAAATATTGTCAATTTGGCATGTCTTTCTCGGTTCGATAATATCTACGGTTTTTGTCGTCATTCAAAGAATGACACGGACTTTAGATGTTGTTCGAATTCTTTAAAATATATATATATATATATATATATATATATATATATATATATATATATATATATATATATATATATATTTGGGAGAAAGAGAAACAATGGTTTATTGTCATTTTCGTGCAATAACCCGTTTTAAAAGAAAGAACAGAGCCATGTTTTACCATGTTTTCAAATTCCATGCTCGATTCTATAAACATTTATCCGATGAAAACCAAATGCTTTGAAAAATAACTCGATCTCTATTTTTAATAATCATCGGACTTATTTGTCAAAATCTCATCTCTCAATCAACAACCTATGTCATTGATTGAGGGGAGAATGATTTCAATTAAATTAAAAAGTTATTTGGCATTAAATTGTTTTCAAAAGATATACATGCATGTTTTATCAATGGAGTTTAAAGTCTTAAAATCCGATCCTTATCGCTTAAAACGCTTTCATAATCAAGTCACAATTCCCTTAAAAGCTTTCAAAATTAATTTAAATCTATAAGAGATCACAAATCTCAAATGATTTGATAATTGTGATCGGGGAGAATGTGTGATTTAAATTGGATTTAAACCGATAATTAGGTAAATGGTTTTATAAGGATATACATGCTATCCTCGCCCACATGTGACAAACGATTTCAAATTTTCCATGCACATGTTGAGGGGAGCATCTATCTTAAACCTATGATTTGAAATGTGATCAACTTATCTCAATGTGCAAGTTCCTCTAGTATGTGCAAAACTCTTTTCAAACTACGAGGCACATATTGAGGGGAGCAAATTTATGGAAACCTCATCCTTCCCGGAAATGCTATATCTACTTGATTTGATGTGGGAAGTGATGTTGATATCTTTAGAAAATGGTAATCAAAGAAGTTAATTCTTTCTCTTGCCTCCGTGTGCAAAACATTTTCAAATACTTGATGCACATGTTGAGGGGAGTTCTCGTTCTAAAATATCAAAACAATTCAGTACAAAATGCTTTGATAATATATCACAAGTATCTCGAATTGATTTTCAAATGGTTTTCAATTGGTTCCAATGGCGGATGAACAATACCAAATAGACCGACCAACTCTACTTTATGTACGGTGATATAAGGATGATAAGGTTAGGTATGTGTTCCCATGATCCGCCGTAATCCGGAGGGATCTACCGAGGACAATCCACTAGTTAGTGTAGAAGTCCTTAGGTATGATGATAAAAGGAGAAAAGTGAGATATGGGAAGAGTGCGACTCGAGACCGAGCTAGTATTGAATAAACCCAACAAGGTTCTAGCTATGAAGTCTCGGTAAGCACCGAAGGGTTGAAAATTAAAAGAATTGAATGAGAAAAGGGTGAAAACAAATAGCCTCCATTTATTCAACCTTAGGGCGTAAACCGGTTCACTTCATATGCTACCGATGGTAACATCGGTATTGAAGACAAGACGTCATGGACCCAAAGGACGACCGCACTTCTACTTTCCAAACCACTCAAGATCCTCTTAAAAGGACTTGTTTCATTCTCACGGGAACCGACATTATCTATCGACTTTCTCTTGAGAGTGTTGATATTGAAGAAGGAGACCCTCTCCTAGTCTCCCAAGACAGATCCAAATATGCACAAATTGAGTCTAGAGCCACGAGATCATCAATAAATCTCATTAGGACACTTTCAATGAAGACTCTCTTTCACACAATGTGGAAAGAGAGATTATATCTTGAGTCCCACGCTTTATCCTTGTGGTATTGCCGAACATCCGAGTGATGTGTTCACATATTCACAATGAAGATGGAAAGCCTTCCGAGCCAACATCAAACAAGCTCTGGTATGTGGCATGTGAGATCTATTATATGGATCAACCATGTGACAACCGAATGAAACAATGGGGCGATTCAATCTCTTGAATCAATCCTCGGTTCGAGTTATGGATTGACGGATACCTTTGAAAACCGGTCTTTGTGCTTAACAACTCTTTTCTTCAAGACATCGACCGTGTACTCATTTTTCAAACCAAAAGGTGTTTTATGATTGATAATTAATCCTCAATAAAACCTTCGTTGTATTGCAAAAACAATTTCTATTGAGCAATACTCGATTGTTTTCAAATCTCTTTTCATCAATCGGTGGACTTAAAATTACCGTTCACTCACTCCGTGTTATCTTCTTTGAGATGTTCCGGTTTGAGAACAATTTAGAGCAATTGCTAAACCCCATCAAGGAAATTCTTGAATTATACCGATCACAGCGATACTTGTATCGATCAACGGGAACCGTCGGCCGTGTACCTCAATTCAACGAAGTGATCAAAGACACTTTCGTGCGATTTATTGCTAATCGTTGTATGCGTGAACGCCTGACGCTTGCAAAATGATCGTAATGAAGCGGTCAATCCATAGCCGCATGCTCACTCAACACATTCAACTCAAAAGAAATCATGATTAGTGCATCAATGACTCGATATTTTCACTCCAAGCTTCGCTCCGCTGCCAATATTATGATTCAACAAAAGCTTCCTCAACTCGATGAGAAGATATCATGATCCGTAATGTGAGCATGTCGGTCCTAAAGTCACAACATCACAATGGATGTCTCGTAGATTTTTTAGGCGATGATCTCAAAAGTCGGCTCAAAACTATTATCACGCGGATCAAGAAAAGACCTCCACTTGGAGTAACCAAACATGCAATGTGAAGAATCAATGACTACGAGCTTAGGAGCAAAGGACTACATCAAGAATGCAAGAACAATTTTATGTAATATCTATTTGTATTCTATGTAATTTTGGTACATGATTGAGGTGACCTCCTTAGGGGAGATTGTTAGAATTAGAAATTCCGTGTATTAAAGAGTCGGTCCCCTCAAGTTTATGTAATCGTTAGAAAGCTCGTAGTCGTAGTTCATTTAAGTTAAGTAGTATTTAGTTAAGTAACACCGTGGAGGACTGACGGTCTTTACCCACCAGTATGCCTCGATCCACACCCGATGTGTGGCGATTTATGTAAGACTATAAATACTCTACCTCCCAAGGTAGAGAGTTGGAGCTCATAATAATATCTTTCACTTTCTCTCACTAAGTTCCCTAAACCTCTAACTTTCTCTCTAGAATTCCACTTATACGCCACCTTGTTGTTATGGTTTGATGTGTATGTGAAAACTAATACTCTACACTCTCCGAAAGGAAGTTATTGAGCTTTTAAGTTTTTAGACCTAAATTTCTCCATAAAATCGTGCAACAACCAACCCAAATCACAACCAAACAACATCTCCGCTTATCCCACAAACAATCATAAGACCTAACACATAATTGTCTATCATTGTGTCGATCCATCATCATCTTAACACATTCCATTGGTCATTGCTTAACTGCTTGGTCTTGATTTTAGTAAAATCCGTGAAAGATTCTATTTCTGGTTTAAATCATAGACTTGTAAAATCCGTGCATTCTACCACATCATGTCTTACTCTCTTGACCCGGTGATTTGAAGTGCTTAAATTATATGATGTTGTGGACAACAATGATAATGAATGCTACACTGAACGATTAAAGATGCTTGAATTAATCAATGAGGATGTGAGATCTTCGTGTTCAGAGTCTGAAGAAAGAGAATTGCACCTGTTTAGACCACAAAATGCCATTCAAAAGGAAAGTAGCATTGAACCTTATCATCTACTTCACTCACACCTCATGTTACTCACACCGATAAGAATGGAACGAACATGCATTGCCATTTTCCGTCAAGACTTATCCACATTAACGGGAACGTTACTATTGAACTTAGAACAATTAGAACAACAACTTGATAAAGAAAAGGTTCAAAGGGTAGTTCCAAAGGTCTTTTGCACTTCAAGTGATCCACAACCAATTTCACCATTCATAAGAAGGAATTCACATCGATTATGATCAAGACATGATGAAGTGTCTTTTAAGAAACACACCGGAATGGAAATTAGTGTGTTCATAGAGACACTTATCCATCTCATGGATAATGTGGAGAAGTATATTGAGGAAGTTACTCGGATAGATGAAAAAGTGGATGAGTGTCTCGTGCAATTGAGAGATTGTTGTGATAAGTTGGGTAATGTATCATTGAAGAATCGGGTGTTCTTGAATGCGAATGTCCGAGACAACAAATAATGATGAGTCGGGTAAAACACCGGATGATGGATCGATCGGCATTGAATACTGAGGCTCGAGATTGATAAGCTTGACACATCCAATGTCCGGTGACTCTTGTTACACATGATGTGGATGCGGATATCGGACTGTAAATTGAGCAGGTGTCATGTAATGAGGTACCCTTTATCGCTCATCATAGAGCATCGCTAAAGTACTTAAACAAACCGATCATGATGCTAAACATGACTTTCATAAATGTCACATTATCGAGGTGAGTCCGAGATTAAGTGTTTCAAAACAAAAGATATGGTTGATAAGAAGGCTTTTGATGAACTTTCAAACAAATTCTCAAATCTTGAAAAACATTGCATTTCACTTGAAATCGCGATCCGAGTAAAGAAGAAAGTTTTCAACTTAACAAACCATGTAAAAACCGAACTTCACGAATTCCGTGAACTTTTGAAATTAACACTTTGAAAGCTCGACCAAGACAAAGAGTCAACCATTTACAATCAAGAAACATATTTGCATCTTGAATGATAAAAGTAATTTAGTCATGAATACACAAGACATTGATGCTATTATAACAAGAAATAATGAACTGTCAATTTATGTGGCTAAATTACTAAAGGAAAATGAGTCTTTGAGAAAGCATCACATAGTACTAAGTGACTCACAAAGAAGCTAGAACTAAGTCAATGGAAAAACAAATTCTTTGATAGAAAAAATTGATGAACTCAAAGCTCAACTTCGGGATAAGAGTTTCGCTATTGTTGCCTTAAAGAATGAGCTTAGGAAAACCGTAGGGAAAAGTGTGAGCACTAAGTTTACAAAACCATCAACCTTGGGAAACCGGTTTCTCAACCCATTAGAAACCGGTTCATTGTTAGGCGACTCTTGCATTTATATCCGAAAGACCTAAATTTTCAAAAACACGGTTTGCCTCCCAAGTTGATGAGAAACAAGTTTTTCAAAACCAATACTTCACTGTGTTACCTAAGAGTCATGCTTCTAGTTCCTCTAAACCTCAACATACAACTACTTTTACTCCCAACACCTCTAGGATTAGTTCGAAAGCAAAGTCAAAACCAAGCATTAAAACCCGAATTCATATGATATGAATGACTTGTGGAAGAACTATTATCTAGAAGAAGCTATGAAAAAGGCACGATTCGAAAAGACGGAATTTTAGGTGCAAGACCTAGGGTGATGAATTCTACGAGATTTCAAAGAACTCGCTAGTAGTTGTAAACCACTACCTAGGAACACTCAAAGACTAGGGATTGGCGTACATCTAAGAGTAGTTACGTGCATAAGAATGCTAAGCATGTGGAAAACAAAACTAGAAATTAAGGTCTTTTCCACATAAGAAACATTTTCCTAATTCACATGCCAAGGTACAATCCACTAAGACTACTAATGTGACTAAGGTTCAACATGTTATGAAGCAAAGCAAACCAAAAACTTCGCCTAGATGGATACCAACTGCTAAATCTTTGGAAACTAGGAACAAAGATAAGTCTTCCACTATGCATAAAGCCTTACAATCCTAGACCTTGCCATAAGTGGATACCGTGCGGTAGAATGTTTAAGGATCTTTGGACTTAGGTGAATTCCTACCGGAAGTCTGTTTTACGATGACAAAATTAAGGTTGACCATGAACCTCCAAAGGGTTTGGATACTAATGTCACTAACCAATATATATGCAATCAAGCTTGTGATTTTAGTGCAGGTAGTCCTTACTCATTGAGATATTTCGATCCTTCAATACATGGACTGGTTTAAAGTATGGATAACACAAGGATTGATATCTCATAATTCACGGGTTCAACTAACTCAACCTTGATATTCAACCGCTATTGCGTCTGTTCACTTGATTCAGGCCTCGTGCTTCATCATAATGGCGTCTGCGAGATAACTCTTGAGCCCCGTTCCTCATAGAAAAGAAAAGTGTACGCTCTTCCGTAAGCTTTATCTTCACTAATGAGAAATTCTCTCATGAATGGCCATACTCATCTACATTCTTCATCAACAAGCTTCATGTTTTCCACGCTCATTCAATCATCAAGTGGATCTCGTTCATTGGTGTATACTCTTATTCACTTGTTAAATCAAAATGGCAACTTGGATGCACTTTTGAGGGAGAAGAGTGAATATACTACATGATGATGGATGTTTGAATAATGGTTATACGACTTAATTTTTGATGATGATGAGTGTATATTCTTTTGATGAAGAGTGAATCTAAGAATAACTGGATTCATTGTTTTGATTTTGATGACTCTCTCCAACGCCTAATGCTTCACCTACTAAGGATAACTGGGATTCATTATTTTCAAAGATATGTTTGATGTGTACTTTCAATCTCCAACGAATGTTGATCATCTAGTTTCAAGCTCATGCTCCAGGTTTCTCTTGACTCAACAGTTCACCATCTAAGTAGTACTCGAATTCTCAAGAAACCTTATCTCCAATTACTTTACAAGGCGTTGATAACGACTATCATGATGTTGTAGTTGCACTATTGAATAATGATCCGCTCTTTGGTATATCTTTGCCAAATCTTCACGGATTATTGTTCATGAATAATGATCCGCTCTTTGGTATTCCTTTGCCAAATCTTCACGGATTATTATTCCTCTCATTGTCTTGGCGCTATAAATCAACCACATGAACATTAAGGAAAATGACTACCTCATCCGCTCGAAAACATTATTGGTGAATCTTCGGATCGGTTTCTACATGTATACCTTAAGGAAGAATGCATTGATGTTGAGGAATCAATTGCTCCGGTTCATTCGGTGGGTCAATGTACATCCGATTGTATGTTTATTCACGTGTTGGACATTTGACACAAGTTGATTACTTGAGTTAATCATTTATCACTTATTTGAGATTGAAGTTGACCTTCACAAAGGCGTGTTCTTATTTGATAACTTGCTCGGGCTTAAGAATTTGAGTTGAAGGCTTGGTTTATCTAGTTACCGGCAATCGGAGTGGATGGTTAAAGACACAGTTAACTATCACTATTAGGAGTTACGTTGTTTTACTCGATGTCACATGCGAGATGACGATGTGGATAATATCAAGAGGTGTTAATGTCTCATACTTTGTTTGAGTGTGAGTACTTAGAGATTTGCTTGAAGCATAGATTCTCGACACCGTTCTTCCATCTTTAAGTGCAAGCTTAAGACACAAATGCGGGAATTCGACTTGAGTTTCAAGTTTGGTATATCGGTTTTCTTCAATAGTGGTCACTTCAAATTGTCTACATATGGGTTGATAAAGATAGTCGAGAGAGAGTTTATGTAGCGATTGATTCTCACAGGATTCATTTGGGCTATTTGAGTTCTTCTCACAAGATTTCAAGTTTATGGATATATTATGTTTTCTTGATTACGAGGTATCAAATCCATTTGGGGAAGGATATATAATTCCAACTATTTAGGGAAGTGGTCTCTGGAGACCATTGGTTTTGTTACTTGAGGTTCGGTTGGAAGAAATGTGAGAAGAATATTTGGGCATTGAGATGATCTGCCTATCGACATCTTATATACGGTTTATGATAAAGTGCTTCCGGTTATATGCAACATGTTCACTTGATCGAGCTAATTCACTATTTGAGTTGACATCTGAGAGATGATTAGTGACTCAACATGTTACATGGATGTCATCGTCTCTACTCTTGTTGGGTACATGTGTACATTATGTCTTGATTGGTTATATGTTATATAACCGGATTGCACTTGGTAAAATGAAGATGTTGATATATTGTTCCCTAAATAGACAACTCGTCAATCTCGAAGAGTAAGGTGTACATCGAGGATGCTAACGAGTTCATGTGATCGGTCGTGTCAGTTAATCCGGTTTGATAACCACCGAGACGATCAATGTTTCAACTTATTACTTGGTGTTCTCGTGTTCTTGAGTCTTTGAGCTTCAATCAATGAGACCGCTTTGTAGTCAACTCTACTTCTTAGGGAAATGGTCTTATTCGATGTTTGTCGGTTTGGGAGGAAGCTACCAAAGATTCAAATTGAGAAGGCTCATGTCCGCACGATTTTCTTAGAAGCCTCGAATGCTTTGGTGGCGAAAGTTTAAGAGATGTTGATTCCTTTCTTCTACAACGTCTTTGAGCGATATCTTTATCTCGGTACTCATTTCATCATTCTCTTAAACTAATTCATCTCTTGTAAATATTTATTCAAAAACAAAATACAAAATTATAAAACCTTCCAAAAATCAAATAGAAAAATATAAATCTTTCAAAATCCATAAAAAAAAAAATTAAAAATCTTCAAAAATATTGTCATTTTGTCATGTTTTCTCGGTTCGATAATATCTACGGTCTTTGTCTTGTCATTCAAAGAATGACACGGGACTTTAGATGTTGTTCAATTCTTAAAAAAATTTATATATATATATATATATATATATATATATATATATATATATATATATATATATATATATTGGAGAAAGAGAAACAATGGTTTATTGTCACTTGAGCAATAACCGCTTTTAAAAGAAAAACGAGCCATACTTTATCATGTTTTCAAAATTCCATGCTCGATTCTATAAACATTTATCTCTTGAAAACTAAGCGCTTTGAAAATAACTCGGACTCTATTTTTGATAATCATCTGGACTTATTTGTCAAAATATCAATCTCTCAATCAACAACCTATGTCATTGATTGAGGGGAGAATGATTTCAATTAAATTAAAAGTTATTTGGCATTAAATCGTTTTCAAAAGATATTCATGCATGTTTTATCAATGGAGTAAAGTTTAAAATCCGATCCTTATCGGTTAAATCGCTTTCATAATCAAGTCACAATTCTCCTCAAAAGCTTTCAAAATCAATTTAAATCTATAAGAGATCACAAATCTCAAATGATTTGATAATTGTGATCGGGGAGAATTTGTGATTTAAATTGGACTTAAACCGTGGATTCGGTAAATGGTTTTACAAGGATGTACATGTTATCCTCCCCGCGTGTGACAAACGATTTCAAAATTTCCATTCACATGTTGAGAGGAGCATCTATCTTACACCTATGATTTGAAGCGTGATCATTTATCTCAATGTGCGGGTTCCTCTAGTATGTGCAAAACTCCTTTCAAACCTTGAGGTACACATTGAGGGGAGCAAAAGTATGAAAACCTCATCCTTCCCCAAAATACTTTATCTACTTGATTTGATCGGGGATGAGATGTTGATATCTTTTAGAAAATGGTAATCAAAGAAGTTAATTCTTCCTCTTGCCTCCATGTGCAAAGCGATTTCAAACATTTGATGCACATGTTGAGGGAGTTCTCATTCTAAAATATCAAAAACAATTCGGTACAAAATGCTTTGATAATACATCTTAAGTATCCGGATTGATTTTCAAATGGTTTTCAATTGGTTCCAATGGCGGATGAACAATACCAAATAGACCGACCAACTTTACTTTATATGCGGTGATATAAGGATGATAAGGTTAGGTATTGGTTCCCATGATCCGCCGAACAGGAGGGATCTACCAGGACAATCCACTAGTTAGTGTAGAAGTCCTTAGGTATGATGATAAAAGGAGAAAAGTGAGATATGGGAAGAGTGCGGATGAGGCGAGCAAGTACTAGAACAAACCCAACAAGGTTCTTGCAATGAAGTCTCGGTAAGCTTGAAGGGTTGAAGAATTAAAAGAATTGAATGAGAAAAGGGTGAAAACAAATAGCCTCCATTTATTCAACCTTAGGTAAATCGGGTTCAATTCATATGCTCTTGATGGTAACATCGGTATTGAAGACAAGGCGTCATGGACCCGGTGGCGACCGCACTTCAACTTTCCAAACCACTCAAGATCCTCTTAAAAGGACTTGTTTCATTCTCACGGGAACCAACATTATCTATCGACTTTCTCTTAGAGATTGTTGATATTGAAGAAGGAGACCCTCTCCCAGTCTCCGCAAGCACGGGATCCAAATATGCACAAATTGAGTCTAGAGCCACGAGATCATCAATAAATCTCATTAGGACACTTTCAATGAAGACTCTCTATTTCACACAATATGGAAGAGAGATTATATCTTGAGTCCTACGCATTATCCTTGTGGTTTTGCTAGAACATCCGAGTGATATGTGAACATATTCATAGTGAAGATGGAAAACCTTACGAGCCAACATCAAACAAGCTCTGGTAGGTGGCATGTGAGATCTATTATATAGATCAACCATGTGACAACCGAACATAAACAATGGGCGATTCAATCTCTTGAATCAATCACAGTTCGAGTTATGGATTGACGGATACCTTTGAAAAACCGGTCTTTGTGCTTAATAACTCTTTTCTTTAGCACATCGACCGTGTACTAATTTTAAATCAAAGGTGTTTTATGATTGATAATTGATTTTCAATAAAACCTTTGTATTGCAAAAACAATTTCTATTGAGCAATACACGATTGTTTTCAAATCTCTTTTCATCAATCGGTGGACTTAAATTATTTGGTTCACTCACTCCGTGTTGTCTTCTTTGAGGCGATCCGGTTTGAGAACAGCTAGACCAGCTACGAAACCACATCAAGGAAATTCTTGAACTATACACGATCACAGGCGATTTGTCTTGATCAGCGGGAACCGTGGGCGTGTACCTCAATTCAACGAAGTGATCAAATACACTTTCGTGTGCTTTATTGCTAACTGTTTTATGCGGGTACATCCCACGTTTGCGGTGATCGGAATGAAGCGGTCAATCCATAGCCGCATGCTCACACAATACATTCATCTCTCAAGAAATCATGATAAGTGCATCAATGACTTTGATATTTTCACTCCATGCTACGCTTTCGCTCGCCAATATCATGAATCAACGAAAGCTTCCATTGCTCGATGAGAAGATATCATGATCCGAATGTGAGCATGTCGGTCCGAAAGTCACAACATCACATAATACCAACACCACAATGGATGTCTCGTAGATTTTGATAGTGATGATCTCAAAAGTGGCTCAAAATTATTATCACGTGGATCGAGAAAGACCTCCACTTGGATTAACCAAACATGCAATGAGAAGAATCAATGACTACGAGCTTGAGCAAAGTACTACATCAAGAATGCAAGAACAATTTTTAGTGTAATATCGTTTGTATTCAATGTAATTTTAGTACATGATTGAGGTGACCTCCTTGGGGAGATTGTTAGGAATTAGAAATTCGGTATTAAAGAGTCGGTCACCTCAAGTATGTAATCGTTAAAAGCTCGTAGTCGTAGTTATTTTAAGCTAAGTAGTATTTAGTTAAGTAACACCATGGAGGACGGACGGGTCTTTACCCATTGTATGCACGATCCATGACCGTTGTGTGGCGTTTATGTAAGACTATAAATACTCTCTACCTTGCAAGGTAGAGTTGGAGCTCATAATAAGATTTTTCTTTCTCTCACTAAAGTTCCCTAAACCTCTAACTTTCTCTCTAGAACTCATCTTGTCGCCTACTTTGGTTATGGTTTGATGTGTATGTGAAATCCAATATCGACAATTCCAGTGGACCGTGTTGACACTCCCATGATAGAGCATACTAAAGCGGATGAGGACCACTCGGGGATCATGGTAGACCAAACGAAATATCGTAGTATGATTGGATCCTGATGTACCTCACCCGATTGACGAGACATTCTGCTCATTTGTTTGCATGTGTGCTAGATATCGTGCTAAGCCTACCAAAAACACCTTGAAGCGGTTAAATGGGTCTTCGGTATCTCCAGGAACCATCAATATGGGACTTTGGTACCGAAGGACACCGACATGTCACTAATAGCCTATGCGAGATCTTGATCATGCGGGATGTCAAGATACACGTCAAGTACATCCGAGGTGCTCAATTTTTGGGAGATAAGCTTGAGAGTGGTCTTCAAAGAAGCAAATGAGTACTTCTATTTCCTCTGGAGGTGAATACATAGCCATGTCATCTTGTTGTGCTCAAATCCTATGGATAAGATCCCATTATCGACTATGGGTTTGAATTCAACAAAATTCCTCTGTATTGTGATAATAAAGTGCTATTGCTCTCTCATGCAACAACGTACAACACTCAAGAGCAAAGCACATCGACATTCGACATCATTTCATCGGGGAGCAAGTAGGAAGCGGTGTGGTGGAACTCTATTTTGCGAGGTCTCGAATACCGGTTAGCGACATCTTCACCAAAGCTCTTCCTAGGAACCTTTTGAGTTTATCCTCCACGACTTGGTCTAAAGAGTCTACAACCAGAAACACTCAAACGTCTTCAAGAGGAAAACAAGGAGTAAAGGTCTTTCTTCATCCATCTCTTGTAAATATTCATTTCGAAAAGCAAATAGAAAAATATAAAACTTTAAAAAATCCATAAAAATTTGAAAATTAAAAAAAAAAAAAAAAAATTGTCTTTTGTCATGTTTTTCTCAATTCGAAAATATCTGCGGTCTTTGAGATGTCATTCAAAGAATGACACGGGACTTTAGATGTTGTTCGAATGTTCTTAAAAAATCAAAAATCAAAAATATTTTTGGGAGAAAGTGAAATAATGGTTTATTGTCATTTCGGGCATTAACCCGTTTTCAAAGAAAGAACGAGCCATGCTATATCTTGTTTTCAAATCTCATGCTCGATTCTATAAACAATCACTTACTATCTAATGAAAACTAATTGCTTTGAAAAATAACTCGGACTCTATTTTTGAATATCATCTGGACTTAACATTTGTCAAAATATCTATCTCTCAATCAAAAACTTATGTCATTAATTGAGGGGGAGAATGATTTCAATTAAATCAAAAGGTTATTCGTCATACAATTGTTTTCAAAAGATAATCATGCATGTTTAATCATTGGAGTTTAAAGTCTAATAATCGATCCTTATCAGTTAAAATGTTTTTCATAATCAAATCACAGTTCTCCTCAAAAGCTTTCAAAATCAATTTAAATCTAAAGAGATAACAAATCTCAAATGATTTGAAAATTGTGATTGGGGGAGAATTTGTGATTTAAACTGATACTTCGATAAATGGTTTCACAAGTGTTCAACAAGCTTTCCTCCCCACATGTGCCAAACGATTTCAAGATTTTCCATGCACATGTTGAGGGGGAGCATCTATTTCAAACCACAAAGAATTGAAACGTGATTGATTTGTATCTAAGTGCGATTCCTTCTAATATGTGCAAAACCCTTTCAAACCTCGAGGCAAACATCGAGGGGGAGCAAACTTATGAAACCTCATTAAAATATGTTAGGATTTAGTAAATCCATTATTAAAGAGTCGGTCACCCAATCAAGTATATGTAATCATTAGAAAGCTCGTTAGGTAGTCGTTCCCAGATTAGTTAATGTTTAGTAGTATTTAGTTTAGTAACACCGTGGAGGACGGATGGGTCTTTACCCACCTAGTATGCCTCGATCCACAAGAGGTAGGTGACGACTTATGTAAGAACTATAAATACTCTCTACCTTCCAAGGTAGAGAGTTGGAGCTCATAATAAAATTTTCTTTCTCTCACTAAAGTTCCCAACCTCTAACTCTTTCTCTCTCTAAAACATCATCTTATACGCCTCTTTGTGTTTATGGTTTGATGTGTTTGTGAAATCCAATATGTTACAAATGGTATCAAGAGCCATGGTTTGATCATCTCTCTTACATATACTTGGATTTCTAGTGGTTTTAGATGGTTTTTGAGTTTGAAAACGTTTAGTGGTTTTTGCATCATTTGGATCATTTCTTGTGTTAAAGTTTGAATTTTGGGTGTACTTTTGTGTTAAGAATCATTGTAAGTGCTTAAGTTTTGATTTGGTAAGCTTGAATCACTGTGGTTGAGCTTGTTTTGGATTGAAAAGTGTGTTTTTGAAGTTTTTCTTGCTAGCGACTTGGTTCTCGTAGTATTTTTCATCATAGCGACTTGCTTGATAAAAGTTAGCGAGTTGTAGTGTTAGTTGTTAGCGACTTGAGCCTAGCGACTTGTCTATTGAGACAAGCCGACAAATAGTACAAGTTAGTGGATTCTCCACTACGGCTAGCGACTTGGTGAGGTTAGCGACTTGCTTCAGAAATTGTTAGCGAGTTGTAGTGTAAATTCTTAGCGACTTGGTGTTAGCGACTTGGACCTTAGCGAGTTGCTCTTTAGCGACTTGACTGTGTAGCGACTTGGTGCTTTAGCGACTTGTGTCCAGCGACTTGGTCTTAGCGACTTGGTTCACAGGAAATTGAGATCTTAGCGAGTTGCTACTTAGCGACTTGGTGCTCGACTTTGTTCAAGAATTCTTAGCGACTTGTTGACTTTTCCCAACAAAACTTCAAACGGCCATAACTTTTGAACCGTAACTCCGTTTCAGCGTTCTACCCATCAAAACGACCGTGAGAACGAGGAGAATGGCACCCAATGAACTAAACCCCCGAGGCCTAAATCCGCTCGAAGAAGTTATTGAGGTTTTAAGTTTTAGACCTAAAAGTCTCCGTAAAACGTGCATCAACCAATCCAAATCTCAACCAAACAACATTTCATTTCCTACAAACAACCTAAAGTCATCAGTCATCTTAACACACTCGATTGGTCATTGCTTAACGGTTTCTTCTTGATTTTGTAAAATCCCGAAAGATTCTATTTCTCGGTTTAAATCATAGATTTGTAAAATTCCGTGCACGTCAACAACATGCCTAAAGTTTCGGATTTAGTTGTATCTAAGATACTCGGTTTATCTGACGTGACCAATGAGCGAAGATACCCAACAATGTACTACAGACTATCGTGTTTGAGTCGGATAATGCTAAAATGGAATCTTCGTGCTCAAATTCACAAGAGAAAAAGGTGCACCAGCCACAACCTGTGCACGTTAATGCAAAGGAACGCTCCATGGAAGCTTGATTTACCCAAGATAGAGGTACACCACCACAACACATGCACGTTAATGCGAGAGGAAAGTTGCATGGAAGTTTCGGTATACCTAATCGTGCATCTTCTACTCAAAATGATGATTATGAGTTGCATGAGTACTCTGCATTTATCCTTGAGGACTCCTTACCACTAAGCTTAACATATATAAGGATCAAGTTGCCATCTATGAACAACGTGCTAAATTTGAGTGACCACACGTGAGCGAAATGGATTGCCAAATGCATACATTAATCGAAAAAAGTAACTTAAGGAAGAAACATTAAAACAAGAGTTAAATTCCTTACAAGAGAAACTTAATAAAGCGCTAAGCAAAAACAAGAACTTCAAGAAAATGTAAAAGTGCTTAGCGGAGTTCAAACAAAAGGAATCAAAACTTTTAAATGATTTTTCCAACCTTAAAACTTTAAAGAACAAACTTGAAAACAAGTTGTATGTACAAGGCAACACCATTCGAGATCGCTCACATGATCACTAAGCATAGAGTATTAAGCGATAAGCATAGTCTTGGCCTTGTAGAAGAACCCAATCTCGAGTATGGTAAGAAAGCAAAAGTTGCTCAAAAAGTGATCTATGATGGTAATGAAATCCTTAAGCCTAGACAAATGCCTACTTGTTTAGAATGCACTGAAGAAGATAGAGAGTTAGAAGATGCCTCTAGAGAGAAAATGGAAAAGAAACTAAAAGATCCTTGGTGTATAGATCATAATATAACGTTCAAAACTCCAAATTACACTAAGGATAATTGGATTGCCTTAAACAAGTTTAGACCTCAAACTCAGTTAACTCCTGAACAAGTGTTCTGGAAATTAGATATGGAAAAGAAAAAGGCAGATGAACTTGTTGAAAATAATCCTCCCCTTAGGAAATTGCCTCCAGCCACTGTGTATCCTCCAAATACACCAATGCATTTAGTTCCTAGAACTATTGCCACTAATAGCAAAACCTTAATCACCTATATGTTGTTTATCAACTATTCGTTGATTTTGAGAAAACATGTAAGAAGAGAATCACACCTCTGGGATAACTCAAGGGAAAGGGTTTTGAGCAAACTAAAGAATGCTATTTAACTCAGGTCATGCCTTTCTTTAAACAATTAAAAGGTCAATTTGAAAGTCTTAAAAGGGATAAACTCGGATATTAAAGAAATGGAAAAGGAATTTGATGCAATGATTGTTGAAGTCAATGATTATGAACGGAACTCAAATATAATGAAATTGAAAGGAAGAATCGCATATCTTAAATGAGAACTTAGTATTGAGTTGTGTGGCTCAAGATGTGTTTTATATTGTTACTAAGCTTTCTATTATCGCTTCTCAATTTCATGAAATGTCATTGCATTGAAAGTATCCCGGATCGTGTCATTGAGCTTGAGACAAAAATTCAAAATTGAATGATAAAATCGAAAATGACGATCATGATAACTTGGTCAAACATTATTCTAAATTAGAAGTTGAATATCTTGGTTTACAATTAAAATATCAACATCCGAAAGAAAATGTTAAAACTTCAAATATCAAGACATCTTGAATGCTCCCGAGTTTGATGCGCTTTTGAAATCAACAAACGTGATGAACAGATTCGAGCTCATTGCCACACGATCAAAAGATTGAAATTCCAGATTTCACAATTGAAAGATGAAAGGAATGAAGTGATCTGCTCCCGAATACCTCCACCTTTAGATTCTCGAATTTCCAACTTCAAAACATTATTGATAAATTGCAAAAGGAAAATGAATGTTTTAAAGTCGAAATTTCAAAAGTTAATGATCAAAACAAAGAGTTATGTGATTCATTCAAAGTTAATCATGATAAACACATTGAAAAGGTAACTTCTTTGCTTAACGATATTGAGAATCAAGCGTGAGGTGAAAGGAAAATTGCCAATCCCTAATTGCAAATATTACATTCCAAAGGTTCCCGCTTGTGATAAGTATCCTATTGATATGTTATATATTCCTCCCCTCTTAGGAATAATGAACTGGCACATAAAACATATCTAACACAACTTAAGGATAGTTTAAAGGGCCTCCGTGAGATATTAGAGGATGATAGATTAGATAAGCCTTTTGATAGTGCAATCACTTATGCCTGCATGGATGCGAAACGATCTCAGGAACTCTTAGAGTATGTAATTGTCACAAGTCCGAAAGCGAGTAATAGGCGAGATAGAATAGTTGCACCTAGTTCTATGCCTAAGGATAAGAATGTGACTCTTAATGTGCCTCTGAAATCCTCTAAACCCAACACTTCTAGACCAGAAAATCAAATGGCAGTAAAACAAACTAAGGCTCCCGTCATCACTTCTATTGATGTTAATATTGACACTAAAGTTAGCTGGTCAAAACCTTGTAGCAATACAAAGAAGGACAGAATTTCACTGACTAAAAGTGATCATGAGAAGAAAGTGAAAGAACACCATAGGAAAATAAGTTTGACTTGAACAAAAAGAAGCGTGTTGGTTCTAGTATTAGCTCTAAGCTTCTCGAAATTAATTCAAAGTCTTATCTTTGTCTGCAAAACACAGAAAGAATGTCTATCTTCGGTAATCATGATAAATGTGTTGTGTTATTTCGAGATCTAAGAATCATACCCCGCTTAAGAAAGTTTGGAAAGCGAAACAGTTAAGCAATCTCGAAACCTACGGGGAAGGTTTTTACCAATGTAGGATTTCAGTGGAAGCCAACAGTCGAATATTCACGAATGGCAAACCTTGCCCTTAACTAGATCCACTATGCCTAGAGTAGTGCTGTTAAGGTTTGGAAGCCAACGGTAGAATAATCCCATTAAGCACAAAATGTCCCTCGACTAAGTCGATGCTTCTACTAGTTCGACTCCTAGTGACAATGGCATTGCACCTAGGGTTTCTGCGATTCAAAGATTGTTTGTGCTAACCAAAAGGACCCCATGAGCACGTGGGGATCCAATGTTTCAATTCTCTGTCTTCGTCTCATTGTCCAAAGCGTGTCGTATAAATCGTCCCTTGGTATTTGGATTCGGGCGGCTCTAAACATATAACTGGGCTCTAAACAATGACGTCTGCTCACATCGATTCGGGCCTCGTACTTCATCATTATGGCGTCTGCAGATAACACTTGAGCCCCATTCCTCAAATAAAAGAAAGGTGTACGCTTGATGGCGCTTTATCTTCAAAGAAGAGAAATCTTCATGTGTATGACCATTCTCATCGACATTCTTCATCAACAAGCTTCATGTTTTTCCACGCTCTTTCAACTCTCAAGTGGATCTACGTTCATTGGTGTATATTCTTATTCACTTGTTCAAATCAAAAATGGCAACTTCGGATGCAATTTTTGAGGGGGAGAAGAGTGCATATACTACATGTTGATGGATGCTTGAATTATGGTCGTGTGACTCTCCTTCAACGCCTAATGCTTCACCTACTAAGGATAACTGGGATTCATTGTTTCAAGATATGTTTGATGAGTACTTCCAACCTCCAACGAATGTTGATCATCTAGTTTCTGAAGCTTATGCTCCGGTTCCTACTGACTCAACTGGTTCACCATCTAAGAAGTACTTCTCGGAATTCTCAAGAAACCTTATCTCTAGTTACTTCAAAAGGCATTGATAATGACTATCATTATAGTTGCACTCATGAATAATGATCCGCTCTTTGGTATTCCTTTGCCAAATCTTCACGGATTATTGTGCACGCTATAAATCAACCACATGAACATTATGGAAAATGACTACCTCATCCGCTCGAAGACATTATTGGTGAATCTTTCAGATCAGTCTCTACATGTATACCTTTAGGAAGAAAGCATTGATGTTGAGGAATCATTTGTTGCGGTTCATTCAGTGGGTCAATGTACATCCGATTGTATGTTGTTTTCACGTGTTGGGCATTTGACACAAGTTGATGACTTGAGTTAATCATTTATCACTTATTTGAGATTGAAGTTGACTTTCAACAAAGGCGTGTTCTTATTTGATAACTTGCTCGGGCTTAAGATTTTGAGTTGAAGACTTGGTTTATCTAGTTACCGATGAGTCGGGTGGTTGGTTGAAGACCGTTAACTATCACTATTAGGAGTTACGTTGTTTTACTCAGTGACACATGCAGATGACGATGTGGATAATCTCAAGAGGTGTTAATGTCTCATACTTTGTTTGAGTAGTGAGTACTTAGAGATTTGCTTGAAGCATAGATTCTCGACACCGTTCTTCCATCATTAAGTGCAAGCTTAAGATACAAATGCGGGAATTTGACTTCGCCAAGTTTGGTATATCGGGTTTTCTTCAACAATGGTCACTTCAAATTGTCTACATATGGGTTGATAAAGATAGTCGAGAGAGTTTACATAGCAGTTGATTCTCACATGATTCATTTGGGCTATTTGAGTTCTTCTCACAAGATTTCAAGTTTATGGGTATATTATGTTTCTTGATTACGAGGTATCAAAACCAGCAAGGGGGAAGGAGACATATATCTAAAAGCACAACGAGTACACTTGATGAACTTAACACTTCTACCTGATTGAAGTTATCCCGGAAAGACAATGGTCATAACCGTAGAGAAACTCAGTGTTTAACTCGTAGCCTTTGGTGTATTATTCCAACTATTTGGGGGAAGGATATATTATTCCAACTATTTGGGGGAAGGATGTGTTATTCCAACTATTTGGGGGAAGGATATATTATTCCAACTATTTGGGGGAAGGATGTATTATTCCAACTATTTGGGGAAATGGTCTCTGGAGACTTTTGGTATGTGTTACTTCAGCGTTCAGTTGGAAGAAATGTGAGAAGAATATGTGGAGCGTGAGATGATATTGCTTATCGACATCTTCTATATGGGTTATGATAAAGTGCTTCTGGTTATTGCTTCATGTACACTATGTAATGATGATTTCGATGAGATCGCAACCATCGTGGGAGAGATTTGTGTACATCGTGGACTCACAACATGATCACTTGATCGAGCTTATTCGATTATTCCGGAGTTGATATCCGTAGAGATAATCGGTGATTCAACATGTTACTTGGATGTCATAGTCTCCACTACGGTTGGGAACATGTGTACACTATGGGTCGATTGGTTATATGTAAGATAACTAGAATGCATTTGGTGAATTGAAGATGTTGATATATTGTTCTCCGTCTGCATGACCGCACAAATCCGCAGAATGATGTTTACATCGGGGATGCACAACAGTTCATGTGATCGAGCTTAATCATGTATCCCGAGTTTGATAACCGCAAAAGGATCACTTGGTTCAACTTGTTACTTGGTGTTTTCATGTTTCTTTGGGTTGTTGAGCTTCATTCAATGAGACTGTTTTTCTTCCCACTCTACTTCTTGGGAAATGGTCTTAATTCAAGATTGTCGGTTTTGGGGAAGCTACCAAAGATTCTCATTTGAAGGCTCATGTTCGACGATTTTCTTAAAAAGCCTCGAATGCTTTGGTGGTGAAAGTTTAGGAGATGTTGATTACTTTCTTCTACAACGTCTTGAACGACATCCGTATCTCGGTACTCAATCATCATCCTCTTAAGCTAAATTATCTTCTTTGTACATATCTTTTGAAAAACAAAATACAAAATTACAAAACCAACAAAATCAAATAGAAAAATATAAAACTTTCAAAATCCATAAAATTTGAAAATCTTGAAAATTTTCAAAAAAATTGTCTTTTTGTCATGTTTTTCTCGATTCGAAAATATCTACGGTCTTTGTCTTTGTCATTCAAAGAATGACACGGGACTTTAGATGTTGTTCGAATGTTCGAATTATATAATATATATATATATATATATATATATATATATATATATATATATATATATATATATATATATATATATATATATATATATATATATATATATATATATATATTTTGGAGAAAGTGAAACAATGGTTTATTGTCATTTCGTGCAATAACCCGCTTTTCCAAAGAAAGAACAGAGCCATGCTTTATCTTGTTTTTCAAAACTCATGCTCGATTCTATAAACAATTACTTACTATCTAATGAAAACTAATTGCTTTGAAAAATAACTCGGACTCTATTTTTGAAAATCATCTGGACTTAACGTTTGTCAAAATATCTATCTCTCAATCAACAACTTATGTCATTGATTGAGGGGAGAATGATTTCAATTAAATCAAAAGGTTATTTGTCATACAATTGTTTTCAAAAGATAATCATGCATGTTTAATCAATGGAGTTTAAAGTCTCAACATCCGATCCTTATCGGTTAAAACGTTTTCATAATCAAGTCACAATTCTCTTTAAAGCTTTCAAAATCAATTTAAATCTACAAGATCACAAATCTCAAATGATTTGATAATTGTGATCGGGGAGAATTTGTGATTTAAATTGGATTTAAACCGATAATTCGATAAATGGTTTTATAAGGATGTACAAGCTCTCCTTCCCACATGTGCCAAACGATTTCAAATTTTCCATGCACATGTTGAGGGGAGCATCTATCTTAAACCACAAAGATTTGAAACGTGATTGATTTATCTCAAATGTGCGGTCTTCTCCTAATATGTGCAAAACATTTTTCAAATATCTATGCACATATTGAGGGGAGCAACTATTTTGAAAACCACATCCTTTATATATGCTTTATCTCTTAGATGCAAGCCAACCCTTTAAAAATGAAAATTAATTCTATTACAAAAACGATGCTTGATGCACATGTTGAGGGAGCTCTTGTTCTAAAAATATCAAAAACAATTCGGTACAAAATGCTTTGATAATATATCACAAGTATCTGGATTGATTTTCAAATGGTTTTCAATTGGTTCCAATGGCGGATGAACAATACCAAATAGACCGACCAACTTTACTTTATGTATGGTGATATAAGGATGATAAGGTTAGGTATTTGTTCCCATGATCCGCCGTAACCGGAGGGATCTACCGAGGACAATCCACTAGATAGTGTAGAAGTCCTTAGGTATATTGAAAAAGGAGAAAAGTGAGATATGGGAAGAGTGCGGATGAGACCGAGCTAGTCAGAATAAACCCAACAAGGTTCTAGTTATGAAGTCTCGGTAAGCACTTGAAGGGGTTGAAGAATGAAAAGAATTGAATGAGAAAGGGTGAAAATAAATAGCCTCCAATTATTCAACCTTAGGCGGATACCGGTTCAATTCATATGCTACTTGGTGGTTACCAAGGTAACATCGGTATTGAAGACAAGACGTCATGGACCCAAAGGACGCACTACACTTCAACTTCCCAAACCACTCAAGTTCCTCTTAAAAGGACTTGTTTCATTCTCACGGGAACCGACATAATCTATCGACTTTCTCTTAGAGATTGTTGATATTGAAGAAGGAGACCCTCTCCTAGTCTCTCGAAATAGGAACCAAATATGCACAATTGAGTCTAGAGCCACGAGATCATCTATAAATCTCATTAGGACACTTTCAATGAAGACTCTCTGTTTCACACAATGTGGAAAGAGATTATATCTTATGAGTCCTACGCATTATCCTTGTGGTATTGCGGAACATCCGAGTGATATGCAAACATATTCACAATGAAGATGGAAAGCCTTCGAGCCAACATCAAACAAGCTCCCGGTGGGTGGCATGTGAGATTTATTCAATAGATCAACCATGTGACAACCGAATGAGAAACAATGGGGCGATTCAATCTTTTGAATCAATCTCGGTTCGAGTTATGGATTGACGGATACCTTTGAAAACCGATCTTGTGCTTAAAAACTTTTTCTTTAGCACATCGATTGTGTACAAATATTTCAAAATAAAAGGTGTTTATGATTGATAATTGATTTTCATTAAAACCTTCGTTGTATTGCAAAAACAATTTCTATTGAGCGATACACGATTGTTTTTCAAATCTCTTTTATCAATCGGTGAATCTCAATTATTTGGTTCACTCACTCCGTGTTGTCTTCTTTGAGACGTTCGGTTTGAGAACAACTAGAGCATTGCGAAACCTGTCAAGGAAATTCTTGAATTATACCGATCACGTGCAATACTTATATCGATCAATGGGGAACCGTGGGCGTGTACCTCAATTCAACGAAAGTGATCAAAGACACTTTCGTGCGCTTTATTGCTAATCGTTGTATGCGGTGTATGCCCGACGTTTGCGGTGATCGAATGAAGCGGTCAATCCATAGCCGCATGCTCACACAACACATTCATTTCTAAAGAAATCATGATAAGTGCATCAATGACTCGATATTTTCACTCCATGCTTCGCTACCTTCCGCCAATATCATGAATCAACGAAAGCTTCCGCTACTCGATGAGAATATATCATGATCCGAATGTGAGCATGTCGGTCCAAATGTCACAACATCACATAATACCAACACCACAATGGAAGAGTCGAAATTTATGATAGTGATGATCTCAAAGTCGGCTCAAAACTCATTATCACGTGGATCGGTTAAAGACCTCCACTTTGATTAACCAAACATGCAATGTGAAGAATCAATGACTACGAGCTTCAGAGCAAAGAACTACATCAAGAATGCAAGAACAATTTAAAATGTAATATCTGCTTGTATTCAATGTAATTTTAAGGTGTGTTTGAGGTGACCTCCTTGGGGAGATTGTTAGGATTTAGTAAATCCATTTATTAAAGAGTCGGTCACCTCAAGTATATGTAATCGTTAGAAAGCTCATAGTCGAGATTATTATATGTTTAGTAGTATTTAGTTAAGTAACACCGTGGAGGACGGACGGGTCTTTACCCAGCTGTATGCACGATCCACACCGTAGGTGGCGATTTATGTAAGAACTATAAATACTCTATACCTCCCAAGGTAGAGAGTTGGAGCTCATAATAAGATTTTTCTTTTCTCTCACTAAAGTTCCCAACCTCTAACTTTCTCTCTCTCTAAACGCCTCATCTTATGTGTTTGTGAAATCGCCTCTTTGTGTTTATGGTTTGATGTGTTTGTGAAATCCCAATATGTTAGGGCAATTCAATCTATTGAATCAATCTCGGTTCGAGTTATGGATTGACGGATACTTTTGAAAACCGGTCGTTGTACTTAAAAATCCTTTTCCTTAGCACATCGACTGTGTACTAATATTTTAAACAAAAAGGTGTTTATGATTGATAGTTGATGTTCTTTAAAACCTTCGTTGTATTGCAAAAACAATTTCTATTGGGCGGTACATGATTGTTTTTCAAATCATTTTCATCAATCGGTGAATCTCAATTCACGTTCACTCACTCCGTGTTGTCTTCTTTGAGATGTTCGGTTTGAGAACAATAGAGCACCGCGAAACCCTGTCAAGGAAATTCTTCGAATTATACCGATCACAGCGGTACATGTCTCGATCAACGGGAACCGTGGGCGTGTACCTCAATTCAATGAAAGTGATCAAAGACAGCTTCGCACTTTATTGCTAATGTTGTATGCGTGTACGCCCGACGTTTGCGGTGATCGTAATGAAGCGGTCAATCCATAGCCGCATGCTCACACTATACATTCATCTCTAAAGAAATCATGATAAGTGCATCAATGACTCGATATTTTCACTCCATGCTTCGCCACGCCGCCAATATCAAGAATCAACGAAAGCTTCCGCTACTCGATGAGATATATCATGATCCGAATGTGAGCATGTCGGTCCATAAGTCACAACATCACGTAATACCAACACCACAATGGAAGAGTCGAGATTTATGATAGCGATGATCTCAAAGTCGGCTCAAACTCATTATCACGTGGATCGCTTAAAGACCTCCCATTGATTATCCAAACATGCAATAATGATGAATCAATGACTACGAGCTCTGAGCAAAGAACTACATCAAGAATGCAAGAAAAATTTAAAATGTAATATCTGTTTGTGTTCAATGTAATTTTGAGGTGATCTTGAGGTGACCTCCTTAGGGAGATTGTTAGGATTTAGTAAATCCAGTTATTAAAGACTCGGTCACCTCAAGTATATGTAATCGTTAAAGCTCGTAGTCGTAGATTATTTAATGTTCGATGGTATTTTGTTATGTAACACCTGGAGGACGGACGGGTCTTTACCCACCGTATGCCCGATCCACACCGTAGGTGGCGACTTATGTAAGAACTATAAATACTCTACCTCCCAAGGTAGAGTTGGAGCTCATAATAAGATTTTTCTTTCTCTCACTAAAGTTCCCAACCTCTAACTTTCTCTCTAAAACATCATTTATACGCCTCTTGTGTTTATGGTTTGATGTGTTTTGAAATCCAATATGTTATAGGAGTCCTAACAATGTGGTTTATAAAGCAAGAGATTTGGCAAGTGCATTCAAGACTTAAGCCACTAAGATTCCTTGAAATGTGATGATTAGCATGCACAAGAGTCAACTACAGATTTGTCTTGATCTAGGAACTTAATTAAGATGATATGGAGTATTGAAGTTAGCAAGAGGAGCTTGAAATGATTGTTTGAGCTAGAGTTGACATGAATCATCATACGGATCCCACGGTTCCTCCAATGAGGATCCGTCTAAGCTAATCCTAGGGATCCGTCTCGCAGCCTAGGAAAACATAACAATGATGTTTTGCAAGGTCTAATACCTTTACCTTCTTTGAGTGTTTCAAATCCATCCGAGTGTCTTAAATGGAAGGGTACTTGAATAATCAAGGGCAATGAGTGATGTAGCTAATGAGTGCCTTTTATGGAAGGAAAATGAGACTTTAAGATCACCAATGGATGTTCAAGGATGACACTAGGAATTTTGATGGTGTCAAGTCATAATAAATGATTCTAGAAATCAGATGTAAGCATGAGATGGAGTTTGAAAAATCCACAAAAAAAAAATAAAAGAATTAAAAAACTAGTTTTTGACCCATTTTGAGATAAGGATGACTAGGAACAATTTCCTAAAATTGATAAATATGTCCACCTAAGTGTTTTGAAATGTGAGAAGCAGTGTGTGAGTATTGAAGCGAAATATGGTGAGTTTTGATGAGTTGATAAATCAAAAGCACTTTGAAATAGATCCTAGGTAAGCTATGGGTGAGTGTGAAGCTTTCAAATGCTTGTGGAAGACTTAGTTGGTTCTAAGGTCTTATGTTTGGCTAGTGTGGAGTGATCTAGTGAGCTGTTTTGATGTATGGGAATCAGATTGTTCATCTGTTGTCACGGATCCCCGGTTCCCTCGCAGGAGGGATCCGTCAGGCTAAAACTAGGGATCCGCAACTCTGATCGTAACCATCACGAAGCAAATGCGCATTTTTCACCAAGCAATATACACGAGTAACCATTAAAATAAACAAAGAATATAAACATGTTATCACATAAAGCATATCATAGATAAAGGTAGTAATAATAATATCCAAGATAACACAAACAAGCGTGCAAAAACATAATCATTCATACACAAATCAAATGTCTCAAAACAAGCATAATCCTATAGTCTCTTTCGTCAATCCTTTCTTTTCCTCTTTCCCGACTTCATGACGTGGTGAGCTAGGTCTTGAATCATACCCTCAATTGTTTGAATTCGCGGTTTCGTTTGGAAGAGTTGGAAGTTGTTGATAGTAGTCAAAGGGGTCTAATTCGATGTTAGCTTTGGGGTTGACATTTATTTCTTCTTTTTCTTCTCCGTCCAAGAGTCTCGAGAGAGCTTTAGGTTTTCTTCCATTGACCATGAACCATTTAGAGGGTTGTTCGGTAAGGGTACCATAACGTGATCGGAAGGAAATGATCATCATTGATAGGATATGGTTGCAATGCACTAACATACTTACAAAGTCGTGTTAGGAGCATACCATACGGAAGTACCATGTTGGCAACTTTGAATACCCGACCATTCTCTTCACCATGTAATAGGCGAGATTAAATGGATTTTGGTGAATAGGCAATAGATCATTTGCACGAGACATGCATTTGGATGATCCTTGTTACCGACTAAGCTAATGACGTTTTCCTAAGAAATTCTTCCCATTTTCTAAAGATGTGGTGCATTTCAAAGAGTTCCATTGAAAAGGGATCACGGTGAATGAACTTTTGTTTCGGTTGAGAGGATTGGTCGACTCTAATTTTGAAAATGGTGTCTCAAATGGTTTCGGGTTCATCAAGAGGAGTATGGTATATTGGCTTGGGATCAAGAGCAAAAGATTGAGAGGATATTGCCCAATCTTGAGTACATACAAATTCCTTCACAAGGAATGCGAAGGATTTGAGCGAATGTGTTGAGAGGTAGAGTGAAGCTTCGTTGATTGATGATGAAGGCGATTGAAATGCTATCATCGGTGTTTTGAATGATCCTAATGCTTTTGTAGAATTCAAAATGAAAATCGGACAAATTTGTTCATCAATGTCAAGAAGACAATCAAAGTTGATTGTCGAGAAGACTTGACGAGTGTCGGTATCTTCAAGGAAACATTCCTTGACCACACGACCTTCGTGGATAAGTCGTTTTCAAGTCTTTGAAGACTTTGCGATCGGTTTTGACAATCCTCTTTCGATAGTAATGAGTGAGGTAATGGACGGTATCATGGTGATCTTGTTGAGTGGCTTTAGGCATGGTTGGTCCTAGAAACACAAATATTCCAATTAGTCAAAATTTGTTGAGATGAGTTTATGGTTTTAATTTGTATTAACAATGTTGTGAACACAATGTAATCTTAGTTATGTGAAAGTCCTTTTAATGATCAATTTTGGAAAACCTAATTAAATTAATTGATTTTAAAATTGAGAAACCATAAACCCTAGGTTGAGGATGATGAAAATTAGAACATGTTAGTGTAATTACTTACAATGGTGTTCTAGAGAAGAATACTTGAGGATATGGAGTCCTATGAGGATGAAACCGACTCTTGGATCGCTTTTTGTGTTTTGTGGGGAGAGGAAAAGATCGGTGTTGGTTTTGAAAGGCGTATAGTCGGTTTCATCCCACGGTTCCCGGATCCCTTGTATTCGGATCCGCCATCGAGACATAAAAAGGTATTTGGCATTATTTTTGTAATAAGTTATAAAATAGCTTATGAAACAAAAATAGTCTAAGGGGTTAAAAAAATGTTTGGTCAACGGGATTTGATAGTTTAATTATCACGGATCCGCTTGTGACGACGAAGTTAGTTTGACGAGATCAAGAGGAATACTATTCCCGATGATGAGCAAGTTGGGAAAGTGGCGGAAAGAGACTTTTCAAGAGACTAGCAATTATTAATGTCTAAAATAAACGAAGGTATTATCATATTCATGTAGATGTAAACTAGCTAATGAAAAGTGAACATACCTTTATGCTCTTGGTATGGTTTAAGGAAACAATAAAACGAAAAATACTTCATGACCTTTTAAAGTAATCAATTGTACTTAGAATAAGTAGATTGTGATTACTTTTAGGTTCTTCCTTGAAGGTTGACTTCATTATTCTTTGAATAAAAATGAAGACTTTGGAGAGATCCTAGCATGAAGATTTCTTAAAAAATGTTAGAATAATCTATCAATATCCAACATAGAAGAAATTTATTTTAAAAGATTTCCTTCTTTGTAGTTTTCAAACATACACGGATCGTATCAAGTTTTTAAAGTACATCATACTCTAAGAAACTTGGTAAGGAAGCTCTGATGCCAATTGTGGAAAACTAGAAGGGGGGTTGAATAGTTTTACCAAATAAAACTCCGTTTTAAAATATTTAGATCGACTTATGTCAATATATTTAGATGTGTATGTTGGACATTGATAGATAGATATATGAAAGTGTAATGAAAGATAAAGAGTAAGAAGCACATAACCACGACACGAGTATTTATAGTGGTTCGGCTACAAGGACACCTTCCTTGCCCTACTCCACTCCTCGAGTCACCTACTCAAGAGTTCGTAATCACTACACGACACCAACTCCTTATGGCGGAGAAGCCTTCACAACGTCGCCTACTCTTTTTCGGTACTAGGCTAACCACTGTGTTCTTTCACCAAGGTGAACCACACCTACCACAACGTCGCTTACCCTTTATCCGGTACTAGGCTAGTACCGAGTTCCATTACAATGGAGGAACTACTACCCAACACTACACAACACCTAATCCCAAAGGAGACCCCACTCATTATTACAACATCATCAAGGATATTAACATCCTTGAAACAAACTATCACTACTTGTATAACGATGCACCTCATCGATTATAATGACCTTAGCATCCTTCACTAATGCCACTGATTTGACTCCTGGCATCTTTCACTAATGCCCTCGAGACGAACGCTTGGCACCTTTCACTAATGTCTTCGTCTTGACTCCTTTAGCATTCTTCACTAATTATTTTGACACCGACGTTAAGCACCTTTCACTAATGCTTTCGCCTTGACTCTTTGGCATCCTTCACTAATGCCTTGGACACAACACTTTTATGGAGGAAGAAAGAAGTATCAACAAGAGAACCTCAAGAGCTTGATGATGACGAAGCATGGCAACTCATGGACTTGAGCTTGCTTGACTTCAAGAAGTTGTGATCTCGCCTTTAAGAGGAACCTAGAGAATCACACAAAACAAAAGACAAACTACATAGAAATATCCCTTAGGATCAGTGGTTAGAGAGTTACAATACTGGGGAAAGTATGTGGGAGTGGCAACCCAAAAGGAAGAAATGGCTCACTATTTATAAGAAAACTAGTTCTCGTTCCCCGAATCCCACGGATCCCTCCTAAGGATCCGTCCCATGTATTAATCGGGATCCGTGGACGCTCCTTTGCCCATGGGTTTTTGGTTATGGGTCATGGGTTATGGGTTGGTCCATGGGTATTTCATTAGATAGAATGTATCTAATAGATGTAATGCATCTAGTCAAATGGATATGGGTTAATACCATGGGTTATGGATATGCTCCATGGGTTGTAGTTTTACCCATTATAATACATACTAGTTATGTATATATTTGCCCAATATGTAAACACTAGTTGTTGTACCTATTAAATCATAAAACCACTTATACTTGTTTTAGTGTTTTATGTGAAAACGTAAGTGTGTTAGAAAACTATTGGCTCAAACCATTTACGTATTTTATTTATTTTGTTAAAATGATTTTACGTTTATTATCGACAAAACATTAGAAGATTGTAAAATATAAATAAACGTTTTTATGGCTTATTTGTATTAACAAAAAAATTCTGTATTATTTCCACATGTAATGTAACCTCTTCCCGCCTATAAACACATAGATCGTATTATTTTTCGTCCCAGAATATTCGTTACAAGAATTATCACAATTCACAAACCCTAATTGCATGTCACAAAACCCGTGTTTATTAATCAAAAACTCAAACATGGACTTTATTCTATGGCAAGTAAGAAGACATCGATGATACCGTCTGTTGACTACTGCTAAGAAGAAATACGGCACTATTTTTATTTTGATTATAAACATTGGAATTTATAATTGAGTATTTATTTTTGGCAATTAACTTTTGAGAATGTCCTAAACATATATTGACATGTTTTCGGTGGTAGATCTAATATGTTTAGCATGAGGGTTCATCACAACGTTTCTTTAAATCTTGGCACAGTAGAATATATGTTGGAGGTATGAAAATTTAGTTGATTTGGTTGATGTTGATAGTGTGTCACCAAGAGTTGGATGTTCTTATATATGAATTGGGTTCTGAGCTTGGTTCAAAAATTACTATTACTTTGTTAAGCCCGTAGTAATTTAGATGATGGTTTTATAGCTTAAATGAGAGTGCAAATTTGGAAATATTGAAAGATCTTGTTGATGACCATAAGATGATGAAGCTTATGTTGAAAATGGTAAGACAACATTGGATGTTGATGAAATGTCACCAAAGTCAATTAGGACATCTATTATCGATGTGGATGCAACAAAGAAAATGCGACTCTTGCTATTGTTCCATATTGCTCAAACAAATTGTTCTTAGAAAACATTGTTAATAAATCGTGGTAGAGGATTTATGTCGTTACACATCAACCTTTGGAAGTCAATACTTGATACAATCTAGTCGGATGCCGAAATGTAACCCTTGTTTTCATCTCAGAGGTCTGTTAAATCAAGATGTTGTAGGTGATGTCAACCAAGATATAGATAAACATGTTGAGCATATCCAAATAGATAGTCCTCAAGAGGTATGTCAAAATGATCAAGAGTTAGGTCATCAAGAGGAGGAAATATGTAATCCTATTAAGCATATCCAAAAGGTAAATGCATGCGGTGTGTGAAATTGATGAAGCTTTAAGTGATGACAATGTGAGTGAAACATATAGTTATGTGAGTGATGATGATGATATTGAGAACAATCTAGATGGAACACAGCTTGTTGACGAGGCTAATACTTTTGAGGAGCCCGATGTTGATGTTAACTGTTCAAAGTGACCGAGACTACAGAGTTACCATATATAGGTAGCTCGAGCCGGATACCGATGATTTTTTAGAAAATGAGTTGGATCTGTTAGATGATAATGATTTTGCAAGTGGTTCGAGAATGAGGATGAGTATGTTATTAGGAAGAAAAAAATGAGGGCATACAAGAAACAAAAGTTAAGTGAGGCAACACAAGTAGAGGACGAAATATACTTTTTCTGTGGTCAAACTTTTGTAACTGCAAAAGAAGTGAAAGATAAGATCAACCTGCTTTCAATAAAGACTAGGAGGAAATTGCAACTCATTAAGAATGACAAACAGAGAATTAGGGTAAGGTGTCTTGGAAAAATACCTGTTTGTGCTACAAGTGAAGGTGTTGGGCTTGGAACAGCCTCAAAGAGGAAAATTGATCCGATAACTAGAGGCCTTGGAAGGGATGTATATTTGCAATCACTCAAGGAGCAAGCAATAGATTGCCCATGGTTGTTGTATGTAGCCAAAATACAACTAAAGATGTATGGAGTGTTCGAACTTTCGGGATGAACACAAATGTTTGCAATCAAGAGATTAAAGCTTGTGACTACAAGTTTCTTTCAAAGCAAATAGTTGACCAAGTTTAAGTTAATCCGGATATTCCAATCGAGGTTGTTCAAGATCACTCACTAAACAGTTTGAAGTTCGAGTGTCTATGCAAAAGGCATTAAGGAAAAAAAACATGGCGGAAATGAGATTAGGGGTGATCATAAGCGACAATACACCCTTTTAAGAGACTATGTTGAAGAGTTGCAGAAAACAAACCCAAATACAATGTTAGGATAAGTGTACAAATTGCAACAGATGCAACAAGTCCGACCGAGTTTGCAAGAGAATGTATGTATGCTTAGGTGCTTTGAAGGAAGGATATAAAGCTTTTCAAAGAGAGTTGTTGGAGTTAGATGGTGCTTTTATGAGGGGTACTTTTCCTGGTCAGCTTCTTACAGCAGTCGGTATAGACAGCGACAATAGAATATACCCTTTAGCCTATGCGGTTGCAGAAGTTGAAAGGAAAGACTCATGGATTTGGTTTCTTGAATGTCTAAGAGATGATCTTGACTTGCAACCAAACTCAAACTACACTTTTATCAGCGACAAGCAAAAGGTGATGTTACCTTTTAGTTGATTATATTCACTTGTATTTTCGATAAATGCTACTTTTATTAGTAATGAATTGATGTTTATTTGTTTAGGGTATCATTCCAGCATTAGCAGCAATATTCCCTAGTCTTTGAACATAGATATTGTTTGAAGCACATCCATGATAATATGAAATTGCAATGGAATGCTAAAGCATACAAGGAACATTTGTGGAGATGTGCGAAGAAGAACCATCCAACAATTTGAGGCGACCATGCTTTCATTCAAGAGTTTTAGCAAACCCGCCCATGCTTGGTTAAGTAAGATACCACCAACCCATTAGTCAAGGCCTCATTTTTGAGGTACTAACCAAATCTATGTCTAAGTGTACATCTTTTGTTCTATGACATTGTTCAACATCGTTGTTTGTATAACTCAAACATGTTGTATAAATGTTTAGGGATGGCTCATTCGATGTGTTACTTAATAACATGTGTAAGGTGTTCAATGGCAAACTATTGGGAGGTAGGCACCAACCCATCATTCTTGATTTGGAATACATTAGAGAATACCGTATGAAAAGAATAGTGAATGTTGTGAATGTGATTGACAAGTGTGCCGCACCATTAACACCAAAGGCAACACTCATGTTAGACTTGATAAAGAAATAGGCTTATAAGTACACCGCTTTACGGGTTGAAGGAGATAAGTATCAGGTCGGTGGATGGGAGATAAGTGTTTTGTGAATGTTGAAGCTAGGGCTTGTACATGTAGAAGATGAGAGCTTACATGTATGCCATGTAAACATGTTGTTGCTATCCATCGGTATATGAGCTTCAATGAAATGCAAGTAGGATATGTTGAATCATGGGTTCATCCATGTTACTTGCTTAAGACTTGGGAAGAAACTTATAAACACTACATCCGACCAATAAATGGTTATCAACATTGAATAAGTCACAAGTGCCTACACGCATTCTTCCACCTAAACATCATAAACCATTAGGTAGGCCACGAAAGAAAAGAACTAGGGCTTATAATCGAAATGATAATAGTGACAAAACCAAGAACTTGTCACGGTCTAGTAAGAGCGTGGTTTATGGTATATATGGCAATGTCGGACACAACAAGAAAACATGTCTTGGGCAAGGAGGTGTAACAGAAGTCAAGGCAAGACACAATGCCTTTAAAAACAGTTCATCCCACCAAAAGTTATAGCAAAGAAGAAGGCAAAGGTTACAGTCACAACTTTGAAAGAAATGAAAACCTCGATGTCAAACCGATGCTCAATCTCAAGGTGATTTTCAACCAAGTGTGGTCCAGGTCTCAACTGAAGTCAAGTTGATGTCGCTTGTGGTGGGTCTCCAAAACAATTTTGGACTAAGACCAAGATTATAGCAAGAAAGTCGTCTTCACCACAAAAAATGTTGGTTAAGCATATGAAAGCTAATGTTTTCCATCGAATATGTATTCCACAAACATTATTTGTTGTCTTTAAACAATGTCTATTTCGAACTTTGTAGACTACAAAATTTATGCATTTGAAAATATATCCATTTGCATTATGTATGAAATCATGTCATGTTAGTCTATGGGTAAAATTGCGTTTTAACTGTATTGATTTGCCATTGTACCCATTTCTACATATTGTTACAAGTTCATATGCATATTAGTTGTTGACTTTGACAAAGTCAATTACTGTTCACCCAACTACTATCACAAACAGCAATGAAGAATAAAAAATGGATGAACAATACCATATCAAGTTTATGTTGATACTCAAAGGTGGTGTCTGTTCATCCATTCTGATCATTCATCCATTTTTGATACTTGTATCTGTGTTATGAGTTTGATCATTTTACTAGGGTGTGGTTTGAATTATATAATATTTGTGTGGCAACTGATGTGGGTTTGATCATTTATTGGGAAAGGACCAAGTATTAAAGGCATAACATTGAAGGACTAAAGCATAAAAGTAATACTACTTGTCTTGTATAAGGACAAAAGTACATCAACCCATGACTTTTACAAGTCAATCATCACCACAAGACTAATTACGAGACCCTACCACCGATTCAAAAGGCAAAACCACCGACATTGTAAACCCACTAAATAAACCATATACAAACGAAAATGATCGGATCCACGAAAACACACAAGTTCCTCAAGCGGCATATTTTCTCCTTCTCAAGAAGAAGTTTAGCTAGGGTATCTTGTTGACTAGCCTCAGCTCGTTGGCCCTAGTGATCGCGTTGACAACCTCCATTGTCTCACCGATGAGGTCAGCTTGGCATTCTTGTAATGCCGCCTCATTTCGGTGAATGTGCCTCGCAAGAGAGGATCACCTACTTGCTCTCGTTGTCAATGGTGGATCCAACCATCCATTGATAGACATCTAGATCCCTAAAAAATCGAAATCAAACGTTTGAAAACACTTAAAAGTCAAACTAAGATGAAACTATAAACATAACATGTTAAATTAAAAATACAAGCATTATTATATAAAACTAAACAACCTCAACAGACAAACAAAGTACTTTGCCATTTTTACATTGTTCCAAAGAGTCTTTACTACCGCCCGCCTACCACAACCACAACGCATCATTATTACAGCTTGATCGAAATTATTAAGGATAAGATTTTTTGTTTTTGGAGAGGAGACTTTAGGGATGAGTGGTGAATAAGATTTGCTTTTATTAGCAACATATCACTGTAGCACCCACAGAAAATAGTATACCACACGCTGTTTGATTAAAATATAGAAATAAGGAAATGACAGTTGTGCCTTTGGACTAAAGACAAAGCAAACGGCGATTGAGGTGGTTGACTAATGGAAAATGGTCAAAGGATGAGTTTAGGCTATAAAACTTGGAAAAAGAACTCCGACGATGAAAATGTCAAGTTTTGGTTCAACGTGATGCATGTACAAGATTAGGGACGAACCGTATTTTACTCTTTCTTTTATGAGATTTCTTTGTTATTTATTTCTTTTATGAACTTTGAAAATTGTAGCATATTGGTGGGGAACTTTTGGTGGTGCAACTCCTAATTTGAAAAAGATTGCAATGAGGATTCTTTCGTTAACTAGTAGTTCATCGGGGTGTGAAAGTAATTGGAGCACGTTTGAAGGTATTCGTAGACTTCTACTTAAATTTTAATTACATATCATTATATTGTATATTTTATAACACTTTGTTGTTTTTACTTTGTAGATACAAACAAAGAAAAGAAATAGATTGGATGCAAGTAAATTGAACAATCTTGTTTATGTTCAATTTAACTCGGATCTAAATGAAAAGGCCAAAAGGAGAAAAGAAAGGAATGTTGAAGTGCTATTATCAAACGATAGTCACATGGCTCAAGAATGGGTTGCTGAATGTGATGGAGATGGAGATGGAGATTGAGATGAAGATGGAGATAAAGAAGTCGAGGTTCAACCCGATTCGAAGCACATCGGAAGCGGTTGGTGAAGCTATGGAAGCCGATGAATATCTACAACCCCGAAAGAGTTCTAGAACCGCAACTAAAAAAACTCCAAGAGAACTTTTTGACGATGATTTCGAGTCCGGGAGTGAAGAGGAAGTATATGAAGAAGGTGACTACGAGTCGGATGGAGTTAACAGCATAGAAGATTGCGGTGATGAAGCATGTTAAACTTTTATGGTGTTTGTCCGTTATGTCATTTTTCCGTTATGGTGTTTTTCTGTTTGATTGCTTGTCTAGATTCGCTATAGTTTTAACTTTTAATATGAACTCAATATTTTCCAGATTCTCTTATGGTGTTTGTCAAGTTATGTTATGTTGTTTGTCGTTTACGTATGGTGTTTGTCCAAGTTTTGCAATACCGTGTTTTGCGTATCATATGGTCTGTTGAATTGGAGCATTTTGATAGTACCAGTTCTCTTGAATTGGAGTACCGTGCCACCGAGTTATGTAAATATTTGTTATAAATATAATTTATGTTTTGTTTTGTGTTATAATTTAGGTTGCTTTAAAAAAAATACATAATTTCCTTTATAATTTATGCTCCCCGCCGAGAAACCGATATATCGCTGCCGAGACCGATATGGCTCTTGAAGGGGATCGACCGCCACGGTACAGCCGAGCGATTTTTATAACCTTGCTAACCAACTTTTCTCACGTGTCAAAATAAGGAATGATCGATTTTGTCACTTGTCAAAATAAATCAATCTGATTGACCGAATTTTTTCTCAATAAGATTGTTTTATCAATATATCTTTAAAATGATGTAATTCTTTATTATATAAAGATTAAGAAACTAAAAAGAAAAGTAAAAGGAAATTTTAGTAACTTTTACTTTGTACATATTAGTTTCTTCATAAACTTAGCCAAACGCCTCAATAATTCTAATTTTAAAATCATTTTAGATTTATAGAAAATCAATTCGTATCCACAACTGAAACATTACGTTAACTTAACGTGCTGATACGACCCTGTTAGGGGTTGTATCGGGATAGGATAAGGCACCACTTTAAGCGTGTGCTGGCTCCGTCATAAAATAAAAGAAAAGAATTAGAGATTTATTTATCATAAACTTTGATTGATTCATTCATATCATTATGACATCTTAAATAATAATTTATGAGATAACTCTCACAAACATAAAACTTATCCTAACATGACTCAAGACATATCCTAAAGACCTAAACAATGACTCTAACACTAATCCTAATAAACGTAATAAATAAACCACGATAGTTATCCAACACGCCACGCCGGGACAATCGTCCTCATCAACCACCAGGCGTATCACGTGCTTAATCTATACTATATATAAAGGAAAAGTGAAAATGAAACGTCGAAACTAAAAAGAAAATGTTGAAAATATATGTTTAAAAGGAAACTATTACTAGTAATACATAAAAAACCGGGTTGAACCAGACGCTTCAAACTCGGCGGGTTGACCCGGTTTAATTTGACCCGCTTTTCGACAGGAATGGTTCAACCGGTTGAACCACTCGGGTCGAACAGGGTTTCAGAACAATATGTTTAATCCTCAAATCATCAAACTTTTATTATTTTTCGCTAATAACCAATAAATTTATTTTATTACCAAAACTATTTACTCTTATAAAATACCGTTATTATGCACAAATACTAGTCTAGCCATAGTATAAAAGAAGGTTTAGAGTGTTTACGTATCTTTTATTTTTATAATATTTTGTTTAATTTTGATTAAGTTGAACTTCTATTTGACTTGCATTGGTTAATAAGTTGTTTTTTCTTTCAAATATTAATTTTTTTAATTGGTCAATATTGTTGCAGTAACTTATATTTTAAAGAATTACCTGCAGAAAGTGTTTTCTTTGAAGAAAATGACATTTATTTAAAAAAGTAAAACATTATAAAGACGACAATTTTTGTTTGCCGAATGTATTTTTTGGAGGAATGAGAACTATTTACGGCACTAGACAAAAAAAAAAAGATGATACAATTTGGATATAAAGGTTCAGTTTATGCGTGGATGAAATGTTTAAATTCGAAAAGGTTTAAAATCTATCTATAATGTACAAAATGCTTTTGATTTTGTTTCTTGCCGTATGTGAGTGTGGAAGTACCAAATGGAGAATTGAGAATTTTTCTGATAAATGATAAGGGTGTTTTTCCTTGACGATATAAAATTAGACCGTCGGGATTTATTAATTTGCAAATTCTTCCTCGACTCCTAGGAACGATCATAAGGTCCTCGTTTCCGACTTTCCGCTAAGGCCCACTTAAATAAATTGGGCCAGAAAGTTGACAGGCAGTATTTTGTAGCAACGTTTTGTATAGTCTGGTCAATGGAGTCCATGATCCAAACACCCTTCTACGTGTTTTGTGCTATAACGATAATGCTGATTCAAAGTTCCGTTAAGGAAACCTACAATTTGCCCAAGAAAGTGAGAAACACCGGGAAAGTTGGGCACAATGGTTAACTATAAACTCATAGCAGGTATTATTTTTTTCTCATGTCTCACTTTTGTTTGATGTATGATAACTATAGGACTTATGATTTCGTTGACAAAAATCTGGCTTAATATGTGTGCAAGTGTCAAGTGTGTGTGTAAATGTAAATGAATACAGATGTATTGCTATACCAACGACAACAACACTACCCAATCCCGTAAGATCGGACCAGTTATATATAGAGGCAATTTAGACCTAGACATTCATACCCCTATCGAAAGGCAGAAAGACAAATGTATTGCATGCTATATATGTTAACCAAATATTGTAGTTCTAGTGGCTTGTAATCCAGCCAATCCTTCATCTCTTAATATATTAATCAAATAAAAAATAGCAAATATAAACTGTCATTATCGCACAAAAACATCGAACAAGAGAAACTGGAAACTTAGTAGCTTTGATGCTTGATCGATAGATCCACACTTATTACACACCAATATTTACAATGACTGGTTCATTAGGACGTGAAGAAGCTGGTAGAACTTGGTGTACAGAAGCGCAACTATTGGGTATTACACTCTTTGGTAATGCATGCCAGTTATCAATGTATGCCATCGAGTCCACATCTAAGTTTGGAAGTTGGCGTGCTTCTAGGATTTCGAGGATCTTTTTGGATTTGCCAAGAAGCTGAGCAGCAGACCATACACTGTCTTCCCTTTTCTCTATTGCATCGTGATGACATGTCATTTTTATGACGCGTGGTAAATTGGTAAAACAAGCGCAGAATATATCTGCAATCACTGTTGACATCCAATCACAAAGTTCTCCATCATCGGGCCAATTTTCTTGCTCATTGCAGTGGAGCAATGTAGTCTGGCTGATTCTATACATGGAACTCGCAGCTATGAACTTATGAAGTGAGTCATCTATACTTCTCTTTTGCAACTTTTGAGCTCTATCACAGTTTTATTGATTCATCACCCAACCATTGGAGAATTTCCTTTGATGTCTTTCCATTACGAGCCTTCTTTTGAAGATCGATATGGAGCCACTTGTGATAGACTTCAACTTGTGTCCACACGCGCCTAGCTGCTTTTCTTGCCTCAACCAAGTCACTATTTGCATGGAGACATTCTTCAATATTTCTTACTATCTGGAGGCCTTCCCTTGTACTAGCAAGTAAACCCTCAGCATAATTGTTAGCTGTGTTTGGAAGCGCAACGACAATGGCTGTTAATGTCACTACTACTAGACTCCATGGATTCTGGGTTTCTTCAGAATGTAGAAGTGGGACTTCAACATTTTCGAACTCGACAACTCCTTTGAATCCTTTAGATTTCTCTAGAAGCTTCATAAGATTACTTGGCTCGTTCTTTTCATACTTTGTAAGAAGTTGAGTAAAAGACTTGAGTGACTTTCTTAGTACTCTCTCCGATAGCTTTGCATCATCTTCAATTTGTACAACATACTTAGCATAATCTTCTATCTCTGATTTCACATCATTGTTTGATACACTTACTTCATTTATATACCTTTTTAACAAATACCAACCGTAGCATAACAAGATCAGAAAAGATTTGGGAACGAGGCATACTATTTTACATATAACAACTACCATTATCTGAAGTGCTATAGAAAAGTTCAAAATCATGTTTTTGAAGATATGGAGAACTATTTGGCAATGACGACCTGGAATATGGATTTGACTGTGTTTCCACTCCTGAAGCCTTTGGGTCCAACGTTCCTCGACTCTAAACATGTTTAGATGGTTCACATTCCGTCTTTTAGAAAGGTCAAAATAACTGATAGCACTTAGACATCTAAAAGTTGGTGCTATACTACCTACTAGAACCCCAATTAACTGCACATTAATAATTACCTTGACTGACCACTTATAATCTGATTGTCCATATGAATAAATTGATGGTCTTATGATCTCGGTTACCAAAATCGCAGATGACCCGAGAGAAATGAGTAAGCATATAACCCCAATAGCAGAAGAAACCTGTGAACAAGCAATCACAAATTGAGGGTTACCGGTTTCTACAATCATCCAATACTTTTGAACATCATGTGCGAGTTCTCTGTAGGAGAAGTTTATATCTTGATAATTTGAAGGTAATATGTGCAGCTCCTTGTATTGGTGCTCTAAGATTCTTCGAGATGTTGGAACTGTCAAAGCAACCGAAAATGTTGCTAGAATGGGCAACATGTAAATACTCCCTTCTAAATAAAACACTTTCGTAGCAATTTCAATGCATATATTTACAAAAATGGTGATTATAAGAATACCCAAAGCTATGATATTAAATAGAAGTTCCCTGTCATTCATAAGCCCTAAAGAAGGGAGAAAGTTAGCTAATATGATTATCAAGAAATAGATGCTAGAAAGCTTAACGTTGAGATCACCACTTTTGGACTCGATATCAGTGTCTTTAGGCTTGATGGTGGTTAGATCCACAGGTAGCTTCATTGCTATTGCTATCACTGTTATAGAAGCAGCATTGAGACTAAAAAATCTGCATGGAAACCATAATTTCCCTTGTCGAAAGCCTTGGAAGGTGTCAGCTGCCATTGCAAGAGTGCAAACCAATGATGCAACACAAACATACAACCCCACCCATGGCATGGCATCCTCGGGAGTATGTAAGCGCATCCTTCTAGACAAGAAAATGAATATTTACTTTAATTTGGTAGAACTAGAACTACCTGATGCTTGATATATATGTGTATCAAAGAATTCGAAAGACTTATTCCATGAATACTGATTGATTAAGATTTTATTTTATTCTAGGATATTATCTCTAATGTTTGGAAGTGTTGTACACGCATCGAAACAAGCTTGACTCAAAGTAAACAGCTTGAAATGAAATTCTTGGAAAATCTCTTACCAATTGAAAGGTTCATGTAATTTTTACGGATGATAACTACATGGTTATCCTAACATCTTTGTGTAGTTTCTTTTAAGCCATACATGTCTATTCTTCATTCAAATCACATTACATATATCTTTTTGGAATTTTCTCATACCCGTAGAACACGGGTCAATTATATTATGGGATAATCATCTAGACATGTACTACGTAGTTAAGTTGTCACTTTTTCTTTAGTTATGTAGTATCTTTTTATTTTTATTTTGTATATACCCATTCCTTTTAATTTCGGTTTATGTGTGTATTTTGCGACCATTAACACACCATATATAGTTTTGTCATCACTTGAGTTGATGCAGATATATGTTTCCTATGTGTAGGCTTAATTTGCATGCAGGGAACATATTCATCTCATTATGTGATACGATAAGCCAAAACAGTGTTCTTTTTTGTTGATTCTATGGAATAGAATATTTAGTAAACTACTTAAACAACACAAAACAAATAAAAAATCTCATGATCAATGCAGACATATTCATAATAACCATAACAGTGGTTAGTTCCTCTGTTTTAAGTCAATCAAACAGGTCAAACCGGTAAACTTGAAAACTAGTTGTGGTCTTAAGATTGTTGGATGATAGCATAACTTGTATTAGAATGATAAGGTTTCTTCCTGAAATAACTTATCAAGTTTCAATATAATTCCCTCTTTGTGCCACATTAATTCCTCAAGAATTTCATCCTCGAGTGGTTCGAGTGGATTCGCAAAAGCCAGGCAGCAATTCACTCTGTCTAACTTGATCCAAATCTTCTTCAACGCGAAAGTACTCAAGTTGTGAACGATAAGTAAAATGTCAGATTCAAGGTATTTGTTATATCCCACGAAGAATTTAATAAAATCTAGTAGAGGATCGAATGTCCTGGGGCTTTTGCATTCAGCGAGAATAACATAGGATCTGATTAGTCTTAAGTAATGTAGACGCCTATAAGGCTCGCATAAATGAGGCTGATCTTCTAATGAAAACAAAATGTAGGGAAGGTCTGCTATATTATTGGTTCTCAAAGACTTAGCAACACCACACCTTTCAGAAAATGGTAGAGTGGTTGCACATTTAATGGATCTAGCTGTAAGATCGTTCTCTAACATTGTCTCCCATAATGGAGCTTCGCCGTACAGTATAGCCTATGTACAGAAGTATACATAAACCATTATGATTTTCTTAGGTTGATAAAATAATGAAGTAGAAAGATTTAGCGTTCATATAGCAACTTTGTGAAATGTTTACCTTACCCATCATGTACTCTGCATTCATATTTCCAGCTCGAACACATCTACTAAGTAAGCCGTTAATATGAAGGTGCTGTTCAGGACGGTTCATCATCAGATTTTGAAACTTAATAACTCTCAAGATGTTTGGTTCAGTTGCAACATTTCTTAATTCTTTACATCTACATACAAATCCATAGAAAAAGAATGATATCTTGTTAGCCAAAAGCAATGTGCCTTAACAATATATATGACATGAATACAGCGCTAGATACATATAACACAACAAAAATACTTACGTTGCTGAGACACTAACCCAGTCTTTCAAGTCACCGCTTGAAGTAACCAAAAAGGTTATGATGTTGTTCAACAGTTCTGCAGGTAACATTGACATTTCTGCCTTCTTAGCTGTTACTGGAAAGATCATTGTATCGTCAAACATCATAACGAAAATGTAACAAATCCTGCATCAAGGGTAATAAGGTAAGTTTCGTATTATAGTTTTATAAATATCCAAGTTTGGGTTGTATTTTTCCGGTCGTAAATATAGATAGTTTTTTTTTTGGTTTTATTTTAGTCATTATGTTGAGTATTATTTTCTCTCAACTGTATGTGTTCTTGGTGTAACAATTGTTTGTGAATTGTTAGTCTTTGTATTTCGATTCTTGGTGATATTAAGCGTTTGCATAATGTGACAATAAAAAGTGGGGGTTGGCTGGATTAATACTTGAATTTGTGATTGTTTTGTAAAATTAACACATGAATACATTGCTAGTAGATACATATAACACAACAGAAATACTTACGTAGCTATGACACTCGCCCAGTCTTTTAAGTCGCTTGAAATAACCAAAAAGGTTATGATTGTGTTCAAGAGTCCTGGAAGTAAATTTGACATTTGTGCCATCTTAGCTGTTCCTTGAAAGACCATTCTACATCAAATATCATAACAGGAAGTATGAATAATAGTGCTTGATCATAGTATGATACAGATTGGGGTTGAAGAGCAAAACCACTGCCATCTTATGTGTTCATGAAACAATTTTATAATTATGAAATGAATTAGTGCTTTAAAATTTCTAATGATATCCTTTCTTAGAAAAATTTCTAATGTCGTGGGTTCACACACATCAAAATAGGATTCATACACCTCCTAATTTTTTATTTTATTTATTTTTTAATTTTTATAATTTTGTGTTTATTATAAAACAGTGAAATAAAAGGAACAAAGTTTGATAAGTTAAAAGTTTTAAAATACAAAAAATACGGAGCATAAAACCATAAAAAAAAATGTCTTTGTTTTGTTAATAAAATCAGTAAAACTACTGAAAAAAATATAAAGTCAAAATAGTAGAAGACAAAATATACGAACAAAAAAATATTAAAAGCTGCTTTATCCTATCTATACAGAATATAAGGGTGGAAGTAGTAGGTGGTGTACAAACCCTATTACCTTGAGTTTTTTGTTGAGTGATGTTAAAACAAGATATACTTGAAATAGCGCATGCATTTAGCTAGACATTTAGGTGTGATGGTTTGCAATCAATAACTAATGAGTTTGACAATTATGTGAAATGTAAATAGGTATGATTGATCTAAAACTCATCCCTTTGTTTATGTTGGTAATCAAACAAACGAAATAAATAACAAATTTGATAAACGAAACGGAAGTTTTATTCAAATTACAAGATTAAATACAAAGAAAAATTGCTAAGTATAAAATTACAATTCAAATGTACTAAATTTAATTCAAAAGATATAGATAACACTAATATCATTGATCCCTATTTATAGGAAACCAATGAGCAAAAAATATTACTAAATCTTGAACCAACTCAAACTAGGAAACAAACCAAATTTACGAAACAAACCCTTATAGTTTAAGTCACATTCTAACAATTTCCTCAGTGACTTGAACTCATTCACATGTTCCAAATCAAATTTCAAATTTAAAATTTTAAATGCTAGAGATACTAGCTTAATAAAATCAAATTCTAAAAACAATCCAAACCAAAACCGATCCAAAACAAACGTCGATGACTTCAAAACGAACAATCAAACGTTAACCGACAAATTCGAAAAGTGAACCAAACAAAACCAAATCAGCCCAAACGATCTTCAACAAAGACAATCAAATTCGGGCAACCAACTTCAAAAGCCCAACAAATGAAGATCCAAATTTTCAAACTCACAAATTTTCAAACGATCGATCAAAATTCAAACGACTATATCCAAGTCTTCAAACACCAAATCGATCTACAATTGGAATTTTTTGGTTCCTCGAAAGGTGAACATATGTGTATGGTGGGCTTCCTTTAATTCGTCCCTTCTCGGTTGAACTTAATCTCTTGTGGGCTATCGGTACCTTCATTCGGTTGCCCTTTCTGTGACGTCGAAATGAAGACATTGAGGATTGCTTGATTAAGTGTCTCAAGGCTTTCCCGATTTGGAGGAAAGTTTGGAGTTGGTGGGGTTTAGCCACTCTAACGTATTTCCCTTGCTTCTCTATTAAAGATGTTGCTCTCAAAAATATTGGATTTTCTAGTTGTGCCAAGATACATAAGGTTTTACAAAGGGGTTTTTCTTTGTGTGATATGGTCTTATGAAAGTGGCGAAATATAATGATCAATGCTCAACAAGAGACTGTCGATGGTGTCAAAAAGGAGGACATCTTCCCCTTTATGCAACGGATATCAAAAGATTGGATTTCGGCCCGATGCAACTCATTCGTTCCCAATTGGAACTGGGATTTCTAAGCCTTTTGAGATATTTTATAGTCTTGGTTTGGTGTTTGTCTTTGTTAGGAACGTGGTTGTTTGTCTACGGGTTTGCCCATTGTTATATTCGAATTGTTGTATCTTTTTTAGTGGTTTCCGTATCGGATCCACTCTTCTTGTGTTTAGAAATATCAGCCTTAAAAAAAAAGACCCACTTATTTGATAAGTATTACGGTCAAACTTTAAATTTATTATCCAATATCAAACAAATTAAAGTTAATAAATAACTTGACGAACCAGTATAAAAAACATTCCAAATATAAAAAATACAAAACAAATACTAATATGACAAAACAAAAATGATGTTATATATTCATAAGATGAATATAAAAAACATATTATGGCCCAATACAAACCAAGGTGCAAACCCAAGTTGAAGTAAGCTATCCAAAAGCCCAATTCCAAACAAATTAGAAAATTCAAATGTTAAACAAATTAAAGTTAATAAATAACTTGACGAACGAGTATAAAAAACAATCCAAATATAAAAAATACAAAACAAATACTAATATGACAAAACAAAAATGATGTTATATATTTATAAAAAACATATTTTGGCCCAATACAAACCAAGGTGCAAACCCAAGTTGAAATAAGCTATCCAAAAGCCCAATTCCAAACAAATTAGAAAATTCAAATGTTAACCCAAAATGTCAAAAGCCCAAATTTAGAAAATGTCGACAAACCATAATAAATCAAGTCGGCAACCGCAAATCGTTTCTTATACCAATCGAAAACAAAATATAACATATTCAATGGTCTTTAAATAAAAAACAGAATTGATTCTTTAGATACCAAAATCAAAAACAATCAAACTTAAAAAAAAAAAGAACGAACCTTTTCTTCTTTTTTTTTCATGGTTAAACGAACCTAGCGCTGATACTACTTGTCAGTAATCAAACGAATGAAACAAATAACAAATTCGATAAAACAAACGGAAGCTTTATTCAAATTACCAAACCAAATACAAATACAAATACAAATTCAAAAATACCAAATTATAATTCAAAAGATACAAAGAAAACTAATGTTATTGATCCCTATTTAAAGAAACCAATGACAAATATTACCAAGTCCTAAACCAACTCAAACTAGTAAACAAACCAAATTTAAAAAAAAAATGAAAAATAGACGAGAAAAAAATAACCTTTATAATTTAATAATTTAAGTCACTTTATAACAATTTATGCATTAGGGATGGGTTTTAATAATTAGTTTTGAGGATGGCGCAAGATCTTCCTAGAATGTTTGGGATTGAGTTTTTCATTTCCCTGTTGGGTTTTGAGAAAACCCATGTTCATATGTTACATTCCAAATTAAGCACCCCCGCCATAAGAAAAAACTTAAAGAGAATGGAAAAATAAAGAAACATATTAAAAATAGTATACAAATTTGAAAGCACATAACTACATGTACTCAATTGGTATATCATTTGTTCAAAAAAAAAATTGGTATATCATTGATTTTGACTTGATTAGAGTATTGACCCCTGAAATGCTCACTTTATTTTACAAGATGTTATTTCAACTCGATATTTTTGATCAATTGCAATAAAGAAAAGAAAGTAAGAAAATCTAATTAATGGACTACACATTTGAAAAGTTGTTTTTTCACATGTGTTGATTAGGAGATTAATTGCATTTGATAGCGAATGCAAAGATCTAAAGCAAAAATGGATATATACGTAAGATAAAAAACGATCGAATTTGATTGGCTCGATTTACATTGTAAACTTCTTAATCAGAAAAAAAAAATGTACAACAAAACTTACCAAAGTCGGTGAGTATGGATAATTAACTTAAAAAATAGAAGATTGGACGAGATTTCTTTACCTGATCGTAATTGATGAAAGCGGCAGCTGATTAGGGTTTTTCTAACGACAAAGTAGTTTTATTAGTAAGTTGTATATGTTTATAAAGAAAATTAGTTGACAAAGTAGCTGTAAACGTATATAAAAATGTACAATGACGCAGAAAATATATATTAAATTTACATAATTTGCTAAACTAAAATATTCTAACTACATTTTGTAACTTTTTAAAGGTGATTAAAGTACTAATAAAGTTTAGAACGAATTTCATAAATAGTTCCTGTGGTTTGTTGGGTTTTGCGATATCGTCCTTGTACTTTTTTAATGGGTCATATCCTTATGGTTTTAGTATGTTACGGGTTTTGTCCTTTTTCCTAACTCCGTTAGTTTTTTTCGTTATAGGTCTTCACTCCGTTAGTTTTTTTCAACGGGTCACCCAAAATACATCTTTGTGTTTTACCCGTTTCACACTATACATCACGATCCCAAAAATTTTGATGATACATCCTCCATTAGTCAAAGTTAACCAATATACATCCTCGGTAAAATAAGGACTAACGATGCAAATAATTAATCCATTATCTCCTAACGAGATAGAAATTATTTACACCGTTAGTCCTATGGGTTAATGTATTTGCACCGTTAATCCTTTTTTTAAATAAACTAAAAATGATGGTAAGTTAGGATTGAACCTTGGTCTGTCGCATAAAAAGTCAAAGCCCTAACCACTGGACTACAGGTCCAGTGGTGAAATACTACTCACAAATATTTATTTTAACCTTTTCTTAGAATTTATATGTTTTCTTACTTTTTATCCGATTCATTTACGTTTTATCCATTTTATCCGTTTATGTCCATTTTTCTCCGTTTTTGTAGGTTTTAACCCTTTTTTAAATGTTTTTATTCATTTTTTTTATGTTTTATCCATGTTTACGTTTTATCTATTTTTTACGTTTTCGTCGGGTTTTTTTATGTCTTCATCTTTTTTTACATTTTGTTTGTTTTTTTATGTGTTTCATATCTTTTTACGTTTCGTCCATTTTTATGTTATCATATACTTTTTACATTTTCGTTTTATTTGTTTTGTCAGTTTTCGTTTCGTTTGTTTTTACGTTTTTTCTTTTTTTACGTTTCGTCAGTTTTTACGTTTCATCCGTTTTTAATGTTTTCGTCCTTTTTTTAATGTTTTCGTCAAATTTTACGTTACCGTCCGTTTTTTACATTTTCGTCCGTTTTACGTTTTAAATCATTATTTTACTTTTCCATCCGTTTTTTAAGTTTTTGTCCATTTTTTTACGTTTTCATCCTTTTACCTTTTTGTCTGTTTTTTAATGTTTCCGTTTGTTTTTTTACCTTTTTTACTTAAAAAAAAAGGATAGAAAGGTTTGAAAACGGGGGAAAACGTATAAAAACGGACAAAAACGAAAGCAAAAAAAATGACGAAAACGTAAAAATAATGGTGAAAACTTAAATAAACGGACAAAAACTTAAAAAACGGAAGAAAACATAAAAAACGGTCATAAGTTTAAAAAAATGATGAAAAAGTAAAAAAACAAACGAAAACTAAAAAAACGAAAGAAAATGTAAAAAAGCATATGAAATTGTAAGAAAACGGACGAAAACGTAAAAACATATTTAAACGTAAAAACGGAGGAAAACGTAAAACATATGAAAATGTAAAAAGCATATGAAAGCGTAAAAATGGACTAAACGTAGAAAACGAATCGGAAGCGAAAAAAGCATATGAAAACCTAAAAATAATGAAAACGTAAAAAGCGGACGAGCATAAAAAGGCGAAAATGTAAAAAGGCGAAAACATAAAAACATACGAAAACAAAAAAAGAAAAAATGAGATGAAAACATAGAATAACGGAAGAAACGTAAAAGCGGATGAAAGCGTAAAACAATGGAATGAAACGTAAAAAGCATATGAAAACTTAAAAAGCGGACTATACGTAAAAATGGCGAAAACATAAAAAGCGGCGGCGTAAAAATGGACGAAAACAAAAACAAGAGACGAAAACATAAAAAGCAGATGAAATCGTAAAAATATGAAAGCGTGAAAATGGACGAAACGTAAAAAGCGGATGAAAGCGTAAAAAAGCGAACGAAAACGTAAAAGCGGATGAAAGCGTTAAAAGCGGACAATAACGTAAAAACAAAAAACGTGAAAAGTTGACTAAAGCGTAAAAGATGGACAAAGGCGTAAAAAGAAGATGAAACGTAAAAAAGCAGGGCGGAAACGTAAAAAGCGGACGAAAATGAACAAAAAGGACGAAACCTAAAAAAGAGACGAAAACGTAAAAAAACAGACGAAAATATACGAAACGGATAAAAACGTAAAAAACATCTCGGGATACCGAGTGGTTTAAAGGCTTGTTGCATGCGCTAAATGCAACCGTAATTCATACGAAAGTGAGTTACGTTTTGTGTTTGTGAGTTTTTCAAAGTGATTTTTAACCTAAAGTTTTTGCATTATGGACAATGCAATGCTTTAAGTTGAGAGGGATTGTTTTTCACTTAATTATTTACAACTCTTGCTTTATTTGCTTATTTATTTTTTATTTGTTTATTAGCTTTTTAGTTAATGTGTAGTTTTATTATTAAGTCTTAAATAAACCCATTAATCAATTATTTATTTCATAGAATTTAGCTTAATTAGTAATTGACTAAAATACACTGTTGGTCCCTAAACTTGCCCAAAAACATCACACTGAACCAAAACTTGCATTTTTAGTCGCTAGTAGTCCAAAGTATGCGTTTTATAGGCTAAACCAATCCCTTGACTCATAATGCCAAAGTCAACGTTAGTTTTCTGTTTTTATCTCGAGGGTATAATATACCATACACAATTATAACATGCCTTAGTTAAATCTAACCCAACCTTCAACCCTATTAGTACCAGCAACACACAATTATCGTAAATAACAGGAATATACATTGAACCCTAAATACAAGCAACACACATTCTACCCAAAGTAAAAAAACAATAATGGCACAAAACGATAAGGGGAAGGCTATGTTGAGTTCGTTGAGGAAAGAAGATTGCCCAAATGAAAAGGGTTTGAGTGTTAAGAAGGAGAAGGAAGAGGCTGACATCGGGTTATTAAAGGTTAACGATTTGGAAAAAAAAAAGGATTAAAAACCTGGAAACTTTGTTTAAATATCTTAAGGAAATGAAGGAAATGAAGGAAAAGGATAATAGGGAGAGTTGTGGGCTAGGTAAGTGTATGTTTAGATGATAGGAAACTTTGTAATAGTTGTGAACATGAAATCGATCAATAAAAAATTGGGTTCTTATTGTAACTAATAGTGTTTGGTTGTGCATTGGTAAAAATGTTTGATTTAGGAAGTAAAAATCGCTTTCATTTGGAAAAAGTCTGTTTGAGATGATTTTCGTCTGCATTTGAGATGACTTTCAGTGTTTTCTTTTGGATTATGGCGATAGAATTTGTTGTGCATTGTGGCGATAGAGAATTCATTGTGCATTTCTTAATAGGTTTGATTTACAAGTCAAACCACAATATTAAGTTACAATTTGTGCCATTTCATAAACTTGTTTGACTTGGGTAAGTCAAAATTCAAGATGTTACAATTTGAGGCATTGGGCGTGTTCGGTCCCATCTGTCAACACAAACACCATACCAATTTCTTCCTAAACAATACACCATTGTCAATACATTATGATTTAGTGCTAAAGCATTTGCATTTTCAACACATATTTATAAACCACTGGCTATGGTTTTGCTGATACAAGGGGGTGTTTGGTTTTGCTGATACAAGGTTTGTTGATACAAGGAGATGTTTGGTTTTGCTGATACTAATTAGAAACAATACACCCAACATCACAATACAAGAACAGATTAAATACATAAAACTTAGATAATATTTCATCATTCATATAGTTGGTTACAAGAATAGAAACAAGTAGATCAAACCATGACCAACAACCGAACAAAAGATCCAATTTGCATACCCTTTTAATGACCTATTAATCCAAAACTAGCACCAAAAGACCCCATTTATCTACCCCATGAAATACCCAAAATTCATCATTATGCTCAACCATATTCTTAACATAACCTTCATGGATACGAATACCTTCATCGGTTTCACCAAAAATCTTTATGAATCGAACAAGTAGGTCGGTGTGCATGTCCTGGCTTTCCTCACCGTCAAACTGTCAAGAGCTATATCCGTGTTCCCAAAGCTTCATTCTCTTCAATCGGCTCCCATGCTTGATGATGCCCTTTCGGATGATCAATGCACTCACGAACTAGCTTTTTCAAAACCCTTCTTGCGACCTCTTCCCAAATCACACCGCCATACGATCATTTAAGTTGGATGAACCAAGAATCTCCATGAGTTCATTCAAAATAAGGAAATCTTCCATTGGAAAATGTGTGTGTGTGTGAAAAAAGTGGTGGATGGGTTTATTGGTTCGTGTGCACAAGTAAATAGCGTTTGGGTTGCCATGGTCATACTTAAAACTCCCGCCCAATAATCACTTTAAAATACATAATTGGTCCCTCAATTTTCCAATTTACGTATACTACAATTTAGTTGAAGATTGAACAACACAAAATGGAAGTTTGACTTTCGAATGCTAAATGGAAGTTTGACTTTCGAATGTCAAACTTGCGTCACCAACAATACGCACAACCAACAACATATGAAGAAGCTAAATTTAACCAAACCATATACACAAATACCAAAATACTTTATGCAATATGAATTGTCATAGGGTATTCAACCCATACATAAACTACAACCACTAAAAGAACTCTACTATGGCTGTGAGGGAAGCTCGGTAAAGTTTCAACAGCTTCATAGCCAACTCCCAGTTCATCTTGATATTTTCATACCCATCATCACTCAAATCGCTGCCCCTGATATAGATTATCTTTAGCAACGGGGAACACGCTAGTATAAACTTTATTAAAGTTAATTCATTCTCTGATCTAGGAAAAGATTGAAACACCACACTCTTTAGCTGGCCATGCCTCATTGTGTTTCTATCTAAATCTAATGAATTTTTTTCCAAAGGTAGAACACTAAGTGTGTATGCAGCCTGCAAAATGAAATAGTATTGAGATACAGAAACATGACAATTTAAGAATGTTTATTTGATACATATGCATTATAGTATTATACTTACTCTGGTTTCTAGCATTTGAAAATTTGGAGATCCATGAAATTTTAATGATGAATGATACCATAATACTATTCTCAAAATCCACTCCGGTTAGCTTAAGATTCTTGAGGGATACAAAGGGCACAGGAACATTCATCCCGGAATAACTTCTGCCATCAACTACAAACATATCGACTTTTCGTAAGTTTTAAAGATTAAATTTCATTAATGCTAGACATTACTTTAACATTCTATAATTTGAAGTCTAAAACTCAAATTAGTCTTACCGTGCAATCTCGAAAATCCAATGTAAGGGTCTCAAGTTTTGGAAGACTTGTCGGTGAAAGATATTGGATGTTGTGATTGTCGTCACATGGCTCCAAACACCGAATGATGATATAACTTCTTCATATTCCTAAGTCTTGCAATTTACAATAGTCTCATCTCGTTTGTAGTAGCACCATTGATTTTAAGAAACTCAAGTAATGGACAACGAGCAATAAACTCCCAAAATGTCTTGCTTTGAAAATTGATGAACACAATTCTAAGCTCAATATATTTGGAAAACTACTAAAAATAACAAAGTGGGAAAAGTACAATAATGAAGTTCGGATGTTTCAACTCCATACGAGAGTAAAGTTGGGTTGGCAACGTAAGTGGTTCACCATACCAGTTTCTAATTGTCAGCTCCTCAATTCCTCCCCGAGCCAAAATCAAAACCCAATCATGAATCTCTTCATAATTCAAGTCTTATATTTCACACACCATTTTGGGCTCTATGGAGAAAACAAGCCTTCTTATGGGACCTTTAAGCTGAAATAAGAGTCTAGTAATAAAAGAACTCTCATCAACTATGACATCGGTGAGCAAAGTCCACTTAAACCTCCGGTTTCTAGCTAAAGTAGCGTTTCACACCGATTCTTTTATTGTGCAAACGATTCAAAATGTTTGTGATCACTATATCCGGCATGTTGCTAATACAATATGTCAATTCGGTGATAACATTAGCTCAAACGACATGGTATTGTTGGAATTTGGGTTGGTTTTTAGTTCGAAATGAGGATTTAGATACGGATTTTGATTTTCGAGTTGATGGTCGGATAAATGTGTTATTATGATTAGTAAATGTATTTGTTGGGTGGGTTTATTGGTTCACGTGTAAAAATACTAGTGTATCGGGGAAAAAGCGGCTAGTTGCATAGTTATAATCACATTTGGTCCCTAGTGTTGAGGTTGAGTTAGATTTAACTAAGACATGTTAAAATTGTGTATGGTCTATTATACCCTCGAGATAAAACAAAAACTAACATTGACTTTGACATTATGGGTCAAGGGACCTGTTTAGCCTATAAAACGATACTTTGGACTATTGGCGACTAAAATGCAAGTTTCGATCCAGTGTGATGTTTTTGGCCAAGTTTAGGGACCAACAATGTATTTTAGTCTTAGTAATTTAGTTATTAAGATTTAAAACCAAAACTTTTATTGATCAGTGATCACCCCAAAACTTAAATTAAAACCTTATACTCCTCGTGGATACGATACCCAATTGACCTATCTAGTATAAGGTAATTAGGGTTATTTTTTATTGGTACAACGAGCCTATCAAATTTTATGAGGATAAAAAAAAAAGGAAAAAAGGGGGGGGGATAAAACGTAAAAGAAACGGATAAAAAGTAAGAAAATATATAAATTCTAAGAAAAGATTAAAAGAAATATTTGTGAGTAGTATTTCACCACTGCACGTGTAGTCCAGTGGTTGGGGCTTTGATTTTTTAGTCAACATACCAAGGTTCGATCCTAGCTTACCCCAATTTTTAGTTTATTTAGGAAAAGGACTAATGGTGCAAATACCGTTAACTCGGAGGACTAACGGTGTAAATATTTTCTATCTCCGTAGGAGATAACGGTGAATTATTTGCATCGTTAGTCCTTATTTTAACCGGGATGTATATTGGTTAACTTTGACTAACGGGATGTATCTTTCAAAAATTTTGAGATAGTGATGTATAGTGTGAAATGGGGTAAACCATAGGTATATATTTTGGGTTTACACTAATAATAATAATAATAATAATAATAATAATAATAATAATAATAATAATAATAATAATAATAATAATAATAATAATAAGGTAGTGCATTTTTGACATTTACTTGTTAAAATATACAAAATTAATGGAGTTAGGATATTTAGCAAAAGAAACTAACGGAGTTAGGTAAAAGGACAAGACGCAGTAACATACTAAATCCATAAGGATATGACCCGTTGTAAAAAAGTAGGGACTTTATTTGCAAAACCCAACAAACCACAATGACTATTTATGTACTTCACTCTAAAGTCTATGAACACTATTTTGTGGTTCACAAATGTATATATAGTCCAATATCTTTGACATATTATGTGTCAACCATATTGTTGTGTTTGACTATCTCACGAGCTTTTGATAAACGGAAAATTAGTAAAATAGACACACGGTACCACAAGATATCACTTTATGGACCACGACTCTTGACATTGAAAATAGAGCAGTTCTTGCGATTTTCTTGGGCCAACCGGGCTGTAGTGTGTTCGACAAATCTATGACACAAGACGTATTTTGACAGATTTGTCGTGTATTATGAGTATTGTTTTTAGAACTTTTTATATATTTTGGGCAACTGTATTTATACACGAGGAAATTTTACTGTGGCGGTGCTTATATATTTTTATCGGCAGCACTAACTAAACCACATCAATCATATCATCACATGGATTCCCCACAACTACACAATTAACCTCCATACCATCTTCAAAGCAATCGACTTCAAACCCCAATGAATCTTTTAAAGTCATAGTTCCACCACTGAAAACATCCAAAAAGCAGTAACTGGGTTCATGATGATAATTCGCCTTAACATAACACAGTTCCCCATTAACCTTGACAATGCACCACCTTCACCATACGGAACCGATTGAACACCATAAATTTCATCCTTCAAATCGAAACCCAATAACTCACCACCAGTTGTTTCCCAGTAAGCAACTCCACCCACATAAATCCATTGCTCCTACATCTGATTCATGCAAATCGACACAGATGGTTTCAAATATGTCAAAATACACAATTGGTCCTTGAATACACGGATGGTGATCTTCCGGCGATCTCATCAATCAGGTTGAAATCGATTCCATCAATTTGTTTTAGCTTTATCTCAATAATAAGTATTTTGAAATAAAGCACATGCTTATAAAACAATGGCTTATTTTTACCTCAAAATAAGCATATAAATAGAGTTAGCATAGTTGTTAGACCTGTATAAGTCTAGTTAAACCCACCTACAAAGAAGCGACTTGCAACCTGACTTGTCAGTAGAACTGAATCGGACCTGACGTGTATGTCATTGACCATGTTGGACTGAGTCCAGTTGACTCGTCACTCGTTCAAGTCAGAAAAATGATGAAGGGGGAATGGATTTTGTTAAAATGTATATAGGAACAATAAACTAAAAAAATGGACTAGAAGCATATTCAACTATATGAGATGTAGACCTGAGCTCGTATTTAGTGCCCTCCATCATTTTTCTTGACTTCCCTACAAAAAAAGGATAAGAGGCTTACGAAAACTCATTATTTAGCAATCTCAGACACCACCTATGTTGTAAAAATCAATATTTTTTGTTTAGGGATTATCAGTGATGTATAGTATCGTGTATGGGACCGTTCTTATATGTTTTGGGCTCTATTTTATGTGATGGATATGAATTTACTCTATGTTGTACAAGTTTTGATATGGGTGGTGGTAATTGTGTTTAGGCTACTGGAAAAGCGATACCACTAGCTGCTGAATTTGTGGGACAGGTGTCAGCAAAAGAGGCTGGCGGTCTTGTGGTTGATATGATTCGACAGAAGAAGATGGCGGGACGGGCACTTTTATTTGTTGGTCCTCATGGTACGGGTAAAACCGCACTTGCTCTTGGTATCTCCCAAGAGCTTGGTACTAAGGTATGTCGTTTATATACAAGATGAGGATGACTATATACGAAATGGCATTCTAACTTCTAGAACACAAATTGGAACACCCACTTAGAATAATTTATGAATGGAAGTAATTGGTTTTGATTTAAGTTTTACCTTGGCAGGTCGGTCCAGTTACATTTCAAACAAAATATCAGCCATATCTCGTCTGAAAAAGCATAAAAGCGGTTAAAAATGATCGACCGAGGAAACAGAAAAGAAAGACGGTTGAGTTATAACTAATTCAGTCTCATTATTTTGTAGGTTTCGTGTATTTTGAGCTGCTGGTCTTGCTGGTGAACAAAGGGTCGGTCAATTATTAGTTGGTCAAACAATTAGGCGAATCAAAAGAATCCAAAAAAGGAGGTAACAAATTCTTTATACTAAACTAATTCTTTTAAGTTCTTTCAGGCTTAATAGGTATTGCATCTGTTTGCTTCATCGGTCCATAGATTGCGTTACTCACCTAATAATTACTCTATTTTTGACGGTACAGGTTGTTAATATGGACCCAAAGATCAACATGGTGGGGGAGCTTGGTCGCCATATATGGATTGCGGGTAACATATTGAGCGGCTGATTTCTGGGAAGGAGAATAGCTGAAACGTTGGTGTAGCTCTAAGAGATTAGCCCCCAATGCTTCAATGGTAGCTGCTGAAGTACATACTTCTTGCTGATTGTCTCTTTACAAATTTTATTTCTTTTAAAACAATTGTTGCTCTGGTGAATTTGGCGAATTTGATATATCGGTTTACAGGGTGTTTCAGCGATGTGGTTGAATGTTATGATTTGGTGACTCTGTTTACTTTTGGCAAAGCCGTTGGGACCAGTTCTTTTTGAAATGCAGTTTCGCAAACACATAATCTGTTTTGAAAATGCAATCATAGACACCGTTAATGATTTACTGTATATTGGCGTTGAAGATTAACTGTCATTGTTTTCTTGTAGGGGTGGTTAACCAGAATGATTTTCCTGGGAGGGAGGAGAGGTTTGTTATGGAAACGGAAAGTGATGGTGAGGATTCGTTTAATACAATGGTTTTGGATGAAGAGAGAACGAGGAGGAAAGATCCGTCGAATTATTTCAAGTATTATGAAGGTGGATGGAGTATTACTCATGATCATTACTTCGCTGTAAGCTTGCTTGCTTGCTTGCCTATTTAGAGTTTATATATTTTTTTCCATTTTTAGACAAATACAAGTAGTTGGATTTTGGAGTGTTAAGATGCGAAAAAAAAAAACAAAAACTATCCACTTTAGCGAAGTGTGAGATAACATGCCTATTATGTTATGATACATAAGTACATACACAGTTTTGACTTTTGAGGGTGTTTGAGATTGCTTATTTGAATTTTTGAGTAAAATTAGCTGTTTCGAAAAAGCTGTTTCAAGTTGGCTATTTGAAACTGTTTACAAGTTCTGATAATAAACAATCACAAACACATGTCATGAAATATGACTTTCCACATTGCTGATTATACTTCGATATGTCATCAAGTAGCATACGTTACTTTCTCAAGTATCTGACACAAGTCATTGGTAAATAATTAAATGGAGCACTTTTACTAACTTTAATGACTAAGTAATGACATGAAAGTATACTTACAATGCAAAACTTGGATATAAGTTTAATGATTTTTACAGTAGAATATTTTTTATTTGAAACTTTTTTTAGTAGATATTTAACGTTGAAACTTTGTGATAAAATGCGCTTTGGCTGAGTTGGTTGTTGGCATCAAGAATTTTTTAGTTTGCACATAAGAATTGAAAAATGAAAGGTGGCATAACATAGTGATTAGTGACAAACTCACTTTGTTTTCTAATTTTATGCAGTCTAATGGACAGTTCTCGGCATGAGCTTCAGTAGCAAGTATCGCGTGTTGAGGCTTGAAGGATACGTGAAATGTGCGGGCATAGTTCTAATATGACCTAATTGCCTAACCTTTATGTAAGTATCTATTGCCAAATTGGTTACTTGATTCTCACATTAGCGCTTATGCTACGTTTGCTTACCATTTCTAATTTTAGAAATGACGTCACGGAGTTACCATACTAAACAAGTACTGTCATAGTGGTTTATTTATTTTTATTGTTTACTTCAAAATATTCCATATTCCTTACACTTATCAAATACGTAATTGAAAACAGTGTCACGTTGAACATATACTTAACATATTTAAGCATTTTAAAATCTTATCTGTTCATTTTTTTCAGAACAATGGCAAATGACATCAACTTCAGCTACTCATATTTACAATAGGTCGAGTGTGTCTATCATGCTATTGAGAGAAATTTCAGGACAAGTGAAAGTGTGGTAAGTTTTTCTATCATCTTATTTTGTTTAGTCACACAATCAGGTTTTATTGCTTTTGACATAACCTTTTATCTTGATATTAAGCCTACATGAGTAGGTTGTTAGATCACAAGGTCGAAACGTTTTTATTAGGTGAAAAACTGGTAAAACTTGCATTTTTACAATAACTATAATAATAATTAGGGAGTGTTTGGATCCGCTTATATCGAGTGCTTAATAGCTTATTGTATCCACCAAAAGCTACTAAGAACTTTGAGGGTGTTACGGTTTGCAAAGATGATTGAAATGATTTATATTTGAGATAACTACAATAACTTCTAACCTAAAAAGACGTGCAGTGACTGGACGGAACTAGAGGTGTTTTTTTTCTTCTGAAATTTGTAAATCTGATGTCATCTCAGTTTACGTACAATGGAAGATATGACAGAAATGAACTTTCAACTTGCCCCGCATTAACAACCCGTTGACGCTGCAAACGGCAAAAAAAAGGTCTATTGACGCTCAATTGCGAGAAGGATGGAAAACCAGCAAATCAAACAAGAAATGTCGCACACAAAATAGGCCTTGGAAAGATTACCTTAGATTTCCTTACAAGGTAAGTACATATCATAATATTTATATACACTTCGATAGTTTTCACGTCACGTTAAATGACCTTTTGCTAAAAGGGGAGTGGCATAAAAGGGTTGAAAGTCTTTCAAAGCCATTCTTCACCAGAGAACCTTATAAATAATTTTAATCAAATTTTTAGATAGATATTGTAACAGCGTTATTTACCCTGCGTAAAATTTATAAGCTGATTTTATTAAAGGCAGACAATATAGTTTGTGATTGATTTGGAATTGAAATGTGATTTCTTTTGTAGGCTTTGTTTGACGCAAATGGAGATTGGACCATTTACTGAATCGAGCTAGCACCCACTCTCTCGATCAGCCCGTGTTGGCAACATTTGAATGTATGGTTTGTGGTCGTATTCGTTTGATTTATAGTTTTATGTGTGAAGGGTCTGAAGTATTTTTGTAAACATGAACTAATACAATGGAACTATCTAGCTTGAGTCATAATGTAATCGTCTACTTCAAACGCTGATTAAAAATTTGCAAAACCTCCGCCGCTAATACAATGGAACTATATATAGTCGATGTCGTTTATGATTATGTTTGTTTAAGGTTTTATTAAGGTTACGGAAACCAGAGAAAGTGGGAACCACGGTTACCTTATGGTACATTGATGTTTCCGTCGTTATGTGGTTCCTGCTAATATTTTACATGTATGTGCAACAACTTGAATAAGCTAAATAGGCACCATTATTCTTTTTGCAGCCGTATATAAACGCTAAAGCTACAGCTTATGGGTTTAGAGAGAGGTTGAAGGCTGATAATGTTTTCCCCAGCAAGTCATTGGCTGCACAGCTTGCTCCGGTAGGCGCTTTCAAAAAGCCTACGGTGACTGATCTACTTGATTAATAGCAGCTCCCATATTAGAATGCTACATCAATAAAACCGTTTGAAAAGTAAGCTTTTATTAATGTGGGAATATATGTATTACTTTTTTTTATACATTAGGAACTTTAGGATTCGTTAAATGTGAAACCTGGAAACTTGCATTGTACTTATTGCTGGCGATTTTTGGGGTCATATTCCTATTGTAGTATGGGGTAGTAAACTTATGTGATCAGAAGGAAGATAATCGTTACGCTGCTCTAATTTGAGCTTTTGTGCCATTGTACATGATTCTGAGATATTTCGCGGCAGGATGTTTGAATACAAATATATCGCCAATTTGCTAAACTTGCCAATTGATTAGTTTTTATCTAATTTCATGCTGGTTTTTGATATTTTGAAATGTGTTTGCAGCCAGAAGGGACACTTAAAAGGGATGCTACTTCAACGTGTAGTGAAACACTTTGTAATCCAAGGAGGTGACTCCGATAATCATTCGATAATTGAGGATTGGACTTCTAGAGAGAAGCACTACGATTAGCTCGAGAAAGGTTTCTCTAAACTCTACACCAACCATCTTTTTGAGACTAAATTACAACCACTGATCTAACCACTGATGTTATCATATCTTAATAATCGATCATTATTATTTTATATTTACGTGTTTTTACGTGTTTTTCGACCGATGACTTGCCGACGTGACCACTAAAATGATCTAATCACCGATTTAACGTATGCGATTATGTGTAATAGAGTGATCACTCATGTTATTGTATCTATTAAGGGGTGTTTGTTTTGGCTTGTATACCAGGTTTATATCTTATTTGGTTTTCGACATGCTTCATAAGCTCACTTTTGTCTCATTTTGAAATTTTCACTTATACAAGCTTATCATGTCAAAATAAGCTCATATAAGCGAAAAGTTTCGAATAAACCACAAAAGTGACCTTATGAAACATAAGCTCAAAACCAAATCGCCATAAGCTCGCTATATAGTCGAAACAAACACCCTTAATATGTTAATTCCACGATTGTGATGGGTTTTAGATGTAAGTCACTTAATTTCTTACTATCTCGATCATGACGCGATTTTTCCGATTTTCTTGGATGTGTTTTTAGGCCGTTAATTGTGAGCGATTATGTTTATTCGATTATGCAAGTAAAGGTAGTCATATTATTAAAAAGTCGTGAGGGTATTTGCGGGCGGCTTTAGATCTAAAATACAAACTAGGATATCGGGATGTATATGTTTGAGAGTTGAAGATCATTCTTGTATCTTTGCATAGCCTTGATAGATCTTTGTGACTTTTTAACTGCAACTTGTATGTATTTGACGTTAAGTATTGTTTTGAAGTGATGTTTTGCACTTTTATTGGCTATATCATCTTGTTGATCTCGTCTTGAGCTACTGGAACAAACTATCGGACCAATAGTGTGTCAAAATATTAAAATAATTGTAAGTAACTCCTACGCTTGTATATTTATTTATATTTACACTATGCAAATTGTATTTTGAAAGAAAATGGGTTTCCTTTTGCATTGCATGTGAAGGTGGGGTGAGAAGTTAACTAGCGGTGGTAACACGATGACTAGCAGTGGAAACAAATAAAGCTAGTAGTGGTAAAGTAGCGATGGTCGAGTAGTTAACTAACAAAGGGTAAAAGTTAACACTAGCGGTGGTAACTAGCGAACTAGCGATGGTTTCGAGAAGCGTGGCGGTGGTTACCAAAATATACTAGCGGTGGAAACGTCAACCTAGTAGTGGTAAGAAACGCAAGCGGTGGAAAAGAGATAACTAGCAATGGAAAGAACATGCTAGCGGTGGTATCAAGTCATGATAGCGTTGGTCGAGTAAAGCAAGCGGTGGTAACCCGAATTGTAGCAAGAGCGAGAATGACTAGCGGCGGAATGTCTAAGTCAGACATCAAGTTTTGACGAGAGTGGTGCTACTTAATGCCCCAAAGGTAATAGTAAAAGGTCACCATTACATTTAAGGATTAATAAAATATACAATGGAGTATTCTTGTGGCGCAAAAGTACTACCTATGCATCGATTGGATACGTTGTGCGTGATCATGAACTATAACTAATTTTAACTTACTTTTTCATGCATCAATGTTGACTTACATTTTAACCTTTTGTTTCTTCATTTGATTTTGTAGGATGAGTTGCTATGGGGAGCTGCTTGGATGTACAAGGCAACAAACAACAAGTTTTATTCGGATTACCTAGGTAGAAACGGTGACGCCCTTGGTGGGACCGGTTGCTCCATGACTGAGTTCGGTTAGGATGTTAAGTATGCCGGTGTTCAGACCCTTGTCGCTAAGGTCATACACCTTTTATATTACCAATAGTTTGGTTGATCAACTAAGTGGGTGTTTGAGATTGCTTATTTAAGTGCTTATTTATAAACATTTTGAGCATTTGGATTAAACTAGTAAATAAGCATGTTGTTACGTGTTTAAATTATTAAGCGTATAAGAATATAGGGATGTTTGGGAATTAAAATAGACGTTCCAAACATCCCCTATATTCTTATACAATCGATTTTCAATAAAGTGGTTGATTATTTACCAAGGAATTTTTAACTTTTGTTTTGATTATTAGGATTTTGTGAATTTGTTTTGGATTATTGTTAGGTAGAGCCAGTAAAGATGAGTTGTATCACATAGATGATTATGCTTAGATATCTCGTTTAAGTTGGGTAAAATAATATAATAGTGGAAAAAAAATATGAAATAAGCAGGAATCATAATAGTGGAAAAAAACAATTTTGTTTTGTAATATGAGCGCATTTTCATAGTCAAACAATTTAACATAGACTATTCTATATGGGATCTCTGGGGGTATTCTTTGTTGGGATCTAAATGCGATACGGTTTTGGAGTATAGAATAGTCATGTTAAATTGTTAACCGTGAAAATGCACTTCATATTACAAAAAAATATTTTACGATCCCGAATGGTGCGGTGGTCGGGCATCGATAACGCCACTGCGTGTCGTTCGGGGTCGAAAACTTCCTTTCTTGACAAGTTTTATAACACCCTGCGCGGTGAACCTAATCGTTGTAGTGTAGTAATTAGGGTAAGCCACGGGTATTGATATCGTTCTGGGGAATAGGAATCTTAGTGAGAAGTTATTACTGCTAAGGTTGAGGTTGAGGAAGATTATTTTTGTATTTTATATTTTTATGAAATTGAAAGGTACGAATCTCGGGTATTGGATTGTGGGGGAGGTTGGTATTTCTACCGATTACTCTACTATTATCTAATTATCTAAACTAAGGTTGTGGGAGTCTATGTCTAATTTATGTGTACTTGTCGATAGTTTAAAGATGTGTTTACTTAGGTTTCTACTCCTTAATTATCTCCTATTGATGGTTGAGTTGTCGCGTCCTTATTCTTAGATTGCGTTGTGTGTCTAAAGTTGTAGGGTATCGTTTCTCCCAACTCTTTGAACTTACCAAAGGGTCTCGTCTACAAAACCCACTGGGATGATAAACTCTTACTCTAAGGCACTCTTGGATGGTTTAGCCTCGACTACTCGGTGTCATCGATTCTAAGGTTCACAAAGATGAATCAAGCATTAAGTACACAACGAATGACCTATTGCACTACTAGATCATTAATCAACTAAAATAAGAAACAACCAATCAATATTCAATAATTAAATTTCATACTTCCTAACCAAACACACAAATAAATTAGCGGACATGGAGAACATGCAAGCATACACACAAATAATCAAAGACGTAATTGAATTGATGAAGTGAATACTTATCTTGATGTAAAATATGGTTTAGAACCCTAAAATCTTGTCTGAGACACCTTGGGTTCGGTTTAGGTTTTCACTCCAAAAGACTCTTGAAAGTGAAAATTCGGATTCTATATATAAGATTACATATGCGAGTCGTGTCGCCGTCATTAGGGTTTCGTCTTGGCGCGTTAACCTGCGGCGGCGTCACCTTATCTCTGTGTGCCGTCCTCTTGACTTCGGCGCCGTGCTGGTCACATCTAGGTCGTCCGAGTTGCGACGGTCTACTCCTTTAAAGCCCGCGCGTCTCTTGAAAATCGAGTTTTGTTTCGACCCATCACAAAATCCTACGACGGCGCAGCGATGCCGATCGCTTATTCGGCGACTTTGAGTGTCTCGATTTTGACTTTGGCCATTTTCTTCAGTATATTCGCGCCTTTTCGTCCAAATAAGTGCCATTCCAAGATTTTGCCTGAGAGACCTAAAAGTGAAAAGGCGATATTAAGCGATAACGGATACAAAGTGATCAAATAAGGGCTAAACGACCCCTCAAAATGGTACCTTTTAAAACCTTATCAAATATCCCTACACTTGGTATTTGCTTGTCCTCAAGCAAATGTGCTTTTAATGAATTAATTTATAAGTTAGGGTCATGAAGCATTGATTCAAACGGTCCACAACACATATAAGCCCATAAAAGTCATAACAAAGACGGAAATTACATACTAGCACCTCACATGGGGTGTTTGGATACTCACATCTCTCGGGTGTATATATGAAATATAACAAATAGGAAATGGAAGATAAACACTCATTAACCGGTCCTAGTACATAGATTACCATAGGCTTGAGAATAGATCAAATCTCCATCGCTTTGGCGTAAGCACCTAGGAAAGACTATCAAAGAGGTCTTTAAAGGGTTGTAATATTAGGCTTACGGTAGGAAATAAAGGGTTTGGTGGGATAGGCTATTTAGTGGTGGCAAGTCAAAAATCTCTATGTTACAAGCATCTGAAGAATGGCGTTCTAAGTCAAGACTCGACACTCTAAAACTCTAGGCAGCGAAATAAACAAACATAAATTTAAAGGATAGATGTAGGATGGTAGCCCGTATATATATATATATATATATATATATATATATATATATATATATATATATATTTTACTTTTTTTCATACACTCTTACTCTACCATCCTCTACGGTAACATCAAAATGATAGGGATTTATAGGCACATCCCTACACTTGAGTTTTATTACTCTAACACTAATTTGACCGAATTGAAAAGATCAAAACACTTGGGGTACATTATTTTGCAAACAAAGGAATTTGAATTTAACGTTTCCTTCCGGCATTTCACAAACTTTAACTTTTCCCATGAATCCCAATCGTCCCAAAGCGTATACAAGAGGATATGACTCGACTTAGCAACTCATGCAAGCAACGGATAATTGAACTAAGGGTTTGGGTGATAACAATAATGCACTAAAAGTGAGTGTATATAGGGTAGGCTAAAGGCGATTTGGGTGTATATTTGGGGTGGGGTGTAAACAATGCTCTTCGTTGATATTCCTAAAACCGAAACATCACGAGAACTGCGAAAAGGATAGGCTCGAGGGGTTAACTAGGGTATCGTGTACTAAAGATGAGTACAACGCAAAGGGTGTGGGGAATTACTCAACCGATGTGGAAGAAGTAATTATATTACGGTATCAAACAAGGGTTTATCCTAATGCCTCTTATCATTTAGTTATTCCTAACTACACAAGTGTAGCCTCACTTGCGATCTCGAAATGCATCACAAAACAAGTTCTAGAATCTAATATACTACTGGTTTACACTCTAAGCATTGAAGATGAATGCTTTAATTCCTACTAATCTAAAGGTGATCCTCGCATTTTGGGTGGAATTTAAGTGGTAAAGGGTTTTGTGCTAGTCATGCAACTTCCTATCCGTGAGGCGCTTTTGTTAAGACTAATGGCCCACCCTATATGTCATGAAAAATTTTAAATTTGGTGCCAAAATTACCCTAACCGACATTTTCTCATGGTTTATTACACAACACAATTGGACAAAGCAAATAGTCGAGGATAAACATAGTTTCAAAGTTCCGTTTTATTTTCCCTCCTACACTTAAACCGAACATTGTCCCCAATGTTCCCGAAATATCAAAGTTATGATAATGGAAGGTAATTAAAACGAAAAACTAATACTCCACGATTAGCTCGGTAGGATCCGTGTAAAGTGGTGGTTAAATCCTTTTCAAGAAGAATTATTGTTTGAAAACTCCTTCCAATCTTATGTAACTTCTTCTTGACAAACTAAACACGCACACTTGAAGAAAACAAACGAAACATTCGCGTAAAATCGGTAATAATATATATAAGACTCGATTTAAACTAGGATATAATGCTTGTGGAATGGATGTTTACGAATTTCTAAGAAAATTAAGACACGGAAAATTCCAAAAATTTATAAGTAGCTCGAAAAGAAAAAATAATCGATGTTTTACTCCTTCCCGTCGCCGGGTTGCAATCTGGCCGCCGTCGGTTATCTGACAAAAAGCGTGCGATTTTACGGAAAAAATTACGGAAAATTAACATCTTTAGAATGGAAAAATTCGCAAAAACATTCATTATGACTCGATACAAGCATTTGACTCGAACAAACAAACATATATATCTTTTAGTTAATTGTTATTCTCATGTTTACGTTTCTTTTGAAAGCGTGTGTAATCCTCCCTACACTTATCCCTTATGTAAAATACCTTTATATGCAATTAAGGCGAGGTTAAAAACAAAATAAAGCATTTTACAAATTTAAACATGAGGATAAACAATTAATAAAAGATATATGACACACAAATAAAATGAAAAACAAATACACATGGGTTGCCTCCCGAAGCGCTTGTTTTTGTTCGAGCCACGAGCTTGACTCTACCCTTATTTAACGGATAAAGGGAGGTTTTCCTATACTTAAGCTTAAGTGCGGGTGATAGTAGCGATACACACCCTTAGGGTGGAAATTTGCTACGTGAGGAGAGGGTGATGGGTGATTTATATGCTCAAAGGAGTGTGCTCCATTCATTATAACCTTACCTAAGTCTATTGGTGTAGCGGTGAATCAAATATCTCTCTTAAAATGGATCATCTTATCAACTTCAAAAGATTCTTAGTTAAGTATCCATCTTGACCTAATAAACCCGGTTTAAACCCATAATGTTTCTTCTTATCAACCATGAATGGGTGATATAAGTGTGTAAGGTCATGGGTTACTCCTATATTAGCTTCCACTCTACATGGCCTAGAATCTACCACCTTTATCAAGCAACTACCGGATCATTTATTTTGATGGGTAGATTGGGCCTAATTAAATTCCAAGATTCACATCTAAAGGCGGAAAATTGGGTAAGGTTTTGGTTGAGGCTCCGGTTCATCAAAATTAGGAACTTCCCTAGGAATAAGAGAGGTCATGACAACAAGCATCTAAACCTACATTCTCTAGTGGCGTTTGGTCCAAAGGTTCTATATCAATCGGGTTCCTATAGTCTCTTCTACTTCTCCGGGTAAGTTATAGGCGATGTGTGTTCCTCAGTGATGGTAGGGCTTGTGGACTTGGGTTTCCACCTCATTCTCCATTATATCTAGATCTCCTAAAAGTTCATGTGTTTTAGTATGATCTAACCCAAATACACTCCTAAGTATCTCAAATCCTTCTTTAGCCATTTCAAATTCTTGGTCCGATTCATAAGAATCATTCTCAAAAATTTGATCACTATGTTCTATTTGCCTAAAGGATTCCTCACATGTGTCATATGTTTTGAAATCTATCCCACGCATGCAACTAGGCAATTCAACTATAACCATTTCACAATCTTGTTCGGGTTTAGGTTCCATGTTCTTAAAAACTATGTCTTTTTGATCATGGTGCCTAAGATCATTCAATTGATGGTTTATGCATAGGAGGCTTTTACGAAAAATTCTCGAGATGGTGTCACTAAAAGGAGTTGATCCCGACAACGATTGTTGAATAGAAGCCACAAGTACATAATATATCAAATCCATCCAACCTTACACCCATCTCCTTTTGGATATCTCTAAGTTCACTCACAAATTCATTAGAAAAATTAAACCAAACCAATCTGCGAAATTCAACTGTTCCTCATTTGTTAATGATGCAAATGCAATTTCACTTGCCATAGCGACAAATGAAAAGGGTTTCTGAACACAAACACAAAGAAGGGGATAGACTACAAGGAAGCTAATAAAAGAAAAATTTACTTGATAGGAATCAAGCAAAGAAACCTAAGCGAGTGGACTACTAACTAGCTATTCTATTCCCGACAGCGCCCAAAAACTTGATAACGCTTCTGCACGCGTCGTTCGGGGTCAAGAAACTTCCTTTTCTTGAGCAAGTTTTATACACCTAGGCGATGAACCTAATCGTTGTAGTGTAGTAATTAGGGTAAGCCACGGGTATTGATATCGTTCTCTGGGGAATAGGAATGCTAGTGAGAAGTTACTACGCTAAGGTTGAGGTTGAGGAAGATTATTTTTGTATTTTTATATTTCTATGAAATTGAAATGTACGAATCTCGGGTATTGGATTGGGGGGTTGGTATTTCTACGATTACTCTACTATTATCTAATTATCTAAACTAAGGTTGTGGGAGTCTATGTCTAATTTATGTGTACTTGTATGATAGTTTAAAGATGTGTTTACTTAGGTTTTACTACTCCTTAATTATCTCCTATTGATGGTTGAGTTGTCACGTCCTTATTCTTAGTTGCGTTGTGTGTCTAAATTTGTAGGGTGTCGTTTCTCCAACTCTTTGAACTTACCAAAGGGTCTCGTCTACAAAACCCACTAGAGATGATAAACTCTTACTCTAAGGCACTCTTCGGATGGTTTAGCCTCGACTACTCGGTAATCATATTCTAAGGTTCACAAAGATGAATCAAGCATTAAGTACACAACGAATGACCTATTGCACTACTAGATCATTAATCAACTAAAATAAGAAACAACCAATCAATATTCAATAATTAAGTTTCATACTTCCTTAGCAAACACACAAATAAATTAGCGGGACATGGAGAACATGCAAGCATACACAAAATAATCAAAGACATAATTGAATTGATGAAGTAAATACTTATCTTGATGTAAAATAGGGTTTAGAACCCTAAAATATCATACAAGACACCTTAGGTTCGGTTTTAGGTTTTCACTCCAAAAGACTCTTCAAACCGAAATATTGGATTCTATATATAAGATTACATATGCGACGGCGTCACTTATGTTTCGTGGCGCCGTCGTGTCGCCGTCATTAGGGTTCGTCTTGGCGCGTTAACCTTGCGGCGCGTCACCTTATGCTGTGGCCGTCCTCTTCGACTTCGGCGCCGTCTGGGTCACATCTAGGCCGTGCGAGTTGCGACGGTCTACTCCTTTAAAGCCCGCCGCGTCTTGAAAATCTGAGTTTGTCTTGACCGTCACAAAATCCTCTGACGGCGTCGCGATTAAGCGATGGCCGTCGCGCTGCATTCAGCAGACTTTGAGTGTCTCGATTTTGACTTTGGCCATTTTCTTCAGTATATTCGCGCCTTTTCGTCCAAATAAGTGTCATTCCATTTTGCCTTGAGAGACCTAAAAGTGAAAAGGAACGATATTAAGCAATAACGGATACAAAGTGATCAAATAAGGGCTAAAGCGACCCTCAAAATGGTACCTTTTAAAACCTTATCACATCCTTAGAAGAAGGGTGGAGTCATATAAAGTGAAATATAGCTATTTTTAGATAGAAGGTGGTTATGTTGATACGTCTTTACACTTGTTATGATATTTTATTTTCAAGGCAGACATAATTGTATATTGTATAACGATGAAAACTCGGGTTGGCATCTCCATACCATCTCCAGGATGTTGTGTTGTTTATTATAACGTTGAGCATGTTGACCTTCTTTCATTTTGTATATTGGCTGATATATTCTTTGTTCCCAACCGCAATATTGTTTCGTGGTTGTTCTTATCATCATAAATAAATACCCTTTCGTCTAATTATTTCGTTAATTAATTTATGTCTTGTTTTTCTTAGTGAATGTCGAGGCCAGCATTGGAAGCAATTGGACACAAAGCCCATGGTCTGTTCACGAGCCATCTTTGTGTTGTGATCGCTCGAGTAAGCATCTTTACTGAAATCTAAAGTATCTCTCCTTGCGGTTACATTAACAGTTCCCTTAACAGACCTCTATTAAATGGATCGTGTGCACATCCTGCTCTCTCTGTAGAAAATAAAAGAGTGCAGTTTCATTTAAATTTCACCAAAAAACCCATTTGCAGAAATTTAAAGAGCAAATATTGATTTGCAACCACTGATATATGGAAGGTTACATAAGTTCGTAGAAAAAAGTCTGTAATTTGATTCACTTTTAAGAGTCTCCATATAATGATCACAAGCTTTTCTTTAACACAGCTTCATAGCTACATCCTAATTTGAAGCCACTTAATTCACTTGATCATGCTACTAGTATTTTAATTTATGATTTATATAGCTTAATCATGGGCTGTTGGTGATTTGAAGCGATATGTTTAAATTGCTTAAAATAGGTGACTAAGGTGATGGCTAGGATGGCATCGGCCGGATGTTATGTGTGTTGGTTCCAAATCGTCAGATAAAATTCTCGGGCATCATCGGTGCGTGTATTTAAGATTTGTTTTAGTTAAGAAGCTTATTAGAATATTAGCGATTACATTTAATCTATCTTGGAGTGTTTTAGAGGTGATCATGTATTTGAGTGGCCACATTAGGAAATGTACATAAAGCGCACAAGAGGATTGCATTTCATGAGGATGATCAAGAAAATCTTTACAAACTTGTACAAGTATGTACACTTCTCACGTTTTGAGCTTGACTATCGACATTCACTATTTATAAACTTCAACTGAGTTTTATTCTTTGCGGGATAAAGCAACCACGGAAATCGGGGACTTGGTATCGAGGCTCATCCAAGGAAAGTAGCGGTGCACTTTCAAGGTAAAAAAACGTCATTCGGTGATAGTGATAGGAAGGAATCATATCCGAAGATGACCATTTGATGGAACTAGGACACTCTCCTTGTGTCAATGATATTTTTGTGATATTATCAAGCAATGGAATTTACTTAAGTAATACTTTAGAAGGCGAATTATATGATGTATGAGAATAAACACAAAACTCAAGCTCAATATTATTAATGAAATAATCTGAGTGATCTAGACTTATCACTAGGGTTACACCTTGAAGCTTTCGTAGGTAATATTGTAATGTAATACGTACCTAAGACAATAACCTAGGATCTCCTTTTATACAACAAGGAGTCCTTTACAAGATAAGTATAAAGTTAACATAATAGAATATCACACAATCTATTCTATACTTATCTAGATCGTTTAACCTTATCATAAAGCGATAGCGGTGGTAATAAAGAACTTGCGGTGGGAATCGTTTCCACCGCTAGTGTTAAACCAAGCGATGTAAACCACAACTATCCGTGGTAGATTATTCCCAACAATCCTCCCAAACTTATGATTTCTCTGCAAATCAATAAGTTTCTTCAATATGCATTAACTTCAAGGATTTGGGGAATTTAATCAAACACTTCACTTCTTTTCTCTTAGCTTTTGTATAGCTTTTGAACATTGATCTTGAATCCTTTGTAATAATGCTCGACCTTCTCATTATCTTCATTGACTCTTATGTGTAAGCTTAACATTCTTGTAAGAGCTCGACTCTAAGTGGATATTCTTTCTCGACAAGCATGAAAAGTATTCTCCATTAGGCGTAGAGACATGATGAACTTCACATGAATCATAATAAAACCATTTTGTACCAAGACATGTGAACAAGGTTTTCCGTGAGTCATCATCGACATTTGGTTCAAAAGCCTTCTAAGATTTACCCATAACTCATCTCCTTTGTATCTTTGAGATCTTGACCATTAAACCTTTCTTGAACTAATGTCCATTGTTTATTAAGGTCATCTCATCAAAAAGCTTTAATAAGATCTTCAAATGTTATGAAAGATGAAGTTTCTCCTCCCACCTTGTAATCTTCCATGTTGAAGCAAGATTGCTAGCGATGTAAACTTCCCAATCAATGATAGGATGTCGAATTTGTAGTGGTTACGGATAAAATCTCATCTTCAATCACAATCATTTGATCATTTGATCTTTAGTGAACTTCTCGGTAGGAATCTCCTTCCGATGAGACTTTGTATGATCTTCATCAACCTTAGTCTTCTTAATAGTTTGAGAATCAACGACTTTGGCCTTTCTCTTCAATCTAGGAAATATTCTTTCTTCTTCTTGAACCCATTGGAATAAAGATTTATCTTGTTTCACGGTTACGTAGTAAGCCTTTCAACTTGATCATCGGACATTCCTTTAAATTGATGCCTTTTCTAGTTACCAACATGACAACAATAAGTCTTCATATATGCAAGTATTTGTGCCTTGGTTGGTTGTCTTTGTTTCTTCCGATTCTTCTTGGTAGGCGATTACATTATCAAGTGCTTGATTGTTCTTCATTATGATAAAATCCTTCAACCGAAATTCTTTTTGTTCCTCGATTAAGGATGCATCAACAACTAGGTCAATTGCCTTTTCTTGATTTGGATTATTAGCTACCGAGCGAATATCTTCTTGATGGGAACATAGCTAAACTCGGAGCCTTTTCTTTCATAATTGTAGGTTGAGCGGTGGAAATTGAATCGGTATCTTCCATTCTCATCCAATCTTTTAGCTTCAAGAAGCTTGCAACTTCTAGTTCTTGCAATCTTTTCTTTTCGACCTTTCTCGGCAATTTGATCTTGATATCTTCTCGGCAAATTCTCTATCAAGATCAATCGACCTTTTCTTTTCTTTGAAGTTTTACCTTTAGGTTGTTGTACATCTTCCATAGCCGCTTTACCTTTATCATCTTCAATTTATCAAATTCTTCACTTGCGGTGGCAATATTTGGCTCTGCGGTGGAAATAAAATCGATGGTAAAATCGGTGCGGTTTGGAAAATGTCTTGATCTTCAAGTTGCAAAATGTCTTGATCTTCAAGTTGCTCTCCATGAGTTTCGACTTCTTTTGCTCCTTTACTTGTATCTCCTTCATCTTCAAAATCAATTTTCCTTCCCTCGGTGTCGAACTGTTTTCCTCCCTGTTTGGAGGAATTTCCCAAATCTTGATCAGGTTGAATCACCATTAGAAGGTGAGGATGAAGATGAAATCACCATCTTTGCATTACACTGCACGTGCGTTTTCAACCTCGCATCTCTTCCTTTAAGGTGCGAATCTACATCTTTAATAATTGAACATCCTTGGCATGGTTCTTCTTAATAGAGCCAAGTCTTTTGTAGAAACTCAACTGCTTTGCTAATTTGGTACACAAAACCATCAATTCCATTTGGTTGCCAGGCCTCGGCACTTCCAACTGTGTTACTGTTGGGAGAGGTGAATCATGGGGCAAAGGTCCGGTTCCTCCATAGTAGGACTAGGTGGAAGTCTAGAACTACCTTTGCTTGTTCCTAGACCAAAGGTTCAAAAACTTGTTGTGTTGTCATGAGAGGTTAGTTGTTTTGACCTTCTCTCATGGGTTCTTAAGCGGTGGTGTATAATCAATGTTAGGAACATTAATTATGGGTGTGTTTTGTTCGGTGGATATTTTAGCAAGCATTTGGGGTAGGAGAGGTGTAAAAATCATATTGCCATCTTTATTCAAATTTTGAAAACCTTAGGCTTTAGGCAATGATTTGATAAGCGGTAGTGTGAGGTTGCGGTTGAAATTCATTAAGCGACTTACTGAAACCTTGGATACATTAAAAATTTGGTTTTACTTTGTACATTGCCTTTCATACTTGTAAAATATAATTTGACCAATTGAAAATCCTATCAGTAACAAGACAAACCAAAGGATAAGCCATGGTTGAACTAAATTGCTCATAAGATGTTTTCTTAGGACTAAGGCAATGTAACAAAGTATGAATCAAAAATCTCCATTGGGGACAAAAACCACTCTTTTTGAAAGTAGCCTTTTTGTCAGTGGTATCATACCCCATGGATGATAAAGTATCATGAATTTCAGACATAGGTAATGTGATGAGACCATTGAGATCATCCAAGTGAAGTACTCTTCCTCAAGGATGCCTCAGTAACATCAATGGTTACCCCATCTACAGTGGCTCTGAGAGCATCCACTTTGTTTCATGTGCATCTACAATTTCAAGTGTTATGGGTGAGCATAAGTCCAAAGCTGTTTGATTTGAGAGATATAGATTGTGGGTTTGAAAAGCAAAGCATACCTTATGTGAGTGGTATGAAGAAAATCCACAATCGATGAAAAGAGACCACTCTTCTCGTTAGACTTTTGTAGGTAGGCCACTAGGTTGTGCTCATCTGCAAAGTTCAAAGATGCCATAGAAACTTTTGATGAAAAATATTATTATGTCGGTGAGAATTGAAAGAGCGACTAGCCAATTGAAAAGAAAGATATATAGGGTTAGGGTTTATAATTATTGCGCAAGTAAAATTATCTTTAGAAAGTATTTATAATTTGGAAGAAGATAATTTGCCAAATTTTAACCCTATATATATGACAATTAGTGGTTACTTTCAACGGCTAGTAAAAATAAATTCGACACAATCGGTTGTAACGGCTAGAACAACGGTGGTAAAATAACATTGTCGGTGGAAGCGTGAACTAGCGATGGTAATTTTTCACAAAATTTCAAAAGCGATGGAAAATAAAATCATTAGAAAACAATCTGCTCCCATTATAGTTTTTAGCAAACTATCGACTATCAACGGATTTGATATGTCTTTACCATGAGCCGTTTGCTATGGACTAGCCAACTCTTAATCATAAAGAATATGGTGAGTTGATAACCATATAGTTTTGGTAAACTATCAACCATAAGCGGATTTGTCAAGTCTTTACCGATGGCCGTTTGCTCGGACTAGTTGATTCTTATGTGTATTAGACATGGTGAATCAATAACCATTTGATGTGTATCTCGGATATACACCTTTTAACTCAACTCCTCATCAAACTTGATATACAAACTCATACAAGATGAGAATAACCAACTTGGTATATACCAAAGTTACCTTTAACCAAACTATTTCCCAAGCAAAATATCTTCCAAAGTCAACTCAATAATATCTATATTTACTCCTTTACCTACCAAAATAAGAAAAGGTAAATATCTTCATTAAATAACCCTTCAACCGACTTTGTCTATATAAGGAGACTTGGCTTAAGGTAAACTTAATCAACTTTCATTCAAACACAATAACCCCAAAACCATAAGCATGAGCAATCCCACCAACACAATCAACATCTCTTGACTCGGAAGAAGAGTATGTAATCGAATCGAATCATCTTGATGTATCGGGATGGTTTGGATACTTTCCACGAGGTAGGTCTTCATCCAAAAGATATACCAAGGAAGCGCTAGCGGCTTCTGACTAAGCACAAAATCTCTTGAGTTCTACTCCGATGCATCGGATGATGATGATGCAAATGATGAAACCTATTCCATGGCTAAGGAGTTGCCAAAAGCTCTTTCAATAGCCTGAAACAACTATCTCAATATGAAGCGGATATCCAATCCAACAAGACACGCAATGCTACCAAAACCTCCTCCACAGATTCTTGGGCTTCCATGTCCAATAATGCAATCCACCTTTGAGAACAAGAGAAAGAGAACCCAGAAGAATAAACATGAGTATGTGGGCAAGGGCAAGAGACCAATGGAATAGCTGAAGTCAGATGAAGAATATGCTAGGTTTCAGTCTTTTGTGTTTAGTTTTACTAGGAGTACTTGTAGGATCGATATATTATTGTGTTGATGATTCGGGTGGTCTTGGATGATCAAAATACATGTTAGCCATTAGAGAGAGAAAGTATAGATAGGGAGATTTCTTGGTAGAGACTTGGTTCACAAAAGTTGTAAGGTTAGATTGAAAAGCTCCACCCTTCCATGGATGGAAGGGTATTTATCTTACACAATACACGACCTCTATCGGCTGTGGATCGGTGTCTGATGGGTAAAGACCGTCCTTCCTCCACGGTATTACACTAGACTAAGCTACGCTACAAATTAACTAATAAACTAACAAATTACGTAACTAATGATATGTCTGAGCTAACTTATGCTAGATAATACTTGGGGTGACCGACACTTCACTATGGAATTTTCTAATTCTAACAATCTCCCAAGGAGGTCACCCCATGTTTTAAATTTGAATCCTAGCATTCTATTTTAACTTAGGTCTTGAGCTCGTGACTTGAATTCTTCATTCCATAATCTTTGTGCTTTAGCAATTTATTAGATATTGGATTTTTATGTTGTTTGATGATTCGGGTGGTCTAGGATTGTGATTAAATAAGAAAGCCATTTTAGATAGATGAAGAGAGTTGAGAGGAGGTTCTTGAAAGAGTTGCTTAAACAAATGTAAGTTAGATTCAAAAGCCACACCCTTCCATGGATGGAAGGGGTATTTATACTACAAACAAAGCGACCTCCTAACGGCTGTGGATCGGTGCTCGATGAGTAAAGACCCGTCCTTCCTCCACGGTGTTGCCTAAACTAAACTACGCTACAAACTAACTAATAAACTACTAAAATAATGTAAACAACGACAAATCTACAAGCTAACATATGCTAGACCATTATTGGGGTGACCGACTCTTTAACATGGAATTTTCAATTCCTAACAATCTCCCCCCTAAGGGAGGTCACCCCATGAAATACATTTTTGCTTCCTAGCATTCTATCTTTGACTTCGTTCTGGAGCTCGTAGACTTGAATTCTTCAATTTATGCAATCTTTGTGCTTTTGTAGCGATTCTTCAAAGTCCTTGATTTGTACTTTTAAGTGGAGGCCTTTAAGCGATCCATCTTTGATGATCTTGAGCTTTCATTGAGATCATCGACCGATGAATCTGGATCACCCTTTATTGTGTTGCCATCATGTGAAGTTGTGACTTTTGGACCAGAGCATGCTCACACTTTTGAATCATGACATCTTTCCATCGAGTGGCGGAAGCCTTCGGTTCATGATATTTGCGGCGTGACGAAGCATAGTATGAAATATCGAGCCGGTTATGTAGATATGCACCGGTCATGATTTCTTCAAATTAAGTGTGGATCTTGTGAGCATGCTGACTTTGGATTGACTCCTCAATTCGATCATTACAACCGTCAAATGTACTTGCAAACAACGATTAGCAATAGCGCGCACGAAAGTGTCTTTGATCACTTCGTTGAATTGAGTACACGACCCACGGTTCCCAGTTGATCGATTACAAATCTTTTGTGATCGGTGGGATTCCTAAGAATCTCCTTGACGGGGTTTCGCAATTTGTTCTAGGCGTTCTCAAACCGAACGTCTCAAAGAAGACAACACGGGTGAGTGAACCCGACAAATTGAGATTCAGCGATTGATGAAAATGATTTGAAAAACAATCGCGTATTGCTTGAAGAAAGAGTTTTGCAATCTGACGAAGGTTTTATGAGAAAGATCAATTTTCAATCAAAATACTTTTGTATTAGAGAATGAGTACACATTCGACGTGCTAGCGAAAAGAAGAGATTCGCGCATCGAGCGGTTTTCTAAAAGTATTTTTTCAATCGGAGATACTTTTGAATTTGAAATGAATACACATTCGACGTGCTAGAGAAAGAAGGTTTGCACATCGAGCAGTTTTCCAAAAGTATTCGTCAATTCCATTCTGGACCAAGGTTGATTCAAGATTGAATCGCCCCATTGTTTCTATCCGGTTGTCACAGAATGATCTTTAGAAAAGATCTCACATGTCACCTACCAAGAGCTTGTTTGATGTTGGCTCTGAAGTTTCCATCTTCATCGTGAATACTTTTACATATCACTCGGATGTTACGGCAATACCACAAGGATAATCGTGGGACTCTTAATATATTTACTTTCCACATTGTGTGATGCATCCTTACTTTCCACATCGTGAATACTTTTACATATCACTCGGATATTGTGGATGATCTCTTGGCTCTAGACTCGATTGTGCATATTTGGTTCTGTCTTGGGAGACTAGGGAGAGGTCTCCTTCTTCAATATCAACAATCTCAAGAGAAAGTCGATGGATTATGTCGGTTCCCGTGAGAATGAAACAAGCCCTTTTAAGAAGAACTTGAGTAGCTTGGGAAGTTTAGTGCGATGCATCCTTTGGGTCCATGATGTCTTGTCTTCAATACCGGTGTTACCTTAGTAAACACCGGTAGCATATGTATTGAACCGATTCTTGCCCTAAGGTTGAATTATTGGAGGCTATTTCTTTTCACCCTTTTCATATTCATTTCTTTTCATTCTTCAACCCCTTGGTGCTTACAGAGACTTCATAACTAGAACCTTGTTGGGTTTATTCCGATTACTAGCTCATCTCGATCCCTCTTCCCATTTCTCATTTCTCCTTTTTCATCATACCTAAGGACTCTACACTATCTAGTGGATTGTCCACAGGTAGATCCGTCTGCAGTTACGGCGGATCATGGGAGCGAATACCTAACCTAACCATCCTTATAACACCATGCATAAAGTAAATTGGTGGGTCTTTTGGTATTGTTCTTTCCTTCATGAAACCAATCGAAAAATCATTTGGAAAAACAATCAAAGGTACTTGTGATACGAGATCAAAGCATTTTGTACCTTAATAGTTTTGATCATTTAGAAAATGCTCCCCTCAACATGTGCGTATGATATTGAAATTGTTTGGCACATGGAGGCAAGAGTTCTTTGAAATAATTTCATGATCACAATTTTCATAGAAAAAGCCATTTGATTTTCTTGGTAAATTCTCCCTCAATATGTGCGTAGGATATTTGAAATCATTTTATCACATAGAGGAAGAGTTCTTTTGAAGCACATTTACGATCACGAAACCATTAAGAAAACCATTTGATAACTCAATCAAGGTACTTTATAAATAACTTTAAAAGTTTTGTACCTCGATAGTTATGTGCTCCTCTCAAAATGTGCTTGAGATTGAAAGCGTTTAGCACATATGAGAGCGACCTACACAATTAAATCAAAGCGATCACCTTTATCAAATTTCATTATTAAATCACAAATTCTCCCGATCAAAATATCAAACCCTTTGAGATTTTGGATCCCAAGTAATTTAATTAGGTTTAGAAAACATGGGAGAAAATGTGGCCTTGTTTAAATACTCATCGGTTTTGGATAAATCCTCCTCCTCAACATGTGCATTATGTATATTGAAATCGTTTGGCACATGGAGGCGGGAGTGCCTTTAAAGGACTAAGACCAATTCCATTTAAAGCAGTTTGAGATTTAAATCACGATCTCTACCCGATCGAAATATCAAACCATTTGAGATTTGTGATCCCAATGATTAAATCATTTAGAAAAATTTGGGGAAAGGCATGGCAAGATTCAATTTTGAAGATGACGAGATAAGGACCATTTAAGACATTAAAGATTGTTAGTGTCGGTATGATAGTTTTAAGAGATCTTTTAAGTAAAACAAAACAATTTCACAATCAAACAAGAACAGAAAAAATTTCATTTTGAAAGACCTTGATTCTTAAGAAAAAATCATACCATGAAATAACATTAAATCTTTAGATCACCACTTATTTTGTACAATCCGGACTTTTATGAAGCAATATTGTTTGAAAATAATTTATTTTAAATCACTCTCCCCCTCAATCGATGACCGAAGTCGATAATTGAGTGACTTAAGTTTGGATAAAATGAAGTCCGGTGATTTTCAAAATTTAGTCCAATATATTTTCAAAACAACATTTTCCATTTTCAAAACAATTTAATTCAATTTACTCAAAATTGTTTAAAATGGTATCCTGCATAAAGTCGTTAGGTGGATGAGAAGCTTGTTTTTGTTGTTGTAGGGTTTGGAAGAAAAACCATCTGCAGATGCGGTGAGACTTCTTCTTCGTTGCATTTTGAATGCCAAGCGAGGTCAAATTAAGCTCCGTTTCTTCAATCACTTAGAAGAAAACCATCTCGCGATCACGATGAGACCTCTTATGTTGCATTTATGCCAATTCTCCATAGAAGTCCAATTAAGCTCCGTTTCTTCATTTGTCAACCCAAGAAATAGTTACCATTTCCTTCGGCATCCAATCATCTTCAATTGTGGGATCCGGATCGGGAACATTCTTATAACCAATATACTGCATCGTTAGTGAAAACACATCTGAGATATATGGTGGTGACATCACCCAAGCGATGTCGACTAATAAAAGTCAATGCAACATATCAATCGGACCATTTAAATGTATGGGAAAAATGTGTTCATCAAACTCTAATAATCTAATCCTAGCTATCATATCCTAGGCACCTAGTCCTTGACATAGGTTAACATCATTTTAATTAAGCATATTAGGATAATTAAGAAAGCTCGTTAGAAGATCTGATTTGAAAACATTCTTCCCTCAACCAATAACTCATTTTGAAAAGATTGAAAGTCTTTGAAGTCATTGATTGAGTTTTAAATTGTGAAAGTTGAACCTGATTGATTTTCAAGCAACTCATTTCCACCAATTTTTTGAACAACAAATATTTTTACGAAGAATTTTAGGCGGAAAAACATTTGTGTAGGAACAACAGTCCTTCGACATACTTTCCTCAGATTGTTTTAGGATAAGTGCACGAAATATTTGAAAAATTGTTTAGCGCAACACTTTCCTTCCTTGAAAAACGGGTTGCTATCAGAAATAATAGCAAGCCATGGTTTTAAGCACGGGTCACAGTCTGAAGTAACTGCAAGCCATTTTTTTTGAGACATGTTAAGAAAAGAATATTTACACCTCCTGCTCGAACTTCATCTAAAGTCCCGTGCCATTATTGAATGACATTTCTAAGACCGTAGATGTTATCGATACCGGAAGACATGTCTTTGAAAACAATATTTTTGGTATTTTTAAATTTTCGATTTTATGGGTTTTGTTTGTTTTATATTTTTCTATTTTGTTTCTTTGGTTTTATAATTTTGTATTTGGTTTTGATAAATATATACAAGGATAGAATAGATGATATAGTTAAAGAAGATGATGATCTGAGTGCAGAGATAAGGATATCGAAACGACCCGTTGAAGAAGATAGAAGTCATCATCTCTTAAACATTCACCACCAAGCTTTCGAGGCTCTGAATTGAGAGAATTGAACCATCCGAAAGTGAGACTCAGCGACTTCCCCCAAACCAAGATCCATTAGATGAGCTGATTCAAAGCTTTCTTTCAAGCTTGCCTTGGCAGTGCAGAGTGCACCATTATCATAAATCATTGCTCCTTTTAAGAGCGATAATCGAGATTCTCCGTTCGGGGTTATATAATCAAGGCGAACAATAGCAAAGTATCATCCCACGATAAATAATCTTCTCAAATTTCTTTTCATCGAAGTGCAGGCGAACCATTCCAAAAGGTGTCAAGAAAACAATTCCTCAAGTAGTTGAATTGATGCGGTCGGTCTCTTTGTATAATGCTCAAGAACTCTCCCGAATACACATCATGAGGGTAATGAAGAACAACTCCCCAATGTTCACATCTTTCGTCACGATGAATGTGTATGAAGCTCAAGAACCAGTACACTGTTAGGAATTAGAAAATTCCGGTATTGAAGAGTCGGTCACCCCAATTATTATTTAGCATAAGTTAGCTAAATGAACTAATCGTCGATTACTTATTTATGTTGTTATGTAGTTAGTCGATGGCGTAAAATAGTTTAGTGCAACACCGTGGAGGAAGGACGGGTCTTTACCCACTTGTATCCACGATCCACGTGCCGTCGGAGGTCGTTTAGTTTGTAACCTATAAATACCCTCACCTTGCAAGGTAGGGTTGGATGTTCTTTGGTAATCTAATATTCCACAAGTTTCTCTTACTAGAATGTCCCATCTTTCTCTCTCTAAAACCATCTATGTGCTCATTGTGTTAATGTTATGATGTGTATGTGAAATCCAATATCTTACAATTGGTATCGAGCCAGTTAGATCATATCTTGCACATCTTTGGATTTCTAGTGGTTTTTAGGTGGTTTTGAGTTTGAAAAGTTTAGTGGTTTTGCATCATTTGGTTGATTTCTTGTGTTAAAGTTTGAATTTTGTTAGTACTTTTATGTTTAGAATCATCACAAGTGTTTAGGTTTTCATTGGTAAGCTTGAATCATCTTGGTTGGGTTGTTTTGGATTGAAAAGTGATGTTTATATGGTTTTCATGCTAGCGACTTAGCTCACGGTTTATTTTTCTTCATAGCGACTTGCTTTACAAAATTGTAGCGAGTTACGCTTTAAACCTAGCGAGTTAGATCTAGCGAGTTAAAGCACAAGTAGTGGACTCTCCACTACGAGTAGCGACAGTGGTAGCGACTTGGTCCGTAGTGAGTTGCTCTTTAGCGACTTGTATCTCTAGCGACTTGTGTAGCTTAATTGTCGCCAAATTTTGCTAGCGACTTGAGTCGTAGCGAGTTACTATAGCGACTTACACTCGGCTAGCGACTTGGCACGCTAGCGACTTAGTAGTGTGGCGAATTAAGTATTGGCGACTTGGTGTAGTATCTTCTAGCGGCTTGGGATTATTACTACTTTGTTGGTAGCGAGTTAGTTCTAAAACACTAGAGACTTGGGGAGTAATTCATAATAAAACAATGTCTGTCATCACGGATCCTTTAATCACCAAAGTACTTGCTCTCTATGACACAGCACAAAATAGTGAAGCAGAATGCTTATCTGAATGCCATACACTTAATGATTCAGTATCGATTAATCAGAACAACTCAAATAAGTCACTCTTAATGTCTGCACATGATGCTAAGAATATGGAATGCACCAAGAGCGTTTCAACATCTCGATCACTTCTCAAATTACTCTTATCTACAACCATGGATCGAGCGAGTTGTGCCATCCTTCGCCGGATTTTCCCACTTTAACAAGAACTGCCTTGATTAACTTAGAACGGTCGAGGTTTCAAATTACCAAAGAAAAGATCTCAACCGATGATTCTCATGTCGCCTCCAAACCATCTTCAACCAATTTCACCCACTATCCGGAAGAATACTCCTCGTTTTGATAATATCATGACCGGAATGTCTTTCAAGAAGCACACGGAATGGAAATTCATGAGTTCGAAACTCATTTATTCAACTTATGAGTCATATGGAAACATACATCGAGGAAGTCTGCGAAGAGAATAACAAAATCAAGGAATTGAATGAGTGTCAAGAGTGTCCATGGAACAATGATGACGTGTCATGCTTCATTCCAGTTGAACCAAAGAAGACACCGCTTGCGTAATCTCGGTTGTGATGGAAAAGGATGAAGAGAACATCACCGATCTCAAATTCAGTCGGAAAAGGTATCAATCAACAAGGTACACTTATCCGATCACACAAATTCTCACAAAAGGTACATGACTCTTATCACGAACATAACAATGTGGAATCAATCTTTGTTTTATACGAATCTAATCAAGTAACATGATTGAAAAAGGGTATATGATGAGCTTTCAAACAAATTTTCAATTCTTGAAAAACACTTGTATCTCTTTGCAAATTGAAATACAACATAAGAATGAAATGTTTTATACAAAAAAGCAGTAGTAATGTCTGGAACTTCGAATTTAGAGAGTTTTTGAAATTAATCGCTTAAAATCCATTCGGGACAAAGATTCGACCATAAGTAATGAAATCGCTTCTTCGTAAGCCCGAAACATGTCGTCATGAGATGAGTGATACGCTAGAATCTAGAAATTCGAACTAGCTCTATGTGTCCAACCTTCTAAGAGAAAATGAGCATTTAAGAAAGAACCTTGAGAAACAAACTCTAAGTTAGTCAATCAATCTAACCTCTTGATGAAAGATATTGATGATCTCAAAGCACAAATTCGTGATAAGAGCTTCAATATTGTTGCCCTAAAAATGAGCTCGGAAGTATGTTGGAAATAGGATAAACACTAAGTTTGCAAAACCTTCAACTTTGGGAAAGTCAACTGCTCGAACCACTTGAAACGAGCAGCTTATTAAACAACCTAATGCCTTTAGGTGCGAAAGAGCTAAACCATTGAAATCTAAGCTTATATCCCAAGTTGATAATAAGTCTTTTTGTCAAAACCAGTCACTTCATTGCCTAGTTCGGATATGATGAATCCCAAGCATAGGACTAATGGATATCACACAAAATCGAAATGCTATAAGCAACTAGGTCTCATGCAAAACATAGTCACGACGATCAATCCCTAAGAAATTCTCTCGATCACAAAAAGACAAATAGTCAAAACAAGGGTGTGCACTCATTCGGTTCAACTCACGTGGCTTCAAATGGATTCCCACCGGTAGATTATTTAAGTTTACAGACTTAAACGAACTTACATCCCTAGATCATGCCTCAAATGGATTCCTACAGGTAAACTTTTCAGAATGTAGAGCCTAATAGGATCCCCATTAATGATAAGTCCAGATTATCTTGTGATGCATCCAAATGTGAGACTAATCATGTCACTAACTCTTCTATGTACAAATCTACATGTGCTTCGATACAATGTGCTCTCGATCTTTTTCGGTACAATGCTCAACTCAATCGTGAACTTCATGACTTGGTTCCCATCGAAATGAACATAGCTTATTCAGGAGCTATAGCGTGCAACAGTTGATGCACTACTTACTTTGACTCCTATTCATCATTGAATCAGGACTCGTTCATCCATATCTTTGTATAAATCAAGTTACTTTAAAAAAAAAAATTAAAAAAAAAAAAAATTTCTTATATCATGTTTAAATTCTTTAAATTTACAATTTTATCACGTTTTTCCTATCTAATAAAGAATATTTTCACTGTTATCGATAACATCTACGGTCCTAGAAATGTCATTCAATAATGGCACGGGATCATAGATGAAGTTCGAACAATTGAAATATTCTTGTTTCCATTTTATCGGGGTAAACTTATGTCAATCAATGTTCTTTGATGAACTTGATTGAGGGAGATCGTATATGTTTTTCTTGACTATCTATGCCATTGGCTTCAGGTTGGTTATAATGCTTGCTCGTTTGTATGTTGAGGTCGTGTTTTGCCTCTGTAACTATCTGGTTATGGTTTCTGTAGGTTGTGGTCATATCTTGCTCATGTGATTATCAGTGTGTACCTACGTATTAAGTGCCTAGCTTAGATTTTAATGCTTATGTGTCTAAATGTTTAATTGATTCATGGTGATCAGTGTGATAATCTTTGCTAGAGGCTTAGTCTATAATCTGTGTTTGCAACTTACCACTCGTTCATCAATACCATAGGGACCAAAGTTGCCATATAGTGAAAGTTATGTTGCACTAGCGACTTACCTCACCTCATGTTAAAACCACAAGGACCAATTGTGTCATACCGTCATAGTTAGTTGGTATACCCCTAGCAAATTACCCTATAGCGAGTTACCATTTTTTTCAAAAAGTTTTTTTTTTTTTTTTCTTTCTCTCTCGTTTTATCTTCCTCGTCATTGTGCTCATTTTAGCGACCTAGCAAAGGTTTGCCTCGATCCCTATCTTTGTTCTCTTAAGCTTTTGTGTCCGATTTCTAACATGTACTTTATATCCGATCCTTTCGAGCTCGTGAGTGGTGATTGTTTGTCTCTCGTTTAGGTTCGATTTTCATGAAAAAGTATGTTTGTTGCTTGTATAATGATTGAACGGGTTCAAAATGTTTGGAATATATTGTTTGGAATATAGTGTTTGGAATACATTGATGTATGATTAAGTGGATTGACGATGGGTTGATGTTAGAAGTGTTCTTGGTGGCGATTTAAATTGTTCTTGGTAGCGACTTAGTCCGAATGTTCTTCATAGCGAGTTAGTGTTCAACTTAGCGACTACGTTTACATGTGAATTAGTTCACTATATTCTAGCGACTTGGTTAGCGAGTTAGCGATTAGCGACTTGTATTTACAAGTTAGCGAATTAGTAACCTAGCGACTTAGTTAACGAATTGGTAGCGACTTGGGTGTATTCTTTATTCATGGCGACTTGTATTTACAAGTTAGCGAATTAGTTACCTAGCGACTTAGTTGACCGTTTTGTAGCGACTTGGTTTAAGTCTTGTTTATGGCGACTTGGCTTTACATGCTAGCAATTAGCATAGTGACTTAGAGTGCTAAACTTTTAGCGACTTGTCTGTGGCTCTAGATGACGACTTGTCTTTACAAGTGCATAATGTCATTCACTTTCATGTTGAGAATTAGTCTTAGGGTCAAGGATTATTAAAATGTTAAAAAGTTTTTGTGCTAAAGATGATCTCACTCTCACAACACTTAGGATCTCCTAATTCGACTTTTTGAATCAACATACTCTATGTAATCTGTTATGACATCTCTGTTTAGGCAAAAGGTACTTGGTTTCTCTCACGACTGCCAAATGTTACTTTTTGCCTCATACATATGTGTTATATCACTTTTACATGTGTATCTTGACTCATGTCATGATCACTTTGAAATGCACTCTTTTGCCCTTTAAATCACTTATAAGCTCATCATGTAATTATTTATCTATATGACTGTACTTCATTAATGTTATCATATATTTGAAAGTTGTCATATATTTGTAATCTATGCCACTCTATCTTTCTCTGTATGTGTTTTGGGGACTCCGTCTGAGTTACTACTTCTATGTCATAATGGTGCTCTCAATGTTGTCTCACTTACCATTTATCATCTAACCTGTTCCCATTCATTACTGTTGATTGTATGATTACTCAGAACATCAATGGCAAGTTCAATCCCGAAAAGCTACCCGTCGGGATCATCCAAAGTTCTTTCAGACGAAGAAATCCTTCCCAGAGTCAATGGGTCATTATTGGAAAAAGAAACGTATATGGATCTACAAAGGCTTCAACAAATCCGATACTCAAAGTTTCTATTGACATCCTCAAAACACACACTTCTTCGAGCACTTACCAAGCAATGCTCAATTCCGACCATTTACATTCAACAATTACGGAACACCGCTCAATGGAACAAAATCATCGCCCAATACTCATGCAAACCGGATGATATGGAATTCACAATTGATTACGATATTACGAGCAAGGCTCTTGAATCACCCCATGTAACCGACTTTCGCTTACAATCTCCACAGTGCTTGACGATCCGATTGTCTTTCTTATTGGATTGGGTTATCGAGCAAGATTTCAAGAGCATCGACATCATCACTTTGGACACATGTATCAACCTTGAGAGCCATTACAACAATTCTTAACTTATGCTTATCGGCAAAACATCGGGGTTCGATAAAGTGAGAATCCCTATCTTGCAAATCCTATGGGAATCGTTAATAGGATTGATGTGAATGTATCGGATCGTATTTGGGAAGAATTTTCGTTATCAATGAACACGTTCATATCGGATGAATCAATTTCAAAACAAAGCTCAAGGCCGAAAGAAATGTAACAAGCTTGTAATTCCCAAAGATCGATTCTCTAAGCTTGTTATCCAAGACTTACAACAAACTCATAAATTCACTCCTAGGTCTGAATCAACTTTACACAAAGCAGAAGATGAATTTGTTTTAGGAAACCTGAAATATGTTCCTAGAGGTTCGGATAAAGAAGTATTTGGATTGCCAATTCCTGATTGTCTTCTCACAGAAGATATCAAGAAGATGGACTACTTCAAGCATTACATGAAAAGAGCAACCAAACTCTCTGCTGATGTCACACCATCTCCTTTACAACCAAATGCTCCCATGACCAAGTCAGCCTCACAAGCATCCTATGCCTCTCTTCCTAAAAAGAGACTTGAAAGGTCTCAACAGTCTGACACCGCATCCAAGAAGCAGAATGTAAAAAGGAAGAAAGTGGAAAAGGAGATTGGTAAGAAAACCGAGATACCAAGGAATGTTACCGAAGCTAATCGATGAAGATGATCTTTGAGCGCAACTTGGAATTCAAAGAAAGCCTTGAAAGTCGAATGTAAGCTCCAAGTGGTGGAATTGTGTTAGGAACCCGCTCAACTACCTCAACAAACAACCCCAATTACACTTGACAAGGGTAAAGGAGTTGCAAGTGTTGAAGCCGAACAAAACTGCTCACATCGTTAACTATCTCATCATCTCCATCAAGCACCACAAATCAATATGAGCTGAAGAGAAGAACAGATTCATCTCATGCAAAAGAACAATCTGGAGTGGTCAAGGTTCCTGAAACGTTTAAGGAATCTCTTACACTTGGTGAGACTCAATCTGGCTTGAAGGTTGACACTCTGTTACAAAAAGGCTCGCAGGAGAACCTTGAGACAAGATCTGATGAGACCTTGAAGATGGATGAACCAAATCGTCTACCAACTCTATCCTCACTCAAGAATCTTGATGAAGATTTTCTTTTGGTAATCAATTCATTAATGACAAATCCTTAGACACTTGCACAATCCATGTATAATGTCGATTGACAGAAGATCGTCTACTATTCCTCCAATGATTTGCATCTTCACTTTCAACCGCACTTCCACCACCCCTTTCCTTCTCATTCAATGCACAAACACCACCAACTCCGAACCCGTCATTACAATTGCGGATGAAGTGGCTCCACCACTTCCCTTCACGATTCTCACCGATCAACTCTTTGGATAAAGCCATTAAAAGGATAGATGCTCGGAAGGCAACTTCGAAATGCTGATTCTCTCGGTGGATCGTGTCTGATTGGAGCATCTCAACTTCAATGAAGCGGTTATCGCCGCTATTGAAGGAGAAGTCAAGGATCTTTGTGGAATGGGCTATGGAGGCTCCACTTCTTAGACGATTCAAGGACCTCCCATCTCCGATATGAGAGCGACTGTGTGAAAGGATGTATGAGGTCAAGAGGACAAGCATGAGGTTCACATAAACTCTATGAGGCACTTGAAGAATCCATTAAGTTCGACAATTATGAGCGAGTTCAAGATTGATGTCGGAGAAAAAGAAGCTAAAAGAAAAGGAGAACAATTGTAATGGAAGCATTGATGAAGGATCGCAAAGATCCACCCCCACCACCAACGGGCGCCGAACTTCGGATCCGTAATCCTTCTACAACAACCAACACACCTCCATCACAACCACCATCATCACCGCAAAATCTTCCACCAATCGGATCCTACAAAAGAGCGAGTACTCGGAAAAAATCTGCTGCTCGACGACGGTTGATTCAAGGTTCACATCCACGCCCACCTTCATTCCTCGATGATCAAATGGTTAACGAAGAATCTCATGTCATGGCGGACTCGTAACCGTATGAAGATGATGCATCTACAAAGCATATTCCTAAGCCCTCGGAAGATTGGTTTGATTCCTACATGGTCGGCAATCGCACTAGCACATCCGAGTTGCACTTCAAGAGACACAATTCAAAGTCGCATTGTGGAAGATAGACCTCCTTCTCCGAACCCACATGGACCATTCCGTAGTCTCGACTCTATGATTCCCGATAACAATTGGGCATCGCTTATCACCAATAATTACGAAATTCCACCAAGACTCTCTTCTACACTACATCGGGTGATATGGGAAGTTTCATCGATGGTTCGTGAACGGAAGAGCATCTCATCCATAACACCAACGGATCTTGAAGGTCAAGCTTACGAAATTGTCAAAGTCTTCCACTCGGATGCAAATCATCTTCAATATCGGATGGAAGAATGCCATAAGATGCTAAATGACCAAGTCGTTGATCAAATCGATCGCTCAATGTCAACAAATCTCTTCCTCTTGGTGGTGAACTCGGTCGATGACCATTCAGTGAATTCTTCTTCAATCACGACTTGGACTATCGTGTGCTCGCTCTGCCGAAAGAAGACCCGCTCTATCAATATCAAAGATGAAAGTCGCAACCTACTACGATCGGGGCTTGAGCGATGGTTCTGATCAGTGCGGGCAAATGAAGAACAAAAGTATGATATTGCGACTTCTTATGGTATTTCTCACCGGTGGTTCAAAAAGAAGAAGTTCTACATCGAAAGACATGGTGCCGATAAAAGACGCAATGTTGTCGATCAAAGTCGCAAATCTTAAGTGTTGTTAGTGTGAGATCTTCCCTATCTATGGATATGAGTACTTGAAGAAGATTGTCCTTAAAAGAGCCGACCTCAAAGTGTATACTATTAAAGAGAACGACTTCAAACATCTTACGCCAAATGATTTCAAGATCTCTATCTCTTAAATCTTCAAGGACACCTTGAGCACTTACTGTCCGTGAGAAAAGGCCCTCTCGCACTGTCACTCTTTGGATCGGGGCTTAGTAATTGAAAACGTGTTGAGGACTTTCGACTTGCATTGAAAGCTACCAAACCGTAATCAACCTTACAAGTCCTCAATGGAATGCAACGGGCATGAATTTCATCGAGAATACAAAGTCCTTGACACCCCTAGAGCCGTCATCTTCACCGGCGGATATGGATCTCGTATGCTTATGCGTCTATGTGAACTCTACAAGTTTAGTGATGGTACGCTCAAATTGGTGAAGAAGAACTTGACACCAGAGTGAAAGAAGCCAAACTTGATATGAAATCTTGGGTTAAAACTATGTTTTGGACTGATGATGACGTGAAGAGATGTGAACACTTCATTGTTTGCAATCGACGAAGACTCAAGACACGAAGGATCTTCCGCACCTTGAAAGTTTTGTTGGTGGAAGGCTCCGTGATGGTCACTACAAACTTCTTCGAGGATGAATGAAGACTTCGTCGGGATATTGTTTATGGTGTGTTTTAACTATGTGTAATATGTGGTGTAACAAATATAAACAAGCTGTAATACATGTAATAGTGCTAGGATTTGTACTATGGTTTCCCCTTGTAAAAAAAAGGGGAAACATCTGTTGTCCATTTTGATCATATAAAATCGGACACATTTTTCTCCTACAAATATTTTACCTCATACATATTTAAATCACTTGAGATCCAAAATCTCAAAGGATTTAAGATTTTGATCGGGGAGAAAATGTGATATAAATATGAAAGATGTTAAAAGATAAGATGACCAATTTTTGTGCAAACTTCTCTTATATGTGCTAAACAATTTTCGAATCTCGAAGCATATATTAAGGGAGAACTCTCTTGGCAAATTAACGCTTTTTAAGGTACCTTGATCATATGGCTTCTAATCCTTTGATGATAAAGGGTTCCTCTAGTATGTGCAAAACTCTTTTCAAACCTCGAGGCACATATTGAGGGGAGCAAATTTATGGAAACCTCATCCTTCCGGAAATGCTATATCTACTTGATTGATGTGGGAAGTGATGTTGATATCTTTAGAAAATGGTAATCAAAGTTAATTCTTTCTCTTGCCTCCGTGTGCAAAACATTTTCAAATACTTGATACACATGTTGAGGGGAGTTCTCGTTCTAAAAATATCAAAACAATTCGGTACAAAATGCTTTGACAATATATCACAAGTATCCGAATTGTTTTCAAATGGTTTTCAATTGATCCAATGGCGGACGAACAATACCAAATAGACCGACCAACTTTACTTTATATGCGGTGATATAAAGATGATAAGGTTAGGTATATGTTCCCATGATCCGCTGAATCGGAGGGATCTACCGAGGACAATCCACTAGTTAGTGTAGAAGTCCTTAGGTATGATAACAAAAGGAGAAAAGTGAGATATGGGAAGAGTGCGGATGAGATAGAGCAAGTCTTGGAACAAACCCAACAAGGTTCTTGCTATGAAGTCTCGGTAAGCATTGAAGGGTTTAAGAATTAAAAGAATTAAATGAGAAAGGGTGAAAACAAATAGCCTCCATCTATTCAACCTTAGGCGAAGCGGGTTCAATTCATATACTCTTGATGGTAACATCGGTATTGAAGACAAGACGTCATGGACCCAGTGACGACCGCACTTCAACTTTCCAAACCACTCAAGTTCCTCTTAAAAGGACTTGTTTCATTCTCACGGGGAACCGACATTATCTATCGACTTTCTCTTAGAGATTGTTGATATTGAAGAAGGAGACCTCTCCCTAGTCTCCCAGACAGGATCCAAATATGCACAAATTGAGTCTAGAGCCACGAGATCATCAATAAATCTCATTAGGACACTTTCAATGAAGACTCTCTTTTCACACAATGTGGAAAGAGATTATATCTTGAGTCCTCGCATTATCCTTGTGGTATTGCCGGAACATCCGAGTGATGTATACATATTCACAATGAAGATGGAAAGCCTTCGAGCCAACATCAAACAAGATCCCGGTAGGTGGCATGTGAGATCTATTATATAGATCAAGCATGTGACAACCGAAACAGAAACAATGGGGCGATTCAATCTCTTGAATCAATCTTGGTTCAGATATGGATTGGCGGATACCTTTGAAAACCGGTCATTGTGCTTAACAACTCTTTTCTTTAGCACATCGACCGTGTACTCATTTTTCAAACCAAAAGGTATTTTTATGATTGATAATTGATCTTCAATAAAACCTTCGTTGTATTGCAAAAATAATTTCTATTGAGCAATACACGATTGTTTTTCAAATCTCTTTCATCAATCGGTGGACTTAAAATTATTTGGTTCACTCACTCCGTGTTGTCTTCTTTGAGACGCTCCGTTTGAGAACAATAGAACAAATTGCGAAACCCCGTCAAGGAAATTCTTGAATTATACCGATCACAGGCGGTACATGTATCGATCAACGGGGAACCGTGGGCCGTGTACCTCAATTCAACGAAAGTGATCAAAGACACTTTCGTGCGATTTATTGCTAATCATTGTATGCGGTACACCCGACGCTTGCAAATGATCGAATGAAGCGTCAATCCATAGCCGCATGCTCACTTAACACATTCAACTCAAAGAAATCATGATTAGTGCATCAATGACTCGATATTCTCACTCCAAGCTTCGCCCGGCCGCTAATATCATGATTCAACAAAAGCTTCCGCTATTCTCGATGAGAATATTTCATGATTCGAATGTGAGCATGTCGGTCTTAAAGTCACAACATCACATAATACCAACACCACAAAGGATGTCTCGAAAATTGATGAAAGCCGATGACCTCAAAAGATGGCTCCTAATTATTATCTCATGGATCATTAATGACCTCCATTTAAAGTACAAATGCATGCGAGACTTTGAAGTTGCACTACTTATGCACAAAGATTGCAATGTTGAAGTTGTTTTGTCTACGAGCTCAAGAACAAAGTCAAGAATAGAATGCTAGGATTTGTAATGTAAAACATGGGGTGACCTCCCTTGGGGAGATTGTTAGGAATTAGAAAATTCCGGTATTGAAGAGTCGGTCACCCCAATTATTATTTAGCATAAGTTAGCTCGTAGACTAATCATCGATTACTTATTTATGTTGTTATGTAGTTAGTCGAGGCGTAAAATAGTTTAGTGCAACACCGTGGAGGAAGGACGGTCTTTACCCACCGTATCCCCGATCCACGAGGCCATCGAGGTCGTTTAGTTTGTAACCTATAAATACCCTCTACCTTGCAAGGTAGAGGTTGGATGTTCTTTGGTAATCTAATATTCCATAAGTTTCTCTTACTAGAATGTCCCACTCTTTCTCTCTCTAAAACCATCTATGTGCTCATTGTGTTAATGTTATGATGTGTATGTGAAATCCAATATCTTACAACACCAATATCCAAGAACTCTCCGAATACACATCATGCCGGAAGGAAAACACCTCCCAAATGTTTGTGATAAACAATGACTTTCTTCCTCGATGATCGTGTATGAAGCTCAAGGACCAAGTACACATTCCCCAAAGAGAGAACAATGATAACATTGAAGAAGCGGTGAATCATCGATTATCTCTGCGGGTGACAATCTCTGCGGATGTCAACACCGAAATAAGTGATTATATCTACGAATCATGATTAAGCCCTCAAGTAAAGCAGTGAGCATCCCCAATGTACACAATCTCTCCCTTGTTGATTGTGATAACATCGAGATTATCACACACAAAGTACCTCATTCATCTTGAAAACTAACTCTAACATCACTTCCCCACCTAGTTGGAATAAGAACACTAAACGCTTGATGAGTAAAACCTTGAATTTCTCTCGGTCATGACATTTGTTTTCCGGGATAACTTCAATCACTTAGAAGTATTAAGTCCATCAAGTTTACTCGCCATGAGTCAAACCTTGAGTTTCTCTGCGTAATAACATTTGTCTTCCGAGATATCTTCAATTACTTAGAAGTATTAAGTTCATCAAGTTTACTCACGCTTAGATGATTGTCTCCTTCCCTTCTTTGGTTTTGACACTTGAGAATCAACAACATATTATCGACCCAAATACCGTAAATCTGTTGAGAAGAACGCTTGAAGTCTTTGTGAGAATCAACATCTCAAGTCTGATGTGAGCAAGTCTAATTGGGGATTAAATCGGACATATCACTCTCCCCAATTAGTGCTCTCCCTAAACCGAATAACTGTTTGATAAATGCCTGATTAAGAAGAAGTCTTTAGATCGTTAAATTGCAACTCGTCTTTAGTCTTCTATCATGTAGCGAGAAAATGTAGAAACAGATCGTAGACTCGACCTTCTTCAAGATTGTCCAATTGGGAATAAATAGTTAACATCTTCAACTCACACCAAGAAGCATCCCACCAAAAGCATCCCATTAACACATCTTGCAAATCCCTTAACTAAAATCTCTCCCAATCAAACAAGAACGAAAGATGTTCATCAAGGAAATCGATAATAAGGCCTCAACGAACACACAAGATGGTAGCGCAAACTAGCAATCACATCAAACAAAACAGATAGATTGTTCGGAATCATCATGTTGATGTATCGTGAAGCATTAACCGAAGCACTTTGTCGATAAACTCATCAATCCGAGTGAAGATGTCAACCAACGGCTCTTAGAAGAGAAAACTCCATGTGAAGATGACCCGTAATAAGAAGCTCGGTTCTTACATGAGTTTTGAGCCGTATGACCATTTAAATTCTCAAATATCAATCGAGAATGCAAAAATTCACACTTCTTCTCCCCTCAAGAATTGCATACGGAGTTGCCATTCTTGATTAAATAAGTGAAAATCATCCGAATGTTCTATTCACACTTCTCTCCATAAAATAAGCACATGATGTCGCCATCTTCATTATAATCGAGCAAGCGGAATAAGAAAACAATCGGTGGTAGCCCGGTTCACTTGATGACCAAGCGCATGGAAAAGCATGAAGCATGTTGATGAGAATGGTCATAATTGAGAAGATTTCTCTTCTTCCAAGATAATCTATCGAGGCGTATACATTTCTTTTCTTTAGGGAACGAGGCATGAACTGTTGTGTTCATACGTCATAAGAAGATTTCTCTTCTTTCAAAGATAATGCGACCTGAAAGCGTACAAATTTCTTTTCTTTAGAGTACGAGGCATGAACCGATGTGTTCATACGTCATTGTGTTGAAGTACGAGGCCCGAATCGATGTGAGCAGGGCGTCATAAGAAGATTTCTCTTCTTTTAAAGATAAAGCGCCCTTGAACGTACACTTTTCTTTTCTTTAGAGTACGAGGCATGAACCGATGTGTTCATACGTCATGAATCTCTCTCTTTCATCTACTCTTGGCAAACTTGTAATCACCCATTATCATTCAAGAGGCTCTTTGTTGTGACAATGATGGAGAAACCCGATATAATGAATTTGACCTCAAGTAAACTACCCGAACTCGTGACTTAAACTTGCACATATGTAACAAAGAGCGGTGTCGAGACTTCATCCTCCATTGAATCTCTAAGTACTCTATACTCTTCATCCAACCAACCATCAAGTAATAGACGACATCACCTCTTGAAAATCCACAATTGAATGTGACCTTTGAGCACTACAACGTAACTCCTTAAAGTGATAGTTATTTTGTGGTGGTATGAGACCAATTCCCCCAAGTGGTAAAAGAAAATATAAAAGAGACCCAACAATAACTAGATTTCCAAGTCTTCATTTTTGATAATACGCTCGAACAAGGATCATGAAGAATCTTCATCCAACCATCCCCGATACCTTCAGATACTAAGTACACTCGCCCGTGATATTTCACTTCAACCTCAAATAAACAATAGTGTATTAACTCCGTTGTCACATCTTCTGATTAAAAACTAAACTCTAGCCTCCTTTGACGTTTTAAGTGAACTCTGATAATGGTGTTCATCCCGACCGTGGTTAAAAGCACATAACCCCGTAAAACCATGTAGTAGCCAAACTGCCATGACGAATATCCAAACACGCATCCAATTCATGAAGTACACCCTTTTATCCCTTCTTCGAAGCAAAAACTGTAACACCAGCATCAAGTAAGATCTAGAATTATACTTTCTCTTCTCCAAGATGGTTCCATCATTACAGGATTTTACAACTCTAAGGTTTAAACCGAGAAATAGTTTCTTTCGCGGGATTTTACAAAACCAAGAATAAACCGTAAGATAGATCCAGAAGTGCACTTTACTAATACCAGGATGTTTCCATTGTCACGGGATTTTACAAGTCTATGATTTAAACCGAGAAATAGGTTCTTTTGCGGGATTTTACAAAATTCAAGACAAAACCGTAAACAATGTCAGCTTGAATGAGTTATGGCAATCTTGGTTTCGGTGAATATCTATTTTAGGGGAACATGCAACGGTTTTACAGCGGTTCAATCTCCAACATCAATAGTATCATCAATCATCCAGTAAACACATTGGTAAACACATCATTCACACAATCTGTCGGCTATTGCAATGACCATATGGAGAAGTAAACCCGATATATCAAACTCGAACATGACGTAAAATTCCCCAGATTTATTACTTAAACTTGTACTAATCCTTGTGAACAAGAAACGGTGTACCCAATGTACAAAACCTCTTGACAAATCCTCAACTGTGTGAGACACCGAAGTGATAGCTACATTGTGGGTTAAGCGAGAAAGAATCACAACCGTAACTAAATGGCCAAGTCTTTATCACACTCTAAAAATGCCCAAACAAGTCATCTTCGTGGAATGGTAGAAAGAAAGAAGAGCGAAAATAAGTAAACACATCCGGAAAAACCTCACTTCAAATTCAAATAAGAGATACCGTTCAAACAACCAAGAGTCAATATTTTCCAATAAACACTTCAAGCCTTGACATAATATTCTTCGTGAAGTATACCCCAAAGTATCAAGAGACATAACTCAACAATTCTCATTATCAAAGCTCATCTACACATCACGTCATCATACCTCATCATCAACGATCTAATTTAGAAAAACCCATCTGCTTTATTCAATATCATCACATATAATTTCAAGCCCGGTCCAAATAATCGATCAACCCGATTCACCAATGTAGATTTTTCAATGATCATTTCATGACTTCCAATATCATAGATAAATAGCAAATCGCCTAGAATTTGACCGGTCCAACAAAATATCAACTCCAACGAAGGTCCATTAGAAAACATATCCGATCCAATAGAAGTCCAAGAAAAATTATCCTATCCATTCTTGACCCACGAACGAGATAGCAACATATGGTTCACTTGATTCAATAGTTAACACGTCCAATCTTCGGCCCAACACTAAATCAAGTAATGTGTAAAGCAAGATGTACGACTTTATGAACCTTTGAAGAACATTTGTAACACAAACGTTTTCAATCATGTTGCTAGAACCATGTCAGCCCAATAAAACCAAACTATGTCGGTCCAAGTCCAATACAACTCTCTCGGCCCATGTTACCATAAGACAAATCAATTAGGCCCAAGACAAAATCTGCTTAACCTAACTATTTGGAGTATTAAAGAGGAAACCATAACAACTCTTTACCCTAATCTTTCTCACACTTGCAAACCCTAATATATCTGTGTTAGTACCTCCGCCCCCATTAGATAACACAACCCTAAAAACCCTCCATATTAATCCCTAATATCATTCAAGATAAATCCGCCTCTTTTTTCACTCTTCAGACGCGGCGTTCAAAAAGAAAACAATCATCCCTTTTATCTGCTTCAAATCTCCTATTCGCAATAATCCAAGCCACAGGGATGACATCACGTTTAAGAATCAATAGACCTCGCCACAGGGATGGTTTTGAGGTGTAGGACACAGCTTCAACGAGTTAAGCCACAGGGATGGTTTTATTCATTCGTTACAGAAGAGGTAGGTTACAATATTAATTGGTTCGTTTTCTTGTTAAGGTCTAACCGAAACAAAGAGTGAAAGTAACATAATTGTTATATTTCATTCTTTATATTCGGATAGTGAAGAAGTTATGCTTCAACACAAAAAAATCGATGATGATTTGTTTCTCTTGATTGACTTGCCTTCAAAATATTGATGTTTCATTGAGTAACACGAGAGAAATAGGCTGAGATAATGAGTCTTTGAGACATTGATTGAGATGATTTGAATGTCGAGAGGTTCATTGGTATACTTTCTTTTTCAATACATGTTTTTGATTATCGATTTGGCACTTTGTGTGTTTTCTTGAAATCGAATCTGTGATGAAAAGATTTCGTGTTTGAATGGCCTTCATGGGTTACATATATTTATTGGAAACACACGAATACCTCTGAGATTCATGATGTTATCCGTTTCTTGGACCCTTGAGGTTCGATATATCATTGTAGCATACGAAGACCTCAATTTCATTACATTTTAGTACTTGAACCAAATGAAGGATAGACCGTAACACAATTGTTATGAGACATTCTTCTAATTTGGATATTAAAAATGAGGTATATGCTTCATAAAGTTAGATCAATGATGTAGTTTCTGCTTTCGTTAAATTGACCTAAGGTTATTATATACTTAGGATTGAAACGAAAAGTGAAGGCTGAGATCTGATAATGTTTAATAATTTCCTTAAATGATTAGAGTCTTGAACGTGATTGTTGAATGTGGTAAATGGTCTTGTTTGAGGTCAGCAACTCGCATCTTTAGTCCTTTATTAACCCGCATCTCTTCCATTTTCATCACAACTCACTTAGTATGTCATCATTTAAGCAACTCGCATTCAATAATGCAAGTTCACAACTCGCTTCATATCTTCTAGTACTCAACTCGCATATGTTCATTGTATCTGGGCATTATAACGACTCACATTCAGGAATACAATGAGTCATGACAGTAAATACTGTCAACTCGCATAGAACAAACAGTCAACTCGCTTTTGAGATACAATGAATCTGGACTGGTGTTGCACAACTCGCATCTTGACATTATGACCCCAACTCGCATCCATGAAATAGACCACAACTCGCTGCCAAGAACTACATGTATAAACCGGAAAAATAAAGCGTATATCTTGGGTTCTGAGACCGAATACCAGGACGTTTTGACCAAGTTCTTGAACATGTATGACAATAGAAACAGTTTACAAACCACATATATTTGACCACCAAAACAGGTTTAAAATCTGGTAAAAACATGTACCAAGACATGTGAGATGCAGTTTGGTCCTTTCACAAAAATCAGTAAACATGTATAAGAACAGATGACACGTAACCGGACCACAACAACAACATCAACACATTACCACACATGTATCGAACCACACCACAAAGTTAAACAAATCGGATGCAAGAATCACTCAATAAACCGCATAACAAACCACATGAAAAACCATGCAAATCATCAAAACAACACAACCTGGGCTCTGATGCCAATTGTTAGATATTGGATTTTTTATGTTGTTTGATTATTCGGGTGGTCTAGGATTGTGATTAAATAAAAAGCCATTTTAGATAGATGAAGAGAGTTGAGAGGAGGTTCTTGAAAGAGTTGCTTAAACAAATGTAAGGTTAGATTCAAAGCCACACCCCTTCCATGGATGGAAGGGTATTTATACTACAAACAAAACGACCTCCTAACGGCTGTGGGATCGTATCTGATGGGTAAAGACCTGTCCTTCCTCCACGGTGTTGCCCTAAACTAAACTACGCTACAAACTAACTAATAAACTACTAAAATAACATAAACAACGACAAATCTACGAGCTAACATATGCTAGACCATTATTGGGGTGACCGACTCTTTAACATGGAATTTTCAATTCCTAACAGCAGCGATTCTTCAAAGTCCGCTTAGATTTGTACTTTTAGTGGAGGTCTTTGGTCCGATCCACATCTTTGATGATCTTGAGCTTTCATTGAGATCATCACCACATAAATCTCTGGATCACCCTTTATTGTGTTGCCATCATGTGAAGTTGTGACTTTTGGACCAACATGCTCACACTTTTGAATCATGACATCTTTCCATCGAGTAGCGAAAGCCTTCTTCGGTTCATGATATTTGAAGCGCCAAGGTAAGCATAGTATGAAATATCGAGACAAAGTTATGTAGATATGCACCGTCATGATTTCTTCAAATTAAGTGTGGATCTTTGTGAGCATGCGGCTTTGGATTGACTCCTCGATTCGATCAACACAACCGTCCAAATGTACCTACAAACAAGAATTAGCAATAAAGCGCACGAAAGTGTCTTTGATAGCTTTCGTTGAATTGAGGTACACGCCCACGGTTCCCGTTGATCGCGACAAGTCTTGCTTGCAATCGTGTAGGATTCCTAAGAATCTCCTTGACGGGGTTTCGCACTACACTAGCCGTTCTCAAACCGGAACGTCTCAAAGAAGACAACACGGAGTGAGTGAACCAAATGAATTGAGATTCACCGATTGATGAAAATGATTTGAAAACAATCGCGTATTGCTTGAAGAAAGAGTTTTGTAATACAACGAAGGTTTATGAGAAAGATCAATTTTCAATCAAAATACTTTTGTATTAAAGAATGAGTACACATTCGACGTGCTCGTGAAAAGAAGAGATTCGCACATCGAATGGTTTTTCTAAAAGTATTTTTCAATCAGAGATAATTTTTGAATTTGAAATATGAATACACATTCGATGTGCTAGAGAAAAGAAGATTTGCACATCGAACGGTTTTTCCAAAAGTATTCGTCAATTCATTTCCTGGACCAAGTTTGATTCACGAGTTAATCTCCCCATTGTTTCTATCCAGTTGTCACAAGATTGATCTTACGAGAAGATCTCACATGTCACCCACCAAGAGCTTGTTTGATGTTGGCTCTAGAAGGATTTCCATCTTCATCGTGAATACTTTTACATATCACTCGGATGTTACGGCAATACCACAAGGATAATGCGTGGGACTCTTAATATATAATCTTACTTTCCACATTGTGTGAAAGCAACAAGTCTTCATTAATATAGTGTTCTAACGAGATATTGTGGATGATCTCTTGGCTCTAGACTCAATTGTGCATATTTGGTTCATGTGTCGGAGACTAGGGAGAGGTCTCCTTCTTCAATATCAACAATCTCTAAGAGAAAGTCGATAGATTATGTCGGTTCCCGTGAGAATGAAACAAGCCCTTTTAAGAGGAACTTGAGTAGCTTGGGAAGTTTAGTGCAGGTGCATCATCGGGTCCATGATGTCTTGTCTTCAATACCAGTGTTACCTTAGTAAACACCAGTAGTATATGTATTGAACCCGTTTCTTGCCCTAAGGTTGAATTATTGAGGCTATTTCTTTTCACCCTTTTCATATTCATTTCTTTTCATTCTTCAACCCTTCATTGCTTACCAAGACTTCATAAATAGAACCTTGTTGGGTTTATTCCAAGACTAGCTCGTCTCGATCCGCACTCTTCCCATTTCTCATTTTTCTCCTTTTTTCATCATACCTAAGGACTCTACACTATCTAGTGGATTTTCCCTGGGTAGATCCGTCCGGTTCTGGCAGATCATGGGAACAAATACCTAACCTAACCATCCTTATAACACCATGCATAAAGTAAATTGGTAGGTCTTTTGGTATTGTTCTTTCCTTCATGAAACCAATCAAAAAAATCATTTGGAAAAATAATCAAGGTACTTGTGATACGAGATCAAAGCATTTTGTACCTTAATAGTTTTGATCATTTTAGAAATGCTCCCCCTCAACATGTGCATATGATTTAAAATTGTTTGGCACATGGAGGCAAGAGTTCTTTGAAATAATTTCTTTGAAATAATTTCTTGATCACAATTTCCTTAGAAAAAGCCATTTGAATTTCTTTGGTAAATTTCTCCCCCTCAATATGTGCATAGGATATTTGAAATCATTTTATCACATAGAGGCAAGAGTTCTTTTGAAGTACATCCACGATCACACAAGCCATTAAGAAACCATTTAAAACTCAATCAAGGTACTTTATGTTAAAACATAAAAGCATTTGCACCTCGATAGTTTCTTTTCTTTTAAAATGCTCCCCAATATATGCTTCGAGATTCGAAGCGTTTAGCACATATGAGAGAGCGACTGCACAACCGAATCAAAACGATCAACTTTTATCAAATTTCATTATTAAATCACAAATTCTCCCCGATCAAAATATCAAACCCTTTGAGATTTTGGATCCCAAGTGATTTAATAAGGTTTATAAAACATGGGAGAAAATGTGCGATTTAAAACTCATCTAGTTTTTGGATAAATGCTCCCCTCAACATGTGCATTATGTATATTGAAATCGTTTGGCACATGGAGGTAGGAGTGCCTTTGAAGGACTAAAACCAATTTCATTAAAACAGATTTGAGATTTTAAATCACGATCTCTCACCCGATCAAAGATTTCAAACCATTTGAGATTAGTGATCCCAAAAGATTTAAATAATTTAGAAAATTTTGGGGAAAGACGTGGCAAGACTAGATTTTGAAAAATGACAGATAAGGACCATATTTAGACATTAAAGATTGTTGGTGTTAGGTATGATTGTTTTAAGAGACCTTTAAGTAAAATAAAACAATTTCACAATCAAAGAAGAACAGAAAAAATTTAATTTTGACAGATCTTTGAGTTTTAAAGAAAATCATACCATGACATAACATTAAATCTTTAGATCACCACATAATTTCGTACAAGCGGACTTCTGATGAAATATTGTTTGAAAATATTTTATTTTAAATCACTCTCCCCTCAATCGATGACCAAAGTCGATAATTGAGTGACTTAGGTTTTGATAAAAGAAGTTCGGTGATTTTCAAAATTTAGTCCAATTTATTTTCAAAACAATATTTTCCATTTTCAAAACAATATTATTCAAAGTTTTAGAAAAATGGTATCATCACTATTATCCACGCACAAAGATACGTTAGGTGGATGAGAATCTTCCGTTTTGTTGTTGTAGGGTTTGGAAGAAAAACCATCTGGCGATGCGGTGAGACTTCTTTTACGTTGCATTTTGAATGCCAACCGAGGTCAAATTAACCTCCGCTTTCTTCAATCACTTAGAATAAAACCATCTCGCGATGCGGTGAGACCTCTTACGTTGCATTTATGCCAACTCTCCATAGAAGTCCAATTACGCTCCGCTTTCTTCATTTGTCAACCCAAGATATAGTTACCCTTTCCTTTCGGCATCCAATCATCTTCAATTTTGGGATCCAGATCGGGAACATTCTTTTATACTAATATACCGCATCGTTAGTGAACACACATACAAATATATGGTGGTCGACATCACCCAAACAACAATCGACTAATAAAAGTCAATGCAACATATCAATCGATCATATAAATGTATAGGAATAATGTCTTCATCAAACTCTAATCATCTAATCCTAGCAATCATATCCTAGGCACCTAGTCCTTCAACATAGGTTAACATCATTTTAATTAAGCAAATTAGGATAATTAAGAAAGCCCGTTAGATGATGTAGATTTGAAAAAAATTGTCCCCTCAATCCATGACTCATTTTATGAAAAGTTTAAAAGCTAAAGTCATTGATTGTGTTTTCAATTTACAAAACTCGAATCGATTGTTTTAAAAGCAACTCATTTACCACCATTTTTAGAAAACACCAAATATTTTTCTCGAAGAATTTTAGACGGAAAAACATTTGTGTAGGAACAACATCCTTGACATACTTTCCTTGTTTTGTTTTTAGGATAAGTGCACGAAATATTTTGAAAATAGGTTTAGCGCAACACTTTCCTTCCTTTAAAAGAACAAGGTCGCTATCTCAAATAATAGCAAGCCATAGTTTAAGCAGTCACACATCAAGTAATCGCAAGCCATTTGATTTGTGACATGTTTTGAAAACAATATTTACACCTCTCGCTTTCGAACTTCATCTATGGTCCCGTGCCATTATTGAATGACATTTCTAAGACCGTAGATGTTATCGATACGAATACATGTCTTGGAAAACATATTTTGGTATTTTGAAATTTTCGATTTTTATGGGTTTTGAAGGTTTTACATTTTCTATTTTCTTTTGTTGGTTTTATATTTTTGTATTTTTTTTTCACGATAAATATATACAAAGATAGAATAGATGATATAGTTTAAGAAGATGATGATCTGATGCCGAGATAAGGATATCGAGCAGACCCGTTGTAGAAGATAGAAGTCATCATCTCTTGAACATTCACCACCAAAGCTTCGAGGCTCCGAATAGAAGATAGAACATGAGCCTTTGAGAAAGAGAGACTTTGGCGACTTCCCCAAACCGAAAATCCATTAGAAGAGCGATTCAAGCTCTATTTCAAGCTTGCCTTAGCTAGGCGTCTGCAGAAGCACACCATTATCATAAATCCATTGCTCCTTTTAAGAACGATAATCGAGATTCTCCATTCGAGGTTATATCATCCAATAGAACAACAACGTATCATCCCACTCATAAATAATCTTCTCAAATTTCATAACCATCAAGTCTAAAGCGATCCATTCCAAAAAGGTGTCAAGAGAACAATTCCTCCAAGTAGTTGAATTGATGTAGTTAGTCTCTTTGTATAATGCTCAAGAACTCTCCCAAATACACATCATGAGGGAATGAAAACACCTCCCCATGTTCACATTTTTATTCCGGATGATCGTGTATGAAGCTCAAGAACCAAGTACATCAATACTCAAGAGCTCTCCGAATACACATCATGAGGGAATGAAAACACCTCCCATGTTCACATTTTTCTTCCCCGATGATCGTGTATGAAGCTCAAGTATCCAAGTATACCACTACACAAGGAAGGAATAATCGATAACATTGAAGAAGCGTGCCAAGTCATCGATTATCTCTCATGGATGACAATCTCTGCGGATGTCAACTCCGAATAAGTGATTATATCTCGAATCACCGATTAAGCCCTCAGTGAAAACAAATGGCGTCCCCAATGTACACAATTCTCTCCTCGATGATAGTGATTCCATCGAAATCACCATACACTTGTGTACCTCTTTTATCTTGAAACTTTCTAACATCTCTTCCCTACATAGTTGGAATAAACACTAAACGCCATGAGTCAAACCTTGAGTTTCTCTGCGGTAATGACATTTGTTTTCCCGGGATATCTTCACCACTTAGAAGTATTAAGTTCATTAAGTTTACTCGCCATGAGTCAAACCTTGAGTTTCTCTCATGTAATAACATTTGTCTTCCGGGATATCTTCAATCACTTAGAAGAATTAAGTTCTTCAAGTTTACTCGCGCTTAGATACGTGTCTCCTTTCCCCTGCTAGTTTTGACACTTGAAATCAGCAACATTGTATAAGCCCAAATACTTGAAATCTTTATGAGAAGAACACTTGAACTCTTGTGAGAATCAACTTGTCAAGACTCTATCGACTAATTTTATCAACCCTTATGTAGACAATTTGAAGAGACCATCAAGAAGAAAACCCGCTATACCATACTTGAAACCAAGTCAACTTCCCCACATTTGTATCTTAAGCTTGCACCTAATGATGGAAGAACGGTGTAGAGAATTTATGCTTCAAGCAAATCTCTAAGTACTCACTACCCAAACAAAGTATGAGACATTAACACCTCTTGCGATTATCCACACCGTCATATCGTGTGACATTGAGTAAAACAAAGTAACTCCAAATAGTGATAGTTAACCGTGTCTTCAACCATCCACCTCATTGCGGTAACTAGATAAACCAAGTCTTCAACTCAAATTCTTAAGCCCGAGCAAGTTATCAAATAAGAAAACGCCTTTGTGAAAGTCAACTTCAATCTCAAATAAGTGATAAATGATTAACTCAAGTAATCAACTTGTGTCAAATGTCCAATACGTGAAATAGTCAATAACAACGCCTCGAGGAGTCATTGCTAAAGAATATGAGCAAGTCTAATTGGGATTGAATCGACTTATAACTCTCTCCCAATTAGTGCTCTCCCTAAACCGACAATCTGTTTGATAGATGCCCGATTAAGAAGAAGTTTTAGATCGTTAAATGCAACTCGTCTTTAGTCTTCTAACATGTAGCGTAAAATGTAGAAACAGATCAGACTCGACCTTCTTCAAGATTGTGCGGTTGGGGAATAGATAGTTAACATCTTCAACTCACACCAAAAAGCATCCCACCAAAAGCATCCCAATTAACTTACATCTTGCAAATCCCTTAACTAAAATCCCTCCCAATCAAACAAGAACGAAAAATGTTCATCAAGGAAATCGACAATCGGGCCGCAACGAACACACAAGATGGTAACACCAAACTACCAATCACATCAAACAAGAACAGATAGATTGTTCGAATCATCATGTTGATGTATACGTGAAGCATTAACCGAAAGCACTTTGTCGATAAACTCATCAATCAGAGTGAAGATGTCAACCAACGGCTCTTAGACGAGAAAACTCCATGTGAAGATGACCCGATAAGAAGAAGCTCGGTTCTTACATGATTTTAGAGCCGTATGACCATTTATATTCTCAAATATCAATCAACAATGCAAAAAAAAATTCACACTTTTCTCCCTCAAGAATTGCATACGGAGATGCCATTCTTGATTAAATAAGTGAAATCATCCAAATGTAGTCTATTCACACTTCTCCCCAAAAATTAGCACATGATGTCTCCATCGTCATTATAGTTGAGCAAGTGGAATCGAAAACAATCAATCAGTAGCCGGTTCACTTGATAATTGAAAGCACATGGAAAAAGCATGAAGCATGTTGATGAGAATGGTCATAAATGAGAAGATTTCTCTTCTTCGAAGATAAAGCGCCTTGAAGCGTACACTTTTCTTTTCTTTGATGTACGAGGCTTGAACTGTTGTGTTCAAACGTCATAAGAAGATTTCTCTTCTTCAAAGATAATGCACCGAAACGCATACATTTCTTTTCTTTAGAGAACGAGGCATGAACCGATGTGTTCATACGTCATAATCTCTATTTTCATCATCTCTTGGCAAAACATGTAATCACCCCATTATCATTCGGTGGGCTCTTTGTTGTGACGGTGATGGAGAAAACCCAATATGATGAATTTGACCACAAGAAAACTAACCCGAACTCGTGACTTAAACTTGCACATATGTAACAAAGAGCGGTGCCGATTTCCATTAGCATCTCTAAGTACTCTCTATGTACTCTATACTCTTCAACCAACTAACCATCAAGTATAAGACGTACATCACCTCTTGAAAATCCACAATTGAATGTGACACTGAGCACAACAACGTAATTCCTTAAAGTGATAGTTATTTTGTGGTGGTAAGAGCCCAATTCCCCCAAGTGGTAAAAGAAAAGGTAAAAGACACCCAACAATAACTAGATTTCTAAGTCTTCGTTTTTGATAATAAGCTCGAACAAGGATCATGAAGAATCTTCATCCAACCATCCCGATACCTTCGTGATACTAAGTACACTCGCCGTGATAATTCACTTCAACCTCAAATAGATAATATCAATTAACCCCGTTGTCACATCTTCCGTTAAAAGCTCAACTCTTGCCTTCTTTGACATTTAAATGAACTTTGATAATGGTTTACATCCCGACCATGGTTAAAAGCACATAACCCCGTAAAACCATGTAATAACCAAACCGCCATGATGAATATCCAAACACACATCCAATTTATGAAGTACATCCTTTATCCTTCTTCAAGCGTAAACCGTAGTCTGCATCAAATGAGATCCCAAATACACTTTCCTTTCTCCGGGATGGTTCAATCATTACGGATTTTACAACTCTATGGTTTAAACCGAAAATAGTTTCTTTCATGGATTTTACAAAACCAAGAATAAACCGTAAGATAGATCCGGAAATGCACTTTACAATTACCATGAAGTTTTTCATTGTCACGGATTCTACAAGTCTATGATTTAAACCGAGAAATAGATTCTTCGCGGGATTTTACAAAATCAAGACAAAACCGTAAACAACGTCGACTTGAATGTGTTATGACAACTTTGGTTTCGGTGAATATCTGCTTTTAGGGAACATGCAATGTTCATTATCCAACATCAACAAAACGTCAATCATCCAATAAACACTTTGGTAAACACATCATTCACGCAATTGTCGGCTATTGCAGTGACCACATGGAGAAGTGAACCCGATATGCCAAACTTGATCATGAAGTAAAATTCCCAGTTTGTTACTTAGACTTGTACTAATCCTCGTGAACAAGAAACGGTGTACCAAATGTACAAAACCTCTTGACATTCTCAATGAGTGAGACAATCGAAGTGATAGCTACGTTGTGGGTTAAGTGAGAAAGAATCACAAACGCAACTAAATAGCCAAGTCTTTATCACCCTCAGTAAACGCCCAAACAAGTCATCTTCGCGGAAGGATAGAAAGAAAGAAGACGAAATAAGTAAACGCGCCCGGAAAAACCTCACTTCAAATCCAAATAAGAAATACCGTCCAAACAGCCCTGTAGTCAACTTTGTTCAACCATTAATTCAAGTCGTGACATAATATTCTCCGTGAAAATGTATAACCCAAAGTATCAAACCCCATAACACAACAAGTTTCTTTATCACACCAAATCTCATCATTAACTCTCTTCAATCAAATCTCATAACTCAACAAGTCTCTTAATCAACTCTCATCGACAAATCTTATCATTAAATCTCAGCATTAAATCGTTGGCCCATTTGCATAAATCTCTTATCAACATACCACTAAATTGCTTAGGCCCATGTGAAAATCAAATTTGATGACCAAATATCCTTAAACGTGAATCCTTGTGAAATTTATACCAATATACCACTCCTTATGTCACAAAGTATACACTTAACACATAATACCAAAACTATCATAATATGTATCCAATATAAGTGAGTATATATAGACGGTATTTATGATAGTTTGTTCATGTGTTGTGACACAAGTTCAATCCATGAAACACGTGTGATGCCCATCCAATATTATTCAAAGAGGCCCATGATTTATCACTTAAAAATCCAAGTAACCACGCCTGTTGATGAAGAAAACAACGCACAAAATGACATTAATCCTCAATCCATACCCGAGCCCACACCTCTTAAAAGTCACGGCCCACACAAAGATATCAAACCCATTAAGTAACATCCGGTTACCCTAATACTTTGGGTATTTAACTCACCAATCAAACATTCTTACCCTAACAACTCTCACAAAATCCGCCTCTATCGATCCGCCTCTTCCAACTCACGATCCAAATCACGCTAAAAACAACGCATCAAATATTATTATCTCAGGCAAGTCCCACTCACACATCAATCCAAATATTTCTCCTTACACCTCAGTTTCATTATACCCAAAACGTTTTTCAAGAACACTCCTACCACATGATATACATTCATTCGCATCTTGCCACATGGATGGTAACACGTTTATGAATTAATAGACCTCGCCACAGGGATTGTTTTGAGGTGGGACGAATAAGCCTTAACCACAGGGATGGTTATGAGGTTAGAGACACAAGTGACAATTATTCGCCACAGGGATGGCTCGGCATCAAGGTAGGTTTTCATTGTAATGAGTTTCTCCTTTGTTGAGTCTTTGAACGAATCAAAGAGATAAAAACAACAACCTTGTTATATTTTATTTCTTGAATGATTCGAATATCATTGAAGATTGACTTGAAAATTGATCAATGATGATAGTGGTTAAATAATCTTCGAAAGATATAACCGGAATCGCTTTCGAGATCATTTGTTTTAATTTATTTGTACGAGTCTTGGTTGAGCAAGAGGAAGATTGATATGAGATTAGGATGGGGTGGTGTTCATATCTTGGTGTTGGTTAAGATGTAGGTTTGGAATAAGGATTTATGTTACGACTTTTTAAAATTTTTTAATGGTTTTAGATTCTATCAAAGAGCCAATGATGGTGTGAACGGAGGTTGAGTTGTTGTTTTGGAATATGGTATGTGGTCAAGGGTAAGTATTTTCATTCTACATTTCTCTAGTTCAAAGAGGTCAACAAGTCGCTATATTAGCAAGTCGCTAGTTTGAGTTTTTGAGTCAAGTTGAGTTTTTGGCTTATCAAACACAAGTCGCTAACCTGTTCAGTAACAAGTCGCTAAGTTTTTAGTCATACACAACTCGCTACTTTTTTTTTCAGTCTTGTTAAGTTGCTATTTATTTGACTCAATTGTCAAATAACCAAGTCGCTAGTCAGTCTTAACACAAGTTGCTAAGCTACGACTTGTAAAGACAAGTCGCTAGTTGATTTAGACCAACTCGCTACACCGGTTTTCATGTTAACAACTCGCTAAATAGAGGGTTTTGACAACTCGCAAACTAGAAATCTTGTACAAGTCGCTAGATAGATTATTGATGTTTTCGGATGAAGTTTCCACCAATATTTCCGTTCACTTCAAAACCCGAGAAAAACATGACAAAAAGCGCTTTTTAAGCCGGTTTGACCAAAGTATGACCACCAATAAACCGACCGATTCAACATACCCGAAAACCATACCAAAGACATGCAAATTTGACCCGTTTTGACCACCTATTATGACCAGTTGACCACTTATTCATGGATAAAGATTGGTACAAAACAGTCTAAAAGATGATATATTGAAACAGCAAGAGACCATTTTGACCAAAGCAAGATACATAAAAAACTGGTTAAAAAGGATGATATCACCAACAGTATATAAAACACAAATATCCGACAACACAAAAGTGATATAAAATCAGTTTAAACAGGATTCAAGCCACAACAAATCATCAAAACACAAAACCTTGGCGCTGGTACCATTTGTAGGATCGATATATTATTGTGTTGATGATTCGGGTGGTCTTGGATGATCAAAATAGGATGATCAAAAGCGCTTCTTTAAGCCGGTTTGACCCAAGTATGACCACCAATAAACCGACCAGATTCAACATACCCGAAAATCATACCAAAGACATGCAAATTTGACCCTTTTGACCACATATTATGACCGATTGACCACTTATTCATGGATAAAGATTGGTACAAAATAGTCTAAAAGATGATTCGGGTGGTCTTAGATGATCAAAATACATGTTAGCCATTAGAGAGAAAGTAGAGAGGGAGATTTCTTGGTAGAGACTTGGTTCACAAAAGTTGTAAGGTTAGATTGAAAAGCTCCACCCTTCCATGGATGGAAGGGTATTTATACTACACAATACCGACCTCCTATCGGCCTGTGGATCGGTATACAATGGTAAAGACCCGTCCTTCCTCCACGGTATTACACTAGACTAAGCTACGCTACAAATTAACTAATAAACTAACAAATAACGTAACTAATGATATGTCTACGAGCTAACTTATGCTAGATAATACTTGGGGTGACCGACACTTCACTATGGAATTTTCTAATTCCTAAGAGTACTCTTGATTGTAATGAATTATTTGCTAGTAATGAAGTTCCTATGTTTTCCTTTTTCCATCGAAAGCATGTTACCACCGGTTGCAATAGAGTTCCCATCAGTAACCAAATGTCACCGAATCATCGGTGGATAACTTAGATAGGGTCTAAATAACCTAGAGCAACGATTCATCAAAGAGTAACAATTTAATTGTAAACAAGGAATTCTTCAAGCGCAAATCACTAATCATAAATACTAGAATCACTATTGTGTTGGCAATGGCTAATATATTGAAAGAATTAAGCATAGCGGTGGCTATACTCAATAAAGTCAACACACAAGCAATGATACACTTTCCAAGAGCACAATACTCCAATTTACTCCTCAACTACTTGCACTGTCCCTCATTAATTTCTTAAATCCAACTTAACATTATAATAAACAAACCATTCAACACAAATCACTCAAATCACATACTCCATAACTATCACTCTCAAAACAACACCATGAGTTAATCAAGTCCAATCAATCTCTTCTAGCGGTTAAATCGATAGTTCCCGGGATGATTTTTGTTTTGAAAAACTCGGGAGAGTTGAAAAGAGGAGTATGAAGGTTGTATCCAAGAAGAAAGCGGTCACTTGCTCTTTCAAATCCTTTTTCTGTTGGACCTTCATCACTACAACCGAGTCTCGGGATGCAACAACAAAGAAGATAGCTCGAGAGATCGGCTCCTATGTGTCTCCATATGTCACGAGATGATGAGACCTCCGGAAGAGTCCCGAGTGTTCCTCCTCTTGCAGCAGTAGCTCCTTACAAGAGCGCAATCATCACATTCACTACCATTGCTACCGGCACCACCAACAACATTACTTCATCATCCTCACCACCCACTTGGTATAGTGGTGATGGGTTTAGCAAGCCCTAGGGTGTATGACTGGATTAACATGCGTGGAGCTCCTAAGGTGATGCCAAGCTGGGGCTTTTCCAAGAAGCCATAAAGGATGAATGATGGGTAGGAAGGGGATGGGTTGTTTGTGGTTGTTATTTCAGTTGATGTAGTAATGTTTGTACTCTGTACCTCATGGATGTAATTTTACTGCACTTTCAGTGCAATTTTGTAATAAAAATAATAATCCATGTTTTTTTTTATCATTAGTGTTCATGCATCACACATCTCAATCCACTAACTTCATTAACAAAAACTGACAGACAATCTATTAGTATGCACAAAATCAAAAGAAAAGACTTGTTGCCAGTCATGTGCATTGAACACCCATAATATGTAAATACAAGATCAAATCATTTAGTCCTTGGATGTTCCTGCACATAAGAGTAAAGAGTTAGTTTCTTTTGGAGACCCAAGCCATGATTGACTTGGATCTGCCTCGTGTATCAATATAGTTAAATCTATCAAAGGTCATTGATACACCATTGGGATTGGTTGTAGAGGTGTTTCCTTTAGGTTTCCATTCCCAACGTGTTGAGGCCTTCACAGCATTTCCCATGTCCCCCCTTTTCTTGTTCAAAACCCTTGCAGTGGTAACTTTTGGATGAGCGGTGAAGCTGCGGTTTCTTTAGGTACCCACTGTTGGTTATTGTTAACCTTTTAGCTTGAAAGGTCATTTTTCCTGTTTGTGCAGATTTTACAAAGCTTGTTTTGATATTTGCACTTTTAACGTGTGACTTATGGTGGCAAGTGTTACGCTTTTGCGAGTGGCAAATGTTTTGAGGCCACTTCTAAGTTGAACCGCTCTTGGGACCATTTTGCAATTAGAACTAGGGTGTACATTATGTTGATATTTGTTAGACTACACCCTTTTATTCCCATAGACTACCCTTCTCCCAACATGATAGTCACAATAAGCATGTAAATGATCAAAACTACCACAAATATAGCATGCTTTATTGTTCATCACAAAATCACTACCTAGTTGTTGAGATTTAACGTGATTCCAACTCTTACAGTTACCCCTAGGAGTCGTAGGCTTGTTCCTATACATCTCAAAGCATACCTTACAGTTGGTCTAGGTTTATTAACGGGTTTCCTAGGTTCCTCTGTAACAAGATTAGCAACTTTTGGGATAGTAGTCTCTACATTCTTTTAACACTCTCATCTACAACGGATGAGTCACTAGCACTCTCAAAAACATCATTATCAAGCTTACTCTCTTCCTCACTCTTCACAACTGTGTCTTTTAAAGGACCATATTCTTTTTCAAGATCCTTAAAATCCTCTATACCGTATGAGCTAAATCTATACACGAGGTGAATGAACACCCCTTAGTGGTGGAGGTGCGAGATTATAACCCATACCGGACTTAGCTTTATTATATATTTGAGCATTCCAAATTTTATCAATTGACTCGGTCGATGATAACATGTGTCTATAGTTAAATTGACATTTTCAATTTTCTTTGAAGTTTTCAAGCTCCTTTTGGTATGCTTCATTCACGCAGATTGTATGTTCTACCTCTCTCCAAGAAGAATCATATCATCATTATAATTTGACTCATTTGCCTAATAGTGCTCTATTTGTTTTTCTAAAAGCGCCATGGCTCTCCTAAGATTAGCCACCGTATAATTAGCGATGTATAACTCTTGTCTTTCATTAGAATATAAATCATTAAGTCTTTCAACTTCTTTAGCATTCTACATGTTTTAGAGCAACATTCGAGTTTTGTACCTCAGTCGAGAGAAAGCCATAAGAGCAACTTCAGCAGAAACAAGAGCAACATCGGTGTGTTCTTCTTCAAGATCATCACCATGAAACTCCAATCATAGCTCACACCATCAATAAGCAACATTGCCTTTGGTTCTTCCACAGTTGGTCCCTTCTTTGCTTGTACCATGTAGACCTATTGTCCTTGGCCTTTGGTCTTCTACATTCTCTAGCAAAATGTCCAAACTTATGACGCTTAAAGCACTCCACTTTCTTCTTATCAAAGCCTGCAGATCATCACCATTAATGTGAATAGGCTTGTCGGGTCTTCTTGTAGAATTTCTTAGCCCTCATGCTAAGAAGGCTATCTGCCATTTTATATCCATCTCCTCCAAGTCATCTTCATCAATTTGCTCTATGTCTTCATGAGTTAAGAGAGCCATCAACTTGTGTGGAGATAAAAGCATAAAGGTAGGATCTCCAATACTAGCAACCTTCTTCTTTGATCCTGCAGGTGGCAATATTTACATTGCCGTGGAAACTTTAGAACCTACGGTGGCAATATCATCATCACTTTCATCTTCGTAATCATCATCAATGAATTTGACAACAATGCCAAGCTACTAGAGCTTGTACCAAGTGTCCCCGCTGCTTAAACCTTTGTTCAATAAGTTTGAAGTTGTTGTAAAGATCATTGAGCTTCATTGTTTCTATGTACATTTTGTTTTCCCGAGACAGTAACATTGGTTTGAAACTCAAGGCAAACTTCTTAGAAACTTCAAATTGAGGTCTTCCTTTTCTACCTCAATGCCAAACACGATTAGTCGTGTAACAATCTTCCAAGTTTGGTGAAAATGCTATCAAGTGAGTCATTGCTTGAAGCGTAGAAGTTTTCATAACTTTACTTTAACAATGTCTTTTGAGTCTTCTTTGTAGCATCATTACCACCAAACACCGAGCAAATCTCTTGAGCAGTTCTTTAGCGCCTTGAACTTCTTGAATGCAATAATCTGGTCTCTAGGAAGAGTCATCGACAATGAACTTCTAGCTTTAAGATCATTCTTCTTTTGAGCTTTTTCGAATTTGATTCGAGCACAAAACTTTCACAACATCTGTGTCACCAACTTTTGAAGTAGTGGTCATAGATTTGAAGGAATCACCAAGTTGAATGATCTCCCATAGAGCATAGTCCTGTATGAGAAAGTATTGCTCAATCAGTATCCTCCACATCTCAAACTCATTAAGCTTAAGCTTAGGGAGTCTGGGTGTAGAAAAAGACTTTGATTGATTGTTTTCCATCTCCATTGAATTGAGTGAGTGAGTCAAGCTAATTCCTTGGATCTTCTAAAACAAAATATCAGAACCTTCGCTCTGATACCACATGTTAAGAATTGATGCTCGAGGTCGTTTAGACCTTATCTAGGATCACAATAAAGCACAAATAACAATGAACAACAATATGTATGCACAGCGGAATAAGAAAGCATCATTGTTATTATTAAGGTTTCTTCGTCATCATCATGTGTTCTAACAAACACATCTACAGCCCCAATCCTAGACGATCAACTCTAAGACAGTTACAATCTAACAGGGATCCATGATCCTTGAGGCGACCAACTAGTCGACTAACACAATAGTCTAGGCGCTCATAAACTCACGCCCCTAGACACACACACATACACCTTTGTCGATGTTTACATTGTTTGACACTTATTAAACCTAATTCCACGTATCTCTTTATATAATAAAGATACTAGGTTACAAATGACTTCTGAGGACTAAATAATAAATACTTCTTTGCCAAGTAGGTCCTTGTCTTTCTTTGTCTTCAATAGTCCTTCATCTTTCATGTACTTTGTCTTATCAACTTTAAATATAGTTCCCAACACCATTCTTCAAAGAAATGTAAATTTGATAATATATCGAATCGAAAAGGGCAATGTACCAAAAGTGGAGCTAAAGAAGTCGTAGAAAGCTTATTCGCCAAGTGCATTGTTGAATTAATACCGCATGAGGTTGAGGCATACCACCGATGCGTGTGTGAGTTAGTTAAATCGAAATACAATCAAAGTAAAATTATGCTAGTTTTGGTGTCGCATGGTGGAGATATGGTTTATTTAATAATGTTGTTTGCATTTGTTGTTTGCAATTGTTGTTGAACCGATTCAAGATTTTCATATGCTCTAGACATCTATGATTCACGAACTTTAGTGCATATATTCTAGTAGAAAAGTAATTTTGGTCTTCTTGAAAAAGGTTAACATTCCAATTGTTGAGGATCCGAAGAATGGGGAAGTGTCTCAGACTGTGCGTGATAGTCAAAATTCAAAATGTTGATCACTTTTGGCACACAAACATTATTTCGTTAATAAAGTTATATGTGGTTACAATTCGATTCGCTTATTTATAACTAGGTAGACTTGTTATGTTGCATCGCCTAATGGTAGAATGAAACATAGTTAAGGGCGATAAAATAAGTTGCCCAAAAAAGTTACCGTAATAAGAAGTTGCCCAAAAGAAGAAGTTGCCCAAATAGAAGTTGCCCAAATAAAAGTTGCCTAAAAAGAAGTTGCCCCAAAAGAAGTTGCCCAAAAGAAGAGGTTTACCCAAGCTTCAATTTTGCTTCTTCTCTTTGGTACCTACATATAACCAAACAATAATACATTAGAGGCCTAATAGGGCCAAAATCAGTTACAAGTCATGATAAAAGGGTCGCGTTTTAACAATTTTATTTCGCAGACAAGCAAATAAAACTAGCTTTACTTTACGCAATTTTTTTTTCTCAAAAAATGGATAATGGACGAATATCAAGAACGCTTCTTATGCTAGAAAATAGTACGACCTTTGACATAAATTACGGATATATCTCGTCATGAATACAAATACAATAAACATAAGACAAAAGAAGTATGGCAATAGAATCATTAAAAGCGTCACACCGAGACCTAACTTGTTATGGATACAATAGTTTGCACCATTGATTATTTCACATGTTTCAGAAGCATACAATTTCGTACCCTGTCTTTATTGATGCATTTCGCTTTTTTTGTCTTGGTAATTTATAAACAGGCATATTGTCTATACAGACAAAATAAGCTAAATGAACGTCCCTGAACTATGTCGACTTCTGTTTGGGCGATTTTTTTCTCTTGGGCAACGTCTTCTTTATGGGCAACTTCTTCTTTTTGGGCAACGTCTGTTTTGGGCAATTTATTTCTTTTATCACAACAGCCTTAACTATGTCGAAAAACACAAACAAATAAGAAGCGGTTGTACAAATAACTAGCATCAGTAAGTTGTCGTGGGCAACACTAACTTACAAATAACAACATAAACTTGAACGAGCAGCAGTGTAAACTTACTGCATAAAGACTAATCATATAAAGAGCAAAGACTAATGACAAACTAGCGATAGTAACGGTATAAGGTAGCAGCAGAAAATAACAAACAACATAAGCTTGTATCGTGCAAACTAACTTACAAAGCGCGATTAATCTATGTCGTAGTTTTCTTACAAAGTTAGAAATATATATGTTTCTTCAAACTAATGAAAATCATTAAATAAGTAACCAATTATTCTTTCAGTCATTTGGTTTAAATCTTAAGCAACATACACGCATCCAAAAACATTCTTTTGTAGTGTGTTTGTCGAGCTTAGTGTCAATTCTAATATATCATGCAACACATATGCTATTCACGTCATATCTATAACAAACATTTTACAAAAATTCTGATATTTACATTAATATATTTGTTTCATTATACAAATAATAAAATACAAATGAAAAATATTTATATTGCACTTTCATAAAAGTTCCTAAATGTAAAATAACTAATACACATCATTACATTGTACTCTTAAAAAAAGGGAAAAAGAGGAGAGTCAATGTAAACTAACTACATTGTCTAGTAAAAAAATATTTTATCTCATCAAAGTCCTAGAAACCTTGACATCTTTGCAAATCTCCACTCACAACTTGAAGTGCGCCGTAATTTAGCCTGATACATATGAAGATGAAAATGAATACGGTTAGCTTTTCTCTAGTAAGTGCCGAAAAAAAAGCTAGCTACTATCAGTAAAACACTTGTATTCAATAATAAGAATACAAGAACTCTAATAAATGTCTACAATTTTTTCTAATAGCATTCACTAAAAGACACTCGGCGCAAGATATGAATAAGTGGGTTGTTGATGAGTAATTCAACAACATAAACCATATATGTACTAAAATCAATATATATAAATGTTCTTGTTCAATATCAAATGCAACGCCTTGGTAAAACTAAAGATACTGGGTAGGTAAGGTTTGGTCATGTTACAGATAAGAGCACATCCGGGTCAAATTGCGTTGAGACATAAACATCATTTTAGAAATTGGTCAAATAGTAAAATGTTGACCCATCAGAAATAAAATATAACCCAAAACAGCCCGTTCATAAGCTAATGGGTAAAATCACCACCACAGCATAGAAATATCCACATCATGGCAGCAGGACATGTTTTAACAGTTTCACTAACTTACAGTGTTGTCTCCTTGCTTAAAATCGAAAGCCCCCGGTCCATCAGTAGTACAGGCTGCAAATCCAAATCCCATGGCAGCAGGACATGTTTTAACAGTTTCAATCCCTCCTCCTTGTTTAGGAAGTGTTACCTCAAGCTGTGTAAAATCCCGATAACTATGACGAAAATCGATCTTTTCATTCAACTCTTCAGAAGCAGTATTAAAAAGGTCAGCAGTTTTTTGAACCATCTCTCTCCAATAATACGAGTGCTTTCAAATTCATCTGGGTAGCTGCTCATCAATTAGACACATTAATATTTAGCCAAAGTGCCAAACTATTACTCAGAACTTATATGAATTGATAAATACGAACCCTGGTCCTCGGCCATAACATAACTCATTCTTCCCACCACAAGTACTATGATTGAAGTCACAAGGTAGTCCAGTATCTGTGCAGAATGCCCCAAGAATATTTGGACTCACGTCCCCACTATTTGATTGGCAAAAGGCAGATACAAAGCGAGGCCGATCTGCAGACCTAAGAGAACTTCTGACCCCGTCTAGCTACGCTCAAGTATTTGGTTACTATTTTACCTGAAGTGGACCTGAAAGAAGCCACAAGTTCCAGCAATTCATGATCTGCATAAATAACACCACTATGACTTTAGTAGTAATTCGCTAGATGAGTGGGGCAGGTGGATTGAATATATATGAAAATGGGTTCTGGTTGAAATGACTCAATTTCAGCGTGGGTCAAAAGGGTGCGGGTTCTATGACCCTTTTGGGAGGTGTATATTAATAATCAATGCGTTAATTATACTTTCCTTGGAAAATAATACTAATTCATCAATTCAGTAAAGCTACTCTTTGGAATTGGAAGGTTCAATGAACTTACGGTTTCCTTGAGGGACCCTGAACAATGTTAGAGTAAGTGGAACGGCCATGTGTTCTTGTACCGAAAGATACCCACCACATCAACCTCCCTAGCGGCTGCTGGAGTAAGTGGAACGGTCATCTCATTATGGCCCATTCCCACAAGACAAACCTTGCCACCCGCACGAGTGGCAAGGTTTGGGGCCGTTGCCATGGTCTTGTTGAAACCCGGACAGTCAAAGCTCACATCCACTCCACCTCCCATTGCTTTCTGTATCAACTCCACTTCCGCTTCCACATCCTAAGTTTCAAGTAATTAAGCAACACTGAGTGTGGAGGATTTCCTGCTAGTGGCCATGGCCTCCTGTAGTCTTCTGTTTTCCTCCTCTAATAAATTTTCCAACTTCCTTTTGCAGTGTTTACGCCCCGCATGCTGTATGTAGCAGGTGGCCCATGTCCTCCACTTTTGTGAGTAGAACCTGAACAATAATATAAATCCAAGCTCTTATTCAGGGCATGATTTTACATAAACCGAAGTTTTTTTTTAAAGTTAGATCCTTTTAGTCCTAAGTGAATATTTAACATCCTGTTATTATGGGAAGTGAACCTAGCTTTCCTAACATAAACCAAAATCTATAGTTTCCTTGGTTAACATTAGAAGTCAGATACCTAAAACTATATAGAGCTCTAAGATATGTTTATTCCAAACCACCATCTTGTAATTTGGGCTTGCTATAATTTGGTATGAAACATGATAGACGCTAATAAAAGTTTATAACTACTAACAAACAACTTATAAAGGGTAATTCTCAAAGCAGGCAGACTTATGTACAACCAATATAAGATATTGGAATCATACGGCCAGAGAGTATCAATGCAGCAAAAGTGATGGGAAAAAAGGGGGTACTAAAGCACTAATGGGGCCTGGATAAAAGAATGTTCTTGTTTTAGCAGTTAACTCGTGATGACCTTTTAACAGTTTTTCTTCCATTTGTTTTGCTGTCCTAACACCTTCCTCAAGAATGACGTCTCGTTGTCATAGCTGCAAAAGGAATTTATATAATAAAGAAACATGTCAAGCCAGCAAAATAAGTTCGACCCGTCCTTTTGAAGGGAATTTTACATGTAACTTAGGAATTATCCATCAATAATAAGAATTTTCTCGTCTTGCTTCCGTTATGCGTTATATGTTTTGTAGTTGACTTTATAATCATTTTCTCAAAAAACACGAGAAATGCCTGAATATATGCTGATATGTGTGCATACCCTGAAAAACAAGTTTCGAGCATTGAACTAAGCTCCTTTCCAAAATCTGGAACCAAATGAGACTTCACGTCATCCTCTAGTTCACACAATTCCTGTAATTCCCATAGAAAAATTACTACAATTATGCAAAGGAATGAAATAGTTGTGACTAATATCATAAAACGCTGAACCTTGCTTGTAATAAAGGCAGCGCATTTCTCATTCGCGATTTCTTCACAACGCACAGTGGCCACCATTACCTGCTACGGATGCTACGGCTCTTTGGAAATGTTTCTTTTCTTCAGTGGATAAATCATCAAAGCTGATTTGAACACCTATAAGAAAGATATATGTTCAATTAGGTGACAATTTCAACCCATTTATGGATAAACGGGTCAATGTGGGTTAACTTTGCCCCTAGCAGTTCAAATGAGTAAAACTGAGAACAGTCAAAAGTCACGCACAGTGTATTCACAATGCATAAAACATCGTAAAATGTTCTATTTAGGAATAATCATGCACCTCGAGTTGTTGTTCCTGACAATTTTTGCATTGCCAAATGCTTCTAGTACTGGATTTGACTACAAAATTTATCACCAAAAACATTAATGAATACACATTTGTCCATATCATATCTTAATCAAGACTTCAAAAATCAATCAAAAAAATTCGTGTCTTACTTCCAAAACTTGCTGCTCAACAGTGCGCCCTTCGACTCCAGATCGACCACCTAAATGTGCAAGATATCTCATGAGCATCTTTGTTGTTTCAGTTTTACAAATTGCTTTTTCCTTCATTAATCATCGCCCTATTAATCATGTAAACCATGTAAGCTAAAGGAGCTAAATTACAGAAAGTGACGATACCAAAGTAGAATGTAAAAATATAACTGTATGCAACATCGGCTACAACAAAAAGCGTGGGGTCTAAGTTCTCCAAATCCTGCTCCTTTGTATTGTTCCATCATGTGGGTATCATACAGATGCGGCAATCTTTGAAATGGATTTATAGCGATTAAAATATTTCCAGTATATGTCTACAAACAAAGTATCGATAAAAGAAATATTACTATCTGAATGCATTAGTTTTGTATACCAGAATAACTTTAAGGAAATACGGTTCGTGACATCTTACATAAATCTCATTGAGTTCGTATCTGGCTGCCAAATTTTGCAACACTCCCGGTTCATGCAAATATGAAAGCCTTGTCATGTCATATACACCAGTCCATTCTCTCGGTCTTTCCTAACCTTTGGGACTTCATCTGCTGTTGCTCCAAAGAGGAAAAAGTTATCCTCACCAACTTCCTCCCTGATTTCGACATTAACTCCATCTAGTGTTCCAATAATGAGGCATCCATTTAGTGCAATTTCATGTTGCTTGTGCCACTAGCTTCCATGCCTGCTGTAATGATATGTTGTGAAAGCTCACTTCCTGGTATAAGAACCTCTGCTACAGATACGTTGTAGTTTGGCACAAAAACTATCTGAATATAGTCATAAATTCCCATTGTTAGTCCATATATTAATAAAAATTTGTGTGCAATTGAATCAAGAATTTATTAACAATGGTAATGGCTAAAGAGTGCTCTCTTTACCTTCAAGTATTCATTAACTTCAGGATCAGTGTTAACAACAGCACCAACATCATCCACAAGCTTTACAATTCTTTTGGCATTTGTGTATGTAGCAAATGCTTTCCTCCAATCATGATGGTCCTTGGGGTCGTGTTTTTTCGCTCTTGGGGCTCATTTCCTGTGTCATATTAGTTCCACGACAGCAAAAGACATATTAGAAACACCAAAATTCTGGCACACTAAGGTGACTTTCAGGGTATGAAATGGCACATGCATCAACAGTTCAACACATTAACTCTATAATTCTAGATATTTTGAAGCTTAAAGTGCGATGGTTTAACGGATAAAAGCTGCATTAAAATAAAGTGTTTCCTATATCTTTTCGTATAATTATCCATTTGTTTGCTAGAAATGGGTGAGTATAAATTTTCTCGTGATGTCAAAAAGAAAAGAAGAGTGATATATGTGTCTCATCTCAAAAAGCCTATGCTAAAATTAGTACTTTGGATCTTTTAATAAGAATATAAAGTTAAAGAGCAAATGAGAATGTTTAACCTTTTCACCATTAGATGTGCAAGTGCTAGAATCTCAGGATGGAAATGAAGTGCGTGAAATGCTACCCGACATCTGAGCCTTTGATATTCAACAAACTTAGACGAGAGGATGGGCTGATAAAAAAATGGGTATTAGAAATGCTTTGACAAAATGGAAGATGAGACAACTTCGTGCAATCAAGAATCAATATAAAATTTATTTTAAAAATATCTACAAAAACTGCAAGGTTCCTTGAGAAAGTGAAGAAGATAGTAGTTGCAATTCAGCATATAATCTTCCAAAGTCCATACTATCAGATGAAGTGACTCAAACAAACAGATGATAGGAGGGGCTAAATTCAACATTTGGAACAGCAAGAGATTGTGGCAGAATCCCTGGTCCAAACTAAGTAATCAGTGGCAGTATACACTCCATCATAAACGCAAGTGCTAGACTTTTAGGAAAGCGGGGAATAGATAGAAACACAATGCAAAGATATGTTCGAATTTCGAAAGACAACTTATATACATGGGTGTTAATGTAGTCCGTGAATAGTGATGTTAGACAACAAGGATTCCTCAATCTGAAAGATTACTGGCTACATTATCACAACAGCTAATACCACATATTTGCTACTCATCTGTTAAGAGGTGCACGTACACTTCGAGATTAAGATCTGTAAATCTCAGTTGAGTAATGGATGACTGGAGCATACTTGCAGAACTTGAAAGCACTCGTATTATACTAGTACAAGTGCAATTTTTTTTTAATCACCCCAACTATTATCAAAAGCGAGTTCAGTCTTACTAAAATACTAATCACACTATCTGTATTTTCTGTTCTAACCATGACTTGTTGACAAAGAACTATCCACTAAGTTGGCAAACATTGCTCACACAATATAATCTCTCTGAGCATGATTACGCATTTCATATATGCGTTCAGTTACTAGGTTACATTTATAGAGAGCGTGGAAAATACATATTACTCTATGCAGTTTAATTCACGCCAGGTAAGTCATCCTTTATGTGTTTTGGTTCACAAACATTGGTACGTTAGCACATACATACTTGATTAGGGGGGGGACTATTTCTGATTTAAGAAGAGTACTTTGGTAACTTCAAAACTCAATCAGATTAAATGTGCAACTTACCTTACAGTGGAGCAATAAAGAATAAATAAAAAATAATACCTGTAGACAGCCTCCATTCATAACCGCCAATCCAATAATTTTTGACTTCTTTAACTCTGGTAAGACTTCCTTAATGTAGTAATCAGGAGAAGCGGACTTTTTGGGCTTGAAAGTAAGAAGCTCTTTTCGTTTCCTAGCCTCCTTCAACTTAGGAGGCAGACTTTTCACAATGATTACATCGTTTTTAAGAGAGGTTATGAACTGTTCTTCATTGTAGAGGTATGAAAAGCTTTTAAACTCAGAACTGCATAAAATTCATAAAAAACTAAGAAATGCGTAAATATTAAAAAATAAACTAAATGGTTATTTCTAGATGTTCCTATAAGGCCATAACTGCCAAACATACCTAATGCCTTTTGAAGTAGTATTGTCTTGAATCTCTGGAATGACCAGAGTAGCATTGAGAAGCCTGGATATGGCAACAAGATCACAAATCTATAAAAATGACAAGCCCGTATAAGCCTTAAGAAAAATTCCATCAAATTTCAGAAGAAAAAAACAGAACAATATGCACATACCGAAGATCTGATCTTCTCAAATTCACCGAAAATTTTGGCATATATGACACCATTACTTTGTTCAAATGGAGCTGCAATGTCGAGATAAAGCAACTTAAAGCAAGGATACAAGTATATGTTGGAAGCTAAATTGTCGATCCTATTGCATACTATATCACATCAAGCAAAAAGTATTTATCTAGAAATACAAATCCGAGAACTTCGTTTTTATATGAATCATGATATCAGCTTACAGTTTCATCTGTGAGTTGATAAGAATTAGACCCATAGGGGCACTGCCCCAGTGGTCACTCCCCCACTGCAGACGGCCAATTGACCGGTCACGGAGGGCTTTGGGAAAAATAGGTCATGGGTTCAATCCCAACTTCTGGCTGAAGGTCATTGCTGTTGGAAAATTTAGTGCACTTGTGGGATTAGTTCACACCTTGTAATGGGCTAGGAGGTGCGGAGTGTACACCATAAGGTCCATGAACACCACGACTCTAATAGTGGTTTGTATTGAAAGTGCTTGGTGAAAGTCTTGTTGTGGTTACCACCGATTATCGGTGTTTCCAGGCGATACTTCCATTGGATCGATGTTTCCAAGTGGTGTTTCCACCGAAGTGGTGTCTCACCAAGTAGTGTTTACTTGAAGCGATGGTGTTTCCACCGAGCGGTGTAACCACCGATAACACTATGAAAGTCTTGCTAGTTGTATGAAAGTCTTGCTTGTAGCGGTTTTGACCTATTCAGTGGCGGTTTCAACCGCTTAATGACCACGTTTAATTGGTCATGTAACCACTAACGGCTATAATGGGGATAATTATGAGGCTATTAATGGGCGATTAATACTCATAATTCCATTTGATTAGCTTAGAGTAAACTCCTATAAATAGGAGATCGATTATGCATGAAGAACACAGAAAAACACTAAACACTTCTAGCGAAAGGGTTATTGAATTGTGCCTAATTCTATAAGCGCATTTGGTCTTATCCCAGTAGATACACGATTCCAAGTGATATCAGGTAACCGCTAGTGGTATTTATTCTTCTTGACTATTGTTGTTTACGACATTGATTATCTAACCTCGCCATCGCTCACAACTCCAACAATCAAAGTAAACTATTTTATGATAATCAATGGCAAGCTACGCAATGAAACACATGGCTTCAAACTTTGCTAAAATTTGGACAAGTTTGAAGGGTGGACTTTAGGAGGTGGCGAAGAAGATGCACTTCTTCTTTGTCGAGCATGAGTGTGGTGTATGTGCTTACTACACCTATTCACGATGATGGGGATGATCTTCTTGTGGAGAAGATCGGAAGGAGGAGCAAATGGGAGAATGATGACTACATATGCAGAGGTCTTATTCTCGATGGTATGTCACGATTCTGTTTGATATTTATCAAAACTTTGAATCTTCCAAAGAACGTGGGATTTCTTGGATGCCAAATATATGGTGAGGATGCATCAGTAAGAAGTTCCTTGTTAGTAATTTCACAAATTACAAAATGGTGATTCAAGACCAATTATGGAACAATACAATGAACTTCTTGGAATACTTGGAAGGTTTACACAACACAATATGCACATAGATGAGGCTATTCAAGTCTCTTGTGTTATTGATAAACTCCTCCTTCATGGAAAGATTTCAAGCATACCTTGAAACATATGAAGGAGGAGTTAACTCTTGTTGAGTTGGGCGATCATCTGCGCATTGAGGAATCTCTCGAGGTGCGGGATAATGACAAGCCAAAGAGTAGCAATGCTCTTGGACCATCATTGTCAATATGGTGGAGCATAACAACTCCACCGGTACAATGATAACAAAGGCAAACACAAATATCATGACAACACAAAGCGGATCTTAACAAGAAGGCAACTCACTTGTTGGAAATGTGGCAAGGCCGGGTCACATTAAAGGGGCCGCAAAGGTGTTAAAATTGGTGGTAAAGCCAATGGATCGAGCCTAATGGTTCGGGGTGGTGGTTCACCACTCGGCCGAAAGGTCGAATATGTTTAATAAGTCTTTTCGGTTTATTATGTTACATATGTATCGAATATTTTATGTGCGGGGATGATGATGTTGCGTGGTGGGTTGACTCGGTGCAACAGTTCATGTGTGTAAAGATAGAAGGCGGTTCAGACTTATGAGTCACCGAATGATGGTTCTATTCTTCGCATGGGAAATGAGTCAGCGACCTTGGTGCATGGTCGTGGTTGTGTAGATCTTAGGTTTAGTTCAGAAAGATTGTAACTTTGTTTGATGTTATTCATGTTCACGATATCGGGAAGAACTTGGTTTCAAGTAGTATTTTGAATAATCATGGATATAAACAAGTTATTGAATCGATAAATTTGTGCTTTCTAAGCATGGTGTTTTTATTGGTTTTGGTTATTTATGTAATCAAATGTTCGGGCTTAATATTTCTCTTGACAATGTTAATTCGACTTTTGTGACCACAACTAACACCGATTCTAGCCTATGGCATGCAAGACTTAGCCGTGTTCACTATAAAAGGATGCAAGATATGTCTAGGGATGGTTTAATCCTGTTTTGACATGGACACCGAAAAGTGTAAAACTTGCATGTTGACCAAGATAACGAAAACCACTTTCGGGGTGTTAGTCGTGAGACTAAGATCTTGGAGCTTATTCACGATGACACATGTGATTTGCATGCCACTCCTTCTTTGGGAAATAAAGTACTTTGTGACATTTATTGATGATGCTTCAGATTTTGTTATGTCTATCCGTTACATACCAAGGATGAAGCATTAGATAAATTCAAAGTGTTTAAAAGCGAAGTTGAATTACAACTTGGGTCTTTGATCAAAGATTAAGAACGATAGGGGAGGTGAGTACATGGATACTCGATTTTTCGATCTGTTGGAATAATCCATGAAACGATCGCCCTTATACTCCTCAACAAAATGGTATTTACGAAAGGAAAACAGGTCTTGAAGGAGATGGTTAATTCCATGTTGTCTATTCAGATCGAGTCGAGGGTTACGGGGTGAAGCTATGTTAACGACTTGCTATTTGTTAAATAGGGTTCCCAACAAAAGGAACAAGGTTACCCTTATGAACTCGGACTAAAAGGAAACCCAACTGAATTATCTCAAGGTTTGGGGTTGTAGAAATTGTAAGACTCCATGATCAAAGCTAAAGACTTTGGGTGAAAGAGGCATCGATTGCATCTTTGTTGGATATCTTGAGCATTCCAGGGCTTTTAGGTTCTATGTTATTGAACCTAATGAATATATTTCAATTAACTTCGATAATTGAATCAAGGGATGCGATTTTGATGAGAATAGATTCTCATCGGTCCACTGAACCAAGTCGAGGATTCCTAATGGAACTCGTGACACCGGTGTATCGAGGTCCTCGATGATGAACCATCGGTGGTCCCCGATGAGGTTGTGGTTCAACAACTGAACACGTGCTCGGGAAGAGCAAAAGGGTCGACTCCAAAGTCATTTGGACTGAGTTTCAACTATACTTAGTTGAAGGAACCGAGGATGAGGTCTCGTGCCAATACTCCTATTGCTTTATTGTTGAGGATGATCCCAAGACATTTGAAGAAGCGATGAAGTCCCGGGATATTGCTTTACGGAAAAGCGATCGATGATGAGATGGATTCCATCGTGGGCAACAACACTTGGTGTTGGTTGATCTACCTCACAGTTGCAAACCTACGGGTTGCAAATGGATTTTCAAAAGGAAAATGAAGGTAGATGGAACTATTGAAAAGTTCGAGGCTAGACTAGTCATTCGGGGCTTTAAACAAAAGTCGGGAATAGACTATTTTTGATACTTATGCCCACATGGCTCGTATCGATACCATAAGGCGCTAATTGCTATGGCATCTATTCATGATCGGTTATTCATCGGATGGATGTGAAAATGACTTTCTTGAATGGTGAATTGGAAGAGGAGGTTTATATGAACCAACCTCGTGGCTTCATCATGACCGGCAATGAAAACAAGGTGTGTAAACCGATTAAGTCTCTTTATGGACTTAGCGGCACTAACAATGGCATCAAAGTTTGATGAAGTGGTTTTGTCTAGTGGTTATGTTCTTAACCAGTCGACAAATGTGTATATAGCAAATTTGATGAATCGGTAAAGGAGTCATCATTTGTCTATATGTTGATGACATGTTGATCTTTGGCACCGACCAAAATCGAGGTTGACGACAAAGGAATTTTTGTCATCAAGGTTCTCCATGAAGGACATGGGGGAGGCGATGTTATTCTTGGTATAAGAATTAAACATGAAAGTAAAAGAATTTCTATCTCTCGGTCTCATTATATTGAGAAGTGCTTGAGGAAATTCAATTACTTTGATTGTACTCTGTGAGTACACCTATGGATACTGTGAGAAGCGGATGCTAACAATGGCAAAGTCGTATCTCGACTTGAGTATTCTAGGGTAATTGGTACTGATGTATGCCATGACTTGTCTGAGGCACGATATTGGTTTTGCGGTGGGAAAATTGAGCGGTATACTAGTAATCCTAGTGCTCATCACCGCAAGCGATTCGAAGTCTTGAAGTATTTAAAGAGAACTATGAATTATAGTCTCATATCTTGGTTACCCGTCGGTGTTGGAAGGTTACACCGATGCGAGTTGGATCGATAACACGAAGACAATTAGATCACCGGTGGTGGGTATTCTACTTGGTGGAGGTGCAATTTCTTGGGCATCGAAGAAGCGAACTTGCATCACCGTTCAACAATGGAATCGAATTTGTGGCTCTGGCAATTCTTTGGTAAAGAAGTTTGAATGGTTGAAAAACTTGCTTGAGATTCCATTGTGGCTAAACCTATAGCACCTATTTCTATCCGGTGTGATGGTGCATTACATTGGCTAAGGCTTATAGCCAATGTCAATGGTAAGTCTAGACACTTAGGTGTCGACATAGCATGATTCGTGGTGATCATGAATGGGGTGGTATCTATAGAGTTTGTTAGATCTCAATGAACTTAGGCGATCACTGACGAAGGGTTTGGCTAGAGACTTGGTAATAAAGTCGCTAAAGGGATGGGTTTAAGTCCAACTTAGTCATCGAATGCTAGGACGCTGACTCCTCACGAGGAAACTTGGGGCCGAGTTCAATGTGGAAAAGTGAACATTCGATGGATGGAGCACATGTTTTATTTACATCCCAGGTTGTGCTCGAACCCTGCTGAAAGGAGGATGAAGTCTTTAATTCTCGATGGTTAATTTTATTTGAAAAAGTGCTTGGCGGGAGCATGACTAAGAGGAACCACTTATGTAAATGTTGAAGTTTTGCCGCTTGAAGCTTTGGACTTTAGCTTTTACAACATTTATGAATTTGGATATGGACACATGGCTTGTATAGTGTCGGGGAGCTTTTAAGTGTTTGAAAACTTGTGTATTTTATCTTGGTGTATTGAATGGGTTGAAGGGTTCAATTCTTAGAACACCACGATTCTCGAATATTTGAGCGTGTAATTTACTAAGATGGAAATTGATCCTCGGGACATTTTCGTTTATGCACATGTTTTGCTTGATGTTTGTTTTCATGCAAAGGAAGTGAACTAAATTTGGGAGGATTGTTGGAAAATTTAGTGCACTTGTGGGATTAGTTCACACCTTGTAATGGGCTGGGAGGTGCAGAGCGTACACCCATAAGGTCCATGAACACCCGACTCTAATAGTGGTTTGTATTGAAAGTGCTTGGTGAAATCTTGTTGTGGTTACCATCGATTATCGGTGTTTCCAGGCGAGTACTTCAGCTGGATCGATGTTTCCACCGAAGTGGTGTCTCATCGAAGTAGTGTTTACATGAAGCGTTGGTGTTTCCACTGAGCGGTGTAACCACCGATAGCGACTATGAAAGTACCGCTAGTTGTATGAAAGTCTCGCTTGTAGCGGTTTTGACCTATTGAGTGGCGGTTTCAATCGCTTAATGACCACGCTTAATTGGTCATGTAACCACTAATGGCTATAATGGGGATAATTATGAGGCTATTAATGGGCGATTAATACTCATAATTCCATTTGATTAGCTAGAGTAAACTCCTATAAATAGGAGATCCGATTATGCATGAAGAACACGAAAAACACTAAACACTTAAGCGAAGGGTTATTGAATTGTGCCTAATTCTATAACGCATTTAGTCTTATCAGTAGATATTCATGTAACCCGGGCATTAGGGTCGAATAGTTTACTTTGGAAAGTGATCACGCGATTTAGTGATATCCAGGTAACCACCCAGTGGTATTTATTCTTCTTGACTATTGTTGTTTCTGCTGACATTGATTATCTAACCCTGCTACTGGGCTCACAACTCCAACAATTTCTTTGGGCTAAGTCCTTGGGAAAGGGTCAATGGGCACTCAAAAGCGGTGCATGGGGGTCTGGGTTTCCTCGCCGATTTAAACCTTTTGGAGGATTTGATAGTAATTAGATGCTACCAGCGGACAAAAGCATCTTTAATACGTATCACATATATACTTCTACGTGAGTCTATAACAAGGTAGAGCATATTTATTAGGGATATTTACTTGAGGGTTTGCATACGGTGCAAAACCTCTAAAGACTTAACCTTCTTCCACAAACTTTTAGATCTAACACCCTGCAGTAACCAAAATGAAACAAACATCTTATCAACCCACTACTACAACTCTAGTCAATAACACAAACTAACAGTTGCAACAAACTATACCTGTTTCCCGACAACATCTATATTCAAATCCTTAATAAACCGTGTCATGACACTATGCTGCACCAACCCCACACTCGTAATTACAACAAACATATGCACTAACAACAACAAAACCGACAAAACCAGACCTCCAAGCGCAAACCATTTTATTTTGGATCTCATCATCATAAAAACCTATCACACACTTTTCCGTTACCCCTCGTTACCTTGGGACATAGAACGCGAGCACCTAACGTTACCTTCCGAATAAGTAGTAGCCATGTTCGCCATACCTATAACAAAGAACATTTAAAAAGGGCTAATAAAATTTGAACGTTAATCGTATATTACCTGTAACAATTCAATAATAACGAAAGAAAAAAATGTATCGTTCACTTACCTAGACCAAGCTATAAAATGTTCGCCACTGAGATCCTCGTAAACTTCCGATACGATCCGAATCAAGAGTAATCCAAATCGATAAAACCCGCAAAAAATAACGAATTGGATGAGTAAACAAAAGCGAAAACATGATTTATAGAGAACCCTAAACTCAAGAATCTTTAATCACAATAAGCTAATAAAAATAAAAATAAGTACGAATCAACAAAATATAGCGAAGTTTAGCAAGTTAGCAAACACCCCTCGAGTGCGAAAATAATCAACCTAAGCGACCTATGTTGGGTCGCAAATAAGCGAAAACAAATGCCCACTTTGGGTCGCATTGCGACAAAACAAACACCCTGTTGAAATGAAAAGTCGACAACAAAATGCCTCCATGGGCTGAAAATAATCGACGCCAAACACCCGTGTGCATGCGAGGAAAATTCAGCGAGAAAACGCACTTTCGGGGTGAATAAGAGGTCCAAACGCACTCTTGGGGTGGTGATACCTGAGAACAAACACCCGCCGGGTGGTACATGCAATAGCATGAAAATAAACACCTCTTGGGTGTTTCGATGGTGGTCGAGGTAAGCAAAACAAACACTACCTTATCAAAATAAGCCGCAAATTAAATAAGCTAAACAAACAATTTACCGATTAAGCCAAATAATAAGCTCGAACAAATACCCCAGGCATGGTGTGGGTTGATAAGCGAGTTTCTTAGGCGGAAGGTTCTTAGTCTAATCGGAAGCAGAACCCGTCTGTAACCACAAAACCTTATTTCGATTCGGCATCATATTATTTGTCTTTGGTCGAGGCCTACAATAACCACGTCGGTATCAAAAGCATCGAAAGGCCATGTCGGCTCCACTCATTAGCCGCAAGCATCGTGAAACACACTCGAATATCCGCAAAAGAGAATACATCCGCCGTGGTTGCAACCGTACTAAGTTGCCCGCCAAGGCGCAGACAATCTCATCTTTCATCGGATCCACTTAAACCCGTCCATGACTGTTATAATCAATATCACCATAAAGCTCATCTCATAAAAATCATTGAAAGCGCTATAAGCACTATTTTGAATTTAATTTTACGTCGCCTAAGCATAGGCGCAAAATATAAGCGATCATCGTTCTGTCCTTTTCAAGCCAAAGAATCTATGGCGCCGTAAGCTCAAGTTAGCAACCCCGTAAGCTCAAAAAGAAACCTTATTAGCCTTACAAAATTACAAACAACAAACACATATTGGATCAATGAATAAATAATCACAAAATTAACAAATTCAAGCATTTATACTGAAAAGAAAACCCATATCACAAAAGCTTCAAAATAAAAAACCCATGGTTACTCAGATCTGGTAACTTATTTTTGTTTCTATAGCTTTTGGATTGTACTTCACAAACTACAACATGTCTCATAAGACGGAAAAAGTAAGCTTGTGAGGTTTTCTGAAAATCTTAGAAAGTAAAACATTATCCAGGTGAAACTTCCAGCAGTTCTAAAGCTTCCCATGTTAACAACTTATAATTAATCTTCAAACAATAACGTTAACGAAAATAATGATTACAACAAACCCATATCACCAAATTAATCCAAGTATAAAGTATCACAAAAACGCAAAAATCTAGGATAGCTAAAACGACACCATAAGGCTACCTAATTCTTAATCCTGAAACAACTTATGGTTAATCCTCAGACAAATCGTCATCGCAAGCAACCTATATTACCAAACGAATCCAAGTCGAACAATAAAGTCAGAAATCATAAATAAAATATGTTCTATTAAATTAAATTCTTGGAAAACGATACTAACCTCCACAACCTCCTTTCCGATTAGCGGCAAGAAAATTAACACCATCGAAGGTCAGAAGAGATTCCCCACCTCAAAAACGATCTCATCGATTCCCCATGGATATTATTTGTGTGTGTTTCTGAACACATATACACATATATCGATTGAGATAAGCTGGAAGATGGATAACAGGTGGTGGCATAAAATTTAAATTAGAATAGAAGAAGCAGTATTATTATGAAGAAGCAGTTTTTGTGAAATGAAGAAGCAGTTTATAGAATAATTTATTTATGTAAAAAGTAAATGTACTTGACAAGTATTATGTAAAATGACGATAAAACCCTTTTTAAAAATACGGTTCTTGTGACTTTTAGTTCTTGCAAACAATACTTCTGTGTACTGGACACTTGTCGCATGTGGTTGAGTTCTTGCGATAACCTATGATTCTTCCGATTATTTTCAAATTTATTATAAAAGTGGTCATTAAAGTGATATCACTTGCGCTGGCATCTGTTTGTGTCATTTTCGCTTTGATGATAAATAGTGTAAGTCGTTTTTGTTTTCATAAAGAAAAAATGGTATGGATTGGGAAATTGCTTCTATGATGGGCAGTTGTACTTTTTCAAAGATTTGCGAGAATTCGTCAAAATCGTAAAGTTAACTACCGTATTTGAAGTAGAGGAAGGTTTCTATTTTTTTTCTTTTGTTATAATAATGTTTAGATCGATGCTTTAAAATTTGCTTAACTTGGCCGGTCAAACCGGGAACTGGCTTGGTCACAAGAATATGGTTTTAGGCAATAATCGGTTTGACCATATAAACCAGAAAACCGAACCGATGGACAAGCTAAGCAAGATTCGCAATTCACAGTAAAGAGGTAACTTTAAAACAATTAGACAAAGAACTTCAAAAGACCAAGAACGAAATGAGCCAGAATAATTAAGGAGGTGGACAAATATGATCATGGGCTAGCAGCGCAACCATTTATTTCAGCCAATGAAAGTGAAAACATTCGACTATTTGAGGATGTCTCAAATGGGTCCAAGTAGCTTTTATATGTTCCGGTTAGCCAGTATTGAGTTATCGATCTTTGGGGTTATAGTTGGTTTTCATTACTTCTTAATGCCTATGACTAAAACGAATATTAGCTCACTCGAACCAAGTTACCCGATCAAGCCTTAGGTTTAATTGGGTAGACAAGGATTCACGTCTGGTAGATTACATGACAAACATATGTGTGATTGTGTGAAAACTGTCTACGTTTTGTGATATTTGTGATTTATGGTCTTGGCATTGGTAACAAGCCAAAATTGATAATCTGAAACAAAATCTATCGAGTAAGATACTTTTAAGACAACCCGAGGTTCTTAGATCATAGAATTATGTTTTGCGTTTTGCGAAAGTAGGTCGGTGTCAAAAGCGGGACTTGGATTCATCGTAGTTAACATCATTAGACTACACATCACGTAAAAACACAACTTAGGGTACTAAGGTATATAAAAGTAGTTTAATACAATATTAATAGTAAATATTGTAACTAAAATAAAGAATCTGAAGCATACATCATTCTATTAATGGCTATGCTAATCAACAATATTTAAAAGTGTTTAGCCGTAAAATAACAACGTATTTTCAGTTTTATACCGTTTGGTACGTGTTTTTTTTTTCCCATTTAATGTAACGTATTTTCAGGTTTTATGCTACTTAGGCATGTGCAAGTACGGGCTATCAGATAAAAATGTTATTTTACCAGATAAAAATCTAAGTGAAATGTTTTTAGCACATAAATGGACCCTGTGGTTTGCCAGGTATCACGAATTTAGTCCCTAAAAATGCTTTCGTCCATTTTATACGTTTCGTCCGTTTTAATACGTTTTCGTCCGTTTTTATACGTTTACATCCGTTTTTATACGTTTTCGTCTGTTTTTATACCTTTTCGTCCGTTTTATTACGTTTTTATACGCTTTCGTCCGCTTTCTTACGGTTTTATACGTTTTTGTCCTTTTTATCTGTTTTCGTCCCTTTTCTTATGTTTTCGTCCATTTTTATACGTTTACATCCGTTTCGTATTCGCCCGTTTTTATACGTTTTCGTCCGCTTTTATACGTTTTAAATCCGTTTTATATGTTTTAAATCCGTTTTATCGCTTTCATCCTTTTATCGTTTTCATTTGTTTTATCGTTTAATCATTTTTATCGCTTTAGTCCATTTTCTAATATTTTTATACGTTTTGTCCGTTTTATCGTTTCATCCGTTTTATCGTTCTCATTCGTTTTATCGTATTCCTCCATTTTATATGCTTACATCCATTTTATATTTTTCGTGGTTTTATACATTTTTGTCCATATGAAAAGTACGAAAACAGACGGAAATGTACGAAAACATAAGAAAATGGTTTAAAACGTAAAAAAAAGATAGAAAACGTATTAAAGCGTGTAAAAACAGATGTAAACGTATAAAAACAGACGAAAATGTACGAAAACATAAGAAAACGGATGAAAACGTATAAAAACGGATGAAATGTGTAAACAAACGGACGAAAACATACAAAACATAAGAAAATGGTTAAAAGCGTATGAAAAAGTAAGAAAAACGTATAAAAACATTTAAAAACGATGAAAACGAATGAAAACATAAGAAAAAGGTTAAAAACGTATGAAAAAGTAAGAAAAATGTATTAAAACGTGTAAAAACCGATGTAAACATATAGGAATGGACGAAAACATAACAAAATGGAGGAAACCGTATAAAAACGGACGAAAACGTGTAAAAACGGATGAAAACAGATGAAAGCATATAAAAACAGATAAAGCGGGCGGCGAATAGAATAAGCGGACGGCGTATAAAACATATGAAAACGTATAAAATCGGACGAAAACTTATAAAAACGTATAAAAACATAAGAAAACGGTTAAAAAAAATAGGGACTAAATTTGTGATACCTTGCAAACCACAAGGACCATTTATGTAATTAACTCAAAAATTTATTGTAAGTGGAAATCATACGCGGCATGTCCACGTAGGATTATAACTCTGGTTCCGGCAAAACAAAGTAGCACGTACCAAAATAGCATAAAACTCAAAAGTACGTTACATTAAGTGGAACAAAAAAAAAATACACGTACCAAAATGATACAAAGTTGAAAATACGTTGCTATTATACGGCTAAAACGCTAAATTAGATAATTGAACAATCATAATTTGATGATCACTTGATTTTTCTTTCTGTCCGTTGACTCCTTAATTATCTTTTCTCCGAGTTACAATTGATTCTTGCAAGAATGCTTTGGCAAGATTATTGATACCCCTAAAGATTAATTGTTTATAAAACATTAGCATTCTCGATGTCGAAAATAATAATATCAACTTGCTTATACTATATAAAAACCATGGATGAATTTTGGTCTTAACCGTACTTTCAAATAATTTAGGAAAATAGATAGAGCAAGAAATCACCTATAATCACTATTATCTTGCAAGCTAGGTAGAGTAGTTGCTTCTACAAGAGCATTTCTCCATTCTTCCATCTTCGGGTGTATGTCATATTTGGACATCGATTCACCAAAATATCCTCTTTGTGTGCGCACGTCTGATGAGTACACATCAATAAATACGGGTATAACAACCTTTTTTGTTTCTTTGGCGCACTCAATGATCTTGGCAACTTCATCCAAGTTCCATGAATTAGCCGCAAACTTTCTGGAAAAGATAATGATAAAGGACCTTGATTGTTCGATGGCTGCTAGGAGTTTTGCTTCTTTACGAGCACGTTAGACATTGTCCTTGTAAGTGGAAAGGCCTTCTTTTTCAAGAGCAGAACATAGACTATCAACGTACTCTGCGGTGTCATGGTCTCTAAAACTAATGTATACATCATGCGAAAATCCACGTGATGCCTCCTAAAACATAAAAACAAAGGATTTTAGTTTAAGCATTATTAAAACTAGTTTATAGTGATTAGTGTTACACGACGGCCTTTATACGAATTTTATTGTAAGTTTTAGCATCATTGTTTGTATCTTGTAGCTAAATTGTAATCGAGTTATGCAACGAATTTTGTTATGAGTAAGTAAATAATCATAAATAAACCTTACTTGTTGATAAACCAAAGCTTTCTAGTTCTTCCACGACTAGCCTCATTTACGGGCGATCCTGCTCTATCAATCTTCAAGCATTTATAGGCAATGGATGAAAACGTAATCAAGGAATCTGGGTTCATTTGATTTCGTAGATGGATGAATTAAGTCATCTAATGTACTCTTTTCGTAATGATTTTGGGCCATTTCAGCAAAAGAATTATGCTTGGAAACATTTTTTGGAATACTTACCACCTTTCCAAACAAGACTTCAAATAATACAACCCCAAAAGAGTAAACATCAGATTTTTGTGTAAGTTCACCCCGGTAGTACAGGATCAACATATCATGGTGTGCCACAAGGTTCGGTGTGAATAAGCGATATCGGGACATCTTTAAGAGCTAATTTGGGCGATCCAAATACGAAATCTTGGCTTTCGATTATCATCCAATAGGATGTTTGAGCTCTTGATGTCACGATGGATAATTGAATTTTCATCTCCAATTCCATCATGAAGGTATCTTAAGCCATGGGCAGCATCTAAGCATATCTGAAGACGAAGCATCCATGTTAGATCTTTCTTTGATAAGAATCTGTCAAGACTCCCATTTGCCTCAAACTTGTAAACAAGGATCTTCTCATGGCCATGTTCACAAAATCCGACAAGAGTGACGAGGTTTTCATGTTTATACTTTGAAAGCAATTTAACCTCTACCCCATATTGACGGTCTCCTTGCCCACGCAAACGGTCCAACCGCTTTATGGCAAGGTTACCATGTTGTTTTGATTGGCCTCGGTACACATTACCAAACCCACCCTTTGCAATCACGTTGGATTCAAAGAATTTGTTAGTTCTCGATAATATGTCTTGTAGAGGATCTTTAAGTTTTTAGAGGAAGGCATGATCGTTTGATTTATAATTGTAATAAAATTTGGAAGCGAGAAAAAGGATTATGGAAATCAAAATGCTTACAAGCTAGGATCTCAAGAGATGACCTTTGTTTTGTTTAGAGTACAAAGTGAAGTCGATGATTCAAAGTATATATAGAAATTTCCAATATTATAGACAATCGACTCCTTTATTTACTTGAAATAAAGAATCATATATATTAACTTTGACCAAAAAAAAATGTCTGACAAGTTATATAATCCATGATCCATTTTAAGCTTAGACATGTACATGCAATAGCACTTTTTTTATAAAAGCATAAACAATAGAAATTAACATGTGCACATCCTTTGTTCGAGTTGAGTTTGAACCTATTAGGCAACTACTATGTTTCAAGATCTATTAGACCAAAGATCAAATATAAACTAGGATTGAACTGAAAGTCATCTATATATTAAAATGTGATCCATAAAAGAGCCATGCATGTGCATGATCATGCTGCAAGATCAATTATAGAAAAAATAATCAATAAACAAAGACTTTATGCTTTCTTTTGTATTTGTCAAGATACAACTGATTACTTAAACTGTTACAAATTACAGTTGACATTTGAAACAACCGACAGCTAGTTGTCTAGCTAGGGTAAACTAATGTCTCTCAACCTTCTTTTAAGCTTGTTTATACAACCTTCTTTTAAGCTTGTTTATATATAGTTAATGGTGGACAAAGTCAATGCACAACCAAAAAATGGACTATGGCAATGCAAGTGTAACACAAGAAACTAATATTAATATACTTTAACAGTTTTAAGAAAATTAGTGTTCACACCTCACAGGCTCACACTAATGAACCTGTACGAAAGTATCAGCAACAATAGATTCACAACAATACTTTATTCAAACCTAAGCCTCAATAGTCGACTTAGATTAAACCAACAATAGTATCCAAAGTGTTACAAGATTAGATTAATGTAAATGAGACAATAACCAGACAAATACAAAGAAGAAACAAGATCAGTGCAATGATCAGAAAGAAGAGAGTGTGAGACAATGACTGCACACACAGTTGTATCTAACCCTAGATTAAGGGACTTATTAAATAGGAGATAAAGATACACAAAGACTCCTCTAATGGCTATAAAAGACGCATCGTGAATGAGAAAAGGCTTGAGAAATGAACTTCTAGGAACTTTAAACCATTTATGCTTTGACCATGATTAACCCTTTAATATGCCCGCAATGAACATAACTTGAAAGCCATTAGCAATTGATAGAATGACATGTTTGCCACAGATTATTACCCCAAAATTTAACATTCCCCTTAACGATGGGCAAACATATCAAACAATATCAATTTTCACACAAGAATTTATGTTGATAAGCAGGAAGGTTTTTGTAAGAATGTCTCGAGTTTGGTTTGAAGAGCCAATCTTTTGGCACTTATAACACCTCTTGCAATTTTTCCACGATGAAGTGAACATCAATTTCAAAATGTTTTGACCTTTCATGGAAAAACAGGATTGACAACAAGTTGCGAGGCGATTTGTTATCACAAAAAAGATTAACAGGAGATTGATATCTACTTCTAGATCTTTTAAGATTTTTGAATCAAATAATTTCACAAGCGGCGAGACATAAATCTATACTACTTACATGAAAGATTTTGAAAGAGTGTTTTGTTTTTGCTTTTCCATGAGATCAACACTCATTAAAGAAAACACAATAACACATAATGATTTTACGGTTTTCTTGCATTTAGCCCATCGCATCACTATACCCTTCAAGATGGTTTCGAGTTCTTTGAAATTGTACCTTAGACCTTTTCCCGGAGCTCCTTTTAGATATCTCGAACATTGAGGCGATTCTAGATGAGATTTCGTAGGAGAATGCATATATTGTGCGGACAATGAACCGAGTATGAGATGTCGGTCTTGTATGGGTGAGATAAATAAGTTTCCCAAATAACCCGATAACCAAATGATGTTGACAAGTAAGGGATCATCAAGTGGGTATGTATGGAAGAACGAGTTGGGTTCCATAGGGTGGACACGAGTTTGCACCAAGGAGACCAAATTCTTTGAGGAGTTCAAGATGATTTTCTTTGGGTGAGACATATGTCATTCCAGCTTTTAGAACCTCAATGCCAAGAAAATATTTTAAGTTTCCCAAGTCTTTGATATGAAATTTTGATTTTAGAAACTCTTTGAATAGGTTTATCTCATCAATGTAGTTTCCAGTAAGAACAATATCATCCACATAAACAAGAAGAGCAATAAACTTGTTATTCTCTGCTTTGGTGAACAAAGAGTGATCATTGATGATTGAACAAAGTTATTTTCTTTTAAAACAACGACAAGTTTTTCATTCCATTTCACGAGAGCTTATTTAAGGCCATATAGAGACTTGACAAGTTTACAAACTTTATTCTTATTCTTCTCATTCTGAACCCCTTAGGGATGGTCATATAGACATCCTCATCAAGATCTCCATACAAAAAGCATTGTTAACATCAAGTTGGAAAAGAGGCCATTTGTTTTTCACACTAAGGCAATAAGACATTTAACGATGAACATTTTCTAGCAGGGAGAAAAAGTTTCATCATAGTCTATTCCTTCCCTTTGGTTATAACCTTTAGCAACTAATCTAGCCTTGTAGCTATCAACTTCACCATTGGCTTTATATTTTGTTAATACAAATAAGCCGTTAAAACGTTTATTTATATTTTACGATCTTCTAACGTTTTATCGATAACAAACGTAAAATCATTTTAACGAAACAAATAGAATACGTAAATTGTTTGAGTTAATAGTTTCCTAACACACTTACGTTTTCACATAAAACACTAAAACAAGTATAAGTGATTTTATGATTTAAATACATATGTGCAACAACTAGTGTTTACATATTGGGTTAGCATATACTTAAACTAAGTATACTAAAATGGGTAAAAACAAGTATATACTAAATGGGTAAAAACTAGCAAACCCTATTGACCCATAACCCATGGTTTTATATATACCACTTAACCAAGTTCATTGTATCTAGAAAAGAAACCATGGATCAACCCATGACCCATGACCCTTAACAAAAATACCCATGGGTAAAGAGGAGTTCCACGGATCCACGGCTTTGTGCTAGCCGGATCCCAGTGGAAGGATCCGTGGGATCCGGGAAACAAGAGGATTTTCCTCTATAAATAGTGAGCCATTTCTTCATTATATCTCACCCCTTCCAATACACTTTCTCCTTGAGTTAAATCTCACTAACCTTAGATCCAAGAGATCTATGTTTGTAGTTTTGTTTTGTGTGATCTTCTAGGTTCCTATTAAAGGCAAGATCACCACCTTTGAAGTCGAGCAAGCTCAAGTCCATGAGTTGCCATGCTTTCTCATCATCAAGGCTATTGAAGTCCTCTTGTTGATGATCTCTTTCTTTCTTCAAAGAAGTGTAGTGTTGAAGACATTAGTGAAAGATGTCTCAGTGTCAAGACGAAGATATTAGTGAAGGGTATCTATCGCCCATGGGATAAGCACTTGTGGTAGGTGCTTAGAAGTCAAGACAAGAAGCATTAGTGAAAGGTGCTTAGAAGTCAAGACTTGAAGCATTAATGAAAGGTGCTTCGAAGTAAAGACACAAGACATTAGTGAAAGGTGTCTTGTAGATCTAGTCAAAGGCATTAGTGAAAGGTGCCTTAGATGTACATTCGATATGGTGTGTTTCGATGTACTAGATAGACTAGCATTAGATCCAAGGATATTGATGTCCTTGATGATGTTGTAAAGGAGTAGATCTCCTTTGGGATTAGTCGTTGGTGTAGTGTGGTAGTAGTTCCTCCATTGCAATGGAACTAGGTACTTAGCCTAGTACCTAATAAAGGGTAGGCGACGCAGTGATATGAGTAGTTCTCCGAGGTGTGAAAGAACTCGGTGGTTAGCCTAGCACCGTATAAAGGGTAGGCGACGTTGTGTTAGGTGTGGTTCGCCTTGTGTGAAAGAACCGGTATTTAGCTTTGTACCTAAAAAGGTTAAGCGGCGTTGTGAAGGCTTCTCCGCCATAAGGAGATTGGTGTAGTGTTTACGAACTCTCGAGTAGGTGACTCGAGGAGTGGAGTAGGAAAGGAAGGTGTCCTTGTAGCGAACCACTATAAATACTGTGTTGTGGTTTTGTGCTTCTTACCCTTATCCTTTCATTACTTATCTTTATATGCTTGTTTATCAACATCCAACACACACAACCAAATAGATTGACATAAGTCGATCTAAATAGTTTAAAAGGAAGTTTTAATTGGTAAAACTATTCAACCCCCCCTTCTAGTTTTCCACATATTTGATTTTAAAGATCCATTTGTAACCAATGGGAGTTCTATTAGGAGGTAGATCAGTTATATCCCAAGCATGATTTTCATTTAAGGCCTCAATTTCGTAGTTCATAGCATCAACCCAATTCTTGTCAAGGATAGCTTCTTCATATGTAGGATCAATACTTTTATTAAGACTAGAAGCAAAGCAAGAATTATCTTTGTTAAGGTTAGAGTAATTAACAACCTTTTCAACACCATATTTAACTTTCCTTCAACAATAAAGTCATTAAGATTCTTGGGCAACTTAGAAACTCGTTGACCTTCTAGCGATGTGGTGGCAAGCCTTCTTTTGTTCGAGTCGATGTGAGTCGGGAAGATGTACCACAGAATCGGAAGATGTACCAAACGGGATGTGATTCATGTGATACAATGCCCTCGTGGTGTGTATTATCATCTATGGAAGTTGCAACAGTTCATCTTCCCTAGTAGGATGACCCAACACCGTGCCATCTTCATAGGATGTCACTCGCTTCATCATTGGGACTTATTTGTGAGTCAAAGAAATTTTGTGATTTAAATCTTTAGGCACATAAGTTTCAACAAAAGGTTTTGACAAAGAATTTTTCATTTGAAGGAAAAACAGTTTCATAAAATTTGACATCTCGGAATAAAAGATATTTTTGTTTCTAAACTTAAAAGTTTATAACCTTTTTCTCATTTGAATAACCAATAAAGACACTTTTCTCGGACCTACTACCAAATTTATCGAGATGTTGAGAATGGTGGCATAGCATAAGCGACCAAAGACTCTAAGGAGAGAGTGAGGGTCATGCCCATACACAAAGGAGAAGGGAGACTTGCCAGACAACACTGAAGAGGGTAACCTGTTTATGACATATGCCGTAGTTAGAACACATTTAGGCCAAATATATAGAGGTAATTCCCCCTGAACATAAGGGATCTAGCCACATTAAGGAGATGCATATGTTTCCTTTCTGCAATACCATTTTGTTGTGGTGTGTAAACACAAGAGGTTTGATGTAAAATTCCTTTTTTCATGAAAGAAGTGTTGAAGTTTGTTATTGACAAATTCTGTCCTATTATCACTTCTGAATACCTTAACATTGTGTTCAAATTGATTTGATAGCATATGAGTAAAGTTAACAATGGAAACATAAACATCATCCTTTCCCTTAAGCATATAAACCCATCGCCCTAGAATAGTCATCAACAATAGTTAAAAATATTTGTAACCATCTCGCTAGTGACTTTATATGGTCCCCATACATCTAGATGAACAAGTTCACCAATTTTAGTTGATTTATGTTCACTTAGAGGAATGGTTCCACGGTTTGTTTAGCTTTATTGCAAGTATCACAAAGATGGTAAGATTCGATGTACTATCAAGTTTAAGAGTGGGTTTAAGATATATAGGACTTGGTCGAGAGGATGACCAAGTCTTTGATGCCGAGATTTCTAGAAACATGACAAACAGAGATGCAATTATTAGAAGTAATCTTACATGTAGAATAAATATCAAACATATATAACCCATTGCATTGTTTACCAATCCCTACAATCCTTTTTGATGTAAATCTCAGATATAGCAATTAGATTCATTAAACCCAACAAACATCTTGTTGTCTCTAGCAATCTTATGAGCAGACAATGACGACATTATACTCGAAACAACCGAACATCAAAAGAGTTAGGTCATTATTGAGCTTTAAATCACCAATTTTAGTAATTAAAGCACAGTACCATTGGGATGTCCAACAGTTAGACCAAGATTTTAAATGTCAACAACATTAATTAAAATTTTGTAGATACTGATCATGTGTCGATTTGCACCGAGCTAACAATCCAACCAAGACCGATGTTTCGAGATAAGGTTTTTGTGTTGTTGTTAAAAATTTGTTGAAGTTTATATTAAACTTGACATCGCCATTAAAGAAAGTTCACGAAAATTTTTACCCGCCATGTTGGCATTAGCAGAGGACACATTGTTGTCATTAAGAAGACTCATACGTCCGGAGAGCTGCTCATTTGACAAAGAGACAGGGAGTTGCTAGCTCTATTACAAGTGATATGATTAGCATCGGTGGAAACATTGTTATGGCAGATGTGTTTAGCATTAAAGTTCCTTTGACATATCCAAGAAGATAACCAACAAGATCATAACATCTATCAACAAGGTGACCGTGTTTTTGCAGTTAGTACATTTGAGATTCATGTTTGGTCCTCTGTTGTTTGAGTCATACCAACATTAAAACCGAACCTTTATTAAAAGTGTTGTTAAATCCTTTTTGTTATCAAAAATTTTCCACCATCGAAGTTTTTGCAAAGAAACACGTAGCATTGGGTTTAGCGAGCTATTCCCGATGAAACATTTCGTGAGATTCTTCTCCGTAGACAACAGAGAAGGCGCTTTGAAATTAGGCAAAGGATCTCTCGTTAAAATATTACTTCGATGGGAACATAGGAGTCATCAAGACCCATAAGAAATTGCATTAATTTGATTAGGCGATTGTGTTTTTCAAAATGTTTTGCGACCTCACAAGTGCGGAGGCAAGCTAATCATATAATCAAATTGTTTCCATAAAGAGTTAAGGTTGTTGTAATAATCAAAGAGAGGACCCACTTTGACTAAGAGAGTTTATATTTTTATGTAAATTAAAAATGGTGAACCATCAACCTTATCATAAGTATCTTTAAGATCATTCCACATTTCATAAGCGGTTTAGCATAGATAGCACCAAAGAAATAGTTCGGATCGAGAGAGTTAAGAATCCAAGTAACCACAACAGAGTTCTGGTGTATCCCATTGATTAGCAAGACTAGGATTTGAGTCATCTCTTGTGCAAGTACCATCAATAAACCTTAACTTATTATGATTCCTTAAGGCAAAGGTCATGGCCATATTCCATATTATATAATTTTCAGTTCCAGTGAGTTTGATGGAAATAATAGGAGTACCATTGGTGTTATTAGGGTGTAAATACAAAGCATCACCAAAGGATAAGCTTTTCTCAGTGGAAGAACCACCACCACCACCACCAAGATTATCATCACCAATGACCATAATGCAAACAATAAGATGACAAATAACACGATGAGATAATAACTAGAGCAGATAGACAAATAAAGAAATAAATAAGACTTTGTAATTAAGAAACAACAAGCACCAAGCCTGTGGATGGGGTAAACCAGGCAGTATTCATACCACTCGAGGTGGCGATCAAGATGTTCGCTCACCCGTTTGCACCCACAAAGACTTAAGTCTTGCTTTGTTTGAAGAAAAGAGTAGACTTAGACTTACGAGCAATATGCGTGGAAAGAACAAATCACAATTACCCTAGATTCACTTAGTCTAGGGCTAATTGTGAATAGAAAATAACCAAAGATTACGCCAAGAGTAATAACCCCAAACCACCGCTTTGTTCTTTGAAGAGATGTCCCAAGTTTCTTACAAAGAAACCCTTGGATGGTGATCAACAAGGATTATGAGCTCAAGCTCGATACCACACGAAAGTATCGACAACAATAGATTCACAACAATACTTATTCAAACCTAAGCCTCAATAGTCGACTTAGATTAAACCAACAATAGTATCCAAAGTGTTACAAGATTAGATTAATGTCAATGAGACAATAACCAGACAAATACAAAGAAGAAACAAGATCAGTGCAATGATCAGAAAGAAGAGAGTGTGAGACAATGACTGCACACACAGTTGTATCTAACCCTAGATTAAGGGACTTATTAAATAGGAGATAAAGATACACAAAGACCCCTCTAACGGCTATAAAAGACGCATCAGCAGAAATGAGAAAAAGGCTTCAGCAGAAATGAACTTCTAGGAACTTTAAACCATTTATGCTTTGACCATGATTAACCCCTGTAATATGCCTGCAATGAACATAACTTGAAAGCCATTAGCAATTGATAGAATGACATGTTTGCCACAGATTATTACCCCAAAATTTAACAGAACCCACTGTAGACAAAATTCAGAAAAGTCAGCAACTTGATTGTATGGATCAAAAGGGAAAGTAAACAGACTGTTTGGAAGTGACTGAAATGCCGTTCAAGATATGCGCTTGGTAAACAAAAGCTTCAAACAAAACCTTGAAATAATATATCATCACTAGCTTCCACATGCACCCACCTTACAACAATAAAACATTGCCTCAGATGGCCATGTCCTTATAATTATGTTCATTATGTTTATTCATAGCCATATTTGTTATAACTATGAACAATAACACAGCTATGCAAGAGTTCTTAAGAGTTACAGTCACTACAACAATCGTGTGGACGGGCGAAGAGACTTTTGCCGGGGACAAGATGTCCCCGGCGAAAGTCGCTAAATGACAAAATCAAAGCTGACGTGGCACATGAATACGCTGACCTGTTAAAGAAAATTCAACTAAAACTTTCGCCGGGGACGTGTCCCCTGGGAAAGTCTGTTGACTATTTAGTATACTTTGACCGCCCAGTCAAAATTCAACGGCACCTTTCACCGGTGACTTGTCCCCGGAAAAAGTAGCTTTCACTTTGACGAAAATTTGACCAGATTCAATAGCATGTTAATTGTTCCCGCCTTTATTCTCGCCAAAACTTTCCCCGAGGACATATCCCCGACAAAAATGGTATTTACAAAAATACGCTTAATTATATGTTAAAAATACACAACTTTTAATACACAACTAAAACCCCGATTAAATGTTAAAATATGAACTTAATTATATTGTGGTTCATTCAGATGTTAAAATGACCTGCTAGAGATGGGCGATTTTGGAAACACATAACTATGTTAGCGATTGATGGGTATATATTATATTATGTTTAGCGAATTTGTGTTGTTGTAGCATAAAACAAGTTCGAAAGCAGTTGTTACATTGTAGATTTTTTCGAAAAATATGAAAATTACCCATTTTGCGCAATTTTTCTACAAAATGGGTCGAGAGGCTTTCCGGGACAAGTCCCCATGAAAACGAAATGAACAAGGCATCACATTTTGCAGGGACAAGTCCCCAGTAAGAGGTTTGCTCAACACAGGTATTCGGCTTTCCCGGACATGCCCCAGAAAAAAGTTCCACGTCGGACTAATAACGTAATTAGCTAATTAAATAAATATTCAAAATACTTTTCCCGAGGACGTGTCCCCTGCAAAAAGAGTGCCACGTCGGACTTGTTTGACCGCGAAAATGGTCATGGGACCCACTTGTCCCCGTAAAGGTGGACACAAGTCCCGGGAAAGTATTCCAGAGGGTATTGCCGGGGACTTTCACGGGACATGTCCCAGAAAGCTACGCATGGACATGTCCCCATGAAAGACCCGATATTTCCCAAGCTCACATTGTTGTAGTGAGTATATTCCACAATCTGTGAAGAAATGAGAAGTTCTATGTTTATCTTTTACAATTGTTTGCATCACAAGGAAGAAAATGTTATCGAATCTCTATTAACAGAGTTCGTTAAAACTAACACAGAATGGATGCATCAAAAAAATTTATACCTTAATGAATGTGAATTATCCTACCAAGTTTTTTTAGTTTCTGAACTTTGATCCCCATTAGTGTTGAATTCTAGTTTCTTCTTGAATGTAAGGTTTGAAACTCGGTCACAAGTTCCAATAGGGTGGCTATATATGAATCTCCAAATTACAGGAGGAAAACGTTTTCGAATCTCTATTATAAACTATTTTTATTACTTAATAGATGTTGGTGATTTTACATCACCGATATTATTTAAGTGTAATGGATTGACTTAGTTGACTGATTGTACAATAATTCGTACGACCAGACCTTCGATGGTGATCGAAGTGTATGAGGGGTGATATTCTTGCGCCAAAATTGTAGCCAATCTGCAATAAGAAATAATAGACACTTCGTTAAGTGATTGCGCAGGGTTGGACCTGCGAACCACCTCCGTGCGTGAGTAAGTATGTGATATGTGTTGTAAGTATGAAGTATGTGAAATCATGTATTGAGTGAACATACCATTGAAATGACTCGTCCAACCTATTTATAGATGAGGAAATAAGCTTGAGAGTGTTAACACGCGTTTGAGATCATGGGGCGCCCCATGATTTGTGGTAACCGCTAGGGCTTCATCCTCACTCTCTCTGTCTTGGCGGGAAGCTAAGGAGATAGTGGGAACGTAGGGAAGACCAAGTCAAGGTTCTCCTTTGTCTTGGTGCCTTCAGAGAGACTCGGCGGCATAGGCCTTCTACCGGCGAATTCCCAACCGGTAACCATATCAATGATGAGTGATTTTACGCCACCAATGACTTATGAAGAAAGACATGGGTCTTCGTAATGCAATTAACCGAGGTCGAAGGGTGTCCTTCGACGTGATCGGAGGGTACATCATCATTGACCAATGTAATTGTGATAGATGTTCAACAAGTTGGGGTTGTCGGAGTGTACACTTGTATGACGTTATTATGATTATTATTTGGGGCGAAGCCCGAATGACGGGGTCCGGGCGCGCCCTGTCAGTGGTCCGAGGGGCAACGCTTCGCAAGCGATTACTTATAATCGCATGGTTATTATAATCTATATGGCGGTTACAACCAACCGTTGCTTTATTGGTCATATTCGGTTTTCGGTTCGGTTCATAACATTCAAAAGCAGATTCACGTTTCAAAATCGAGTTTTATCCGATTTAAGATTTCGGTAAAACCACCGAAATACTTCAATTTGAAAGTGTTTACATGACTCTCAGATTACTGTGATCCAAATTTCCAAACAATAGATAAGTCTTCAAACCAACAATCTAAACAGCCTTGTATATATGATCTTATGAACCAACACGATAATCCATTATAATAGTGTTTTTTATTTCTGTTTAGTGCTAATAACACCACATATGCTTATTTCCTACTAAAATGTTATCCTTGAATAATTAAGAACTGAAGTATCTAAAAAATGTTAACAGAGCTTTTCCAATGAAAAAATGCAGCTAATTGTTTGATAATACGTCAAATATCCTCGCCAGACAATACGTGTATACAAATTGTCTAATTGTCTAATCTGTAGCATTCTCGCTACATCACTGACTGAAATCCAGCAAGCCATAAGATAAAATTTGTTCTCTCTATTTGATATAAAATGAATTTGCAGATGCTATGATAAATTGATAACGAGGGTTCTCAACTTGAGATTATTTAGTTTACATTTGAAATATTGGGGTTCATGATGAAAGTTGGTTCTCTATATTTATCTTGATAATAGCATTTTTGCCCTCAGAATGTAATAAAACGCTATTTTTTTGTTGATTATTTGGTATAGAATGTATTGCATTATGAGACAACACGCAACAAATCAACAATATCATAACTGATGCAAGCATATTCAGGTTTATGAACGATAAGAGTGCTTAGTCTCTGTGTTTTAAAGTCTAATCAAACAGGGCATATCGGTAGACTATTATTTGAAATATATTGAGGTCTTAAGATTGTTAGATAATTGCATAACATGTATTAGTATGATGAGGCTTCTTCCTGAATAAGGTTATCAAATGCCTTTATAACTTGGTCTTTGTACCATATTAACTTTTCGACTGAAAACTCGCCCCCACCCAATTTGAGAATATCCTTTGGAAACGGTGCACCTCTGCTTCTGAAAACTGGGTACCAAATCATGTACTTCAAGTAAATATACAAGTCAGTAATGCTATTTTCAATTTCAGATTCACTGTACCTGTGATATCCCACAAAGAATTCAATAAAATCTCGAAGTCTGCTTAATATCATGACGTCATTGGAGTCAGCAAGAATGATAAAGGATCTGATCAGTCTTGAGTAATATAGACGCCAATAAGGCTCACATAAATGAGGCTGATCTTCAGATGAGAACAAAATGTAGGAAAGGTCTGCTGTATTATTGGGATTCAAAGATTTAGCAATACCACGCCTTTCAGACAATGGTAGAGTGGTCGCACATTTAATTGATCTAGCTGTAAGATCATTCTCTAACATTGTTTCCCATAATGGAGCTTCTCCTTCCAGTATAACCTATGTACATAAGGATACATAAATCATTATGATTTTTGCAGGAGTAAACTGCAAAATATACATCCTTGTCATTTGTCAATTTTCACACTAAACATCTTTGTCAGAAACTTCTGGTAATATTCATCCCTCCGTTAGTAAAAGTTAAACAAAATAAATCCCTGGAGACTAAAGATGTAAGTTTTTCTTCGTTATCTACTAAAAGTCTAACATACCTCTTGACAAACATGTTTAGTGTGAAAACTGATAAACTACAACTCTATATTTTGCAGTTTACTCTTTTTTAAGGCTGTTAAAGTATTGAAGTAGAAATAGAAAGCAGTCATATATGCAACTTTGTGAAATGTTTACCTTAGCCATCGTATACTCTGCGTTCATACTTCCAGCTTGAACACCTCTACTAAGTAAGCCGTTGATATGAAGGTGTTGTTCAGGACATCCGATTGTCAAGAGATCTTGAAAGTTTACAACTCTTAAGATGCTTGGCTCAGTAGCAACATCTTTGAATTTTCTACATCTACATACAAATTCATAGAAAAAATTTCATTCCCTTGTTAGCCAAATGCAATGTACCTCAACAATATATATGACATGAGTACATCGCTAGATACATGTAACTCAACAAAAATACTTACGTTGCTGTGACACTAGCCCAGTCTCTTAGGTCTCCGCCTGAAATAACCAAAATGGTTATGATTGTGTTTAACAGTTCTGGAAAGAAGTCTGACATTTGTGCCATCTTAGCTGTTCCTGGAAAGGACATTGTATCATCAAACATCATAACGGGACAGAAGTGTGAAAAATATACTTATGCTTGATCATAGTATGATACAGATTGGGGCTGAAGAGCAAAACCACTATCATCTTATGTATTCATGTAACAATTACTCCGTAATACAATGGTTTATGAACTGAATTATCACCATGAAATTCAAAATGATAAGTTTTTTGTCCAGTGGTGTAAAAAACATACTTGTGCTAATGCATGAATTCAGATGTCATAGTTTGTAGTAAAAAATATATAAGTTTGACAATTATGCAAATGTGAATCGGTATGGATGTTAAAATAGTCCATGCTTTGTTTATGCATAAGGGAGGGGCTTTGTTTAGGATCTACCAGGGATGTTTGGAAATGAGTTTATAGTGACCCCATTGGCCCGTTTGGAGAAAACCAAATTTCAAATGATATGATTCAACACAATGTTGTAAATATTGAATTTGCAAAACATGTCCTTTAATTAATTTGGTATTTTTTAATTTCATTATATTTGGGTAAAAACTCAAGTACGTGTCATAAAATACCTAATTTTAAAATCAAATTTTCATTTCAATTTAAACTTTGTGATTATTTGCAATAAAGAAAAACTATGGCAATCTAATCAATAGACTAGAAATTTAAAGTTGTTTTTTCATATGTGTAGATTAGGAAATCAGTTGTATTTTATAGTGAATACGAAGATCTTAAGCAAAAACGGCAAATAATTGTTTGATAAAAATACAATTTGAGTCGATTGACATGGTTTACATTTTAAACTCCCTAAATTAGGAAAACGTAAAGCAAAACTTACCGAAGTTGTCGAAAACAGAGAATCAAGAAAAAGAAAAATGGAATGAAATTTCTTACTTGATCGGAATTGATAAAATCGGCAAAGAACTAGCGTTTTTATGTAATGACGGAGATATTTAGGAATTAGGGACCATCATAGTAAGATATGTTTGACAAAAGTAATTGAAAAGCGAGCTAGCTATTAGTTGTATTAGTGAGTCGTAGATGGTAAAAGTAAAAATATTTAACAAAAGTAGCTATAAATGTGTGGTGAAAATAAAATGACATAATAATATGCTTAATAATCACATTTACTTGTTTATTTTTTATATTTTTGAAAGTATGAAATTATTTTGCTCAAAAAATAAAGTATGAAATTATGTTGAAAATAAACATCTCTAAGGTACGTGGTTCAATGGTGAGGTATTGAAAATGAGATTCAAAAACCCCAAAGGTGCCCATTGTGTTTGTGAAAACTTTTTAAAAATCCAATAAATAAAATATGGTCAATTATTTTCATCAAACTAAAAACTCACTTTGATCATTTTAAAAAAATAATTCATATATACCCAAAACAAACACCATAATTTCATATTTCCTCAACACACGCTTTAACAACATTGTATTCATGCATTGAAAACTTGTCATTTGGGTAAAAATAGAATTATGTAGTTTGTTTTGGGTATATATGGAGATACCAAAAAATATCTCACAACGTGAAACGAATCATACCATCACGACGTTAATTAAATCATCTTTCTATCATCGCACTTCTATATATTTCGACAAACTTTACTTTCGAGTTTTTTTTTTTTTTTTTTTTTTTTTTTTTTTTTAATATTTACGATTGGAAAAATCACATTTAATTTGTTATTTTAATATCACGTGTGATTTATGAAATCACATGTAATTTGTGAAATCACACATGATTTCTAAAATAACAAATCACATGTGATTTTTTTTTGTGCAAATTTTAACACTAAAAAAACTTCGAAAAGAAGTTTATCGAAACTATGTCAAAATACCCTTCTACTGAAAGATTAAAAAATTCTCGTCGTAATAGTATATTTTTTGTCATTTAACGATTTACCAGTTTAAAAAAAATTGAAAGTGGATTTGTTTTTGTATGAAAAAATAGTGGTCATAATTTATTTATTTGATCTTTAGATAATTTGTGACTTATATTGATTTGTCACATGACATTTTGTTAAAAAGTGTAAATTATCTTTTTTATTTAAGAAAAAAAAAAAAAATGCGCCACGGCCCACGGGTTTCATTAAACTTTGCTAATAAGGCTAAAGCATGAAAGAAATCATATAATGACGTGACCCAAAACCATTATAACAGAACATTTTACATAAAACTACAACAAATTGTGCAAAATCTTGCCCTTAAATTCAGTGACAGATGTTAGTTTTAAATTAAAAAAAAAAAAAAAAAAAAAAAAAACAGTTACAGATGTGTCGCGGAATCATTTCTATGTCGTGCAATTCCAATTGATCGTAGATTTGTGATGTTGCTACGTATCTTTTTGCTTTTATCTTGTACAACTGAAAATGCACACCATAGCAAATGCTGGACAAGATTAAAAAATTCACGCTAAAGAAGGAACGTTAACCACACTAAAAGCAATACGAGCCAGGCGGGAGTCATAGAACTTGCAATTTTCTTTCACTATATATAAACTTACAGCTTATAAATAACGTATACAAGTGAACAATGTCACATACAACAAATACCACCAAGTTTCAAACGGTACAACAAACATCCATCATTTACAACCCGGGGCATCAAAGTTTGGAAACTGCAAAAACTTGATGGACAACGGGGCGATAGAGACAGGATCATTCACCTTCACCAAGGAAGGTCTGAGGATTGGGATGTCCCCTTTTACTGTTAGCTTTAATGGAATTCCATTCAGAACCATTGTTTTACTTCTAATATCTCCATGTAGTGGGGTTAAGTGGTACTCTTCTCGTGATAAGTTTTCATCTGTTGATTTGGTTCCAACCCATGAAACTGTTGTCTTGAGACCATGGACTAATGATGTTTTCTTTTTTGAAGTTTCTTGTTGAGTTGTATGCAGATTTCTTATGTTCAGGATGTTGCGAACATTTAGTTTGAAATGAGTCTGGTTGCTTAGGTTGATCAGAAGCAAAGTTATACCTGTCTGCAACAACAGATTAAAAAACATAGGAGAAAGCTTTTCAGAACTAATTATGAATCTAACTTTCTGATTTTTAAGTGTCAAAATGGGCATGAACTTACTTTCCCTTTTGAACAATGGGCATAAGTGCGCAAATGTGGTGCAATGTTTCTTCTATCAACAGCAAGAACTCCTGTACCCATAAGCCGATTCCAAAGAAGTGCACTGCATCGATGCATTCATTCAATTAAACAAGATGGTTATGTTTAGCAAAGATTTTAAGACACATATCATAGTAAATATAACAAGATTTTCTTGATCCTCACCTGTAGTAATCAGGGTTAGGCATGAATGTTGTTTTGTTGAGGAGGCCATAATTTCCGCCAATTAATGTTTGTCGACAATATACTTTCGTGTGATATTTGGCTGCCATTCCAAGCTGATCCAAGTACCTATACATATTCAATGTGTAAATGTGCATAGTAGTAGAAAAGCATTTGACTTTTAGGGTCAAAATAGCTAAATCACGAGTATTATAGATTTAGAGTCTAGCAATATAGCTGAAGTTATAAAAATGCTTGTGTGGAGCCATAGAAGTTGAGGCCGAAAAGGTCATACTCATTAAGTCAACTGTGAAAGTCAAAGTGGATGTTCATGCATCTTCAGGTTTCTTTAAAGTGTGTAAAGAGATGATTACCAGAAGCTATCTACGAAAGAGTCTGAAACATGAAGACCACCACTGTTGTAGGCCCCACCAGATTCCCCGATCCAAGCAGATGTCCACGGGCCATCATTTTGAATGGTTTGCCGAAGATCATTAAATGTAACAGACGCCCGATTCAAGAAACGGGGATCTAAAATCTTTTTTACCAAATTTGGGTCAACACCTACATAAAGAAAAGACAGTCATGACTCATGATTCCACAAGTGGACTTATTGTACTACTGCCCAAATAATGAATTCATAGTTGACCTGTAAGAGTCAAAGCTAGTTCTATTCTAATCAAAATTAACATATATTCTTTTGGTATTCTAATCTCCAACATGCCAATATTCTACGACATTTGTGTCGTAACATTTGGTTATTACATAGATAAAATTATTCTTGTCAGTCTTAAAGTTATTAAAAGCTCAGTTAACTCTCAAAAGTTAAAAGTCAAAAACATTTTTAACATTAGTCTGCTATGTTGGCTCTTAAACTAAGTATATTAACCATCACAAACCTGGGCCTAAATTGTACATATGGTGAGTCATGACATTGACTATTTCTGAACCAGAAACTTTAAGCAGCTTAGCAAACCACTGTTTATCAAAGAACCCTCCCGGTGCAACGAGTAATGGCTTTGGCCGGAATCGCCTGTATGAATTGTCAATTATTTCCCTAAGTTCAATTACATCATTCCCATACTGATCAGCATTAACCATTGCACCAATCCCCTTGCCACTTAACTCATTACCTGCGCCGATAAATAATAAAAAAAACATATGAACAATTGTTTCACAAAATTTGTGCAGCAAAAAATAAAATTATTGCAAGTAAACAAATAATTGTCTACAATAACATACCGAACTCCCATGAGTCTATCTGATACCCTTTGGAAACTGTATACTTAATGAAATCACGAGCATTGGTGGAATTCCAATCTCCTCCCCAAACTCCCCTTTTAATCAGGTGTCTCCCATTTAGTGCATTCAATCCAAATGTCACAAGGGCTCTACAATGAATAAGTGCAGTTTTCAGCAAGATAACTCAATCACAACATACATTTTGTACAAAATGAGATAAGGGAAAACTAAGACTAAAAAGTCACCTTGTTTCATTAAAGAAATGATTCAGTTCATCCCATCTACTCATTGGAAGACATCCTTTAGAGAACCCAAACAACCCCCCTTTTATTTTTCTAAACGGGCGGCAAGGTCCTGAGAAACCACCTACGTTATACAATACTTGGTCTTGTAAGGAACCACCAACTCGTATTCTCAGACGTCGAAACGCTGTCAAAACAATAAAATATATTTTAATAAAAACATGTCACGTACATTACAGAAATGCTGGCACTCAATAAACACAACAAAAACAAACCTTGAACCGCTTTGGCAAGAAAGGGATGAGATAAATCCTGAAAACATGGAAAAAAGGGCCTAAAATTGGTCAACTGTAACAAAAATAGTACTCCGTTTAAGATATGTAATTTAAATTGTCCCGCAAACTTCTTGTGCTTAGAATAATGAAATGATTTTCATTCAAACACTCAAGACTGATTATCTACCGATTAAAAAACAAAATAATCAGATAACCAATTCGCAAATGCAATACCAAACACCTACTAATTACACTTATTACTCGGCCACCAATCGATAGTAGCACAAATATAATTAGCATAATAACTATATGACGAAAAAGCACTTCCATAACATGCTTACCAAGTTCAAAGCAGATGAAGCTCCCCACGGACACTGACGATAATTACACTTATTACTCGGCCACCAATCGATAGTAGCACAAATATAATTAGCATCAGTATGAGTTACTGGTATACTCCCATTAATCACTAGATATCCCTCTTCAACATTTTGTGCCGAAACTGCACAAACCGACACCACAAATAGAAACAGCCAAGTGCATAGCCCCATTGATTAACCAACTAAAAAACTTCCACAACTAGCCCAACCTGTAACAAATAATAATAATAATCACTAACTTTTTTTTAGATAATCAAAACCCTATTCATATATTCATTTCTTGTTACCGTATCTTCACTAATACTACATAAACCCTAAAAGTAAAAGCAAAGATACCAAATGCATTAATTCTTAACTTATAAGAAACCTAGTACTTAAACTTAATGATAGTAACATCAAATAAATATTTAAATACACATGAATTAAAAACATACAAACAACTAAATAAAAAGCTAAGCAAATAAAATTCTAATAGAACATGATGGAATAACTAACCTGAAAGTGTTTTTTGTGAAAATGTTTGGTTTTATGGTTTTTTAAGGCTGAAAATTTTTGAGGTTTCTGTGTTAAGGTGGTTTAAGTGAAGCCATCAATAGCATATGATTAGATGGTTGGTGAGTGATAAAGTGTGTTTTTATAAGTAAAGTGTAATTAAATTATTTGGTGGATCAACAAGTCATGTCACACTTTTTTCTATAAATAATGTAAGTTAGTTCCCGCTAGTTTTTACTAAATTTGGGGTCACTGAATTTTATGCAACAAGGGCTTGTTTGGGTTGGTTATTGAGTCGATATATATAGTACCCTTTTTGGCAGACTTTCAAACAGTTAGCGGATACGATAACACTTTGTTTTACACCAATTTTAGGCGGTTGTTGTGATATAGTCGTCATCATTATTCTATCACTTTTATTTTATAATGGTTTTATCGTCATCAATAACCACTTCTCGGCTAAAAAATGCTTTTTCGTAAAAATAGCTTAAAAACATAAATAAAGGCCGGTCTCCCCGACACGAGAAGCATGACCACAACCGGCTTCAGTACCGCCATCAATGGAGAGCACATGGCTTCACACCTTCAAGTACACATTAGCACGATGTCGATCATTTCCCCCCGTTACGTATGCTATGTGCATATCTAAGTTTTTGTTTGTACAAACTATAAAAGTTTTAATATTATGAACCTCGTGATGTATACTTTTTAAAACTTTATACAAAAGAAATTTTTTCTTGTGCGTTGTATCATGTGCAAAAACATTTATTTTGAAGCTACAAAATAAAGTTTTAAATAAAATATTTTTTCTCAACAAACGGCATTAACATTGATAAGGAAATGTAAATGAAGGGAAAAACGTAAGGTCTAATAAGTATAAGGTTAATTTGTTATATTATTCAACTTAATGAGGTGTAAAAGTATAAAGGTAAACAGGTATAAGGGTTGATTTTTAGTAAAGTTAAGCGGGTATTTTTTGCATTTATCAAAGAGTAAAAATTAAAGTTTGATGAATTTTCTGGTTATTATATAAAGGTGTACTGTGTAATATATAAGTTTAATAGATTAATTAAAGACTAAAGAGATTTTCTGTAATTTTGGAAAAGTTTAGGGAGTGTTTAATGTTTACACATTTGACAAATAAAGTTTATTTTACATGAACGTAGATGAAGAATAAAACAACATTTGTCAAATGTTAATACGGAATATATAAATTCACATGTTCCAAGTAACAAAATTATTAATTGTTTTGAGATTACAAAAAGATCCAAGAAATATGACCTTTTTCGTGATACATAGATTTGAATGTAAACCCATAAGGCCACAAAGTGATTGAAACAAAACGAAAACTTATAAACTTTTTATAAATATTTTGTTAAACCTCTCATATTTGTACATTTTTAGGCTTTTAAAACGTCCTACGATATAAGTTTAAGTCTTTCAACTAAGTTTGAAAAGTCTCTTTTGCGCTTTTATACTTTCAAGTTAAGAGAAACTAATAGTATATTCGATTCAAGAAGCACGACCTGGGAATAAAAGCGGCTCTAACCTGTAACCGAACCAACAACTATTTACGTTAAATTGGCGCGGTTTTCAGTACTGTATTGAGCTGATCTAGATCCCTAGATGGCACCAAACGCGCCCCTTTGAAGACATCTAGTGCAATTCATCCCATCTCACCTTGATTTTTATGAACAATCTTGTTTTGGGCTACTACAAACTCTTTAGAAAACACTTATAGTTACCACAACTAATAACTATAATGTTATTCGAATATCAAAACAAACATCTCAATTTTTTCTGTTGCAAGGTACACATCGTAGTTAATGCTTTCAGAGTGACTCGTTTGTTTTCTTATGGGGTAGGTCACAAGTCTTTACCAGATGTTTAGATTTTAGTTATTTTAAATAATAATATTGATACATCGGGACCTCTTCGTATGGCTAACGAGAATTGAGACCCCGCGAGTAGTGACGGGATTATAATTTTTTTCTATTTAGATAGCTATTGAATTATTTTATTTGGTACAATTCTTAAAAATTTATGGTTCTTACTCCCTCCGTCCCTAAATAAGTCATTCAGCTTTGATTTTTCGTAGGTCAAACCTGGCTCAACTGATCAGTAATATTTTTTTTTTTTCGTATTTAATACTGATAAAACTATACCAAACGAAAAATACACTTAAACCCAATCAATTCATATATTTTCGATCAAGATTATATAATACTAACAAAAATAAATAGTTCAAAGTTGATTCATTGACCGAAACAAACTAAACACTTATTTAAGCGACCGGCGTAGATTAATTTTTCCTAACATGATCAACACGTAGAGTAAATTTATGTAATAACTTGACGATTGTAAGCACCTTTTTCCTGAAACTTTTTTGTTAAAGATTTGTTTAAGATTAGGTTGAATTAGGGTGTCATCAAGTTATATTTATCAAGTTACATTATCACAAAAATCACTTATACAATAAGTTTAGAGGTTGAATTGTCATTTTTCAAAAACTTTAAAAAACATTGTAAACCGAGGCAACTCAACTTAGGTGTCCTATTATCCACATTCAGTATATTTTCATAATTCTTATTACTTTCGTTCGAAAATAACTTTCACGAGACTGGATCATCCGTCACACATTATGCGGCCGAATTTTTAAATGGCGCGATGTAAGATTAATAAATAAGAATATAATATATATATATATATATATATATTTTTTTTTACGGCCGAATTTTTAATGGAGCGTATTTGTCGTTAATAAATAGAATATAATTTTCTTTTTTTTATCAGAGACCTACCGCTATTCTCAGTAGTTAGCCTACCAAAAACACAAAGATCAGAATATCAGAACTGCATCTGTGTGAGACAAGATTTGTGTTTTAATATATACTTATAATTTTTGACTTTTGAAGTCTTTTTTTTTTCGATTTTGTTTGGTCTCTAATAAGCTATATCATTTCACATAAAGATGATCAAAAGTGACGAACTAGAAAAAGGAGAGAAGGGTTAGAGAGAGATAAATGATGAGAGAACTGGGTAATGTATAACTTATGAAATGGTCCCATACTCCAAATGAGTGTAGTGTTACATAAATAGCGATTTCCATTAGCTAGTGGATCGGTTTGGGCCTTATTCGGCTTTGCTTAAAGGACTAGCCTTTAATGCTTGTGTTTTATTCTAGTTCAAAGCCCATAATTATCTATTACAAGTTACAAGCTTTTCTAGACTAGTTAACGAATATGAAACCGTCGCGACGCAATGGACGTATTGAAAGCGACTTACTTTAGTGACACTTAAACTTTAGGACTAATTTGCCAGTTGCTATAGTTAGAATTAATTCTACAGACTTACCACAACGCCGCTAAACCTCGCGACTGCTTTTGCCAAGTTGTGAAACTTTACATTTAATGTTCGTGACTTATTTCATAGTCACACTTAAACCACAAGGATCAAGTTGCCAAGTGAAAGTTTAATTAATGTTTCACTTTGGATACAAACTTCAGACGCCTTTTAAGATATAAAAGAGAATGACCAACATTTTACAAGCTAACAGACTTTAATCTTAACTATCTTTATTTTTTTATTTTTATTTTAGAATACTTGATCCAAATTATATAAATATATTAAATTTTAAATGTATTTTCAATTGATATAATTTTCATAAATATTATATAAAAGTATAACACAAACAAAAAATTTTAATATCAAAATTAAATAAAAAATACTATAAAAAAGTAAAAGAGAATTATTTTAAAACAAAAAAAATATTATTTAAATATAAACATTCCCACCGACATATATCTTTTCTTTCGAGAGCATGGTTGTCCTTGAAAGTAAACTCAAATGCCACCACGAATAACAAGAAATTCAGCTTAAAATACGGGGACATGGCACTGGGTGCGTTTGGTATCCTATTATGAACGGTGACTACGATACGAAAAGTGATTAAAGATGTTTGTTTAAGATGAGGGGACCCACCACTATGGTAATAAATGATAGATATAATCCATACTCCATATACATCAAAAAAGCTAGGAATGAATCTTTCATAAGTGAAGGACTCACCACTACTATCAAACTCATACCCATTGTCATTAATGACAGCATACCAAACGCACCCTAAGTAGTGAATTGAGGAATTTTGGTGTGTACATTTAGCACTGCACATAGGCCTTCTTCATTTTATAGTATGAAACTTCCTAAAATTAGTGCAAAGATATATTAGAAGTTTTTAATAATTTGATTGGCTTACATGATTAAAAATACTAAGGCATTCACTATGGTAGTTTCATCAAAACGTTTAAATTTTATATAAAGCTTTATCTTGTATTTTAAATGATAGTGATCATTTGTTTACGTACACGCGATACGTAAGAGGCTCAAATTTTAAACCTATTCATAATTTAATGACATGTTATTATGAATCATTCAAGAGTTAAAGGTTTATGCATAGTGAACATAAGTTTATAACATCAAAAGTTTATAAATTAATGATTATGACCTATATAAAGTTTTAACTATCATTGATGCTCTAATATTCTTCCTCCCTAAAAAATCTGTGAAAAGCAAATAGAAAATAATCTCCAAAAATTAACAGAATAAAAAGAATATAATCATAGTTTATTTATCATCTACACTACATTATAAAGTATTTGGGACTTTCTATAAAAGAAAGTCTTAAAATTTTAAGACAAAAATATTACTATAAAAGGAAAATTTGAAAATTAATGTAAAATTGAAAATTTAAGTATCATTTAAACCATAAAGTAACTCTTCCAATAATGATATATTTTTATATTATTATTTATAAGAAAAGCTCACTAAACATATAACCATCAATATATTTAATGTTAAAATTTGAAAAATAAAAGTGCTAATTAATTACACTATTAATAATTTAGACGTTCTACTTTTAAAAAACATATATCTACTATGTTATAAAGTATTTGGGACATGCTAAATAAGGAATGTTTAAAATGAAAAACATTTTCTCACTACAAAAATAGTCACCGAGTACATGCCGCTGCATTGCGCGGGTACCCTTCTAGTACATATAAATGTGTAATTAGTTGAAATATGTTATAATTATCTTTAAAAAAATTTCCCCAAACAATTTTTTTAGGTTTTTGATCATATAACCATATAATTTAAAATTACTAATTGATACTATAGATAAAAAAAAAAACTTTTAATTAAACTTTATATAAAGTTTAAAACGTATTAAAACTTCACAAAATTAATTTCATAAAAAAAAAAAAAAATAAAATAAAAAAAATAAAAATACTTACAAATTTTAAAGATTCGGTGCAGATCTAAACCCAAAATAGAATATCTATTAAGATCATTACCAATTTCAAAGCATGACAACAAATAAAGATGGCGAGTTGTATATTCTTGGAGATGATTTGTTTGAACAAATAAATAGGAAGTTAAACATAGGATTTTAATAACAAATCGTATGTATATTTTTGGAGATGATTTGTTTGAACACCTAATTGATTCATTGTAACCGATGAATTTGAATGACATCAATGTAGAGAAAGAGTATAGAAGAAGTTTTTTTCTCAAGCTCAAGTGGGATTGTACTTTACAAAAATATCGATGCTCTCTCCTTCCAGATACGTCAGATCATTTATTGCATAGAGTGCTTCAAAGGGTGGTACAGAACTCCATTTTATTAGAATACATATATATATTTCAGCGAATTGGCTTCTTATAGCTCTATCTTTATCTTGTCATGTTTTATATTTACATGAGGTTCTTAAGGCTGCCCCCCAGTAGTAACGATCGTGAGTCGATCGAGGGACCAGGGGCGATCCATTCCAATCGATCGGCTTGCTGTGGAAGTTGTCTATCGCCAATGTTTTGAATCAAATGGGTCGTCTGCTCGATCGAAACCACAAACATCCAAGGTTTTTTACCGTTGCATATCCAAACCAAAAAAATCCAACCGCTTGAAAATTTAATATTTGACCGCTTGATTAAAAAAAAAAAAAAAAAAAAAAAAACAAACTACCCTATAAATACACAACATATTTACACACTAAACTCACAAATCTCACAATCCTCTCTATCAAAAATCTCATAATTATCTCTATCAAAATGTCTAAGAAAACACCGCAACAAAAGGCCAAAAATCCTGCTTGGCACAAAACGCCTCATATTTTAACACCGATCCGAATTTCCTGCTAACCGGTCTCACCAAGAATCAATTTCAACCCCCGCTCGAATATCAATCTCGTTGGAATCGCTCCTAAATCATATTTCAAGTGTTTGTAATCAATATGTAATAGTTAGCTTAATTAAGGCTTTTAAGTTAATAATCAAGGTTAGGCTCATGTAGAAAGCCCATGAGCCTATCCAAAAGCCCATTAAGTAAAGGAAGGGAGCTTGAGTGTTGCCTCAGCTCCTTCCCTATAAATACCTTTGTAACTCTCATTTGAGAGTTGGTTGTTCACTTTCATAATATCACCCAAGCATAAGCCTTCTATATTATTCATACGTGTTTCATGAGTGTGTTCAACCGATCACTTCTTTCCTATTTCTTATATTGATGCTCAGGTTACAAACATGGTGACCTAACAAAGTATCAATCGCCAAATAGTTGGGTGAACGATTTGTTTTTGAAGTTTTTTCTTCCTACGCGTAAGTTTCGGTATACTAAACCTTCAAACGCTTCAAAAATTTAATTTTTTTCACTTTAAAACTCAAGCTTCTTGTACTTTAAAGGTTATTTGGTGATAAAGTTGAAGTTTTTGGCAAAAATTTTGAAACTTTATGTGTTTTTTATTGTTTTTGAACTTGGTTTCATACGAGTAGTTCTGTCTACGCGTAAGGTGCATAAAGGTTTTAGATCATCAAGTTTCACACTTTTGTGTTCTTTTGGTGATATTGAAGCTTTTTCATCACAAAAATCTGGTTTAGAAACTTTGGTGTGCATAAAAATCGTTTTTAGCAAAAGTTGGTTATTCCTACGCCGTAACTAAACCCTAGTTTTACGACAAGTGCTCAAAGTCTACCCATAAGGTTTTTCTTGGTTCGATCTTCGAGATATCGGGTCTACTCCGTGTTTTCTTGCTCGATAAGCCCGAAAAACTTCGACTTGGATATCTTCTACATCGGATAAGTGTAAAGGATTTTGGGATAAACCCAGTTTTACGCCTAAGCACCAAAGCTACGAGTAAAAATCACGCCTAAGCATTTCCCACGCATAAGCACGCCTTACGCCTAAGGAAATATTACGATAAGTTTCTTACTACTAAGTCTTTATTTTACGATAACCTAAGGTTTAACCAACCCCACGCCAGTAAGCTCTATTCTTACGCCGAAGTTGGTGTTTTACGCATAAGGTTTCCTCACGCTTAAGTCGCTTTTCACGCCTAAGGATACTTCATCAATAAAGTTTCATTCGATCGCAAAGATCCATTTTTCAACACAAGTTTTCAAGATGTCTCAACCACCATACTCTAGCTACTTCCCTCATGTGTATCCTCAACAACAACAACAACAACTCCATCAACAACAACAATTTTATCAACAACTACAACAACAACAACAACAACAACAACAACTTCAACAACAATTTCCTCAAGGAGCAATTCAACCACCACCTAGTCTTCAAGTACAACCTTACACAAACTTTCACAATCAACATCCATCCAGAAATACTATGAAGGAACCTTCTTGGTTTGCAAAGATGTGTGAAGCTTTAAGTAGCCAACAATCCATTCATGAGGCTGGATCACTTGATAGACCTCCAATGCTCACTCCCGGAAACTACGATCAATGGGTGATAAGGTTCTTTAGGTTTTGTGATCTAAAGAAGCCACATGGAAAGTTCTTGAAGAAGGTCATCCTGGAAGGTCCGTTTCAGATGCCTACTGTCACTACACCCGGAGATCCAAATGCTAATCCACCAAGAGGTTATGTCACCAACATTGCCAATCTTAATGAACTTACTACCGATCAACTTCTACACTTTGAAGCCGATGAACTGGCAATGCAATACATCCTTTTGGGATTACCCAATCCGATACTTCGAAGTGTTGATGCTCAAAAGACTGCTAAAGCAATGTGGGAGCATATTCATCTTCTCATGGAAGGCACTGGACTCAATCAAGAAGACATGGAATCAAAAATTTACTTAGCATATGAACACTTCATGATTGAACCGGGGGAGACATTAGAGTCATATCATCATTGATTTTCAGACATCATCAATGACTTGGACAAACATAACATTATTATGCCAAGAATTGCTATCAATATCAAGTTCCTGAGTAGTCTTGGTCCTGATTGGGAAAAGTATGTCATTTTCATCCGTCAAGCAAAGAATCTTCATCATGCTACTTACGATTGTTGTACGAATATTCAAGCCCCACCAAAAGAAGTTGACAAAGAAAGGTTATCCGTGGACTCGCCTCACCTTCACTTCCGGATAATCAACAATTAGCTTTGTGGGCTCAAACTTGTTATCCTCAATTCCCGACATTACAAACCGTCCACAAATCCTCCACAACCAATCGCAACAATTACACCATATGATCCGCACAAGACCAATCTCAAGAAACTTAATTGGTTCCATACAACAACAAAATGATCAAGCACTTTACAAAGGAATCTAATGAGGATACATAAGCTTTTGATGCATTGCAACAAGGGTTTGTCATGATTGCTAGAGCTTTCCGATATTCAAACAACCAACAATCGAATTCGCACTTCATCAAACACAAGGAATCAGCCGTTGTTAACAATGGACGTGTTGAAGTTCGTAATCATGGTAATGTTCGCCGATGGGCGGTGGTCAAGGGTTTAATCCAATGGGAAGGAATAACATGGGTGCTCCACAACAACAAAGGGCTCAAGTGGTTGAACAGGTAATGCTCGATCGGGATTAATGGTCTTCGTTGTTATAATCAGAATGAGAAGGGTCATCCGCTAATGCTTGCCCAAAGCCGAGGACAAGAGGCATCGCTTATCACAAAGAGGCTTTACTTGGCTCTTAAGGATGAAGTGGTGGAACTCTTACCAACAAAGAATAGAGCTTCATGGCAAATGCAGATTCGATGATGACATGGAGGACTTCAGGTGCTAATGCAAAGAAATGATGCTAATGGCTAACACGCACGAACTCCACATGAGTGACACAGTCCCAGTGATATGACATCAAGGCTTTCTCGTGCACCGGATCACACTATAATTACCGATCCGATATCTCCGCCAACATCCGCATTCGACAGGATCGAGTGTTCAACATGAGCCGCCTACATCTCATTACAATGATAATCAAATAGATCCAGAGTTATATTTGATGATCAAGATGACCTTATGGTTAATATTGATAATCAAGTTGACTCGTTGTTATATTTGAGGATCTAAATAATGATCATGTTGAGACTCACGTTGAACAAGTCAACTTTCGTCTAATCCGAATTTCACTCCCGATCTTAATTAATGACCAAAAATCTCAAATGGAAAATGCCGTGACATCAATAAGCAATTAAAGACAAAATGCCTCACGACTAAGGATAATGAATGCTTAAAATTTCAACTCAATAGTTTTCAAACACAAGAAAACGTGAAAAGGGTTTTGAAGTCGCTTTTGCTAAATCTTACCAAAACGAAAAATCATTAGAACAACAGATACGTGATCTAGTTGCATCTAAGAATGCTTTGTCGTCTCAAATAGAACAACCAAATATGATCATAAACAACAACTTAACGCCTCACTTTGGAAACTCAAAAGCCAAGTCCGAGTTGTTAACTTGTCAAAACAGCTTATGTGAGTACAAAAGCATTCAAAGAAACGAATAGATGACTATCTTGAAGAAATTGTCGACTTACAAAACAAAATCAAAGATTTTCAAATGTTGTTTATAAACATGGTGAGTCAATCACAACTATTCAAAATTTTACTTTAAACCAAATCCAAATGGATATGGACCGAATCTTGTCGATTACAAACCAAAGTTTTCAAATAGAGCATTCAAACCAAATCTCAAGTTTACAAAGGTAACATAGAATTGATGATTCCATTATGAGTGTTGTTGAATATAATAGTCAAGAGGAATTAGATGCGTAAGACTAGAGTCGGTCAAAATTAGAAAATGTTGCTTATAACAAACCATTTAACTATTCAAAAGCCGTTACTTTTGTCACACAACAGGATTTTTCTAACACACCTTGGGTTATCACACCTACTTCTGAGTCTTCTAATGAGGGTTTCCTTTCCAATACTGCACAAATTAATGGTCCTTTACCTTCAATCAGTGAAATAAAGCCATTAGCCGAACAATGTAAAGTTATAAAATATTTTGACATATTCTTATCGGACATCAAACTTTTGAAACGTGAAATTGAAATCAATTCTAAAATAAAAGTTGAACATTTTCAATCGCCTCAAGCACGAGCTCAAAGAGATATTTTTCAGAAAATAATTTTACCTCATGTCCGAAATTTAAAAAATTGTGCAATATATTGGGAAAAGGATTTTCACAAAAAACTTGGACTTATGAAAAGAGTTTTCGAGCAAACAGAAACATCGATTTCAAACACAAAACGTAAAAAGAAAATGTAAAGAAAAGATGTTGATCGACTCTTGGAAGATGTTATTTGTGCCGATATCCATAATGTTGTGTTATTACACTCGCTGCATATGCATTTGAGTATATCTCGCCGATTCGCTGATTCCGCTGAGAATGTTGAGAATACCGATATCGTGTCACAAGTCAAGTCTTTAAAAGTTGAAAATGAACGTTGTTAAACGAGCTTTCAAATGCAAAACGCCGCCTTCAATGGTGTCAAAAGATTGTCATAATCGAGAACTCGCTTTGCAAAACAAAATCAACCAGCTTGCATACAAAAACTCTTAATCCTAAAATTGAGCAACCGGATGATGAAAACGCTCTCAAGTGTCAAATTTTAAAATATGAACAAGAAATTTCAAAAGTTAAAAAGGAATATCGTGTCATCTTCGATTTACTCAAAAGACTCGTGCTCAAGCGCCAAAGATATTGATGATCATCTTGCATATACCAAAGATGTTTTACGACAAAATAGAAATACTGCTCAAAATCAAGATTTGTTACATACTATCCATGATCTAAAAGCGAGTTGGTGAAACATAAGCATGATAGGAATAGTAACACAAGAGTAACTACACCTAAATGATTCAAAATGACTCTAGAACATCTAATGACAAACCACAAGAAACTAATGTGCTTCCTCTACTAAAACAGAATAGTTGCCTCTTTTCCCAACGCTCGCACTTCAAAGCCTAGAGCAATACAAGGAAGAATAGAAGTTGCGACGTAAGAAAATAACAATAAAGATCTCTGAAGTAGAAGAACACCTTAGGACTTTGAATAAGACTCAAGTTGCACCCACTTTAGATATTGCATCTGACAAATGTAACGGAAAAAGTGTTGTAACAAATGCTGAACCTTTAAGTACTTTAAATGTTACGTTTGAAGATTCTTGTGTTGGTTGTCGCAAAAGTATGTTTTCTGGTTGTCATGCCAAATGTGTTGCTAAAACTATTTTATCTCGGAAGTGGAACATTAGAAAACAGAATACCTCTAGGCCCACTAATGCTTCTAAGTCTGTGCTAGGTAAACCGCCTTCTAGTGCTCATGCTTTATTCATTGATGTACCCATAGAACCCACTTCACCTCCTAGGAAGAAATTATCACCTAGTGCATTCACTAAGACCAAAGCTAAGACTAGTTGGAGATGGAAGAAATGGTTACATAATACACTTGGATTTAAATGGATACCTAAAATCATAAACGCGTGTTTCAACTATTATCGTGATCGGAACCCTCTAACTCTTCGGTTCCACATCTACTTCTATTGTATCCGCGTTGTCTGTGTTGAATGCGGTGATACGATCATCCTCCGGGTTGTTGATAGCGATGTTCCCGACATGACAGCAATCTTAAATCATATCAAACTTTGTATCAAAGTTCATTGGCACCGCCGATTCGGAATGATCACTTCGCTATCATGGGCTTCAAGATTACATCAATGGGAACATCGAAATTAGCAGGGTTTATTATGTGGAAGGTATCGGTCACAATCTCTTTTCAGACGGTCAATTTTGTGATGGAGATTTGGAAGTTGCTTTTAGGGAGAAAACTTGCCTCATTCTTGATCTACAAGGAAACGATCTTATGTCTGGTCAACGCACATCAAGTCTTTACACCATATCAATGCAAGACATGATTGCTTCATCTCCCATCTGTCTACTCTCTAACGCAACATCTACAAAATCTGGCTATGGCACCGTCGTCTCTCACATCTAAACTTTCAAACCATAACCAATCTTGAACGATACAAACTTGTTGAAGGTCTCCCAAGATTTCAGATTCTAAAGATCACCTATGCTCAAGATGTGAACAAGGAAAAGCACTCGTGCTCATTTTTCTTCAAAGGTGGAACACAAACACAACATGTGCTTCATTTTCTTCACATAGATTTGTGTGGCCGATGCGCGGCAGACGATTAATGGCAAACGCTACATCTTGGTAATTGCGGATGACTACTCAAGATGGACTTGGGTTTATTTTCTTCAAGTAAAGATCAAGCTCCACAGATGATCATCACCTTCTCACGAAAATTCAAGTTCACCCGAACACGCTTAGACAACCGTAATGCATAAAGGAACCGAATTCGTGAATCAAACTCTTCGTGCTTATTATGAGAAAGTGGAATCGAGCATCAAACATCCATTGCACGCACACCGTAACAAAACAGTAGTTGTTGAAAGACGAAACCGTGACGTTAGTGGAAGTCGCAAGAACGATGTTGATGAATACAAAACTTCAGACATTTGTGGGTCAAGCCGTGTCAACTGCATGCTACACTCAAAACCGCTCAATGATTACAAACGCCACAACAAAACACCTTATGAGCTTATCCACAACCACAATCGAACCTCAAACACTTTCATGTCTTTGGATCTCTTTGCTATCCAAATAATGATCGCGATGACTTTGGAAAGTTCAAGGCAAAGGTATATGGAGTCTTTGTTGGATACCGTGAAAATTCTAAGGGTTACCGAACTGAATCGCCGTACAAGCGGAGATTATGGAAACGATTCATGCCAATTTCGATGAGCTTACGTAAATGGCTTCGAGCATAATGCCTAGAACCCGACATAACCGCTTAAACTTCCTCTAACCACATCATCACCGAACCTAGTTTACAACTTACTCGACGTCAAATGGAACAAATTATTTGCTCCTCGCTTAGTGATGATATTGATGAACGTGTTTAGATGTATCAAATGTTTCCGCTTCTCAACCCGATCATAATACAATACCGATACACCGCTACAACAACTATCGCTGAGGAAGCACCACCGCTTGATTCTACAACAACAATGAACAAACCGCATCCAATGACGCCGAACCACCGATGATCTTCGAACAATGAAGTACCCCACATGCGATTATGATCCAAATGCTCTTCAACCCTTTTTCAAATGCTTCGCCACCTCCGATGTTGCGGAATCATCTACAAGTCATTTGAATCCTCCTAATGCGTAATGTATATCAACATCAACCATCCACACATCGTTGGACGAAAGACCATCCTTTTGTGAACATTATTGGAAACCCTAATCAACCGTCAGTAACTAGACAACGCCTTCAGATCGACAAAGGAACATTGCATTTATGCACTTACCGCTTGTCAATCGTAACCCAAAACATTAAAGAAGCAATGACCTACGACAACCGGATTGAATCCATGCAAGAAGAACTTAATCGCTTTAAACGCCTTGAAGTATGGGAATTGGTTCAAAACCAATGGGGTCTATGTTATTGGTCTCAAATGGATTTGGAAAACAAGCTAGATGTCAAGGTACGGTTATCGTAAATAAGTCACGCCTCGTGGCTAAGGGTTATAGACAAAAGAGGGATTGATTATGAGGAATCATTCGCACCGGTTGCTAGACTTGAGGTCGTTTCAGATTTTATGGCCTTCATGCTCACATGAACATAACAGCTTTCATATGGACGCCAAACCGCTTTTACGAATGGAAAATTGAAAGAAACTATCTATGTTAGCCACCCGTATGATTCATTGATCTAGAGTTCCCTAATCACGCCTACAAACCGAACAAGGCTCTCTACGGTCTCAAACAAGCCCCCGTGGTATGATAAGTTATCATCCTTTCTTATTGCTAATATTTTCACTAAAGGATCGGTCGACCCAACACTTTTCATACAATATCACGGGAACACATTTTAATCGCTCAAATTTATGTGGATGACATCATTTTGGGTCAACACATCTAAAGTACTCAAACGCTTTTTCAAAACTTATGAAAAACATTTTGAAATGTCCATGATGGGTGAACTTACATTCTTTCTTGATTGCAAGTTCATCAATCATCCCGTGGTATTTTCGAGTCAATCCAAATATGCCCTTGAAATTTTAAACAAAATGGAATGCAAAATTGTGACACCTATGCCATACCAATGGCACATACCAAGAAACCGGACGTGCTTTGCATGGAAATTGGTTGACCCTACAAAATATCAAGTATCATTGGGTCTCATGTATCTAACACCAAGAGACCGATATTGTTTTTATGCGGTATATCTCGCTCCCGCTATCGTCGCGACCAATCGAAACTCACCTCTCGAGGCTAAACGAATCCTCCGATACATCAAGGAACCATTAACTGGGATCCGTATCCGGGGATTCGGTTTTGAACTAATAGCTTTTTCGACGATCACGAAGGTTGCTTAGATTCTGAAAAGTACTTCGTGCTCTACAATTTCTTGGTGATAAACCGTGTCATGGAAATCAAGAAGCTGTGATTGTACATCGTTGTCCTCAACGTAAGTAGAATATGCAGCCATGTCGCCGTTGTGCTCAAGTAATTTATATGAGAACACAACTCAAAGACTATGGTTACGTGATTTGATGTAATTCGATGTATCGCGATAATCGGCGCTATTGCGATCTCGTAACTCGTTCAACATTCAAATCAAAGCACATCGATCTTTGATATCATTTCATCAAGGAGCATGTGGAAAGGGTATCTTGAATTATACTTTATGGTACCGAATACCAATCGCGTATCTTCTCACCAAAGCCTTAGCTCCCGCTAGGTTTATCGAGTTGGTCCACCGGATTGGTATGCGGTGTTTGACTCGAGAGGAACTGGATGAACTTTTAAAACAATCTTAAAACCACCAAACACCAAAAACTTATTTTGTAAATATTTTTCAAAAACAACATACAAAAATATAAAACTTACAAATATACAAAAATATTCTTCTATCTAAATTTCTTTCAACATAGCAAGTACAAATCTTCCGTCAACACTCTACTCTTTCAAAATTCAAGATTTTTTCACCAAGTGTTGAGGGGAGAAAGTAAATATTTTTCTCGTTTATAAAACCTTGTACCTGCATGTTACCTCATCCCGCTGTCTCTTTGATCATGGTGGTCACATTGTTTATTGACACTCCCTGACTCAAATTTGTAAAATTTCATTATTTCTTAAGTCGAGGGGAGTGTCATCAAGTTTCTTTCCAAAATCATGCATTATGTAACCAAAATGGAAGTTATGGGCGTTGATGAAATGGTTGAGTGAGGACCAATGTTGTCAAAAGCTTTAACATTTTTACAAAAACATTTCCACCTAACTATCTCATTCATTTATTTCAAAGCATTTATGATTTCATCCACCCCAATCCTATGCCTATAATTCGTTCTACCAATCCGTGCTTTAAACTCTTGATTTGTAAGTGGTTATATGATCTTAATGTATTTACAAACATAGGTTTTTAAATTCATAAACATCCAACGGATGGATTTTGTGTTTGGATGATTTTATGTTCTACGCGTATGCGTATGAACGCAAAATCATCACTTGAGTGTTTGTGATGATTAAAATGGTGTTAAAATGTTCAAAATCATATGCTATAAACATTTCCAACATAGATTTCCACCCAGAAAATGTTTTGATCATATTTCAAAATTATGGTTCATACGCATGAATTAGGGTTTTTCATTTTAGAGTGTTTTCTGGACAATTAGTTGTTCTTATGATGTTGTATACATGTTTAATTGACCAAAACCATGCTTGAAACATTCCCAGAAACATCAATTTTGTGAAAATTAAGATTTAGGGTTTATGCTCATATGATTTGGGTATTTTTGATTCATGAAGGTTTTTATGTTAAAACTTGTTTAAGACAACTCACTATCCCTCTAAGAAATCCCAGAAAACGTTTGGTGCACATTCTATGGCTAAATCACTTATTCGTAGGAATTGAAACTTAGGGTTTTAGTTCTACGCGTAAGAAAATCTTACGCGTAACTATGGATTATTGTGATTTCATAAAAGACGGAAAGGGATTGAATAAACATGTTAATGGATGAGTTATGATTTATTTGTTTCAGGTTATTACGCGTGAAATATTCACAATCAAGGTTAACTGTGCTCCTACGCATAAGGATCAACTTACGCTGTAGAATGTTACGCGAAGAGAAATCTTCGCCGAACCTTTACGCCGAAGGTTCTGAAAGGGACTATGCGTATCCCGTGAAGGATATGCGAAACAAGGAGTTCACGCATAAGGTTCACTCTCACGAGTAAACCTTACGCTGCATCTCCCACATACGCCACGCCGTAAGCTCTATGCCTAAGGCTCTTTTCCCACGCTGCGAAATTTCACGCCGTAAGTCAAGATCCCACGATAAGCTTATGCCTCACGCCGCATGGTTATCGCTCACGCATAAGCTTTCCCACGCCTAAGCCTAATTTTTAAAAAATTGTGAATTGTCAAAAAACTTGTCAATAAATAAAGGAAAATGACAAAATAGACCGCTACCGATGCATATCACTTTATGACCACTTTTATTTTTAATTTGAAAATAGACCGAGGGCAACTCATCGAAATTGTGACAAGTGTCCCAGATGTGTAAGGTATTGTTTTTTTGCCAACCAAAAAGCGTACTGGCAACCGTATTTTTAAAAAGGATTTTTGGTCATTTTAAATTACGAAAACGACACAATTGAATAGTGAAAGTACATTACATATGTATTCAAAATCAATTTCCCACTCGCACAAAAACATTCATAGTTACCGCTTTTCTCTGCTTTTGCTTCTCGCATAAAAACATTGTAACTAAGTTGTTTTCACAAATGAGACCGCCTTCTTCGTTAGTCCTCTTTTCCTTGTATCGCCGCTATGTCACCACTATAAAGGTACATCGTTGAGTACAACCCACGTTGGATTGATCAAGCTTGTTTAAAAATGTGGCCAAAGATGGTACGTAAATATTTTCCTCGTTGTTTATTGTACATTATTTATTTGCAATTGGTTATATGCTTCAACAAATCGTTGTTGTTATTCGATTAATACCTTTGATTTCTCCTCTTTTATGTTTGTCTGATTCGTAATTATGTAGGGTATAATACGGTAGATGTCGTCTGTTAGGTATGTAACATAACCTGGTTCATTAAACAATTTAGTGGCACTCTCTAGACTAATAAGGAGTGATTTACATGCATCGTATACACAATTGTTTACGACGTTGGTATAGATTCTATCCATGGTCTGATTTAAATTATTTTTTTTACCTTTTTTAGGACTATGAAGCTAATTTAATCATTACCAAGAACCGAACTACTTTTGGTTGATAAAGCAAAAGTTAGAGGCATGACGCCGCATCTTGTTTAGGAATACCGCTTTGGAAGATGGATTGATCTTGTTTTTGAACATGAAACGACATCATAGATTATATGCTAAGGAAACAACATAAAGTCGACGATTTCACTATGATATGCCCTTCATTTTTACATTGAAGGCCATGCTTTACATTTTGGTCGCCGTGAGTTTTGTCTAATGACCGATCTCGCGGTTGGATCTGTAAGCTTTGGGTTGTATACATCCGGTTCTCTAAATTTTCATAACAAGGTATTTCCGACAAGCAAGGGTATATTCTAACCAACTTAGATGTTATTGGTGTTATCGAGGATGAAGAGCGGTTTCGACAGATATCCGATGAAGATGATGTACGCCTTTGTCTTTTGTTAGCCTTAGAGGTGATCTTTATGGGTCGCTTTGTTGACATGCGAAAGTGGATGATACATCGATGAGGTTAGTTGATAATCTAGATGATTGGAATGCTTTTCCATGGGGTGAGCATATTTGGACTCATTTATACGACCAACTTCATAATGTATTTGATAAGCACGCGGATGACCACCTTTTAAGATCAAGAAAGATCCAAAGCATTGTCCAACATACACACCGTCTGGATTTATGTTCGGGTTTCGTGTATCCATTTTCCAACTTAACATTTTTACCGATTTGTATATAAGTTTATGTTTTATTTTCATTTTTATTTTTTATTCTCATAGGTGTGGATCCTCGAGTCGTTTGAAAAATCTCATGGTTGGTGGATTAAACATCCAAATGTGATACCAAGAGCACTTGCCTGGTCTAGGAAGTCCATCTTTAAAAGAAGTGATCGTTCCAACCTTTTTTCAAACGTAAGCTACTTAAACTTTGTTGTTATTTATTTATTGGTTATAGGTAAAAAAAAGTAAAGCTACACACAAAATTAGATGTTGCATTTCCACCTATCTATGCACACAATATCTTATTAGACTTAGATTCTTCATAAAATGCTTTTTATCTATCTGCCTTTCTTTTCATTCTACCTTGAGGCTTGCCTTTGATGGCCAAATGAATTTCATAATCAGCAATATTCTCAATCTTTCTCAAGAAGTATGAACAATTGGATTAGTTGATTTTGTACACTACAAATTAAGGCTATATGCTCCTCTCGCTTTTAAACTTCAATGTTGGCTCGCAATCCTTTACCCTTTCCAATATCGTGTTTAGTAACTACACCTTTCTCGCACGCCACCCAATCAGACTCTTATCAATAGGTTCGGGTGCGGTGGATAGGGTCGATTGCTTTATGTTGACCAATTGTATGGCAACCCGATTGTCGCTTATTTTGGTTTTGTCACCGGTGTTATTGTGGTGCTTATAATTGTAGCGTATGTTGCCTCCGGGCTTGAAATGTCCGAATTGGCAAGTGGTTATAATAATACCAGCAGCTTGTTGCAACAAAGGGTTACTTCAATACTATCACGGATGCAAAGAACACCGCACCGATTGCTCGCACCACTTCCTTATCCTTTCTTCAACTCGCAGCCTTTAAAGAATCATCCAAGATCGCTTTACCTTCCATGCGTCGCCGAATTTGTACTCTCACCTCCCTGCTTGGATGCATCATCTAAACTTTTAATCATATTGCAGTTGCCTTCTTTCCCGCTTTTTCACTTTCCGAATGCATGGAACCTGGCCTTCTTAGTCTCTTCAAAATACTTACCCGTGCTTTGAACCTCCCGATTATTTCAAGGCGAAGTTGTTGTCGAATTTTAAGACCAAAGGATCTTTGACTCCATACTTGTGAATATATCCGCCAATTTGAGATTGAGTTTCATATTATCCTCACCCACCTTGACCGTGTAACCCGGTCCTAGAAGTGGATCATTGAATTGTCATCATGTAGAAAGCCATTAGTCGTCAAATCATGTTGGTGTTCCAAACTACCCTCATCTATTCGAGATGTGTCTAACATTGCATCGCACCTAGCCCGAACATCCATGTCCCCAAATTAGCCAGCTTGTCTAGGGATTCCTCCACCGTGTTAAATTGCAAAGAACTATTCACATTAGGAGTTGCCATTGGTTGGTCGTTTACGCTTCCACCGCCTCGCCTCAAAGAAGTGATTTGGGGAATAAATATGTTATCACCAAAAGTTACAAAACAACTTTTATAGTTTCCACAATCATCGAAACTAACTAGCGTGATTGCCGTAACTAGCAAGTGTTTTCAAGCTAGCTAGCAAAGGAAATATTATTTGCAAGTGATTGCCCGTAACTAGCGCTTATGACTTTAATTACGAATCCTTTATAAAATGTTGTCGTATGTATCTCAAAAGTAATTAACTAAACCATATATTTTTTTTAACCATTACTAAACTTTAGGATTCAACTACACCATCGATCCGAGACCTACTATACATGAGTTCCAATGTGCATGGTGGATAGATAGCCAAGATTTTTCAATGACTACGCTCCTGCATCACGGTCAGACCCAAAGACAACCTTGTTGATACATACTTTTCGAGGTCGGAAAAGTCACGATAACGCATGAAACCGGTTTGAAAGTAAATTCAAAACAATGCAAGAGTGGAAGTAGTTCCGTAACAAAAAGCCTTAAGGATCATGTAATTTCGGTCTGAATCGCCAAGTTTTTAAACTTGAGTGTATTATTCGTGTTCTCTTTATATTCATTATAATATAAGAATAGTAGATTCACTTTTTTAACATCACCTTCCGAATTTCCTAACACTTAGACCTTCATGTGTTCTTGCACATGATGTAACCGGTGGTCTTCGGTATTCCTTTCAACTAATCTATTGTTATTTCTCACGCCATTGTTTATTTTTGAAATTTCATGCATATTTTTTCAGACAAACTTGATTTTGAGTCACATTTTCCAAACACAAGGACCGCTTTTTCCGATTCACTTAACAACATTTATCTCAAACCGATCGACTTGCGGAATCGACGCGGACGTTGCTCGTGTTAATATTTCTTCTTTGATAGCATACAAATGTCATCGCTAGTCTGCTCCAGTGAGTATCTCCTTTAGAGGAATTGAGATTCGCATTGACAGAGGGAAGAAAGGTTACAATGGAAGAAGAGAAGTCAATGTTGAGGCCAACATCTTAAGGGTGGAAGAGGCTAATAGGTTGCGTTGGAAGAAGTCGAGATGTTGAAGTTGGAGGAGGAGAAGAAGAAAAACGACGCCGCTTATCAATTCGTCACATTTTCAAAGGCTTTAAGTCGGTTACCACCGACAAGAGGATTCTCATGGAACCTGCTTCGCCACAAAACAATCGGAGGTTAAACGCGTAAAATAAAAAAACACGGTCCTAACATGAACGACCCAACTATTGCCGAGGAGCTTAACAGAGTGAAACCTGGGTAGAGGTATTGTGATAGTTTTACGAACTTGTCAATATACTTTCTTATCAATAATGCTCACAAACTAATACATTGAACCTGCTTTTCTAGGATCTAAGTAGATGGTTTCATTCTGTCAAAACTTTTGTCTGTCTGATGAGATTGAAGAATTCCTCCGTGATCCCGATAGACACCGTGTAAATTTCCATGGTCGATGATTATACAGAGACCGCAATTTCGCTTCGCTTAGTTTGCTTAGACCCTGCTAGAAAAGGTCATTAACCGAGGAGGTTAGTTTATATACGCATTCTTATTCGTATTTTCTTTTTACCATGTATTTGATTTTCACATTTTCTTAAATTGGTATTTTATTTGATGCAAATGCGTAGCATATAGACCTATGGGTTGACTACATGTGGCACGCACGACCTCGTAATGCTAATCGGGCGATGGTTAGTAGTTACTTTGTTCGATTCTTCTTCAAAATGGCATGCCCGTGTTTTATGCAGACGGACGAGGTATCCCATGCCCCGAATGATGTTGAACAGTAATACATTTACTTTTCATTTCCTCCTATTTTTATCATTTACTACCACCAATAATCGTGTAGTTCATGATAGCAACTTTAAAACGGATCTTTTAAAGTATGAACAAACTTGATATTGCTCATCTTTTAAAGTATGAATAATCGTGTAGTTTCATGAACAAACTTGATAGCAAATCATAAACTTTCCTTTACGTATTAACAAACTTGATACTCACAAACTTTATCCACATCTTTGATCTATCGCCAGCTTCTTCTATTGCCACTAGCCGTGGTTTCTTTTAAAAGATGCTATTTGATGCATACTTTGAATAATTCTTCCAATGTAACCAAAAACCAAACAATCCTCCCTAAATTTGATATTTACAATCCAAATCATCAAGTTTCTTATTAGGCACAAAATACCTTCTTTTGACGGTGCTTCCAAAGTGCTATAATCAGATGCTCCATCTCGTAATCAATACCTTCTTTTGTATGCCGCTGATCTTAGACTCCATTGTAGTACATTTATCCGTCCATTCCTTTATAAGTTTCATGGTATCCTCATGATAAACTAACTAGCAAGTGTTTTCGTAACACTAGTAGTTTCTCCATGCAAGCTAGCAGCTGGAACAGCTTTTGCACTCCAATCTTCCAACCAAGTTATTATAATTTTTTTACACAATGTTATTATTATTATTTTTTTGTTATTTAATTATTTATTTATTTAATGTTTCAATTCATTGTTTTTTGTTCGCTTTTTGTTGTTCGCTTTTCTTTTTTTTTTTTTTTTTTTTTTTCAATTTTGTGTTTTATTAATTTTTTTGTGACACTAAAGGTCCAAAGAAGAAAGGCCAAAAAATCCTATTGCTCATAAACATAGTAGTTATAACTTATAAGTGTAACCCAACCACAAAAACATGATATCCACTAGCAGGACTTAACAAAAGAACAAGCAGCTGATTCATACACACTAGCCGTAGTAAGATTTCCAATAGCAAGATTACCTTTGTTACAAAGTTTTGAAAAACATCTTGAGACTTGAGACCAAGTATGCATTAAATTTACAATCCAAAACTAGTTGATTTAAAGCCTTGAATGACTAGTCGAGCCTTCAACGTAGTTCTAGAACGCAACAGCCTTCATACTCACCTTCGGGTGGAATTCGCCATAATTGTTTGCGGCTCTTACACCGCCATGAGATAAGTCTCGCTTCCAAAATCGAGCCCTCCATTTGTAATCGTCGATCCCAACAAGATATTGATTACCCTAGCAGAATTATGGTAACACAAGTCGTAGTTAACAGCTGAGCAACATATCGTAAGTACATAAGCGTATGAATTTCCCAAAAGCGTAGTTTCTATACAACCCAAGACCGCATGAAAACGTTATCCATTGTCTAAAACGTCCATTACTAAGTAACATATTGCTTACCACCAGAAGCCATGTCAACAAAGACATACAAACACGACAATTGTATTCTTGTATTTACCTTTGACCGTATAAATAAAAAGTCACTTTATTAATTTCGTTGACCAACTATATCCTAATACACACCAACTTTCTTTTAGGTTTTTATTCCTCTCAACGAGATCGTAAACACCGGTGTCTTGCCCAATTTAACATACCCACAGGAGTGGTAACATTCTATGATAGCGGCGACACGCGACTATGAGTCACGTGTATGGTATGTCCATGTTAGGGAGTGCTTACAGTATCTTCTTATTATAACCCACTCATATTATTACTTGTTTGTTATACTTTGTGACCATACACCATGCTTCTTATAACCAACATATATAATACAATTACGAACAACACATACATAAATAAACTTATACAAGAATTTGTTATACTTTGTGACTCATACCTAATAAACCATGCTTGTGAGTAGTTGCCCATTATTTGTGTGTAGTTGCCAAAGAACAAATTTATTGTTAGCCAAAGTTTCTTGGGTGTTGTGTTGTAGCAGTTTGACTTTAAGTTTTGTGCACACTAGTTCCCTTCAAGTACATGCAACTATGTACCACCATCATTTTCTTACATCTATTCACCATTAATAAACCGTCCTTCTTATTTGAAATCCCATTTTTTATTTACCACAACCAACAACATAGTTTCACATAAACATTTGTTATACTTACTTGTCTATACTCTATAGTAGTAACATCAAACGAATACCACAACCAACAATAGATTATCTAAAATATGTGTACATTAACTAGAACCAACCAAAAACAAAGTACATAAATCGGCTTGCTTCCGTATTTTAACAATTTATTTTCCCGATTTTAATTTACATTGTGTCCCGCATATATAATACGATATAGGAAATATATACTTAGCTAGCAAGCTTGATTACTTTAAATTTACAACCGCACATAAGGTTCATGATTTAATAGGGACACATATGATTTAGTTGCCCATCGATGTATGTGGTTGCCCAAAACAATTAACTTGTTGGACACAACTTTTTTGTGCCTTTTTGTGCAATAGTTAAAGTTGAAAACTAATGGACTAGTTCCTTCAAGTACATGCCACTAGCTACCACCATCATTTCATTACGCCCTTTCCTCATTAATAAAGTTTGTCCTACTTATGTGCATCCCCGATTTGGGTTTTTACAAAATATCCATTCAATATTGAAATAGCACAACCAAGTGCACACTTAGTCGACTTTATGATATAAAAGTCCGAGTTATATTATGGTAGTGTATTATTACATAAAATATAAACGATATGTACATATAATAATAGCATATGTGTGTTAGTTCATGTAACCAAAAAGTAATCAATATAAACCTGCTTAATGGCGTCTATTTACAAAACATACTAAATTAATAATTTTTCTAACCCAAGGACGAAAATTTTGTTGCATTTGGAACTAAACAAAATTCAAACCGGTTTAGTTGCCCCAAACCGAAACTAGTTGCCCAAAATGGTTATCTTGTGGCTGTGAATCGGTTGAGTACAAGAGAAGCTTCATTAATTAAACTTGGCCTAATGTGCAACAAGAATTACTTGACATGACTCAACTATTCACCACTAGACTATCCACATTAATTCGTATAGACTTCAATTCAAAATAAACTCCATGTCACCCCACCCCGCTTTTTCCCCCCACCCCATTTGGGTTATATAAACGGACAACATATATCCCAATATCATACAACTTTTGTCGGGGACACACACTAGCCACAACACAATTTACTACAAAAGAAATGGATAACGACTTAAAGACATGGTTAACAACGTGTTTATGCGTGACAATGAACGTGACTTCAAGTTCTTAAGTGACATGCATGCAAAGGTGATCGACCTAACTCGCTGCTTCAGACCGCGAGGCCCGAGCAAATCAAGCAGCTTGGAGTGCGTGGTTGGGTCCAGCTTGCCGTGCTATTTTGGAAATCTCTGCAAATTCAGACGAGGAGCTTGAGAAAACAGACGATCGATGAGGCTAATGAGTGAGACTCACCCAAGTTCTCAAAAATCTCCTTTCCGCAAAGTCACAAAAATTATTAATCCTCTACTCCTACCTTGTTATGTGGTCTCTCCGACGCTCGTGATTGTCATATTTTGTGTTTTGGTATCTTCATGAATGTCGCTATACGTTGATGTATTTTGTTATCCTTTAATGTATTGAAATGAAATCTATTATGAATAAAAATATTTCAAGCACATGTCAAATGTTCGAACGTTGTTTATGAATCACCAATAAAAACATGTAATACTTTTGAACACATATATAATTTACAACATGAAACTAGATATCATATTTAATCCGCTTGAACAAACACCTATATTTCATCAATAATTTGGTGACAAACGTGGTTATTTCGATTATATAATACTTACATTTTTCCGACAAGCCTCTAACAAGATCACCCGCCTATTTATTTTAACAGTTTATGTTATTCTACATGTCAAACTACCGCTTGTTCTAGAGCAAGCAAACGTTTTTGATAAGACCGAATACATCCGAATGACTATAAGATTTCATTTAGGTTAGCCGAAAACGCTCCTAAGCAAGGTGGATTTTGGTGATTGTGGTGTGGGTTTGTATATTTTATATCGATTGGCACATGGTCTATCGTTGCACGTTGATGATCCCGCTGACGCCGTCGCTAGCATATCGCGAGAAGATGATTCGCTTTTTATAAACATAGATTTTATCGTTTGTACTAACAGCTTTAAACTTATCTCCAAAAAGACTTTCATTGTTTTATCATGCACCATCTATTGATATATTCACTATAACATGCATACATAAACCAATAATCATACTGTACCTTGCATGCAAAGAACCTTGTGTACGTGTAACATTCATTCAAAAACAATGGAGACACGACGTAAAAGTATGTACACATTTACATCTAAATTTGTTGTACAAGATGATAATCTTTCTTTTAAAACTCCACAACTCAGCTTCATTTATTCTTCATTTGGACGCCCATTTAATCATGACATTTGGCCGTCCATTCCAAGAAAAATTAAAAAGGGCCACACATAGGTTTGTCAATTGATTTATTCCCATATCATTACACAAACACACTACACATAAAAACTAATAAAAATTAACCAAAATTTCCCTATTATTATTTCCATATTAAAATAAACGGATCATACTTTTCATACTATTAATAAGTACATTATTAATAGTAAAATAATAATACAACATTTCCTAATATATATCAAATCTTCATATAGATCACATTTGTACACAAGTGATAATGCCAATCTCCCAACCTCTATTTCATCAAAAATTATGCTAAGCCTCCAGCTGCCTTATTTGATTTCAAGCCAAGGTATGCCCGCCATTACCTTTCGTGATTGTCACTTGCACTTAATAGGTTTTTGTCCATACATGCTAATCTCATTTGTATACATTTTTTACCTTTATTACAGGAGTACTACACGCTATGTATCCGAGAATCTTGTAGTTGAGATTCACTACGATGGTGAGTTCATTCGGTTGCCCAAATTAACTTACGCAGATGGGCGCACCTTGTGCAAACGCTCAAGAAGTCCACAAGGATGAACTTTAATCAAATGCTTGACTTTTGGCCAACAAGTTAGAGTGTGAGATACGGGCTTTGTATTTATGTAGGCCACTATTTGCTCTTTCAACCGGTTTGACATTTGTTGAATGCGATAATGACATTAAAAGGATGTTTCAACTTGCCGAGGAATGTGGGTTGATCGGCTTGTACATTGCACATGCACCGATAACTTAGCATGTTTCTATTATGATAACCTAATTGTGGATCTTCTTGATGAGCCAACGCGCGACAGATAGCAATACATGATAAACTTGTGGAGCTTGCTACTTAATTCGCCTCGATATTGCCGCATGGGAGGAGGAAGAAAGGCGGTCACCTCCCTAAGAAGCCCTCCGCTCCAAACTAGAAGTCAAGGAATTGAATGTCAAGGAAAGAATCTATTCATGGATTTTTGGGTAGCGAAATTGTTGATGCCGACATTGGGTTCAATGACGATGAATGGTACTATGGGTATTTCTTGGGTCTCAGATCTATGGATGTTGGGCCTTCTTCTTCTTTCATTAAGGACGCTTCGGTCATAAGGCCTCTAGAAAACCTTATGCAAGGAGGCACCGCTTTCAAACACCAAGATCGGGCTTACGGAAGTTCAAGATGTCGAGGCATTTAAAGGCTCTAACAAGAGACCGCCGAGGAGGTGCGGGATTAAAAGCAACTTGGTTTTAAGGAACGGTAGGTTGGAGTGTAGGTATTTTTATGCAAAGATGCTCATGTTGCCGATAACGCTTAGAAACTTGGGTGTTAACATAACTTAAAACTCAAAATAGTTTGTCTAGTTTAGCCTTTTTTGTAAGGCGACGTTATGTAATTGTTAAACATTTTTTGTTTGTGCTTTTATGATTACCAAAAAAATGTTCAACAATTACATAAAATTAACATGCGATGTTTTGTGTAACCATCCGCTTTGGGGTTATCGTAGTATGCACTGCTTTTTGATCTACGCTCGTGTCCGCTTACATAATACCGTGTATGAATGCTTTATAGTATGATGTATATCATGGCAACCTTGATGGGGCATCTCTGCTTTTAGGATAGCAACCCAATAGGGCAACTTCATTTTTTTTTTTAGATAACTAAACAAAGTAGAAACTTATCATATAGGGCAAGTTCATTTTATTGGGGACCAGAGAATTTTTTTTTTTGCCTTTCAATAGTCGCACTTTTTGGTGGTTGTACACGTGTTCAAATATGTTTTGGGCACGTGCATGGTAACTATCTCTTCCTCGATTTAGTGCTTTATCCAATTTTGTTAGTATTTACCCACTTTCACCTCAAGAAATAAATAAATAAATAAATAGAAAACACTATAAAATTGTATTTGACATTTTTGCGCCTTCATTATACGCTTTGCATCTTGTCTATCTAGTGTTTGGATTTACCCATTTTTGCTAACTAAATACGTGCTTGCATTGGCATAACATAACAAATACATAATACAATTTAGTCTACATATATTATGAAATACAACATATAACGAGAATAGGTGGTGGCTCACTTGTTCAATGACGAGCATGTCATTACCTAGGTGTATCAATTGCGCCTTGTTCAATTGCTCGGTCATTTTAGGTGGTTCACTTGTTATTCGACTTGCAAGTGGTCGGGTTTCTTCATCACTAAGGTCACCGGGTTCTGTACACATAGAATCATGAATTTCATCACCGTTGATGTAGTCTCACTTCTACCGATACTCACCGAACCACCGCCTATACAAGATGCCGGAACATGTAGCCCCATCACACCATCACACCTTCACCTCTACGAACTACAGCTTGTTTTTGCCTCGCTAACATGTACACCACCAAGTCTACATGCATCAACCCCACAAAGAGTATTGTTGTCGCCCGTAAAATTCATCGACAACAATACCACATGATTTTTCTATTCGCTGCACGCCTTGCATCTAAGGTCAATCATACTTGTTTTCTTTCCATCCCGCACCCAATGCATACCATTTTCTCAACCGGTTTCGATGTTATAACGAAAACAATAGCATTCACGGTTTATATAAGAACGTCTACTAGCATAACCATCTCGATTTTTCCTCTTCATTTATTACACTTGAATGGTGTGCCATACTAGTTGGTTGGAGAATTTAATTGAAGAGTAACACACACTGCTTCTAAAATATTCAATTACCTTGTGACTAGTCAAATTAAAGGTCACCGCCAACATTGTTATAGCAGAGTAACCTTAGAAAACATGTAGTAACAACATGTTTATATTATTTGGTCTTCAAAGACTAGCAAGACTAACATGTAATAACATTTTAAGTCTTAATTCAAACCTTAGACAACATGTAGTGACAACACGTTTATATGATAAATTGTCTTCAAGAATAGCAGCTCTAACTTTAACTAGCGCTTTTAGTCGTTAGTGTGACAACCGTAAGATACATGAGGACCTAGAATGACAAACACTTAAACCTTTTATACCCCACACATCGCTTTATGGTCCCAAGTCCCAACAATCAACATCCCCACATTCCTTGTTATACACTAGGTCACTTTCAAATAAGAATCCAAATAAAATATATCGTTGTCCTTTTCGCTCTATTTTAGAAACAAATCGAGGTTTGTTGTACTCTCCGTATGTACTTTGTTACCGTATTCGCTCATATATTTATACATGAATATAAATAACTGTGCACTTTTATATTTTATATTCTATTAGTAAATTTTTTATTTAATTCAAAGTTATTTAAATTGTTATTAGGGTTTATGTTTTATAGGTATGCTCATTATACCCCTTTAACTCTAGTGGTTCATTCTAATTGTTAGGGTTTATGTTTTATATGACATGTCGAAAAACCAACAAGACACTTTGTTTGTTTGAAACGTTACATTCCCATATGCATATTTTAATAATGAGATTTACTTGCATTAACCGTAAACAGTCCACAATGACAACCGCTCAAACAGATTTATTCTTGAAACAATGGAGGCGGTATTCTTTCGTAATAGATCATGAGATGCAGCACAATTAAAGGTGATCATAATATAATTAGTTAATGAAACCATGGCTTTTATTTATTCAAATATTTTACATCCATTTGCCAAAGCCTAGACCCACATTTCACAACAAAGAAGTGAAACTAAAATTCAACACAAGATACATGACTAGAAATAGAAATACCAACATAAACAAGACATCGTCACCGCTAAGACAACAATTAACCGAATCAAGACACCATGCCTTTCACTTTCTATGAATGACGAAGCTCCCGGCTCGCTCGCTTCTTCATTACATTGACCAATATCATCATGCTTCACGATCTTCGGTTTGCAACTTCGTTAATTCAAATACTTTCCACACAAGATTCAAATGGGTATAAAAGCTCCAACTCTCCAATAACATAATCCTTTCACCACACGCGCCTCGATTTCTTGAGCCTTCTTCATCAACTCGCTTCATCCACCATGACAACACTCACATCCCTTCGAAACGAACAATCATCATATCTCTAACAAAACTAGATCCCGCAACACCAAAGAAGTTCTTCACGTAATGGCATAGGTGTAGTCATCCTTTTTCGCTTTTGTTTTGTATGTTTTATTTTTGTTTCCCTTTGATTGCTATTTGTGTGTTTTAAATAGAATGTTTAGTTTAAGTTATAATATAATTAGTGTTGTGTCACAGTACAAAACCGATGCGTCTGTTGAGTTGATGTACCACCCTAGCATTTTCTCTACCACAAGAAGTAGCATTAAATGACCAAGTGACCAACCTTTCACATACACGCCTTTTCATTTTCCTCCTTTTTATTGTTACATATACCGCAGCTTACTACTATTAATATTAAAACCAAACCACGACAAACAAAGTACGTGTATATATATGAAACCGTGACGACAAAAAATATATAATAAATTACAAAAATAAATTACAAATAATAATAAAATAAAATAAGATAAAACTGGAAACGTAAGAATTGCTTGATTTACCTTCATTTTTTATGGACAGGTATTCATATTCTATGCTTACTTACTTGCAATATGTAACTTTTTTTGTTTTTTTTTTTTTTTTCTTTTCTTTTTTCTTGCACTTTGCAGGTTTGATTTTTTTGGGGCATAACAAAACAAGAAGAGGGAACTTGGCATAAATTTATTCCAAACGTTCACACATTAAAAAAATAATTCGCTAGGTATGTTGTATGTTTGATTTACCCAAATGTGTTGTATTTTTTTTTTACCCAAATAAATTTGTCAAGTTTTATAACAAGTTGGCCAGTTTACATTAATACACGTATGACTAATAAAATATGACTGAATGCAAATTATATCCACTCAATCTCCACCCCTTTTTGCATACATCACGACTGGACTAAATAGTAGTATTGTAGTTGCCATGAGTACACTATTTAGTTGCCCAAATTACCATTTGCTAGCTATGCACTAGCAAAGTCGCCATAAAATAGTTTAAAATATAGAAAGATGTAAATTAAATCCAAAGAAACCCCACCCCTTGTTACATACATCACCACATGACTAAAAGTACTACTACGTAAACTAGTTGCCATGAGTACACTATTTAGTTGCCCAAAGTACCATTTGCTAACTATGCACTAGCAAAGTCGTCATAAAAATAGTTTAAAAAATAGAAAGATGTAAATTAAATCCAAGAAACCCCACCCCTTGTTGCATACATCACCACTTGACTAAAAGTAGAGTACTATTTAAACTAGTTGCCATGAGTACACAATTTAGTTGCCCAAAGTAGAGTTGCCATGAGTACACAATTTAGGTGACCAGTACCATTTGCTAGCTATGCACTAGCAAAGTCGTTATAAAAATAGGCATTTACATATATATATTCAGAATTAAAAATTACATATATATCCTTTGATGCATTAAAAGCATTGTACTTTATGCATCAAAACCGTAAAAGGATATATATGTAATTTTTGAAATTTACAAGGATATACATGAAATTATGCCTAAAAATATTTGAAAAAATAGGAAGATACTATAAAAAAAAACAAATTGTGGGTGGGTACTTATTTGGTGTGATCCACTTGTCCATTGGAAATGCAAAATTGTCATAACTAGTTTGTCGAAACTTCGTGTCTATATATGACGCTATGTAACAAAAACACTTTTTGGTATCTCTATTAGTGATAGTATTAGAAAAGCAAACATAACGATGTCTCTGGCATGGTTTTATGTGATGAATTACCAATGTTTGGTGGCTCAAAGTTATTAAAAGATATTACGATCGTGTACTACGAGGTGAATTGGAAGTTTCTTTACGTGATGAAGCGATCATAGGAGGAATGTCGTTGAAATTAGGGGTCGTGTCAACCGTAGACAACAAATGATAGCGGATGTGGAGCTTTTATGCGGTTCGGATTGTTGGTTGCCAACTATTAATCACCGTTAAGGATGCAAAATGAGGATCCGCCGAGAGTTCCAAACTTCAGTATTCTTGGTTTAGAAAACATGACCGTGTTAAAGAGTGAATGGTTTAATTGAAAAGTTGAAGTCAATGGAGGTTTGATGTGCTTTGTTATAACTACATGGAAGTCAGCCGCCTTTTGTTTATTAGGGATCGTTGTTACATTTTGGAGTCACTTATCTCATCTTTGTATAGTCTGTATGTCATGTTAACCTATGGATGTGATCCCATTTATGTTACTAGTATATATTTGTTTATGTAGTTATTCAAACCGTGTTCGAGATAGTTAGTCACTTTACAAAAATAAAAAATTTACTAATAAAGTAGTAATTTGAAGATGAAATTTTATTTAGTTAAAAAAATGTCATAGTGTGGGTGGATAACTTGTTTGGGGAATGCAAGCCAATGAGTGTATGAGACGATTAATAATGGTAGTCAGAATTTTTGTGTCTCGATAACAGAATATGATGACGTGTTGAGTTACATGCTTATTTATGTGTAAGAATAATAACCCTTATAATATCATTAAAAAAAATTAAATAAATACAAAAATATTTTAAAAAAAAAAGACATAATTTTAACAGCGCCGTTGGGATATAGGCGGCAAAAAATTAGTAATAACTGCTACAAGTGTTAAACAAGTAAGTTTTTAGTACAAATTAATTTGGATTGAATTGGGGATACAAACTCGATTAAGAGTTACAACTGCTGCCGCGAAAGGAGGCTAAAGGTTTTGAACAAATTCTTAAGTCTGTTCATAGGTAAATCCTCAACCATCGCTAACTTCGATCTTACCATCGCTAACGTCGCTTTACCCACTCCTAGTGTCGCAAAACCACCGCTAGTTTCCTCGCAATAAGCAAATTTGTTTGTGTTTACGTAATCATTTATATTCAAATACCAAAAGGAGAGAAAATCTTCATATAAAGATTTACATTCCTTCCCAAGTAATTTTATGTCAAATATAGCAAGAATAAAGTAGGAGCCTAGGCACGTGCCTACCCACAAAACAGCTTAATGAAAATTATTGATAACGCCTGGACGAATAAAGAAAATCCTCGCTATAAATAAGCGAGGTAAATCAAGGGAAAGTCCAAAAAGCAAAAAGGAACCATTCCTTCACCTACAAAATATTGCCACCGCAAATCGTGCAACCGGAATATTTTAAAAACCAAAGAGAAGTTGAAGATGTTATTCAAAAAAGATACCGATGGTACACAAGATAAAAAGAATACATACGGACGTCAACAACAACTCGTTGGCCACTTTCCAAACAAATGTTCATACATAGCCTAAACCTTTACCCCCAAAAAGCGCAAAGTCGATGTCATGACAACCAAACATGTTCTAAAATGACTACTAATAACAGCTTAGTCGCTCTAAAATGACGACTAATAACCCATCTCCGCGAACATCCACAAGACACCTTCACCCAAAACCCATGTCCATTCAAGTTGTAGTAGTCTGTCAGACCATATGCATACCAAAGGTGGGAGTTTAAACCTAGCACACTCTCATTAGCAATATGGGGTCTTGAAATTGCAGCATTTGCTTCAGAACCTCGGCGCTCGAGAGCGGAAGAAGGAAATATATCATGGAATCACATGGAGTGATAATATATGTTCGATGAGGGTCCCGTAGGAAGGGCGACAAAAGGAAATTAGGGCAACGAAATACGAAACCACCCCTAACTAACAAGAAACTTCCCTAAGAAAGTCAAACAACCGAGGATGAAAGCTATGCCTTCTTCCTCTCACAGGCAACGCCCCCATTCAAGTGCGCGCCTACTAATTCACGGATATCCGTTGGATAGACGGGTCTAAGGAAGAAATGACCACCATGTGAGCCGGATAAAATAAAACCCGCGGGTCAAGCTACATTACCAAAAGCCCTTCCTATACCGCAGCAGAGGGCGATTTAGAGGGAAACCCTTGAAAGGCCCATTGAAGTTGAAAGGCCTATCTAATTCCTGGGAATCCCATGGGTTAATCAATACACGGGCCACGAGGAAGCAAGTCACGGAACTCCTTCAAGGAAAGGATAAGGCAAAAGACCCGACCGGAAAGCCAATGAAAAGAAGAGTGTAAGCAATACACAAACCAATGGCGTAAAAGTCGAATACCACTAATGTACTTGTCACCGCTAGTAAGATTGTGAGGATGAATATGTAATATTCTAGAATGTCTTCGGTAGGATGTTTTGTATTAGATAAGTATTGTAAGTATATTTATCTTGTACAAGACTTAGTGTATTTTGTAAAGGACTCCTTATCCATGAGTACACTATTTAGTTGCCAAAGTACCATTTGCTAGCTATGCATTAGCAAAGTCGTCATAAAAATAGTTTAAAAATAGAAAGATGTAAATTAAATCCATGAAACCCAAAGTTGCATACATCAACACTTGACTAAAAGTACTACTACGTAAATTAGTTGCCATGAGTACACTATTTAGTTGCCCAGTACCATTTGCTAGGTATGCACTAGCAAACTTGTCATAAAAATAGTTTCAAAAATAGAAAGATGTAAATTAAATCCAATGAAACCCCATCCCTTGTTGCATACATCACCACTTGACAAAAGTACTACTACGTAAACTAGTTGCAATGAGTACACTATTTAGTTGCCCAAAGTACCATTTGCTAGGTATGCACTAGCAAACTAGTCATAAAAATAGTTTAAAAATATAGAAAGATGTAAATTAAATCCAACAAACCCCAACCCCTTGTTGCATACATCACCACTTGACTAAAAGTACTACTAGTACTATTTAAACTAGTTGCCATGAGTACACAATTTAGTTGCCCAAAGTATAGTTGCCATGAGTACACAAATTAGGTGCCCAAAGTACCATTTGCTAGCTATGCACTAGCAAACTCATATAAAAATATTTGAAAAAATAGTATGTCATGTTAACCTATGGATGTGATCCTTTTATGTTACTAGTATATATTTGTTTATGGTTATTCAAACTGTTCGAGATAGTAAGTCACTTTACAAAATAAAAATTTACTAATAAAGTAGTAATATGAAGATGAAATTTTATTTAGTTAATAAAGTCTCGATAATAGAATATGATGACATGTTGAGTTACATGCTTATTTATGTCTAAGAATAATAACCCTTATAATATCATTAAAAAATTAAATAAATACAAAATTAAAAAGAAAAAGACATAATTTTAATAAAGACCGTTGGGGATATAGGCGGCAAAAATTAGTGACAACTCTACAAGTGTTAAACAAGTAAGTTTTAGTACAAATTAATTTGGATTGAATTGGGATACAAACTCGATTAAGAGTTACAACTCACGCCATGAAAGGAGGCTAAAGGTTTTGAACAAATTTTAAGTCTCGTTTCACGTAAATCCTCAACCATCGCTAACGCCGCCTAACCATCGCTAACGCCGTTGTACCCACTCCTAGTGTCGCATAAACCACCGCCAGTTTCCTCGCAAAAGCAAATTTGTTTGTGTTTACGTAATCATATATATTCAAATAGCAAAAGGAGAGAAAATCTGCATGTAAAGATTCACGCCCTTCCCAAGTAATTTTTGTCAAATATAGCAAAGAATAATGTAGAGCCTAGGCACGTGCCACCCATAAAATAGTTAATGAAAATTAATGATAACGCTGCACGAACAAGAAAATCCTCGCTATAAATACGCGAGGTAAATCGGGGAAAAGTCCGAAAAGCAAAAAGGAACCATTCCTTCACCTACAAAATATTTCCACCGCAAATCAGCAACCGGAATATTTTAAAAACAAAAAGAAGTTGAAGATGTTATTCGAAAAAGATACCGATGGTACACAAGACAAAAAGAATACATACCGATGTCAACAACAACTCGTCATTACGCACGGCCGCTTCCAAACAGCCCATACATAACCTAAACCTTTACCCCCCAAAAAAAGCGCAAAGTTGATGTCATGACAACCGAAACATGTTCTAAAATGACTACTAATAACAGCTTAGTCGCTCTAAAATGACGACTAATAACCCATCTCCGCGAGCATCCACAACACACCTTCACCCAAAACCCATGTCCATTCATGTGGTGGTAGTCTCGCAGACCATATGCATACCAAAGGTGGGAGTTGAAACCTATTAGACTCTCATTAGCAATATGGGATCTTGAAAATGGCATTTCCTTCTTAACCTCGCCGCTCGAGAGCGGAAGAAGGAAATAAATCATGGAATTGTCATGGAATCATGGGAGTGACAAAATATGTTCGGAGATGGGTCCCGTAGGGAAAGGCGACAAAAGGATGTTAGGGGCAACGGCACGAAACCAAATTTCCCTTCCAACAAGAAACTTCCCTAAGAAAGTCGTGCAACTTACCAAAAGCCCTTCCCCACTGCTGTAGGGGCGTGTTAGACGGAAACCCCGAAAGGCCCATTGAAGTTGAAAGGCCTATCTAATTCCTGGGAATACGATGGTTGATCAATACGCCAGGCCACGAGGAAGCAAGCCACCGAACTCCTTCAAGAAAAGGATAAAGGCAAAAGACCAAGACAAAGCCACCGGAAAGCCAGCCGAAAAGAATAGAAGAAACAAAACACAAACCGTTGGCGTGAAAAGTCGCGCATCAACGCTAATGTACTTGTCAACGCTAGTATGATTGTGGGATGAATATGTAATATTCTGTAAGCTCCCGGAAAATTTCAATGTACTTAACGTTTTAATCAAGAATTAATCACGATCTATTTCGTCATGAAATTTTCTAAACATCACTTTTGCATATCATTTGACATATGCATGATCAACGCAGCTTGAGCGTTCATAAATATACCGTTGTGATCTAAATAAATTTCCCCACTATCCTGATAACCTTAAAATACGTAATGAATACGTAAAAATTTGTAAAAATTACGAATTAAATTATAATAAAAATATATAATATCCGTATTGGGCCTCGGAACTCATTGGACTTTTCACCACTCGAACCCGACACGTAAATGGGCCTTGTAACCGGGCCAAGCCCACGCTATATCTTTATTTGGGCCTTTGCCGGATTGCATCTCTAGCCCAACACCATTTTTCTCATTCTTTCCTTTTGGGCCTCGTTAAACGGATCCAAAAATCCCAAGCCCATAACCACCTAATGGAAACATATAGCTAACATTCATGTTTTGTGTTTCTGTTTTGTAACCGGACGAGAAGCAAGAACCAAGAACCAAACTAGAAACAAAAATACTTTTCTTTTGAAACCATGTGTTGTCGTGAGAAAAGAACAAAGGAGACACAAAACCACCCATTTAGCCACCCTAAGCAATTATAAAATGCCTAAGCTAAACTAAACCCCATTTGACTCAACCAAGACTTTATAATCCATGGGTCCTTAGCTACTACCACCCACGACACAAGAAGAAATTCACAAACATTACTTGGACCTTAATCCTTTGCGTGTGTACATGATCAAAAGAGACAAACCCATACACTTAGTCACCCTAAGCCAATAAAATACTACTCTAAACACACTTTGACTCAAACCAAGACTTCCTTAACCAATGGATACTATGTTTCAATTGACTTGACTAGGCATTGCATGCCTTACATGTTGGTAAACGCCTCAACCCCACGCCAAGAAACATAGACACAAAACATAAACAAATACATTTCTACATGTGTCTAATGAAGTAGAGATTAGGAGAGCTACAAGTAAAATAATGTAAAAGCCATGCTTATGCTTTCTTTAAAAACACACATCTTCTTCACATAAGCTTTCAAAAACTCAAACATATCTCTTACTCATAAAAATCGTCCATCGTGGTATTAAGAGAAGCAAAAGGAGGAAAACGGGAAAAGAATTAGAAAAGCTTGGGATTAATATAGGCGAATAACATTATAAGGAGAACAAGGGGTTCTCGTTGGTCATTCCTTTCGTTCACATCTCACTCGTATCATCACCACTCATTTCGAGTGAAGTAAGTCCCTCCCAACTCGTTTCCATTTCATTTCTTGCTTACATTTAGTTCTCACACATTAGATATGATATGCGCACCGTTACAACACAACTCGTATGGTATACTTGATCACAACACATAGTCACACGTTAAAAACTAGCCTAACATGTTGAGAACACAACACGAGCACATAACTATCACATCTACACTTCGTTAAACACACGCCTAGACAAACGGGCCTAAAGCCCAACTATCGAGCCCAATAAGCCTAATCCGAGTCCAATAATGATCTAACCCGGCCCAATGTGATCAAAATAAGCTAATAAGCTAAAGAAATAAGCTAGAGATAAGCTTGTACTAGTTTTGTAAAGTTTGCGTTTATTTCAATAGTAGTTCGGATCAAATTTGCAAAACAAATGAGTATCGGGTCAAAAGGTAACATATTTAAAAGTTAAAGGGTCACTTATAAGTGAAACAAATATTTTGTAAAAGTCTAAGGACTAGAAATATTAATTTTGAAAGTACAAGGGCAATATATACGTGTGCATGTACGCATGGAAACTCCAAGGGCCGAATATGTAAAGTACCTAAACTAGAGATTATAAACTTTGGGTTAGAAATGACAAGTTTGGAAAAGTAAAGGTTGAAGGCGATAAAAGGAACCTAGAGGGTCATTTTTCAGAAATCGCTTTACCAAGGGACTAAAATGTCATTTCGAAAGTCTTGATATAAAATACATTTTGGGTACAAAGTGTCATTTTCTAATAGTATAAGGACTAAACTTGTACTTTTGTAACTCAAGGGTAAAAGTGTAAATTCGGGAAAAGTTTAGAAAAACTTATAAACCCATAATAACTTCGTAAAACAAGTATCTTGACCATATGAGTATTTTATTTTCGGATAACGGTAAATGTATTACTTATATATATATATTATAAGATTATAATTATATATATATATCAAGTCCGATAAAACACACGGGGAATTTATTCAAACACGTTAAAATACTCAACAAATCTATTAAGATCACAACGGGGGAAACATTTCACTTATGCGTAAGTGAGGATCATTAATTAAGGCAATGTAGCATGTAAATTAACTTAAAACGTTAATCACGATCGCACACTATTGGATTGGACAATCCAATGATCTATTGAATAAGAATATTCAATGCTCTATTATTTTGGTCGCGAACCAAAATGCTCATTACTGAGACTCGCCATCTCATCATTTTAGGTTTCGAGTTGGAACCTCCGCTACATTGTGCTTGATCTATTTTTGCGTGTGCATTATCATCAAGGTGAGTTCATAGCCTCGCTTTTACTTATTTTTATAAACCCCACGAGGGAGATACATGCTCTAAACTAGAACACAAGGGTTTTTTCATAAATGCTTGATCTTCTTGATTATTGGTATTGCCTAAGTTGTTAGCCACAAGTCCCCTGATCATGAACCATTAGTCACCGCGAGTGAGCGTAGATATCGTGAATAGTACTATGGGGAATAACGAACCCGTTTCGGTTATAGAGAAATAACCGGGCGCACCATATCGAATTTCTTTAGGTAATTGGCTATTACCTCCTTTGGGGCATATTTACGTACACGGGTAATTCGGTGGATGCAGTTGAGTTTTGGTTTCATGAGCTTAGCGCATAATAATCTGTGATATTTTCATTATGATATTGTTAGTTTACAATGATCATGATCTTATACTTGTGTTCAACTTATTTTAAACCTATGGATTTCACTCAACATTTTTGTTGACCTTTTAAGCATGTTATCTCGTGTAATCGGTGAAGATTATGACCAAGGTGCGGAATGGGGCATGGCAAGGCTTATCGGGTGGTGTAAAACATAAAAGTTATCATTTCTTTCAAACTCATGATCTTTCTTTTGGGAAAACACTTGATCTATTTACAATATTTTGTAACAAACTATGAGTTTTCGATGAATGATAACTATTTTAATAAAACGTCTCTTTTGAGTCGTTTTCTATAATTATTGACTATGATCTCCATTCAAGTAACACCGAATTAGTCTTCCGTTGTCATTAAGATTTTCGGGTGTTACTGATTGGCATCGAGCCAAGGTTATAGAGAACCAAAGAGTTTTTCAAAATCATTTGGACTATAACCGCACTTTTAAACGGGACTATTTTACACCACCGCTTTACGCCCTTCCGTGACCGCTCTATGCATTAGGATTGATGCATCACTAGATCATAAGTAAATGGCATTCATTTTAAGTTAGGCATGGAGATTTGCTTAGCTAACTGAAATAATTATATTATTTGGCATTTACTTACATTAATTTATGGGTTGTTACAATTACCATGTCTCGCATCCCACCCGCTTGTTCTGTCCTCGACACCGAGATGGATGACACCATGTCCTCTACGATTGTCACTATGCCACTCATCCCGATCTGTCATACCGACTCATTGTTTTGGACGAAACCGAACCTTTGAAGAAGGTGAAGTTGCCCGAACTCCCATCGCTCAAATATGACCGCTCATCCTCAAGAGTACAATGCTTTTGCTTCCATGACCCTAGATCGATACTATGAGTCGCAACAATGGCTACCGCTTGATGTTCTTGTGGATGATGAATCATCCAAATCATCGAAAGCACCGACTGCTTCATCGATTCTTCGGATCATCTCTCAAGCTATCCGTCGTCGCCGACGTATGATTCGTGTTCTTAAGCCCGATGAACTGAGCCGTTTGGAGTACCTTATAGATCGCATCCTAATGGTAAGACCTTCAAACGCACTTGCTAGGAAGCGTGTGCGACCCATCACCATGACTCATGTGATGCCACCACTCGATCATCACCACTCGGTCACCACCGCCGGTCATCACCGTTTCATCTAGTGTTCCACCCATCGCTACTTCACCACCACCGCCACTTCATCGTGTTCTACCGTCGACTACTCATTCTCTGTTTCATCACCACCGACAAGATCACCTCCTTTGGACACTTTTAGTGAGCCAATTTTACCGCTCTGCATCAAGTGTTATCCACCATCACTATCTCGATCCCGAAAAGCCTACTCAGTGGACAACGAGGCGGGCCAAGGAAGAAATCCGGTGCTAGAAGATGGTCATTCTTGATACCTTTACTTAGGCGTTGGAGAGAAGAGGAAGGGCGCCTAGTTCCTTTGAGCTTGAGAAAGCTCGACTCATCGCACTCACTCAAATATACACATTGCACGGTGAACCAAGACACCACACTATTCCTCTGTTGGCTACAAGACTTATCAGGCACGAAGATCAACTGAATGAACTCATGGCACATTATGATGAGATTCCGCTAGTGAGGATAGAGAGCTTGGAAGAAGAAGTCGAGAACCTTGTGGTAGGTCGCTACTCCATCGAGATCGTGTTTGATATGATGAGTACGCAAATTATGGAGGCAAGGGAGGTCATAACCAATTGACTCGGAGATTGGAGACTACTATTCGTGATGCTAGCACTTTGAGAGAGCCGCTTTGGGTCGAGAGAGTCCTACATCACGAGCTTGCATCTGCTCATGCTCACACCGCCATCTTGGAGAGAGGATTGATAACCTCGAGGCGAGACCAAGCCCGTGAGCAGCAGATTCGAGACCTGACAGCTATAGTCGAGGAGATTCGTCGTCGTCAGGATGACGCATCGGGAGATGCGTAGATCCTAGTCATCTTTATCTTAGTATGTGTCATAAAGCCGCCATATGAGGCATTAAGGCTTGTATCATTTTGGTTTGTAACCTTGGAACAAGTATTATGATGATGTAACTTATGGTTGTGAACAAACTATGTAACGATGTATTCCATGGTTGTATTTCTATTATTCTAATGTTATGTTCTTATTCCTCGATGATGTATGCCGAACAAATCCTTATGTCCTTATATATATTATGATTTGTTGAGAAAATCATATTCAAATCATATCATTTATTTAAAGTGGTAATCTGGACTATTATGAAATGTATAATATGAAATCAATCTTATCATCGATCGACAATTTCTTAACCTTGGTATTTATTCTTGGAAATTTTAGAAAATGGTCAAGAAGAAAGATACCTCATCCACCATCACTCCCGACTATTCGTAAAATGGTCATTGAAAGTGTTAGCGGCTATAGCTCAACATGTTGCGACATCGCTAGAGCCGGTGAACGCATTGAAGTGAGCGAATTGCCCAAGAGGCGCGTGGTCAAATTGCAAGGCAAGCTGAAATTGCAAGAGAAGTCGAGAATGCCCGAATTGCTCGAGAGGTTGAAGTCGAGCGTGTCGCTCAAGCGACGCGCGAGGTCAAGTCGCTCGCATTCTTGAAGAGAATCGTCGCAGGTCGCACGCCTTCTTGAAATGGCAAACTCAAATGCAACTAACACTCCAACAAATCAAAGTGAGTCCACTTTAACTCGCAAGTGTAATTACAAAGAGTTCATGAACCGCAAGCCGACATTCTTCAAGGGCATCAAGGTGCTATTGGTCTACTTCATTGGTTTGAGAGAACCGAGATCGTATTTACGCTAAGTGATCGCACAAATGATTGCAAAGTCAAGTTTGCAATCGAACTTTGTTAGAAGATGCGTTATCTTGGTGGAAAGGCCATGCTCAACCAATTGGAATGGAAGAAGCTTGTAAGATTTCATGGTCGATCTGAAACAACTGCTAATGAAACAAGATGCCCGAGGACCGAGATCAAGAAACTCGAAGATGAGTATTACCACTTGGTCGCTAAAGGTAATGATCTCAAGACATACTTCAAGAGATTCCACGAGTGAGAGCTTTATGTCCTCATCTGTTTCCCACCAATGAAAAACTTTTGGAAGCTATGATCGGAGGTTTACCTCGAAGCATCGAAGGAGATGTTATCGCTCAAGCCAAAACTGCTGAAGAAGTTGTCATCGTATCCCACCGCCTTATGGAACCAATACTAAAGCTTGCAAATGCACAAGGCTCAAGTGACAACAAAAGAAAGTTTGATGATCGGAAAACCTCAAATTCCAACCACTATCGATCCCAACAACAACAATCGGAACAACAACAACCATTATCACCACAACAAATCAACACCACAATCGGCAAAACCGAAGGCAAGAAGCGCGAGGGCTTATCTTGCACCCACTTTGGAAAAGGGTATGTAGGACCACATCCCGATGTAACCGATGTTTGATGCACCATTCGGACCTTGTCTTTGTGAAGTGCGATAAGTGCAACAAGGTAGGTCATCAAGGTAAACATTGTCGAAACCACGGAAGAGGCAACAACATGACAAACATGAATCGCTATGGATGTGGAGAACCCGGTCATTTCAAGAGTCAATGCCCAAAGTTAAATGTCGTTCAAACAAACAATGCGCGTGCAAGAGTGTACATGCTAGGAGATGGAGATGCACCGTTGAACCACGACATTGTGACGGTGCGTATTCTCTTAACAATCATTACGCAAAAATCTTGTTTGACTGGAGCCGATAAGAGTTTTGTATCTACTACTTTTGCACCATTACTTGAAATATCCCCAATCGCCTTAGATACAACTTATGAGATAGAACTTGCCGATGGGAAAATAATAGGAACCAACACCATAATCCGTAATTGTCCTATTCTATTACAAGATCATTCGTTCCTCATAGATCTTTTGCCAATCAAACTTGGAAGTTTCGATGTCGTAATTGGCATGGATTGGTTGTCCAAACACCGTGCTAGGATTGTTTGTGACGAAAACCGTTCATATTCGATCAACGGTGAAACATTAGTCATCCAAGGAGATCAAAGTAGAAAGTACTTAAGTATCATATCCTCATGCGAAGTCAATAAAGTACATGGAAAAAGGATGTTATGCCTTCTTAGCTCAAGTAACGGAAAAGAAGTCGGAAGAGAAACGACTAGAGGATGTACACGTAATCAAGGAATTTTCCGAGGTATTTCGGAAGATTTACCCGGACTTCCACCGCCGACAAGTCGAATTTCAAATCGATCTTATTCACGGAGCTACTCCTCAGCCAGCACGAGCACCGCACTGCTTAGCGCCTCGAAATGCAAGAGTTATCCAAACAACTAGAAGAGCTATCCGAGAAAGGATTCATTAGACCAAGTTCCTCACCCCAGGGAGCTCCGTGTTATTCGTTAAGAAGAAAGATGGATCATTCCGGATGTGTATCGATTATAGAGAATTGAACAAGCTCACAATCAAAACCGCTATCCCTTACCAAGAATCGATGATCTGTTTGATCAATTACAAGGCTCGAGTGTATACTCGAAGATTGATTTAAGATCCGGATATCATCGATTCGGGTAAGAGAAGAAGATATACCCAAGACCGCATTTAGAACTCGATATGGCCATTATGAATTCCAAGTAATGCCATTCGGTTTAACTAATGCACTTTGTGATTATGGACCTCATGAATAGAGTCTGCAAACCATATCTAGATAAATTAGTCATTGTGTTCATCGACGATATTCTTATATACTCGTAATAAAGAAGAACATGCGAACATTTGAAGACATCACGAAGTTACTCAAGGATGAAAAATTGTACATAAAGTTTTCCAAGTGTGATTTTTGGATTGAGACAGTCCAATTTCTTGGTCATGTGATTGACGGTGAAGGAATCCATGTGGATCCCGCAAAGATTGAATCATAAGAATTGGCGGTGCCACTAATCCCACCGAAATTCGTCAATTCTTAGGACTTCTTGGATATTATCGAAGATTCATCGAAGGTTTCTCGAAAATAGCTAAACCATTGACCGAGTTAACCCGAAAACGAAGAAATTCGAATGGGGAGACGATCAAGAATCGACTTTTCAACTCAAAGAACAAGCTTTGCGAAGCACCTATCTTGGCACTACTGGAAGGAGCCAAGATTTTGTAGTATATTGCGATGCTTCACACATGGGTTTAGGCGCCGTTCTCATGCAAAGGAACAAAGTGATTGCTTATGCGTCACGACAACTCAAAACTCATGAGAAGAATTATACTACTCACGATCTAGAACTTGGCGCCGTGGTATTTGCACTCAAATTATGGAGACATTATCTGTGCGGAACCAAGTGTATAGTGTACACCGATCACAAAAGTCTTCAACACATCTTAGATCAAAAGGAATTGAATATGCGTCAACGTCGGGCTTGAATTGCTTAGTGATTATGATCATGAGATCCGTTACCATCCCGAAAGGCAAATGTTGTTGCCGATGCTTTAAGCGAAAAAGATCGCCTAAGCCACTTAGAGTGAGATCATTGGGAATGGTAATCAATTCACCCCCGTCGAAAATTCTTGAAGCTCAAATCGAAGCTCTTAAAGAAGAAAATAGGCGAATGAGAAGATTTATGGCATGCCGGAGAATGAGAATGGATTCGTGAAGAGATCGGACGAACGCTATGTTTCAAAAATCGAAGTTGGATTCCACTCTTTGGGTATCCGAGAGCTCATCATGCATGAATCACATAAATCGAAGTATTCCATACATCCTGGTCCCAACAAGATGTATCAAGATCTAAAGCTTTTGTCTTGGTGGCCTAATATGAAGGTCGATATCATTATATACGCCAAGAATGTTTGACATGCTTGAAAGTTAAAGCTGAACATCAAAAGCCATCTGGATTGCTAACTCAACCAGAACTTCCCGTGTGGAAATGGGAAAGAATCACAATGGACTTTATCACAAAGTTGCCAAAAACTTCTAATGGTTTTGACACCATTTGGGTTATTGTAGACCGCCTTACAAAGTCCGCTCATTTCTTGCCAATCAAGGAGAACGACGAGATGATTACACTCGCTAGATTGTACATCAAAGAGATTGTTTCTCGTCACGGTGTACCAATCTCTATCATATCTGATCGTGATAGCCGATTCACCTCAAGATTTTGGCAAACGCTTCAAAAAGCCATGGGTACCAACTTAGATATGAGTACCGCGTACCATCCTCAAACAGATGGACAAAGTGAAAGAACGATCCAACTACGGAAGACATGCTAAGAGCATGTGTGATTGATTCGGAAAAGGATGGGATAAGCACTTACCTCTGGTGAATTCTCTTACAATAACAGCTTATCATGCCAAGATTAAAGCTGCTCCTTTTGAAGCACTCTATGGAAGAAAATGCCGATCGCTAGTTCTTTGGGCGGAAGTTGGAGAAGTACAACTTACAGGCCCGAAATTGTCCAAGAGACAAGCGAAAAGATAATGCAAATTCGGCAAAGATTGCAAGCAATTCGAGATAGACAAAAGAGCTACGCAGATGTTCAAGAAAACCAATGGAATTCCAAGTCGGAGACCGTAATGCTCAAAGTATCACCACAGAAAGGGATGGTCGATTTGGAAAACGAGGAAAGCTCAAACCTCGATCGTCGGACCATTTAAAATTCTTCAAAGAATTGGTCCATGGCATATAAACTTGATCTTCCCGAAGAACTTAGCCGAGTACATGACACGCTCCATGTCTCAAATCTTAAGAAGTGTCTTTCGGATGAAACTCTAGTCGTACCACTCAAGGACATCCATTCAATGACAAACTTAGCTTTGTCGAAGAACCCATCGAGATCATGGACGAGAGAAGTTAAGAGGCTTAAGCAAAGCCGCATTCCTATCGTTAAAGTTCGATGGAATCATAAGAAACGAGGTGCGAGTTCACCGGGAGCGCGAGGATATAATGCGTTCCAAGTATCCCCACCTGCTCATCTAGATCACCCATGACACCTCTGCGAGTTTAACCGCATGGACGCGGTTCTCTTAAGGGTAGGTCTTGTAAGCTCCGGAAAATTTCAATGTACTTAACGTTTTAATCAAGAATTAATCACGATCTATTTCGTCATGAAATTTTCTAAACATCACTTTTGCATATCATTTGACATATGCATGATCAACGCAGCTTGAGCGCTTCATAAATATACCGTTGTGATCTAAATAAATTTCCCACTATCCCGATAACCTTAAAATACGTAATGAATACGTAAAATTTGTAAAATTACGAATTAAATTATAATAAAATATATAATATCCGTATTGGGCCTCGGAACTCATTGGACTTTTCACCACTCGAACCCGACACGTAAATGGGCCTTGTAACCGGGCCAAGCCCACGCTATATCTTTATTTGGGCCTTTGCGGATTGCATCTCTAGCCCAACACCATTTTCTCATTCTTTCCTTTTGGGCCTCGTTAAACGGATCCAAAAATCCCAAGCCCATAACCACCTAATGGAAACATATAGCTAACATTCATGTTTTGTGTTTCTGTTTTGTAACCGGACGAGAAGCAAGAACCAAGAACCAAACTAGAAACAAAAATACTTTTCTTTTGAAACCATGTGTTGTCGTGAGAAAAGAACAAAGGAGACACAAAAACCACCCATTTAGCCACCCTAAGCAATTATAAAAATGCCTAAGCTAAACTAAACCCCATTTGACTCAACCAAGACTTTATAATCCATGGGTCCTTAGCTACTACCACCCACGACACAAGAAGAAATTCACAAACATTACTTGGACCTTAATCCTTTGCGTGTGTACATGATCAAAAGAGACAAACCCATACACTTAGTCACCCTAAGCCAATAAAATACTACTCTAAACACACTTTGACTCAAACCAAGACTTCCTTAACCAATGGATACTATGTTTCAATTGACTTGACTAGGCATTGCATGCCTTACATGTTGGCCACCCTTTGCCTCAACCCCACGCCAAGAAACATAGACACAAAACATAAACAAATACATTTCTACATGTGTCTAATGAAGTAGAGATTAGGAGAGCTACAAGTAAAATAATGTAAAAGCCATGCTTATGCTTTCTTTAAAACACACATCTTCTTCACATAAGCTTTCAAAACTCAAACATATCTCTTACTCATAAAAATCGTCCATCGTGGTATTAAGAGAAGCAAAAGGAGGAAAGCGGAAAAGAATTAGAAAAGCTTGGGATTAATATAGGCGAATAACATTATAAGGAGAACAAGGGGTTCTCGTTGGTCATTCCTTTCGCTCACATCTCACTCAGATCATCACCACTCATTTCGAGTGAAGTAAGTCCCTCCCAACTCGTTTCCATTTCATTTCTTGCTTACATTTAGTTCTCACACATTAGATATGATATGCGCACCGTTACAACACAACTCGTATGGTATACTTGATCACAACACATAGTCACACGTTAAAAACTAGCCTAACATGTTGAGAACACAACACGAGCACATAACTATCACGTCTACACTTCGTTAAACACACGCCTAGACAAACGGGCCTAAAGCCCAACTATCGAGCCCAATAAGCCTAATCCGAGTCCAATAATGATCTAACCCGGCCCAATGTGATCAAAATAAGCTAATAAGCTAAAGAAATAAGCTAGAGATAAGCTTGTACTAGTTTTGTAAAGTTTGCGTTTATTTCAATAGTAGTTCGGATCAAATTTGCAAAACAAATGAGTATCGGGTCAAAAGGTAACATATTTAAAAGTTAAAGGGTCACTTATAAGTGAAACAAATATTTTGTAAAAGTCTAAGGACTAGAAATATTAATTTTGAAAGTACAAGGGCAATATATACGTGTGCATGTACGCATGGAAACTCCAAGGGCCGAATATGTAAAGTACCTAAACTAGAGATTATAAACTTTGGGTTAGAAATGACAAGTTTGGAAAAGTAAAGGTTGAAGGCGTATAAAAGGAACCTAGAGGGTTGTTTTCAGAAATCAGTTTTACCAAGGGACTAAAAATGTCATTTCTGAAAGTCTTGATATAAAATACATTTTGGGTACAAAGTGTCATTTTCTAATAGTATAAGGACTAAACTTGTACTTTTTGTAACTCAAGGGTAAAAAGTGTAAATTCGGGAAAAGTTTAGAAAAACTTATAAACCCATAATAACTTCGTAAAAACAAGTATCTTGACCATATGAGTATTTTATTTTCGGATAACGGTAAATGTATTACTTATATATATATATTATAAGATTATAATTATATATATATATCAAGTCCGATAAAACACACGGGGAATTTATTCAAACACGTTAAAATACTCAACAAATCTATTAAGATCACAACGGGGGAAACATTTCACTTATGCGTAAGTGAGGATCATTAATTAAGGCAATGTAGCATGTAAATTAACTTAAAACGTTAATCACGATCGCACACTATTGGATTGGACAATCCAATGATCTATTGAATAAGAATATTCAATGCTCTATTATTTTGGTCATGAACCAAAATGCTCATTCTTGAGACTCGCCATCTCATCATTTTAGGTTTCGAGTTGGAACCTCCGCTACATTGTGCTTGATCTATTTTTGCGTGTGCATTATCATCAAGGTGAGTTCATAGCCTCGCTTTTACTTATTTTTATAAACCCCATGAGGAGATACATGCTCTAAACTAGAACACAAGGGTTTTTCATAAATGCTTGATCTTCTTGATTATTGGTATTGCCTAAGTTGTTAGCCACAAGTCCCCGATCATGAACCATTAGTCACCGCGAGTGAGCGTAGATATCGTGAATAGTACTATGGGGAATAACGAACCCCGTTTCGTTATAGAGAAATAACCGGGCGCACTATATCGAATTTCTTTAGGTAATTGGCTATTACCTCCTTTGGGGCATATTCGCACACTGGTAATTCGTGTATGCAATTGAGTTTTGGTTTCATGAGCTTAGCGCATAATAATCTGTGATATTTTCATTATGATATTGTTAGTTTACAATGATCATGATCTTATACTTGTGTTCAACTTATTTTAAACCTATGGACTTCACTCAACATTTTGTTGACCTTTTAAGCATGTTATCTCGGTGTCGGTGAAGATTATGACCAAGGTGCGGAATGGGGCATGGCAAGGCTTATCCGGTGGTGTAAAACATAAAAGTTATCATTTCTTTCAAACTCATGATCTTTCTTTTGGGAAAAACACTTGATCTATTTACAATATTTTGTAACAAACTATGAGTTTTCGATGAATGATAACTATTTTAATAAAACGTCTCTTTTGAGTCGTTTTCTATAATTATTGACTATGATCTCCATTCAAGTAACACCCGAATTAGTCTTCCGCCATTAAGATTTTCGGGTGTTACATAATCCGTAACTTCACCGAGCAAACTCGTTGAAAATGGCATTGATATATCATTAACCAATTCAAGTGATAATGTTTAAAAGGAACATGAATAGAATGGTAAGTTATAAATAATACATACTATAGACAAGACAACAGATGATTTAACAAAAGAAGAGATTCTTTGTATGGGCGATGTAGAAAGATCCCGTATCTCCTAAAATTCCATGTCGACAAATAATTAAAGTTCTTTGTTGTACAGAATAGCGAGCGACCCAAATGGTTGCCAGCAGTAGGCTTCCACTATTGAGCCTCGATCCTTTGTAAACCCAAGCAAACGAACAGATAATAAAGGGATGGCAAAGAGGCTTTCACATGATCTTATGGCAAAACCATTCACGCCCAAAGACCCATCCACAAAACAATGGCATATCTTCATCAATGATCATACCGTAAATCACTAGAGAGGTTCCAAGATCGAAAACATAGAATGGAACTGGGAGTTCATTTTTAAAATATGCGAAGGTCTATAACTTTAAATTTGTTGGTTACCAAATCAAACGAAATCAACATATAAATCTTGTATGTAACACCGTCCTCATTAGTTAACTTTTCACCCCAAATTCAATAGATAAAATGACCGACAACCGCTCGACTTTGACGTTCAATTTGATAGTTTCACGAGGGGTGGAAATTTTCAAGGCATGTCCACCTTAACGAGTTGAAAGAAAAGACGAAACATACCGAAACCACTTTGAAAATGTGATAGGAGACCTTCACGATCGTTGGGTCAAGAGTGTCCTGACGGACCAGAAAACCAAAACAAATCTTTTACATTCAATTTGATGCGTAAACGGGACATGTACTACAAGTGATTTTTGGATCACGGTTCCAAATAATGTACATTAGATTAGAGCCATAAACAAAACACGAAAGACCATGAGAATTGCCAACCGAAATCATAGATGAAAGCATTAAATCTGCATTTAGGCACCGCATCGCCAATCGCTCATTAAAAGCTAACATAAAACCTTTGTGACTCGATCAAATGTTAGCGTAAAAACTCATCGTTACGACGAACACCGTAATTAGTGATGAAAAACCACAATCTATACTAGCCTTCCATAACTTGCAAACACTACGTAGTCGGAGTATAGACTTAGAGGTAGCCTGCGAATGATATCTAGTTGAACATCCAAAGGATATAGCCGGACATTTTGTTAAACAAAAGCGTAAAGATTGGGATAAAAATATGAAGTGAATAGACCAAAAGCGTAAAGAAAGATGTTAAATTATGCTAGTATATACCACATAAATTAATTATGCTAGTATATAGGACATTTTGTATTGAAGAAACAGATTGGCAAAAGAAGACATTTAAGGACATGTACCGTAATGTACTATAGGGCAACCAAATATTAAATTATGCTAGTATATACCACATAAATTAATAAAGTTTACATAACCCATAATATATAGAAGTGGTTTGCAAAACATAGGCTTTTTTGTATATGTGCACGGGTATTAAGTAAAGAAGTGCCGTTGAGTTAAAAAAATATTATAGTAATCGACAAATATATAATAGAAGTAAAAATACCTACAGATAATGCTGAAAGAAAAATACTTCACATGTCAACATTAGACAATAATTATGGGTCAAACGGACATAAGGATAGTACCTTGAAAGACCGCTATCAAATTATGTATTCAACCTTATGCTTCCGTATATTCAAGCATCCGCTCACGGTAAGCTAAAGTTGTTCAAGAGAGTCGCTACTTCCGTGAGGTCGGTTACGGAGCAATCTGCACAAAATAATGCACACCCATACTCCGCAGTCACCATACAACTCCGATTGTTTTGGTACATGTGGACACTTGTATGTGATTTTATAATCCCCGGTGATATGCCCTTACTATGCAAGACCCCGCCGCTTGTTAGGTACGATTTAAGTCGTGTTTGTAACTTCTTCGAACCTCGCAACCACCGCTCACCTCCGAGGTCGACCCAAGAGAGTCATAAATGTAAACAACACCCCAAAATGATGGTTTGCGTCAAAATCAGTAAGTGTTACCGGGCATATTACTTGATTGGTACCACAACACGATGTAAAGAACAACAGTTTAACTTGAGAAATCGTATTTCGAAAGATTTATGTTTACATCTTTCAAAATATATATTATAGAATGTAGGCCCATAAAAGAATTAAAGTGGTCCCCAATTTACATCGTAGTCTTTTCAAAATATGACCATAAAAGAATTAAAGTGGTCCCCAATTTACATGCCAACGCCCAAGCGCCTCCAAAGTTTAGCTAACGCCATCCTGAAAATACATGCTAAAAGTGTCAACACAAAGGTTGGTGAGTTCACAGGTTTTAATACACAAGTAATTTCCAAAACAGTAAGATCAATTGGTTGTCAAAGTTTTGAAAGGGTCCATCATGTATGCGGTAGCGTTCATGGCATAAAGGTTCCACTACTTAAGCCGATTCAAATTAACCGCCTACACACAACATGCTCTAACCTAGCATGAGAACTGATTCTATGCACTCCGGTTAGTGGAGTGAGGGGATGGCTCTACCCCTAAATAGCGCTATCCATAGACATCAACGGCTCGTCCCGTACAGTGGGAAGGAGTTAATAAGTAGTGTAGTACCAGGGGACTTTACAGTCGTACATATATATATATAGGCGCCAAACATAAGCATACATACCAGTTTGCACAGTATAGCAGAGCATAGCTCAGTAAATTGAATCCGTTCAGTAAATCCATAATTTCATGAATGCACAACCAATTTATTTTCAAGTAATCATAGCATGCTTTTCACCCCAAAAGAGTAAAACAGTAAAATGGGGCTGTGAAACTCACCTTAGTCCGAAGAAATATAAGAATCACAACTAACACGACTGGCATCGAGAAATGTAACACAATAGTATCACAAGGTGGCAACGTACAACGATACAAGAGTGACGACACAACGGTACGTCATTGGCACAACCTAATAGTATATGGATGATTTCAGAATGCGTATTGTAAAGTAAATAAGTTTTCAAAAGATAAGCGTTTTAGTTTTCGTGGAATACTGTAATAATAATTATAAGAGTTTATTGTCATAATTAAGTAAGAAAAGTTTAGCATCATCATTTGTGTGGTGGTTTGAAGATCACAGACTCAAATACCACTCACGCTAAAGTATAATATATATATATATATATATTATGAAGTAAAAGGATAGACAAAATATCTCAAGAAAACGAGTCATACAGACGAGTGAATTCTAAGCCAAGATAACGACAAAAATATGTCAAGAAAGTAAGTCAATTGGGCTTTAGCCGATAATAGTCCAACTTAAATCTAATTGAAGTCCAATGTTCTTAGTACGATATCTTAAGTCCATCACAAGTCTAATTATGTCTAATAAGTTTAGTCTAATAATAAATTTAATTTAGTCCATTAAGTAGTATGTACATAGCCCATTTATCAATTCTTATTATTTGGTAAAATATAATAAGTCTATGTCCTTTATGTCTGATATAGTTCGAGTCTGATAGTCATATACGTCAATTTGTCCAGAGTTTGTCTAGTATAATTCAATAGTCCAAATGTCCAAGTCTAATATCCGATGTCAAGTGTATGTGTTTTTCAATACAAGTCTAGGTACCAACGTTTATAAGTGTCCAAGCAATTACATCTCGATAGTTCAAATGTTTAATGAGCGGATATGTAAGACTCAAGTTTTAACAAATTTATTAACACAAATACACACTAAGGCACAAGTTTAACACATAACACGTATACAAAATACAGTTATACCACAAGATTAAACGCCCCTTGGTGTTTTGTTGATACTAAAACTATATTTTATTTTATTTTTATTTTACAAATTGACGAGAAAACTGCCTTCATTTGGCGTTTTAGGCCGAGTTCCTCGCGGTAGATGGAAAACATCGTTCGGACAACTTTCATGTTTTAACTTTTGATAAAACGGATCAGAAGGGCCTCGAAATGGGTGTTTTAGTTTCTGTTACAGAAAGTTTGGCAGGGCAGAAATAACAAACAAACATCCCATGTTGCGCAGAAAATAAACAAGTAAAACCAAACACCCTAAGTGCAGAAAATTCAGCAGTTAGCTCGCCCTATATGTGCAGAAAATTTAGCATCAATCGCGCCTTTTGGGGCTGTATTGCAGCAATTAAATGCCCCTGTTGGGGCTGCGTTGCAGCAGCAAATGCCCCTGTTGGGGCTGCGTTACAGCAGACAACAAACAAACCAAGCGCACCCCTTTTGGGGCTGTGACATGCCAGAACAAACACCCTTTTGGGTTCCTTTGCTGGTCGAGACAACAAGCCATCGTCACCTGTGGTGTGGCTGTACATCGAGTAGCAAGCCACAATAATCACAACGACAACCCTCTTGGGCTGTCGTGACTCGAACCAAACAAACGCCCTCTCGGTTTCTATATGAAAGCGCATCTAACCAAAGTTAATCCTAAATGAGTATTACAAGTTAACAAACAACCATAATCAATCCGAGACTCATTACAGGTCTCGACCCAACCCCAAACTGGGTATACACGCGACAAGACGCAGAAATCAAACAAATTCATATTATCAATACATCAAGTGGATAATTTATACCAACACGAGACCAAGTAGGGTTTAACTCAGAAACCACACGTGGGTTTCTTGACCCGACCTGAGAGCAAAACGGATCAAATGCAAACACCACTTTGACGAGTTTGACCACACGAATGACTTTTCAAAAACGTTATTAAACTCGTTTTTAACTCCACGAAAACCATATAATATGATTTAACAATCGGTTCTAATTAAAGAGCCAGATGAGGAAGATTGATGTGTGGTTTAACATACCAACGAGAGGATGGAGGACACGAGATGGTGGTGCTACTGTGGTGATTAACTCGAACCAAAAGCAACTTGAATGATCTCCACACTAAAATCCGACCCCAAACACGATCCATTGGTGGTGGTCTTCAAGGTATAGCGGCGTGGCAGAGGTGGTGGTGGCTGAGTCGGTTTGGCAGAGAGGAGGAAGGGAAGTAGTGAGGCGGTTGGAGAGAAAGAGGAAGGCTGCAAGTGAAAATTTTGATCTATCTTCTTCTTTTTTTTCTATTAGTAACATAGGGCGGTTTGGTTTGTATTATTAATATTGTATCGTGTACTCGTGTCCCGTTGAGCTAAAGTGCAAACATGGTACCATGGTTCGATGTTTTTAATTAAATTGTGTATAAAATATATTTTCGTGATCGTTTTATAAAAATAGTACCTAAACAAAATCATCGATTCCGAAAAATAGTTATCGAGATTAAACCATAAAATGCGGTGTCGGTACGCGTTATATATAGTTTTCACGTTTTTCGAGATAACTTCTCGTTAAGTAGATAGAGGTGAACAAAAATGTTTAAAGAGTAATAATTCGAATTAGGGTGAATTAATTAACTTGGGAAGTTACCGGTTAACTACCGATTATACTATTTGATTTTATGTCACGATGAGTCAAATAGAAGAAATCAAATGGTAAAATAGTCATTTTATCTTATGAAAATTTATGTCACATTAGTTGGTTTTCTTAATCAGATAAACTGATAACGTTTTATCTAAAAAAATTGACGTAGAAAATAGATAAATATTCTTTTATTAGAATATTATATTAGTAATACAAGGTGAAATTTACCGGTGGTTACAGTCTCACCCCCTTATGGGAACTTCGTCCCGAAGTTCAGTGAGTGTCGTCTTCTGACGGTGTGTTTGAGTTCATTTTCACATTCCTATATGAATTCAGGAACCCTTCTCGAGTTACCATCGAACCTTGGCAATAGAAATGTGACTTGCCTAAGTTGTTTGATTTCTCAGCAGGTTCTCCGATAGGGTTCAGGCGTTCATCAATTTGGATCTCTTCCAGAGAGATAATGAGTGCCTCATTCGTATAATGCTTCTTCTAATCGTATAACCGAACGACGTCGTATACACAGGTAAATTCGGGTGGTAGCTCGAATTTGTGAGCTATCGATCCAATTCAAATGAAGATTTTGAAAAGTCTGATGTTGAGATGTCTGGGGAAAATATGGGTGTTTATGATGAATTCTGATCTCACGCTCCCAAGTGAAATCAGGAATTCTCTTAAGGTTTTTTTTTCAGTGTGCAAAATTTTTGATTAATATCAAGCTTCAAGTTGGTATATTCTAAGGGATAATATAAAATATAGATAATTGGATGATTAACGAAACTCCAGATTAATGTTGCAGGGCCAGTTGAAGGCACCACAAGCTTAAATTTTATATCAGTGGCCAGAGGTTGCTCTTATAAGGAGTTCTGGAGCTACAAGCTCAACAATTTCAGAGTCACGGAAAGAACGGTTAGTTTGGTTCGTTGGTTTGAGTTTGGTTCGTTGGTTTGAGTGGACAGAGTCAATATTTCTAATCATCAACCATGCTGAAGAATGCAAAGTCAAACATGCCGCAAGCATACTTCTGAATGATGCTTTGCCATGGTAGAATGTTGTTGTTCAATGTATTAGTAATGAGAATACTCGTAAGATTGCTTGGACTAAGTTGAAGAAGTTATAATCAAGAAGTATTGCCCTCGGGATGAGGTGCAAGAAATGAAGGTGATTTTGGAAACTTTGTTGTCAGAGATATTAATATCACGACCTATATCCGTTGTTTTCAAGAGTTGGCAGTATTGTGAGTTGTAAGTTATACAAGTATCTTCGACTAAGATGGATAGTTGGGTAAGATGTTCGTGATCTCGAGAGGATTATATTTTAATAAGGTAGCTTTTTAGACGTGACATTATAAGATAGTTTCGCAAAAGTCAGTGTTTTGACGTTTCAGCATAAGGAAGTTTGATAAGGTTTGACCAGGAATTTTCTTTATTCATAAAAACAAGTATCTCCAGAAAATGTCATTACAAGTTTTATCGTTGACGCAGATGAAACTCTTAAAGCAAGGTCCTTGAAGGCGAAGCGTCATAGAAGAAAAATGGAATTAAGTATGTATGACTCCATAAGTTCTAGACGTCTAAGATTAGAGTTCAGTTGTTACAGTTATACTCGTCGATAGTTTACCCTAAAATGACTAGCATGGTGTCACCGTCCTTTCGGATTTGATCGCTATAAAAACAAAGAGTCTCGACTTGTTAAAATTTCGAGAGAGAACTCAAATGAATGTATAGAAAGTTGTTGAACTTTAGCTTTTGTGATGAAAACTTGTTAATAAAGTGTTAAGTGACAACACGGAATCGGTTCCAAGTTGGAGGTTTACATGTGAATTCAAAAGTTGTTTTCTCAATTCAAATAATTCCAACACCTCATCTTCTTGTAAATGATGAATCAATACGTTCCTTAACAATTTCCCATTAATGTTTATTATTTATTGTTTCATAACAAAGAGTTTGATCTATTCTGAAGATTTGGTTCAATTACAAAAGAAGATATTGGTTATCCTTATGAGGAAGGTATTTTATTATTTTCAAATTAGATGTAAATCGTAGATTGTGATTTAGTATCGAAGCAACAACTTGGTAATGTGACTTTTAAAACAACTTATAAGATAATAGAAAATGATTTATTATTTATAGAATAGTAGTGAAATCGTAATCAAATTTTGTGATGTTTTGGTTAGACAACAAATTAGGTTATAACATAAATCGTGAAATGATTTGTAAATAATTCATAGAATAGATAAGAAAATAATTTAGTAATTGCCCAATAGTAGAAATATTTGTAGTTCATTTTGTGATTCAGTGGCAAAGCTTGTTCATAAGGTTGTGGTATACTTGTAAGATAATTGTAACTTAGTTTACAAAATGTTGTTCTTTGTCTAATGAAATAGGAGCACAGTAATGAATCGTTTTATTACAATATGGTAGTCAGTGAAGTGATTTGTACAAAAAGTTTGTAGGACAAATTGAGAAAGACTTATTGTTTATAAAATACCGGTAAGGTCGAAATTTTGTGTCATTGATGAAGTAGCACAACATTTGGTAGATTGACCGCGAAATGGTTGACAAGATGGTTGATTACAGTTTGTGCGTTAGGAAACGACACAATTTACTATTTTATAAGGGGGATTAGTTGATCAAACTGTTAGTATTCTGTAGAATTAAGTAGAGGGTTAGGTATCTGTTCCCATAAATAGTAGCTCGAGTTACAAGTTAACTCGTGGTATACTTCTAGATTGTTAAAAGTGTAGTAGTTCGCTCGTAATTTATGTTCAACGAGGGTTACCCTTCGTAGATGTCGTGATGTGTCGTTTCTAGAATGGCAAGGAATGTATTCCGACTCATTAATTGAGTACGAGTTTTGGGATAACTGAGGCACTATTATAGCAGTGAGTGATGAGGCAACCTCGATCTCAATGTTTGAGAGAATGATAATAAGACGGGTTTGAGATGATATGGTGTTGTAATGACCCAGTATTAGTGATTTAATATATCATAAGTAATGTTTAAATAGTTATGCTTCATTTCTGTTGGGTATAGAATTTACGTTAAAGGGAGAGGTTAGCAAGTTCAGGGTACAACTCCGGAGGAAAGAGTTAATTACTACTAGCAATCAGTCGACTAGCTCGGTGCTTAACGAAGAAGGGTATAATGTTCGAGTCCAAAGTCATATTGTCAAAAGAAATCCGACTACAAGTCGAGATCAAGTCAAGCTCCAAATACGAGTAAACGTCAGTAGTTCCCAATAGGTACGATAGAGGATCACATGTCGATTGAGTGTAAGGTACCTATCGATAGGATAGCATCGATAGAACGAAATCAGCGAAATATTATCGATAAAACAACATAGTAGGTAATATGGATAAAACGACATTAATAGAACGGCGTCGATAAAATGACATAGATAGGAATACACCAATGGAGCATAAGGTATAACACCAATAGTGCGTGAGGTATTACATCAATAAAGCGTAAGGTATAACCTTAATCGAGCATTGTTGATGAAACAACGTCAGTAGAACATTATCGATTCAGACAATTAACAACATCGAGTGGATAACTTCGATTGAATAATATCGAGTGAACGACATCGATTCGAAAAAAAAATAAACAACGATCGTTCCAAGGTAAAGCTCGGGGTAGGGTGTCCGTAACAAAATCACAATCATGGTAAGGCCAAATGAAAGTAGCAAATTCCAAATTTGCAACGAGACCCAAAATCTCAGTACCAAATAATCCAAAAGCAAATATAGTCAAGATTATTTCCAAAACACTCGTGTAAGTTCAATGAACTTATTACGATATCAAACGTGTCGAAATACGCAACTCGAATTCAAACGCTGACCAACCGGGTCTAACTCGACCCTACGTAAAGCATGATTAAATGTTTTCATTAATTCCAAAAGTGATTCATAGTCGTAACATGACCAAGCGGCGATGAAAGACGTTCCGTAAAAGTGGAAGAATATCACTATGAATAAGTATTGTGATGCCAGTGTGTTGTGTGTAAGGTTAAAATTTTATCATGTACATGCTCGTTTACACATACAAAATCATTTTGTTTCCCCAAAACCAAAACAATCATCCCCAGTATTGCAAAGTTCGCCTCAGGGTCGGACATAGGTGATCAGTCTATGCCCTTCTCCCTGATGAATATAGGTGATCAATCTATATTCACATGAACTTTGGAATACTCGGCCCAGTTACACTAACAATAAGTCCTTTACTTTTAGAAGTTGTTACGAAAGAGTAAAACGAGCATTCCATTTATGTAGGGGATAAGGCGTAGCGTTGTGGTACGTAAACATACGTATAAGAAAGCAATCATGGTTCATAGTGAGATTAAGTGGATAGTAATATAATACATATCTCATCAAGTATGACTTCAACAAGTCAAAATCGAGGCATCAGCTTGGCAGGCAGGCATGTATCGGTCATAGGGTTAAGTTTTCATAAAAGTACTTATAGTCTAGGTTTCAAAATACCCGCCTCTCTATAACCGAGGCTCGATACCAATCAGAACACCCAAAAATGATGGTTTGCGTGAGTAAGTGTTACCGGGTATTACTTGATTGGTACCACAACACGATGTAAAGAACAACAGTTTAACTTGAGAAATCGTATTTCGTAAAGATTTATGTTTACATCTTTCAAAATATATATTATAGAATGTAGGCCCATAAAAGAATTAAAGTGGTCCCCAATTTACATCGTAGTCTTCTATGACCACGCCACGCCAACGCCCAAGCGCCTCAAAGTTTAGCTAACGCCATCCCGAAAATACATGCTAAAAGTGTCAACACAAAGGTTGGTGAGTTCACAGGTTTTAATACACAAGTAATTTCCAAAACAGTAAGATCAATTGGTTGTCAAAGTTTTGAAAGGGTCCATCATGTATGCAGCGCGTTCATGGCATAAAGGTTCCACTACTTAAGCCGATTCAGCCGAACTGCCTCTACACACAACATGCTCTAACCTAGCATGAGAATCGATTCTATGCACTCCGGTTAGTGGGTGAGGGATGGCTCTACCCCTAAATAGCGCTATCCATAGACATCAACGGCTCGTCCGTGCATAAAGAAGGAGTTAATAAGTAGTGTAGTACCAGGGGACTTTACAGTCGTACATATATATATATAGGCGCCAAACATAAGCATACATACCAGTTTGCACAGTATAGCAGAGCATAGCTCAGTAAATTGAATCCGTTCAGTAAATCCATAATTTCATGAATGCACAACCAATTTATTTTCAAGTAATCATAGCATGCTTTTCACCCCAAAAGAGTAAAACAGTAAAATGGGGCTGTGAAACTCACCTTAGTCCGAAGAAATATAAGAATCACAACTAACACGACTGGCATCGAGAAATGTAACACAATAGTATCACAAGGTGGCAACGTACAACGATACAAGAGTGACGACACAACGGTACGTCATTGGCACAACCTAATAGTATATGGATGATTTCAGAATGCGTATTGTAAAGTAAATAAGTTTTCAAAAGATAAGCGTTTTAGTTTTCGTGGAATACTCGTAATAATAATTATAAGAGTTTATTGTCATAATTCGTAAGAAAAGTTTAGCATCATCATTTGTGTGGTGGTTTGAAGATCACAGACTCGAAATACCACTCACGCCAAAGTATAATATATATATATATATATATTATGAAGTAAAAGGATAGACAAAATATCTCAAGAAAACGAGTCATACAGACGAGTGAATTCTAGGCGCGAAGATAACGACAAAAAATATGTCAAGAAAGTAAGTCAATTGGGCTTTAGCCCGATAATAGTCCAACTTAAATCTAATTGAAGTCCAATGTTCTTAGTACGATATCTTAAGTCCATCACAAGTCTAATTATGTCTAATAAGTTTAGTCTAATAATAAATTTAATTTAGTCCATTAAGTAGTATGTACATAGCCCATTTATCAATTCTTATTATTTGGTAAAATATAATAAGTCTATGTCCTTTATGTCTGATATAGTTCGAGTCTGATAGTCATATACGTCAATTTGTCCAGAGTTTGTCTAGTATAATTCAATAGTCCAAATGTCCAAGTCTAATATCCGATGTCAAGTGTATGTGTTTTTCAATACAAGTCTAGGTACCAACGTTTATAAGTGTCCAAGCAATTACATCTCGATAGTTCAAATGTTTAATGAGCGGATATGTAAGACTCAAGTTTTAACAAATTTATTAACACAAATACACACTAAGGCACAAGTTTAACACATAACACGTATACAAAATACAGTTATACCACAAGATTAAACGCCCCCTTGGTGTTTTTGTTGATACTAAAACTATATTTTATTTTATTTTTATTTTACAAATTGACGCAGAAAACTGCCTTCATTTGGCGTTTTTAGGCCGAGTTCCTACGCGGTAGATGGAAAACATCGTTCCGGACAACTTTCATGTTTTAACTTTTTGATAAAACGGATCAGAAGGGCCTCGAAATGGGTGTTTTAGTTTCTGTTACAGAAAGTTTGGCAGGGCAGAAATAACAAACAAACATCCCATGTTGCGCAGAAAATAAACAAGTAAAACCAAACACCCTAAGTGCAGAAAATTCAGCAGTTAGCTCGCCCTATATGTGCAGAAAATTTAGCATCAATCGCGCCCTTTTTGGGGCTGTATTGCAGCAATTAAATGCCCCTGTTGGGGCTGCGTTGCAGCAGCAAATGCCCCCTGTTGGGGCTGCGTTACAGCAGACAACAAACAAACCAAGCGCACCCCTTTTGGGGCTGTGACATGCCAGAACAAACACCCTTTTGGGTTCCTTTGCTGGTCGAGACAACAAGCCATACGTCACCTGTGGTGTGGCTGTACATCGAGAGTAGCAAGCCACAATAATCACAACGACAACCCTCTTGGGCTGTCGTGACTCGAACCAAACAAACGCCCTCTCGGTTTCTATATGAAAGCGCATCTAACCAAAGTTAATCCTAAATGAGTATTACAAGTTAACAAACAACCATAATCAATCCGAGACTCATTACAGGTCTCGACCCAACCCCAAACTGGGTATACACGCGACAAGACGCAGAAATCAAACAAATTCATATTATCAATACATCAAGTGGATAATTTATACCAACACGAGACCAAGTAGGGTTTAACTCGTAAACCACACGTGGGTTTCTTGACCCGACCTGAGAGCAAAACGGATCAAATGCAAACACCACTTTGACGAGTTTGACCACACGAATGACTTTTCAAAAACGTTATTAAACTCGTTTTTAACTCCACGAAAACCATATAATATGATTTAACAATCGGTTCTAATTAAAGAGCCAGATGAGGAAGATTGATGTGTGGTTTAACATACCAACGAGAGGATGGAGGACACGAGATGGTGGTGCTACTGTGGTGATTAACTCGAACCAAAAGCAACTTGAATGATCTCCACACTAAAATCCGACCCCAAACACGATCCATTGGTGGTGGTCTTCAAGGTATAGCGGCGTGGCAGAGGTGGTGGTGGCTGAGTCGGTTTGGCAGAGAGGAGGAAGGGAAGTAGTGAGGCGGTTGGAGAGAAAGAGGAAGGCTGCAAGTGAAAATTTTGATCTATCTTCTTCTTTTTTTTCTATTAGTAACATAGGGCGGTTTGGTTTGTATTATTAATATTGTATCGTGTACTCGTGTCCCGTTGAGCTAAAGTGCAAACATGGTACCATGGTTCGATGTTTTAATTAAATTGTGTATAAAATATATTTTCGTGATCGCTTTATAAAAATAGTACCTAAACAAAATCATCGATTCCAAAAATAGTTATCGAGATTAAACCATAAAATGCGGTGTCGATGCGCTTATATATAGTTTTCACGTTTTTCGAGATAACTTCTCGTTAAGTAGATAGAGGTGAACAAAAATGTTTAAAGAGTAATAATTCGAATTAGGGTGAATTAATTAACTTGGGAAGTTACCGGTTAACTACCGATTATACTATTTGATTTTATGTCACGATGAGTCAAATAGAAGAAATCAAATGGTAAAATAGTCATTTTATCTTATGAAAATTTATGTCACATTAGTTGGTTTTCTTAATCAGATAAACTGATAACGTTTTATCTAAAAAAATTGACGTAGAAAATAGATAAATATTCTTTTATTAGAATATTATATTAGTAATACAAGGTGAAATTTAATCGCTTATGTAAGACGCACCATCATTACCACAATCCGTTCTCACGAATTTTAAATATATATATACATAAGTAGGGCGATACTATAGTCGATATTTAAATCAGAATCGAAATATAACGTATAACAATGGGGTCACCGGTATTTTATTTTCCTCTTTAGTGCAAGCGTGGAAGTTGAGTACTACTTTGACCTCCATATTCCATAACAGACATTTTTGGGTCATGGCACAAGCTTCAACAAGCATACCAAGGTTACATGGTTATGCTTTTTAAGCCCATCATCATTTTCAATGTCCGCTGTATGGTCCGTGATGGACAACCTTATCCCGTTAGGCCTACAATATGAGACGACGTGGCAGACGACCAATGTTTGATATAAGTGTGGACACGAACGATTATTTGAGTTTGGTATAAACATTGGAGGTAAACCGAAAAGTAAATACAAACCTTCGGATCATCGGGAGTAACGTGTGGTCGTTTGTGGTGGCACAACTTTTAATATGTTCGTGATTAACATCGATAATTATTAAGACCCAATAGTTCTTGTACTTTTGAAAGTCTGGTTTTCATAGTCATAAACACATCAAGTACAAAAGGTGTGTTTCAATCGAATGAATGCCGCTTATCATCAAAACTTTTTATTCAAATCCACTAACTCACGAAATAGACGCCCGTCGAATGAGTAGTTCCGTTGTGCAACATTTAAATTGAAATCGTCCATGCACAAGTTTAAATTGAAATCGTCCAGCGAATTCATTTGAATGCTCAAGTCTTGTAACCATCGTCGGTCTCGAACAGATAAACCATTTATAAATTGGGCACCGGCAATACACCACGGTTGTTTCATTTCACTTGTGTTGCGAAAGTTCAAGAATGGAGTTGAATCCTAACAACAACAAAAAAAATTAAAAAAATAATAATAATAATAAAATTTAAATTACTCATATAATGTGAACAAATTCAGCCATAAGTTCGGGTCAAGAATGTAAGACATGTGATGCATACCGTCAAAAGAGGTTACAACAGCTCGGTTTGAAACTTTGAATGTCCCGACCAAGCAAGACCACGTGGAATGGCCTTCTTGCCTTTCACCTACCAAAGTGAGCTTTTAGGATAAGTCTCCAAAATCCAAATCAGTAATAGCCACAATTGTCATCTTTAAAACGTGTACTTATGCAATATCGTTTTCAAAATGTTTCAAGGTTTACCAAAGTAAAGGTAACCTGCTTAGGATGAAACAATACCTTTATGGTTACAATTTAAAATAAATCACAAACTAAAATGTGTTATAACATTTTGTTATCTAAATTACCTAGAACTTTTATATTACTTGTATACGAGAAGAAAAACTAGCATTTCATAACAATAAAACAACAACATTAATTTTAGGTACTTTGAAATGAATAAGTAATAGCACAAAAAAATAGAATCAAAAGCTTTTAATAACCTGCTTTTGTAAAGAAATATCTTATCAAAGCTAGCCATTCATACATTAGTACAAACCATCGAGAATTCTAACCTTGAAAGCCCAAGCGAACCCGTATAGATTGTATGTGTAATCGAACTTTGGGTTTTTTTTCAATTTTAACAAATGATCTTTTATGTGAATATGAACAATGTTGATGATCCTTTGATAAAATTTATGCCACATATATTCACCCCAAGGAAATACATTTCGTGCTTCAAAATCATCAACCAAGGACAATAAGTGATTATGGATGTAATTCTGCCTTCTTTTCCCATAAACACCAAATCTGCGACTACCAAACAGACACACCCTAACAAAGATCCTCATCGTAAAAGATAACCACCTTTTCCCATCCTTTTTCCGTCATTAACAAGTTCCAAAAGATCAATTGCATGTACATTTGTTATACTATTACTCTTTTTTCGTGAAATACACGATCAAAAATGCGCTAGATCGCTTAATAGGTTTTGAAACTTTGCCAAATCGAAACCTCATTATGAGATAAAATTCTTTCCTACCAAACCTTAACGAATGATCCCCAATTTGTAATTTTAGTGAGGGAATCGTAGATGTTAGAAACATATACCGTGTTGCAAAACATAATGCATCGGAAAGCGCCATTCTCGCATCGACTTTATATCCAACCATGGACCAAATATCGCTTTCCGAACAACCTTTCGTGGTTTTCATTCTTTGACAAACGAGTTTAATATCAAAGAACTTCAATGTAGAACGAATCTGCGATTTTACAATTGTACAACTTTAATTTTGTCATAAGGAATTATAGAGTAAAATTAATTAGGGTTTAGAGGGTTTTGTGAATAAGATGTGGTTTGTGAGCGTGCGCGTGATGTAGAAGAAGACGCTTAATTGTAGAAGTCGTTATAAATCGTACAAGAAGATGTTTGATTGTGTGTGTACGCGCGTGATGTTTTGTGCGTTATTATTACTGGTATTAGTTTTATAAATACAACCAGCGTAAAATGACAATATTATCCTCGTGTATAAATACAAGTTGCCCAATATTATATAGTTGCCCGAAAATATAATTTGGTTGCCCAAAACACAATACCTTACAATACATGACATATACTCTCAAAATACGTACTTGTCATACCTTTGTTTGACACATGGCACCTCATGGTTGGATACCAAGAAATCATCAAGCAATCGGTCCATTTTCATTCGGCAAAGTGCGTGGTCCTGATAGTGATAAGCCTCGTATGCCGCATGATCCATTTGACTAATTTTCCCATAAATAAATCATAATGTCACGAAACCAAAATGTCATTAATAAGCTTAAATGGTTAATATGTTGTGATAATTAGTGGAAATTTGGACTTTAAAACTCAAAGTTAATAAATTCACGAAACTTTTCACGACTACTTGGACTATCGACAAACAAGTGACGTTGGACACGTAATATTCATCGACATAACATATTCAATAAATTGGACAATAAAATCAACCTTTGACTAACGTTGTCTTCGATATGTTGGTTCTTTTGGCTAAATATCTTCGATCACGATATGGACGTCCAAATGGAAAATGTTGATGCACCAAATGTTCTCTCAATGGAAGACATCTTCCCAACGGTTACACAATGAAGATTGGGAAGAACAATCTCGTAGTCGACTTTGATAACTTCACGTGTTCGAGTCTTCGTGTCAAATTGCCGTGGATATTCAAGACTCATCCTTACAAGAACATGCTCACAAATTCCGCAACGGTGCCGGTGATTTATGTTCACCAATTCGCATTCCATGCGTAAGGTCAAAGGTCAAGAGGTCAGAACGCTGACACTCAACGACAAACAAGTCACCGCTACCCAGCAGACTTATGGTTATTCTTCTTCTTCCAAACATCCAATATTCCGAATATTTTGCTTCTCCTATGGAAGACGCCACTCGAGTTCATGGTCAACATCGGCTATGATAAAGCCGCCGATCATCACAAAACACTCATCGCTTGATCTTAAGAACATCCCCACCCATGGAGAACCCTCTACATAATGGTTGCCAAACCGCTCGACGCGATAGTGGTTTTGAGCATCCTAAGCTCATGGAACTACAAATATTTTGCGGAATGGTCAACATGAAGCACATCGAATTTGCAGCTCTGATCTGGGACGACATGATGTCTTACCTTAAAAAGCCTGGCACCAAGATCCCTTATATCATATACACAAAACTGTTGATCCAAAGGATTCTAGGGAATAAGATGACCCCAACCATCACTCCGTGTTGCTTGAGCCCACACTCAATTTTGTCAGATTTAAGGACTCAACAACATAGAAACAAGGTGAGGTATTACCGATTTCCTTCATCACAAGCGATCAAGGAACTACAATCGATCAACGATATCCGGAAGCAGGGGCACTAGGAAAAGTAGGGTTCATTAATGAAAAGTCTTCGGTACACCGTTAGGAAGACCAGAGAGGCAAGGGGAAGTGTTACAAGCCGAAGTCCGCTAAAGTATCCAAAGAGAAATCTCTCCGTAAAAGGAAAGTACCATCAACGTTGCTATTCCAAATCCTAAACCGAACCCAAACAGATGGACGAGGACTCCGAGGATACATGTCATAGATGAATAGGTTACCTACTCGGAATGCAATGGATGATACACTAACGCTTGCAAAACCTATCATCCCAAGTTTGATAAAGGAAAACTCCAAAGGCAAGAGCAGAAGAAGAGAACTCCGATGATGAGCCGCAGGATGAAGACAAAGACTATAGAAAGAAGTCAAGAATCTCGACTTCAACATGTTGCTAAAGAATTCAACCTTCAATGTACTCGTGGCCTGGAGGGTCAAGTGGTGCACTAACCACACCAGCCTTCGGCGCGGTTAATCAACTTGATTAGGAACCGGTACCACCACCTACGAATCGTAACAACAAAGAACTAGAGGATTCTATCATCTATGACTTTGAGGAACCGAAATGGAGAAGTCCGAGAAAATTCTTGATGAAGATGTTGAGGTCACGATTAAAGAAAAAGCGTAAAAGAAGCTCAAGCTCAAGCGGATGAAGAGGCAAGGGTCAAGGTGCGCGAAAAGGCTCAAGTCGAAAAGGAAGCCAATGACTATCTTCTAGATAGTCCAAGACATAGCAAGGAACAAACTTCGAGCCACCAAAGGACTCGAACCTCCTCATGAATCATCATCGCCGACTCATCTTCTCATTCATCTCCACCACCATCCAAAGCCACCACCGTATCCACATCCAGATCGGTAAGGAAACCAACCGACACTTGGATATCACGAGATAAGACAAAGATTGTCAAAGCTGTCAGCGAGTTAGGAAGAAAGACGCGACCAACAAGAAACTGAATAAACTCACGACAGAGTCAATCTTCTTCAAAAGTGATAAACAAGATGTTGGGAGAACGAAACAGATCCGTAAGTTTCTCAATCGAGATATACAGGTAAAATAAACAAGACGATTAAGGAATACACTCATAAGTTCCTTCTCGACACTGTTCCTGGTATAACAAGAGAGATGTTCACCAGACAACTCTATCCGAATCTCATGCAGTTGGTCAAGCAAACAATAAAAGCAACGCCTTTAACAATAACAATCAACCCAACTGAGCCTCGCAATTGCCTCCGATGCGTAAATGGTTTCCAAGCTTGTACTACAAATGTCTCAACGATGCAACGCTTACTCGACTAAGCTAAACTGCTTGACTCATTCTTCGGAATACCAACTTAAAACTTCATGCAAAGCGGCAATGAAAGGCCAAAGCGCCCAAGAGACGATGATGATCGTGATAAGGATAAAGAGTCAAAACGCAAGAAGAAATCGATGACTCCTCCTCTATGCCACCACCACCCTAAAGGACCTCCACCGAAGAAGATCTCCACGCTTTGTCACATCGAGAAACCTCAAGATTCGAGTTACCACCACAAACAGAGAAAACCGTGATCATTTCGAATACACCGGTGGTGACGATGAAGAGATCCCCGAGCCCCAACAACAACCCACCTCTTCTACCACAACTAAGAAGCCAAAATCATCATCAAAGCCAAAGAAAAAAGAAGAAGACCGTTGTCTCATGGCTAGATGAAGATACTACCAAGAATACGATCGGTTTTCTAGACTTGTTGATGCTACCCTTCATTACCGTAAGGTCAAGAAATGGTAGATGGCCGTACAATGGAGCATGTGAAGCTTATACAGAAAAGTTCAACGTGAAGAAGATGACTAAAGCGAGTTGAGGCAAATCGTGAATGATGCATTTCAACTACTTAAAGACAAATCGAAAGTGCAATTGAAGTCGAATATCATCTTGATAACATTGCTCGAGCCATGTCTAACAACATTGATTGGCTCAATCCTCGAATCAAACATTGACTTCACATGACCGACAAAGCTCCATACTACACCGACCGACCAAACCTCTACCTACCATCGGCCGACCGGATCAACCCAAGATTCCATTCCGCTATTTCTTCAACAACGACTTAGAGTTTCTTCTATACGGTAGCGATGTCTCCAAGCAATACGCTACATCACTCACACCTTTCCCTGTAGCAATATACTCCAACAACATAGCCATCGAGGAAGACGCCACACATGTTTGTCGACAAAGTGGAAAAGTATAACCTCGATTCATTGTATGGGATTCATCATTGGCCCGAATCTAATAATCTACTACAAAAGTCGCTGTGTTCTTAAGTCGAAAAGGAAGTGTTTAGTGATAAACGGATCATTGCTATTCAACATGTTTCCTTGTAGTCGAAGTGGGACTACACATTCCTTAAGAAAATAGTGGTCAAACGCCAAGACGAAGAGGAATATGACTTTTGTGAAGCAGATTTTCCAAGATTGTCTCTCAACAACATTGAAGATATGTATCTTGCAAAGGTACAAGGACGAATGCGACAATTCTCTACAACTATTCAACGCGAGTACATCAAGTCATTACTAATCTTCATCAGAAGCATCGTGATCCAAGAACGTGTAGAAGATATTCAACTTGCCGTGGAATCATACCGTAGCGCGCTAATCTCACAAAACCACACCGACCTTCCCGACATAAACCAACTTGCTCGCTTCACCTTATCAAGAAACCATTTGGGGTAGTCTACAAAAGTGAACTACACCACAATTGCTTCATGGCGTGCAAAGAGCTACACAAGTTCGGGGATCACACATTAAAGTAATTCAGGGACGGTTTAGCTTATCGGTTAAAGGAGATACATGACGGCATAGGGTCACCGAAGAGATGGAATTCGAGGGATAGAAGGGATGTTAAGAAGATCATCACGCAGATTGATGAAAGGTTGTTCATAAGGGATCGGATCAGAACTTTGGAGAGTTTCATAGGCGGTCGTCCAAGCATATCTCTCACGGGCTACCAACGTCCAGAACGCATTCCTGGAGTTATTGCTGGAATACCTGAGACTCTTGGTACCCCTTGATTTGTTTCTCTTATCAATATTTGGATGTGTGTTTATATCTATCTATGGCTTGTGCACACATAATCGTGTACAACCCGTACTTGTCATGAAAGGACCTTGTGGTACGCTTCAGTGTCACAATCCTATAAAAGGAGCAAGTACTTTCACTTTCAAAGTTTTGCTCAAAAGAACAAGTACTTCCCCTTATGATTTTCAAAACCTCAAAAGTTAATATCACTTGTTGAGGGGGAGTATTTGCTTAAAACTTTGTTCACAAATTGTTCTTCGTGGTAATCTTCCCACAAAACTCGAAATGGTCATATTCGATATCAAAATTTCATCAAAATATCATTTATATGCCATTTTGAGGGGAGAAAATTATGTGATAAGAAATATGTTGTGGATTGCTATTGAATCTTCGTATAAAAGACTTAACCCATGAATTGACGAGCTCTTAAATGTTAGTAACTCGAAAAGACTTGTCCGGGACGGTAATAATTTCAAGCTAGTTCGCTAGTAATGTAAACGTGTCTCGCAAAGGACTTGTCCTAGTAGAATGTACCATTCGAGAAACTCTTGGTAGACATGAACCTTGACGGGTCAAACCTCCTCTCAAGGAGTGTTTACAACTTCAAGTCGACTTAGTCGATGATGTAACCGTGTCTCGCAGGAACTGCTTATCTTGAGTTGATCAATTCAAAGTGCGCTCTTCTCTCACCGTGCGATTTAAAATACTTAAGCACGTGTGGAAGGGAGTATTTATGAAAATATAAAACTCTTTTAGTGGTGCAAAATGTTTTAATCACAACCACTTTGAGAGATTTTTCATGAAAATGGTTTTATGGCAACATAGGTCACCATGGAGTTATAAGGTGACTAAGGTTAAGAATAATCGTTCTATGATCCGCCAGAGTTTGAGGGATCTACCCAAGGACACCACCAATAGTTAGAATTTAGAAGTCCTTAGGTATGATTATAAAAGGAGAAATGAGAATCGAGAAAGAAGTAGTTGAAGAATTAAAAGAAAAGTAAAGAAAAGGGTGAAAAGAAATAGCCCTCCGCATTATTCAACTTAGGCGGAAATCGGGTTCAATTCATATGCTACCGGTTGTCACTTGATGACACCGTATTGAAGATCAAAGTCGTCATGGACCCAAAGGACGCATGCACTAAACCTTCTTAGCCACTCAAGTTTCTCCCAATGAAGCTTGTTTTATTCTCACAGGAACCCTACGTAAACTATCGGTTTTCTTAGAGATTGCTTGGTATTGAAGAAGGAGACCTCTCCCTAGTCTCCGCTCAGAAAACCAAAGCGCACAATCGAGTCTAGAGCCATGAGATTCATCAAAGATCTCTTAGGTACACTTGACAATTCATCGCTTGTCGCTCAACAATAAGAACACAAGTGATACATTATCGAGTCCTTCACAAATCTTAGAAATCGTCGAGAAAAATTATGAGGGTTCACAACCGTGATCCTCAATGATTGAATGGAAACTCTGCCGTGGTCAACATCAAACACCCGACAAAGCCGGTCACTTCGGTAACTCCTTGTAGGTTACGCTTAGTGTGTCTAAAACGGTCTACATCGTGGGGTGATGCTTGGTGTACCTCGATGACTCACCGAACTATAGGTGTACTTCGGCACATCGCGTTATCTCACTTGGGACTCCAGTTCGGGAACATCCTTTGTGAGAATTAGAGTCGTGTTTTCACACTATGATGTTAACACACTCGAAATTCAAACTTGTAAGCTAGATTATTTCTAACCCATGTTTTATGTTTTCTTCTTATGGATGCTCATGGTGGAAAAGATCGTGCGATTCTTCACATGCTCATACCAAAACAACACTAATTGAAGTTCTCTCAAAAGGCAACACAAAGTCGAATGATTCTTCGTCAAAGTCAAAGAATCTACAAAGTTTAAAGACTAAGAGAACTACATCAAGATCGAAATTCAAAGTTAAAGAGCGTGTTAGCATGTTGGAGAAAGACGTGGACACCGGAGCAACGAAGCGCACTGATGCGTATAACCACAACATACTATCACTACCACCACAAAGAACAAAGATCAAAGAACAAAGAAAATGAAGACGTCAAAGTCGAAAAACTTCAAAGTAAACAAGATCCCTACACCGGGAGATTATTGAATCAAGACACTTCTTCTCACAAGAAAGAAGAATGTCAAGACGCCAAAGCTACTATTACATCAGCACCTACAACGTTTTTCACTCTAATCATTAATTACCAACACTTAGGGGGAGATTGTTAAAATCACCCTAAATCATATTTCAAGTGTTTGTAATCAATATGTAATAGTTAGCTTAATTAAGGCTTTTAAGTTAGTAATTGATAACGCTACACGCGTCGTTCGGGGTCAAAGGAACTTCCTTTTCTTCGAGCAAGTTTTATAACACCCTAGCGGTGAACCTAATCGTTGTAGTGTAGTAATTAGGGTAAGCCACGGGCATTGATATCGCTCTCTGGGAATAGTGTCGTTAGTCAATTGTATGTCGAATTAAGTCTAAAGGTGAGGATGATTATTTTTGTATTTTATATTTTATGGAATGGAAAGGTACGAATCTCGGGGTTTGGATTTGGGGGTGGAATTAGTTGCTAGCCAACTATTCCAAAATATACTAACTAATTAAGGGATCTACCAAGAACGTGAAGCGTATCTACTTATGATGTATTACTCCTTGCTAGCTATCCAATTCTACCCACTTGAATTGTCACGCCCTATTGATGGTTGAATTGTCACGCCCTTATTCCTAGTTGCGTTGTGTGTCTAAGGTTGTAGGGTATGCTTTCTCCCAACTCTTTGAAGTCACCTTTAAGTGTAGTAAACAAAATCCACTTATTCATTCATAAACTAACTTTAAGGTTATCTTTGATTTAGTAAACGAAATCCACCAAGTCATTCATAAACTATCAAAGATTTATCAAGTATTAAACACAACGATAGCCTAGTCGCACTCCTAAGCTAATTACAATTAAGATAAGAAACAACCAATCAAACAAGAGATGAGGGATGCAAGAATTATAAACTAAACCAATTAGATTCATTGAAGTTGTCACACCCTAATGATGAAGATAGACACAAGCATCACTAAGAAATCAATAAGATCTAATTAATTATATACAAGTTTCACACAATCATAAGCAAACACAAGGTGAATTAGCCAAGCATAATTAATGAAGAGCAAGCAACAATTTTGATAATTGAAGACATACCACGTGATTGGATAAACAAACAAACCATTACAAGATGTTTATGGAGTGGTTGAAACCCTTTAAGTTGTCGGAAAAACACCCACATAAACCCCGGAATCGGACTTAGGGTTTAGGGCTTGCAAAAGTGAAGTTATAATGTTATATTTATAGGCGATTTTTCGTCGGAAAAGAGCGACGGCGTCACACTTATAGAGTGACCAGCGTCACGACCATTTTTTCAAAGAAATTGTAGATTTTCTCGTTCGATCGCGTGGGCTTTTGAACCACCTAAATCCGAGTTCAGATGCAAAAGTTATGGCCAAAACAAGACGCTTACTTGGCGTCTGTCGTGACTTGATTAGCTTGTGGCGTCACCTTATTCGTGTGACGCCGCCCCTTCAATCTCGGCGCCGTCTCGGATCAAATCTAGGCGTTCGAGTAGCGACGGCCTATTCCTTTAGAACCCGACGTCGTCCCTTGAAAACATGCAATTTAAACCACGAGCGTGTAGGCAAAATGCCTTCCGACGCGTCGCAGATATGCGATGGCGCCGTCGCCTTATGTTTCAAAGCAGCCTTTGAGTGTCTCGATTCGACTTTGGCCATTTTCTTCAGATATTCGCGCCTTTTGTCCAAATAAGCATCATTCCAAAGATTTTGCCTTCAAGAGACCTAAAAGTGAAAAGGAACGATATTAAGCAATAACGGATACAAAAGTGATCGAATAAGGGCTTAAATGACCCTCAAAAGGTACCTTTAAAACCTTATCAAATATCCCTACACTTGGTATTTGCTTGTCCTCAAGCAAATGTGCTTTTAGCCAATTAATTTATAAGTTAGGGGTCATGAAGCATCCATTCAAAACGGTCCACAACACATATAAGCCCATAAAGTCATAACAAGCACGGAATTACATACTAGCACCTCACATGGGGTGTTTGGATACTCGCATCTCTCTCGGGTGTATATATGAAATATAACAAATCGGAAATGGAAGATAAACACTCATTAACCGGTCCTAGTACATAGATTACCATAGGCTTGAGAATAGATCAAACCTCAAATCGCTTTGGCGTAAGCACCTAGGAAAGACTATCAAAGAGGTCTTTAAAGGGTTGTAATGTTAGCTTACGGTAGGAAATGAAGGGTTTGGTGGAATAGGCTATTTAGTGGTGGATAGTCAAAATCTCTATGTTGCAAGTATACGAAGAATGGCGCTGCTAAGCCAAGACTCGACACTCTAAAACTCTAGGCAACGAAAATAAACAAACATAATTTAAAAGATAGATGTAGGATGGTAGCAGTATGGTTTTTTTTTTTTTTTTTTTTTTTTACACTTTTACTCTACCATCCTCTACGGTACATCAAAATGATAGGGATTTATAGACACATCCCTACACTTGAGTTTTATTACTCTAACACTAATTTGACCCGAATTGAAAAGATCAAAACACTTGGAGTACATTATTATGCAAACAAAGGAATTTGAGTTTAACGTTCTCTTCCCTATATTTCATAAACTTTAACTTTTCCATGAATCCCAATCATCCCAAAATCAGATACAAAGGATATGACTCGACTTAGCAACTCATGCAAGCAACGGATAATTGAACTAAGGGTTTTAGGTGATAACATAAATTTGCACTAAAAGTGAGTGCAATAAAGGGTAGGCTAAAGCGATTTGGGTGTATATTTGGGGTGGGGTGTAAACAATGCTCTTCATTGATATTCGGAAAAACAAAACATCACGAGAACCGCGAAAAGGATAGGCTCGAGGGGTTAACTAGGGTATCGTGTACTAAAGATGAGTACAACGCAGGGTGTGGGGAATTACTCAACCGAAAGTGGAAGAAGTAATTATATTACGGTATCAAACAAGGGTTTATCCTAATGCCTCTTATCATTTAGTTATTCCTAACTACACAAGTGTAGTCTCACTAGCGATCTCGGAATGCATCACAAAACAAGTTCTAGAATCTAATATACTACCGGTTCACACTCTAAGCATTAAAGATGAATGCTTTAATTCCTACTAATCTAAGGGCGATCCTCACATTTTGGGTGGAATTTAGGTGGTAAAGGGTTTTGTGCTAGTCATGCAACTTCCTATCCATGAGACGCTTTTGTTAAGACTAATGGCCCACTCTATACGTCATGAAAATTTTTAAATTTGGCTAAAATTACCCTAACCTACATTTTCTCATGGTTTATTACACAAATACACTTGGACAAAGCAAATAGTCAAGGATAAGCATAGTTTCAAAGTTCCTGCTTTATTTTCCCTCCTACACTTAAACCGAACATTGTCCCCAATGTTCCCCGAAGCATCAAAGTTATGATAATGGAAAGTAATTAAAACGAAGAAACTAATACTCCCCGATTAGCTCGGTAGGATCCGTGAAAAGTGGTGGTTAAATCTTTTCCAAGAAGAATTATTATGAAAAGCTCCTTCCAAACTTATGTATCTTCTTCTTGTTAAACAAAACCTCGCACACTTGAAGAAAACAAACAACCCAACGATCAAACCGAACAAAGAAAAATCACAACAAGATGTAATTCCGCACTTAGATAAGATATAATGCTTGTGGAATGGATGTTTGCGATTTTCTAGAAAATTAGGACCGGAAAATTCCGTAAATTTACAAGTAGTACGAAAACGAGAAAAAGTTAGAAGTTGTTTCTACTCCTCCGACGCCGTCAGTTGCGACTCGACCGTCAGTTATCATGACGTAAACGGTGCGATTTTCGGAAAAATTCGGAAAATTTTATCTTTAAAATCTGGAAAATTTCCGCAATAACATCCATTATGACTCGATACAAGCATTTGACTCGAACAAACACACATGTATATCTTTTAAATAATTGTAATTCTCATGTTCACGTTTCTTTTGAAAAACGTGTAATCCTCCCACACTTATCCCTTATGTAAAATACCTTTATATGTAATTAAAGCGAGGTTAAAAACAAAATAAAGCATTTTACAAATTTAAACATGAGAATAAACAATCAATGAAAGATATACGACACACAAATGAAAATGAAAACAAATATACATGGGTTGCCTCCCAAGAAGCGCTTGTTTTTGTTCGAGTCACGAGCCCGACTCTACCCTTATTTAACAGATAAAGGGAAGTTTTCCTACACTTAAGTTCAAGTGCGGGTGATAGTAGCGATACACACCCTTAGGGTGAAATATGCCACGTGAAGTGAAGGGGTGTGTGAATGGCTTCCTTCATCCTAAAACTACCCGGACTAAATTGGTTGATGGGTGGGTCGGTTCCTCGCTTATTTAAGGATGGAAGTAAAGATTGAGGTTCGGCTCATCAACACTAGGAAATTCCTAGAACTAAGAATAAGACGAGACTACAAGTATTCAAACCTATATTCTCTAGTTGCGCTTGGTTCAAATGTTCTACCTCCATTGGGATTCCTAAAGTCTCTCCTACTACTTCCGGTAAGTCACGTGCGGTGTGTATGCCTTAAATGATGGTGGGACTTGTGGGATACCTTGTGGGTCTAGACTTATCACCTTATCCTCAATCACATCTACATCATCTATATGCTCGTCATGTATTATTTCCTTAGGTCGTGATGAAACCAACTATAGTAATTGATCCAACTTATGGTTTAATGCTTGGTTGCTTACCATAAACTTTTCATAAATTTGGTCGGTTCTCCTAAGGGCCTCACTAAAAATAGTTTCTAAACACGGAGGTTGTTCACGAAAGTCTATCCTAGGTGAAGGATCAAACGAAGCATAGGTTTCACTAGATGAGGTATTTTGTGGGCTTGATGGAATGGTGAAATCCTCAAAGGTTTATGGACTTGGTTACTTTCTTCCCACCATCTTGAATAATCCACTTTGGTAATATCATAATTTCTTACGAAAAAACCTAATCGCGGATATAGTGGATTCGCGTTCTCCATAATGGTGAACGGAAGAGTCAATGGAAAAGTTTTACTAACAAAGGCACAAAGAAGGGGATAGACTACGAGGAAGCTAATAAAAGAAAAAAATCTCACTTGATAGGAATCTTGTGAGTAGACCTAAACGAGATAGAAATCAAGCCTAAACAATAACTATTCCCAAGCGCGCGCAAAAACTTGATAACGCTACACGCGTCGTTCGGGGTCAAAGGAACTTCCTTTTCTTCGAGCAAGTTTTATAACACCCTAGGCGTTGAACCTAATCGTTGTAGTGTAGTAATTAGGGTAAGCCACGGCATTGATATCGTTCTCTGGGGAATAGTGTCGTTAGGCTGAATTGTATGTCGAATTAAGTCTAAAGGTGAGGATGATTATTTTGTATTTTATATTTTATGGAATGGAAAGGTACGAATCTCGGGGTTTGGATTTGGGGGTGGAATTAGTTGCTAGCCAACTATTCCAAAATATACTAACTAATTAAGGGATCTACCAAGAACGTGAAGCGTATCTACTTATGATGTATTACCCTTGCTAGCTATCCAATTCTACCTCTTGAATTGTCACGCCCTATTGATGGTTGAATTGTCACGTCCTTATTCCTAGTTGCGTTGTGTGTCTAAGGTTGTAGGGTATCGCTTTCTCCCTAACTCTTTGAAGTCACCTTTAAGTGTAGTAAACAAAATCCACTTATTCATTCATAAACTAACTTTAAGGTTATCTTTGATTTAGTAAACGAAATCCACCAAGTCATTCATAAACTATCAAAGATTTATCAAGTATTAAACACAACGATAGCCTAGTCGCACTCTAAGCTAATTACAATTAAGATAAGAAACAACCAATCAAACAAGAGATGAGGGATGCAAGAATTATAAACTAAACCAATTAGATTCATTGAAGTTGTCACACCCTAATGATGAAGATAGACACAAGCATCACTAAGAAATCAATAAGATCTAATTAATTATATACAAGTTTCACACAATCATAAGCAAACACAAGGTGAATTAGCCAAGCATAATTAATGAAGAGCAAGCAACAATTTTGATAATTGAAGACATACCACGAGTTGGATAAACAAACAAACCATTACAAGATGTTTATGGAGTGGTTGAAACCCTTTAAGTTGCTGGAAAAACCCACCTAAACCACGGAATCGGACTTAGGGTTTAGGGCTTGCAAAAGTGAAGTTATAATGTTATATTTATAGGCGATTTTCAGTCGGCAAAGAGCGACAGCGTCACACTTATAGAGTGACGTGCGTCGCACCATTTTTTCAAAGAAATTGTAGATTTTCTCGTTCGATCGCGTGGGCTTTTGAACCACCTAAATCCGAGTTCGTATGCAAAGTTATGGCCAAAACAATGATTACTTACTTAGCAGCAGTCGTGACTTGATTAACTTGTGACGGCGTCACCTTATTCGTGACGCCGTCCCCTTCAATCTCGGCGCCGTCTGGATCAAATCTAGGCCGTCCGAGTAGCGACGGCCTATTCCTTTAGAACTGACGTCGTCCTTGAAAACATGCAATTTAACTCGAGCCGTCATCGCAAAATGCCTTCCGACGGCGTCGCGCAGATATGCAGATGACGCCGTCGCCTTATGTTTCAAAGCTTTGAGTGTCTCGATTCGACTTTGGCCATTTTCTTCAGATATTCGCGCTTTTTGTCCAAATAAGCATCATTCCAGATTTTGCCTTCAAGAGACCTAAAAGTGAAAAGGAACGATATTAAGCAATAACGGATACAAAAGTGATCGAATAAGGGCTTAAATGACCCCTCAAAAAGGTACCTTTTAAAACCTTATCAGTAATCAAGGTTAGGCTCATGTAGAAGCCCATGAGCCTATCCAAAAGCCCAATAAGTAAAGGAAGGGAGCTTGAGTGTTGTCCTAGCTCCTTCCCTATAAATACCTTTGTAACTCTCATTTGAGAGTTGGTTGTTCACTTTCATAATATCACCTAAGCATAAACCTTTCTATATTATTCATACGTGTGTTTGTGAGTGTGTTCAACTGATCACTTCTTTCCTATTTCTTATATTGATGCTTGTGTTACAAACATGGTGACCTAACAAATCCCAACAAGCTCCACAACAACAAACTAACAATCTATTTTTTATGAATCGTCCATTTGTTCCACCGTATCAAAACATCCAACAACAACAACAAAGCCACTCCCGTCGAAGAAACCAATCTATGTATGGCTCACCCGAATCTGTGCACCGTCCAACAATTGATTCATCAACGTCTTCATATTCAAATTATCAACAATATTCTCCGGTTAACCGTATCAATCTTGATGGTTTTGATTTCGAAGAACAATTATACAACAATCGATTTTTGTTTGGAACCGGTTGGTTATCCGGCCAAGAGTATCACGGTTCGGTCTGGTTCGGCTCATGGATCGTATCACGATTTGATTAACATTGATGACGAAGAAGAAGAATGTCGAGAAGAGACGCCACCGGTGAAACCAAGAAACGAGCTACAAAGGCGAAGAAGAAGGTTGTCGAGAAAGAAACCAAGAATGATTCGTCGCTTTGGACAAAAGAAGAAGAGATAGCCTCATGCAATGCTTGGTGTGATGTATCCGAGAATAGTATAACGGAAACAACCAAAATGCTAAAGGATTTTGGCGAGAAAGTCATTACTTTGAGAAGGAGGTTGGTGCAGAAGAACGTACAACTCTATCATTACCAAGTGGAAAAATAGGATCCGTCCTAGAGTTGGTCAATTTTGTGCCATTTACAACAATGCTTACAAGAATTACGAGTGGTGAGAATGACCTCACTGTTTATACACGTGGGATGAATACCAAGTAGTGTGTAATCATCCGTTTGTTTTGGAGCATTGTTGGAAGATTTTGAGGACCATTCGGTTTGGAAGGATAATAAGATGCGGCTTTTTAAGCCAAGATGAGGTCGCAAAAAGCAAGGACTTCAACCGACTCGGATGTGCACTCGAATGTGCTGCGTCGTGCTGAGCATGATCGACCAATTGGTCGTGATACCGCTAAGAAGAATAAAAGAAATATTCGAGTTTTCGAAAGCTACCTACATGGAAGGTGTTGCCGAGAAATGAAAAGTCATCAAGTCCAAGGCATTCGTCGGAAGAAGAAGGAGTGACGGATACTATGATTTGAAGAAGAAGAGGTGAGCAACGGCAAAAGGAGTTGGAGCTGGAGCAAAGAGATCGAAAGGAAGACAAAAATTGGCACTAGAACAAGAAAACTTGAATTTGATCGACAAAAGAAATATGATAAAGATATCATATTCTATTGCACGCCAATCGACCCATCTTTCTGCCGCACAACAACAAAAACAATCGAAAAATCAAAGCCTCGATCAAGGCACGCCACAATCTAGATTTTTAATAAGTGTTGTAATGTTTTAATAAGTTTCAGAATGTTTTATTTTATTAGAATTATTATGTAACATTTTAATTATTAATGAAATTTTAGTTTATGTTAAAAATGTTTTTGTTAAAAAAAAAAAAAAAAAAAAAAAATTGAACTTGGTTGCCCTTACTGGAGACCTAATCGCACGGGTCATTTGAGAGAAAAGGCGGCGTGGCGGTGAAAAGTAAAAGGATTGAATCTCCTTATCGAGGCAACAAGAAAGTCCCCCGAGATCTTTCTTGAGAACTTTCATTTATTTATAAAATTTCACAGTTCATTTTATTGCAAAGATAAATGGTTACTATAATTTTAAAATATTGTAACTTCAACTATAGAAATGGCATATTTGCAATAAAATTAATTGTGAAATTAAGTAATTGAGCTGTGAAGTTTAACCAAAAGAAATGAAAGTTTTCAAAAGAATTGTAGAAAAAAAAAAAAAAAAAAAAAGGTTAAAAAGAGGAACACATAAAAAAGAATTGCATATACAAATTGATGCTTTAATATACCGTCGCTGCTAGATACGGGTTATCTTCTAGTATATTCTAACTTTTATAATGCACTGAGCTAATTGTTCTCTGAAAACTGTGTAGAACAAAGTTATACTTCGTATAATACAATCAACGAGTCACCTTTTCATTTATCTAAAGTAAAGTACCTAAACTGAAAGTAAAAAAGTAAAAATGTATAATAGAAATCAACAGTTAGTAAAAATAATGATTTATAGTTTTATACACGTGAATAGGCGAGACAGACTTTGAAAAAAGGTTAGGTAAATGACTTTGTGGTTTAGACATTCAAAAGTGAGATACTTTGCTTCCCTCCAAAATACAATTTAAATTTAATCAAAACATACAAAAACTTGGTTTGCTATGCACCATGCATGTGACACTTTACTTGCCTTCATCCATTCTCCATAAACACCTACAGTGACTTCCCTGTTAGGGTTTCTTCAATATACAAAACCCCATGCCTGTCTTAGTTTGTAATAATTAGGTTTTGTGTGGATAAGAGCTTTTTGGAGAGCCAAGAATGGCGAATATGATCAATCAAAGAAGGTAGTTAATTGATCTATGATCATGGTTATTTAATTTGATATGATCTTCATTTATAGCCTTTATTACAGTTTAATTAAAAAAACCGATGTTCTTTGTTTAGGGTATCATTATCGGAGCATGGACACCACGTCAAAAAAGAGTCCTTCAAAGGTTTGATTTTTCTTGATTTTTGACCAATATTCTGGTTTTCATCTTGCTTTTACCATGAAACCTAGTTATTAGGTTCCAAAGTATTAAAAAAAAAGAAAAGAAAAAAAGTTCTAGCGAGATAATGCTAGAATTTGGGGTTGAAAAAGGTAAAGGAACAACATACAACCCTTCTGATAGATATTGGCTTTTATTTGCAGATAAGTGGTTTCATGAGGGTAATAGTCAAGATTATGATTCCATCAACAGTGAATATATGGCCGCTATAGCAGCAGCCACATTTGTCGTACATTCCTTAGAAGAAAAATCGAGTTCTCAGCATCAAAGAATAGAAAAAACTAGAGAAGAAGGTATGGCCATACGTTACAAAATATGTTTTCAGTTATAATTTTTACAGTTGTAAGATCAGAAACGTAGCTTCTCACCTATCTGATTTGAGTATCAGCATGGAGAAATAATCATACTGTTAGACTATAGACAACATTTGTTACGCTTTCAAGATCAAAATAGAAACGATACCCCTAATCATATAACAAATATTGACCGTCGAATTTTGACACTAATAGATTTCGAAATTCACAAACACAAAATAGCATAAGACATCTGTAGCAACTTCCACACACACACACACAAAAGACAGTAACATGTTTACTGATTAATTTCATGTCAAACATAAATCAAAATGTTGATCAAACTAGATAAACACACATTGAGATGTTGTCATCGAACAGAAATCACAGCCATGCTTTGATTAATTAGTACAGAAAATACACATGGAATATGATTTTTACTGATGTTGAAATCACAACCTTGTTTTGGTACAAAATACATATTTTGTGGATTTATTCAATATTAAAGATAATGCATAACCATGTTTAGTAATTAAACATTTAATCTTCAAGCAGAAATCCATAGGAAAATTGGATTACTGACAACACAAAACTTTAATATATTCCAATCGAGGCCTAACTTGTATACTGGTTTAATTTTATTACTTGAAGATTCCGTGAGAACCAGAATGAGTCAGATTGATAGAGCTCTATCACTTGCAAGACCAAGTAGGCATAGAGATCCGTATGTCAATAGGAATTTAAGCATACGTGGAAGTGGAAACACCAACGTTGATACTTGGGAGAGAAACGAATTGCTAAAGATTCAAAAACGGTATAACATCAGTTATTCTAAGCATGTTTGCTTGAATCTGTACGTACCTTCAATTAATGTTTCTAGAAATTGAAAAATGTTCCTAGATACGAGAAGAATAACCTTACAATTCTCGAATGGGAGAATGAAAAGAAAACAAGAGCTAAACGTCGAATGGAAGAGAAAAAGGTTTGATCGTATTCGTTTGTTACTTACTTTTTCCGACTTTCTTTAATTAGTTAAGGACTTTTCGACACAAGTGTTGATGACTCGTGTTATTATACGAAAATCAATACAAGTATTAAGTTTTTGTGATTCGAAACAGAAAATATTGGATCAGAGACGATCAATCAGTTGGCAACATTACCAGAACAAGTTGGGGAGGATCGATCATGTAGCTGGAGGAGCTCGATCCCAAGCAGAAGGGAAGAAAAAGAAAGATGAGAAGAAGATAAAAGAAAGAGCAAACGAGATGAGATCACTTGGAGTTTCATCTCCAAAATATTGCTTCTTATGCTGATTTAATGTATAAATTATAAAAGAGGCAAAAATGCATATATATCCCTCCCAAAGTGAATAATTGCATATATATTGTGTTTGGTTTCAAAGAATTCTATTAATTAACAAAGTTTGACAACTGTGTAAGTTGGAGGGCCTTAAGTCAATAATGAAAGTTTAAACTTTACATTGCAAGAAGCCAAAGAATTATTGCATTTTGAAAATAATCCAATATATAAAACCTTTTTAGTGCAAGTAAATTAGATTAATTGTACATTAAGATAGCTTAATCGTAAATTACTCAGTTCTGAATCTAAGATTCTTAAAGTTGTACTCTAGGCAAGGTGTGGACAACATGAGCCGAGGCCATGGTAGACATGCTCCTTAGCAAAAAAAGAAATTGATGGTGCAAATTTCTTTAAACATCAAATTTCATCGACAAGAGTTATTTTTTGGCCCCGCCCCTAACTCTACGATGTCCATTGGTACAATTTTAGATATTTCATAACCCGAACTAAAAACAAAATTAAAAAGCTCGGTTTCAAATTCAATTTTTGGTCTTCTCATGTCCAAACCAAATATTGAACACCCCTAGTACGCCATCTGCATGTATCAGTCACTCACTTGTATGATTATAGAGCACGTAACTGTTGAAGCAAACACATTGAAACGTAGGCAGGTCCATGCCTATCTATAGCCGTCCAATTTGCTCAACAAAATTTGTAGTTTAATGGAACAGTGCCAACCAATGATGTTCAGTGCTGTCACATCTTGTCCAATGTGTTCAAACCTTGTGATCAAGACTTTGGTGTCACCCTGGACCTTAGCATTCATTGTCCCTGTAGATCATATCTCATCCGTGCGTGTTGTTAGTATAAGTGTTAATTTGCCGACAAACTGTAAATCGAGAACTTTCGTTGTGTTTAAAGATGTGACAAGTCTCATATTTGTATATACATGTTAACTCAAAAAATAGGTAAGTAGGACAACATGTCAGTTGAACTTATAACAATTCTAATTAATGGTTGGGGTTCAAGGTAAATTCACTAGCAACACATTTGTGCATTTGTACGTTCTTAGAAGATGAAAACTTCTTTTTATTCAAAATGATTGTCCATTGTTTAATAACATGATTTATGAAGTTATAAATAGATTTATATTGTGTTGGATATTTTAGTATAATTGGATTAACTTGTTTTGACCAATTTCATCATAATAATACATCATTTAGGTTTGGTGGTGCGGTCACACACCCACTCTTTATTATCATCTTGGGGCGAAGCCCCAGCGGACGGGTCCGGGCGCCCCAGATGAGTCCGGTGGCGTACCTGAGGTCCAGGGGCAGAGCCCCAGCTCGAGTCAGTGAGTTGCTATGTAAAAATTGCTGCTGAGTTGTATTTACTATTTGAAATACAATGGTTTCTGTTGAAGTTGTATTCTATTTGAAATACAATGGATTCTCTTGAAGCCATTGATTCTATTGAAGTGTTGTTCCTCATGATTAATATTTGAAACCGAGGGACAAAACATCAACTGGAAACCTAAAGCGCCATTGGCGATTATCCCGTAACATGTTATATACGGTTTGTTTGGTCATTATCATAATGGTTCATTACATCTCATACACACACATACAGAAAATTCTCAACTCTGAATTGTATCCGATTGAATATTTCGGTAGAACCGCCGAATTGATTCGATCTGAAAGTGTTCACACGCCTTTCAGAGTGTTAAGCATATCCATTGGTGTTCGTTATTACTACATATCCCCTACATATTGTGCAAAAAAAAATTTTGTTAAGAGTTTTCTATAACTCATCATTAAACCTGTGCTATTTAGACCCATGGCCTTTGGCCCGTGATATGTGAATGACCCACCAACTAAAAGTTTTTGGTTCAAGTCTCGTTAGGGACATTTATGAGATACGTGGTATAGAAGTGTGAAAAAATAGAAAAACCCTATGCTATTAAGAGATTATTACAAATTTGATTGACTTGTGTATACATATATGAAATGCAATTGTCTCCTCTCAGACTAGTATATTAAATGAAATGTGCACATTAACATAACTACACAAGATCCATCTCTATTTGAAATAAATACCTATACTCATGATTCAGATCTATATCAGTTCAAACAAACATATATGTTTTCAAACCTATCTATTGTAGGGATCAACTGAAAATTTTGGAGGAATGACTTGATGCAACGAAGTAAATAATACCCTGTTTGGACCATTTATTGTTCCACAAGGGGGTACATAGTGGGTTGGTTTTGGACCATCAAATCCAAATTATCTATCATGAACGATATGCCAAAAATTTAATATGAAGCCTATGTGACTAGATAATAATGCTAAATGAAGTCTAGCATTTCCTGCCTGAAGTACACTCTGTGAAGTATTACTATTGTCCCGACTTAATAAAGATATTTACTGTTTATTTGCGAGTTTTGAGTTTAACAAGGTTTATATTTTCCTAGCCGTTGGGCGGTATTAAATTATGTTAGTTATATAAATTTAAGTATCAAAAATGGGTTTTGGTGCAAGTCAAAAGTATAAGTGAAAATTTGAACTTAATAACTGATATAATGAGAATGAGATCTTAACTGATATAATGAGAATGAGATCTTATTCATTAAGTAATGATGGTCTTGTTTAAACTCAATGGGCAAGAAACTGCATATTCAATATTAAATCTCAATAGCAACAATGATGACTTATGTTTTCTCAAACAAGTGAACAAACAACCTCAAGTACACACTAAAAGATAATGTAGCAAGACAACAAAAAATTTGTTTCTAATCATTTACTTAATTTTTAAAATGAAGATCAGTTGATAAAATATTAGATAAGTCAATCAAGAAAAGTTTTGAACTTGATTTTGCTGTTATATGGTTAACAAAAAACATGATTTGGCAATTCAAACTCTCATAAAGCTAGAGTCTCATAGTTTCTGTCACTTTCTTTTTTTAGAACAAATTGTTGTTATCTCTTGTTAAACATATTTTAACTATTTTTTTTTTATCTAAAGAACAATTTTAATATAAAACAAAGATTTGTCGATGCAAGTAGCTTACTGTAATCAACCAAGTTTGCCTTAGATACAAGGTTACCTTGATAGGCTATTAAAGATGTGGGCTCAGGCCTAAATGTGAATGGTCCATTATTTAACTATAGGCAACCAATGACCTATCTAGATCTTTCTCAGTCTCTTCTCATAACTACATGTTTGTATTTTGTGCATGAAATCCTTGTAACTTCATTTTCACATTCTTTTAAGTCAAAATACACACATTAGACTAACAATTTAGTCTTTAGTTCAAATGTTTCGTCTTAAGACTTATCTTGTACTAGTAAATTATTTGATCAATTTCTTACTAAACTTTCAGGTTAGTTGGATGTTTTATCCAACAATTGGTATTAGAGACTTGTTTTCTTTCAAAAGGGAATGAAGACCTTTTTTAAAAGTTGTCGCTCGATCGGAAGGATATAATACATACAAAACCTTAACTTCGCGGACTTTCCGAGGTATAACCTTCGCCACGACATTAGTGGCTTAGCTCTTCACGCTTCCCGCATGCTTTTTTATAGGGAGAGAGTCGGGGTGGTACGGAAGATTGGTCCGCTCCGCAAAGCTTAGCTTTTCGGTTTCCTCCCTCTATGCGGTCGGCCTTATTACCAGTCTGCCTTCTTTCTCTTGATGAAATATCTCAATACCCGAGCTCCTGCTGAAGAAGGAATCACACAAAGAAGGGAGAGCCAAAATAAGAGAAAAATAATAATAAACCGTGTTTGGTTCGCCGGTTTTTGTGCATATGTGATAGAATTGACACTGCGGGTTCATTAACCATTGGATTTCAACAAAATTAGAACTCTAGGTTTAAGACACATAGATCTAGGTGCTCAATTGAGGGATATTGCATCGGAGCATCCGGTAGGGAGATATAGCCTGTCGAAGTTGGATGGACAGATCTAGTTTTTGTGTTATTTTTTGGTTATTGTTTTGTTATCGCTGCGTTAATATAAGGTGTCTGAAGCTTAGGTCGATCAAAGTGAAACTTGAGGTACAAGTTTCATATTTCTCAAGGGTTTCTTGAGGTGCAAGAAAGTCAATGTCAAGGGTTTACTTGGAGATCAAGATTTCGGCCAAAAGGGTTTAAAGGTTTGTAGATTTGAGGTGAAAAGATCGAATCATTAGAGGTTTTTCTAAAGGCAAGTAGATCAAGATTTCAAAGAAATGGGTTTAGCACATGACTTGTGAGGCTTGTTGAAAATGTTGGGTCTTTAGGGTTAAATCAAGGTTTGAAGAAGAATGAATGGTATGAGTACTAGGTTTAGCATCGAAAAGCTTGATGGGTTTGGTGTACAAAATCATGGAGGTTCTATATAACTTGGGTTCAAGCAAATTCGACGTGGTGTTAAAACATGATTTCATAGAGTACATATCCAAAAGCGTGTTTGGTTTGAGGTTGAACTGCAGGGAGCTCAGAAAAATCGTGAAGCTAAGCTTATTCGGGATAGTAACTATGGTGCTGCAGTGGCTCAAAGATAGTTGGAGGTTAAACCACTTGAAGAAAAGACAAACACAGACTGCTTTGTAAAGGAGCAGGTACACCTTGGTGCAAAAGTGGGGCAGACATCATGAAAACCGGAGTACCTGGTCAAGAGGGTGCAGAGTAGTGTTGTTGAAAGGAAGAAGGCGGATTCTTTTTTTTATTTTTTATTTTATTTTTGATCTTTATTTTTTTTTTTTTTTGAATTTTTTGTATAAATGGGGTGGTTTTGATTTTGCTTTGCAAACGGATTAGTTATAAATTGCTTTGTAAAATGAGGTTAGTTTCACATTTTGGTCTCACACTATTCTACGCGCATTTCTAACCCTCAACTTACATAATGTATTTATATCATGTACTTAACATTTTAATTTTATGTATTTAATAACTTTACATGCACCTTTAATATTTATATCACCTTTAATTTAAAATTAAGTTTTCATTAAAAGTAGTTGCAAAGCTTTAACTAAAATAAGTCTAATGGCATGAAAGTATTTTATATGTAAAAAGAATATAATATAATATCATATTAAGCTATTATGTGTAAAAACGATATACCTATCATAAATAACGGCTTTAATTTCAATTTTTATAGCTACAACGATATACACAGTGACGGAGCCAGAAAAAGTGATCAAAGGGGGCATCACTCAAAAAATTTGGGTTAGATAGCTCATCGATAAATGTATTTTTTACGTAATTTAAACCAAGTCGGGTCGGGTTTTATTAGAACGATATATAACAAGTCAAAACGACATGAAATTCAAGGCCACCCGAACAAAACACCCCAAACGATATTTTCCTCATACGGCGTGGTTTTTAGCCCTTCAAACTACGTCGTTTTAAACATGAAATGATAGATAAAATATGAATTCTAATTGGCAATTTAAACTAGGTTATCTTGAAAATATTCACTCACTTTATTTATGTATTCATCTCGGCCCCCTCAAAAACTAATGTAAAAATTATAGGTTTTAGGGTTAATTTAGTTAATGATACAAACAAATCACTGAATTGGCCACCCAAAATAAATTTGGCCCTCCCAATATAAATGTTCAAGTTCCACCACTGTTATTAAATATACTTAATGGAGAAATATAAATTAAACATGTATCAAATTATATGATTTTTTATGATTATGGTATGAAAAAATAAACAAACTAATGTCACTAACTCATTAATTATAATCATCAAAATAACGATCTTGACATCAACATGAATTATTATAATTATAAAATCATAATCTCTTGATTGTATCCCATAAGTTTTGGTAAGGAGCGACAATTTTCATTATTTGTTGTATATTTTATAAAGGGTACAGTTTTCAATAAAAAACAATAAGGGGCCTAGTTTGTACATATCAATAAGTTGTTAAAAACCTTTTTAATACTCACTTTATTAGCTCCTCGAGAATCACAATCTCGCTTTCCCCATCTTCCCCCTTCGTTCATTTCCCGACCAGATATAACGGCAGAAAACGTTGCAGGTCGCCGGTTTGATTCACGACCAGATTCAATAAGCGCCGAGGGCACTCGGATTTTTATGCCGAGGGCACTTAAGCTATTTCTTCTGTTTTAATTCCTTTATCTTATATAATTTGTGTGTCGGCGGGAGTTTCGTTGAGGGCATCGCCCCCCATTAGTTATCACATGGCTCCGCCCCTGGATATACATATAATAAATAAAGGTCTTAATTCCATTGTTTATGATATTTTTGTAGCTATAAATTATGGAAGAAAATTACCTGCAAAAGAGCTCCACGTACGTATGTAAACGTATTTTGTAATTATTCATACCAGCAATTTAAAAAGAAAAAAAAAACGTCCATAAATACTCAACAGTTAAGTTCCTTGAGCAATTTCCATTAACACTATAAATCTTTATGGAGAATATGTGGTGTGTTTAAACATATTCAAATATGCTACATAGTTAGGGATGACAACAATACCCGAGCTCGACAAGGAAACCTGAACTAGTTAGGCGGGGCACGCTAGTCGGGTTACGGGAAGGTTTGGGGAGTATCGCGCCTCAAAGGGACGCTCGGATTAGATCCATGATGAGAATCGGGGCGGATGTGGGGAGGACTTTGGTAATCGGGTTTGGGGATGAGGATGGCCGCTCGCCCCACATTGCCGTTTCTACACATAGCTATTTAATATGCTATTATATTGTACTTTTTTATCCATATAAAAATTCTTTCATGCTATTAGACTTATTTTGGTTAAAATTTTGCAATTTTTCCTTTTAATGAAAACTTAATTTTAAATTAAAGAGGATATTAAAGGTGCATATAAAATTATTAAATACGTAAAATTAAAATGTTAAATACTTGAAATAAATATATTATGTAAGTTGGGGGTTAAAAATGTACACTCTTTAGAATAATGTGGCACTAAAATGTGAAACTAACCCCATTTTACAAAGTAGATTATAACTAACTCATGTTTACAAATCAAGATCAAAACCACCCTTTAAAAAAAAATTAAAAAAAAAAAAAAAAAAAAAAAGGTCTCGGATTAAAGGTTCTAGCATTGGATTGAGATATCGAGTATCAATGTAGACTAAAAATCACCACTAAGGTGGAAATTGTTATAATATAGTAGCAATTCTTAGTGGGCTAATGTGTAATTAGTTTATATATAGTGATTTAATTGTACTCAGTTAAATAGAGTTACAATTATAATTAAACTAGGATTGTTTGGTGTGCAAGACAAGCAAAAATAATATGAAATTCTAATTTCATGGGATTGTACCTCGTCTCTCTATAAACTGAGGTAAGGGCAATGCTAATTCATTTATTCTTGTCATCTCGATGTAAACCTTTGTTAGTTATTAATAAAGGGGGGTTCGATGATATATATCGTATGCATGTTGTTATTTCTTTTATCTATTGTCTTGTGATCTTGATGTGTTGACTTTTTTTGTGAGTTTTTTGATCAATTCCGCGCTAAGCTCGCAAGTTTGTTGGAGGTTTTATCTAACATCACCCAACACTTAAACTCCTGATCGGATTTGCTTTGTCGTGGCGAGGTTAATACATCGCACTTTCATAACTCCATGCTATTAGGGTAGGTGATTAAATTAGCAATGTACAAAGAAAAGTACTTGACACAAAAGAAAGTGACAAATCAACAAGCATGCACATAGAATAAGCCTAAATATGGTCATTTAAAATAAACGAAGAAAAACAGCATAAAAATACCCACTTATCTCACATGACAATTCAGTGCATTACATTATATGGTATGTTCCTCTCAACTCTAATTAATTTGGAAATCCAAATTTGGACCCACAACTTGACACCAAAGACATACATCTTAAATCCCAACCATAGATAGGCTAATTTATTTTTTATTTAATTTTTAAATTTTTTGAGGGTATATATATAGTAGCATTATTTATATAAAGACCTCAAAATAAGTAGGGAATACCAAATTTGGAATTTGGCAACTTTGAAAGAAAGCAAAGAACAAGAAGAAAGATAAAGATCCTCTCACATGCATCAACAGCAGCATACCCTCCTCTTGTCCCCATGTACACATACTCATTATAGAATCTTCTTATTTTTTTTTTTCTTTGGTAAAAACCTTTTTTTTTTATATACATGCATCATTGACATGTGCAGTGTGCTTTAAGAATTTTACATTGCTTATCTAGAAATAGGACTAGCCTTTATTTTCCATATTGTATAAGGGTTGTGTTATTGGTATATAAATAGCATGTCTTGTAAGTGACTGTATTTCACAGCCTTCTGGCTTTCACTAGCACAGAAATAAATGGCTTTTTCAAGGTTACCAATAATATAAATCCTACAAACTAAAAAAATAATCTTTTTCATTTTTAGCATATGGGTATATTAGTGATTTACTTACTTTTTATGCATGTGAATTTTCAGGCTTGCTGACTATGGAGTAGCAGAAATAACATGGGAAAATGGCCAACCAGCCATGCATGGGCTAGGAAGAGCAAATGAGACACTAGAATCAATTGTTCATCAAGCTACAACATGCTACAACCCAACTCAATATCAAGAAATTGACTTACAACAAAGTCAAAGTCATCCAAGAGCTCGCAACTTAAGCTCGAATGTTGCATCATCAAGTGGCCCAACTTACCTAAGGAAACGGCCTAGAGAATCTGTGATTGTCCATGATCAATGTGTAGGAAATTTGGGTAATGCAAATTTGCAAGAAGATAATATTAGCAATAGCGGGACAGTTAATTCTAAAGATAATGATACTACAATGATGACATGGCCTTCATTCGACTCGCCTAATCAAAGCATGAAGAGCCAGAAAACAGATGATGATTCTGCCTGCCAATATGGATCGGTATAAATATTCAAATTCTTAAGAAAGTTTGAGTTTTTAATAAAACTTGAATTTATCAAAGTGAAAAAAAAAATAAATAAATAAATAAATAAAATGGATGTACTTTATGCACAAATATTATGTTTAGCTGAATTTTCTGTTTCTTGATATTGAACAGGAAAATCAAGAAGAAGAATGCAGGACTGAGGGTGAAACAGTTCGATCTCAATCAAGTCGACGAAGCAGAGCTGCTGCTATTCATAACCAGTCCGAACGGGTAATTTACTAAATTTGTTTGAAAAATTATTATTTAACAAAATACAGAAAATTAAGACTTCAAAATGAATAAATAAATCTTACATGATATATTATTACTTTAGCGACGAAGAGAAAGGATCAACCAGAAAATGAAAGCTCTACAGAAGCTTGTGCCTAATGCTAATAAGGTTAGAATCTATGTGTTCTCTTGTACTGTTTGACTTTAAAAGTCAATCCTACCAAACCTCCAATTTTATTACTGTATTAATTTCTTAAAATAACAGAATTATCTTTCCATCTATAGAATTATCATAAACTTAATTGTGCTATCAATAAAAGTTAGAGTTTTAGGCCACTCGTGTCAATTTTTATAGTTGAAGTTTAGTCAGTTTGACCTGAAAAGTCCACATGTACTTTGTACCTCATTTTTAACCCATTTCAGTTTAGTGGAACAAGTATCTAAATTTGGAAATTGTTTATACAGACGGATAAAGCATCGCTGTTAGATGAAGTAATTGATTACTTAAAAAAGCTACAATCACAAGTACAATTGATGAAGAACATGCAGTTTCCACCACAACAAATGATGATGTCAATGCCCCTACAATTGCAGCAACAACAGCATCAACATCAACAGCAGCAGCAGCTTCAAATGTCGATGCTAGCGCGAATGGGAATGGGATTCGGCCTTCAGATGGGAATGCCTGGAGTTATACCCCAGCCAGTTCATCATCCATTCATGGTCCCACAAGCCATGCTTAGCCCAGCCCATGCAGGCGCCACATCACAAACTATTCATAGTCGCCCATCTACCAACACCACAGTTCCTTTCAACAATCCGCACAGCACATTTCTAGCACAAGTATGTCAAGAACCGAAAATGAACAGTTCAAGTTTAACTTTTAGTAGTTCTTAATTTCTAGACTGTCTTTTTAATCCTTGCTTTTTAATGCAGCAAATGAACATGGATATGTACAACAACATGGCAGCTTTCTATCGGCAACAGGTCAACCAGGGAAAGTCGTTGAGCGTTGACTCATCTCAACTAGACCATGTTCGGGGAGAGTGATGATAAACAAAAGCATCTTGTAGTTATTACAGAGTATTAAAGAGTCTATAATAGTAATTTACGACTAAGCATGTCTTAATATGTTGATCATGTAAGTGTTTTTTCGTGTATTTATTCCTAATATCAGTTGTGTTGTTTTGTTATCATTAATCATAGCACAAATGAACCAAAGACATGTTAATAATCAATCCTTAAACACAAGCTTAGTGGACACTCATCATGTTGTCTTGCAAGCATATACTTTGTGCCCACTAGGCGCTTACATGGAAAATTCGGACCTAAGATGACATTCAAAACCTATACTGAAGACTCTGAATAGAGGCCAGTTGTATTTTCTAGGTAAAGATGTGACCTTTAGTACACATATTACAACCCACAAAACAAGATTGCCAATTATGATACAAATACTTTTGAAAAATGATTATGCTACTAATTAAACAGTATTGATAACATTATGACAGAGACACAAAACAACTCACAACTAAATTAAAGACCCAATGCAAGGTGCAATCTAACAGGATTCAGGCCAAATTATAGTGGCTAAGATTGACCAAAAAGTGGGGCCAGACAAAGGATTCCTGTGATCCTACACCACAGGCTTAATTTCATGGTCCCATAATATTGGATCAATAGATTATCTTCAAAAGATTTGATCTGTGTATTCAGAAGCATGAGCACCTCAAAATATCTCAAGTTGAATTTAACTAAATAAATAAACCAAAATAGGATAATAACAGCAATCCTTATTGATAGACTATAGACCCACGAAATCGCACAATGATAACACGTACCCAATATAGTATTCGAACTAGAGACATTTGATCAGCTGTATGAATAAGTTTCAATCATTTGAATAAATCTAAGTGAATCGGATAATCTTAAATAATAGCTAAAGAGTTTCACTTTCTATGGAGTTATGAACTTGTTCCCAACATTTAAACACACAGGCTGGATTTCATGTGAAATGATTGGAAATATATTGTACATTTGTGTCATGTTGTGTTGTCATATAGCAACATTTACTCTATGGATGGACTCCAATTCTGTTTCAATCATTTCCACTGTTTGTCTGTGTTACTTCAAACAAATAACATACCCTTTCCTTGCTGAAATTACTAAAACAAATAGGCAACTAAGTGCAAATTATATTGCTCGTGATACAATGATGTTTTTATATACATGTAAGAGGAAGAAATGCTATTAGAGCATCTCAAATTTTCAATGCATGGAACAAATAAGTTGAAGTGAACAACAATGTACTGATGGAACGTTGTAAGGACTAAAGATGCATAAAACACCAACTTTTCACTGGGATATAAAACGACCAACAATCTTGATTTTTATGGGATCAAACTATATACAGTTTCTTTAAACCGTCGAATCAAATTTGATTTTCGTGGCTTAAATTCTTTTTCACAACTCGATTTGTATTATTTAATATAAAGATTTCAATATAAATATAGCTTAACTATTAAGTGCATCTCAATTCTCAAATCATATTGCTTTCCAAAAAAAAATCTAGAATCATATTATTAGAATGAATTATTCACCTAGTATAATTGTTTAAGCAATATGGTATAAGAATGAAATGCTAATTAACTACCTAGTCTATAGTAGTCTGATTTGGTACTAAGATATTTGAAGTGATATTTTTCATGTTTGGTTGGAAAAACTAATCAACCAAAACCAAATAGTTCTTTACATAAGCCAAGCTAAGTTAAATCAACGGTACCCAATCTCGTCTTCCACGAGGTATGGAGGAGGTGAGATGTAGACAGTATTACCCCTACCCGCAAGTAGAGAGGCTGCTTCCAGAGGACCTCCGGCCTTTTTGCAAGGAGTGAGGATCGAACCGTCGTCTTTGTCTCCAAAGCAGAGGGGGTTTTTCAACTGATCCAACCTTGCTTGTTAAGCCAAGCTAAGTTGAATAATTATATTGAATTATTGATTTTATTGTTCAATCTCACACCCTACTAGTTGAGTAGTTGACCCTCAGTGGGTCGTATGGTCTATTATGCATATGACATTTGATCCAATTGTTGGGGCCTCTAATATAACCGGATATAGCGGTATCAAGAGGCCAACAAATCAAGAGTTTGTGAGTTCAAGTCTCAATAACATTAGAATAGTGTGCGTGCCAGCAGCCAGCCACTTTAAGGTGGTGTTCTTGGCTTTCAAGTGAGCACAACAAGCTCCTTAAATTGCAAGGCCTGCTTAGAAATCCTAAGCAACATTTTTCTTACATTCTGTAAACAGGTTGTTTCATGATCCGAGAACCTAGCATCCCATGTAAAGAAATATAAACAAGCCAAAGTTCTATGTGAGACTGATCTTGATTTGCAGTTAAGAATCATTATGGATACAAGTATGATACTAGGTTGTATTGAAAATGAATATGGTACCTATAGGATCCATGAAAGGGTGGCTTAACAATATTTTAGACCTTCAAATTTTAATCTACATGTATAAAGTTGCCACATACAGTTTGTAATGCGTGAAAGCAAGGCACAAGACCTCAAGAACACAAGACAACCTGCGGGAAGGGCGCTGGGAGACAAATTTTGCATATTGATCCAAATATAATCAGCTAGATCCAGCCAAATTTATCGGCTCCTGAATCCTAATCCCTAAATCCGACACCCATGATGTTAAGAGACCGAGTTAGGAGATCAATATGAGCAAAACTCATAAAACTCACCACACTTTAGTATTTCTTAGTCTAACGTGCTCCAGTCATCTGATGTTACCGGAAACAGTTTCAAAAGCACCCACCAAAGCTTTGACCTTGCTCTTCCTAGCTCGAATAAGTTTGCTAGCAGTCTCTTCAATAACGTTGTTGCTTAGACCAGGGTCCTTTTTTTCTTCCATTTCTTGGTGTTTAAGATCAACACTGATCACATTACTTTCGGGACTGCATACCAAACCATCAGATGACAGTCTCCTCAAATTCGCATTCTCAGCATTTTCAGCTTCGTTTTCCTCCAACTCTTTTCCTGTTTTGAACTCAAGTTTTCTGGGGCTGCTATCACCAGACTGAGGACTGAGAATTGTACCTCTTCTGAATCGTATATCATCAGGAGAATCATCTTCAGTTTCCACCTTTAACTTTCCATTCCGTGTTTCCTGCTTTGTATCACTGACTTCCAAATCTTCTAGGTTCTCATCTTGTTGACCATCTTTTGTAGGGGTGTTATCTTTTAATAATGGTGAAGATACTTGCAACCCAGTTTGCTCATTGTGCTGACCATCCTTCACAGGTGTATAATCTTCCATTGATGGTATAGATAAATGCAGACAAATTTGCTCGTTGTCCTGATCATCTTTGGTCGGGTTATCATCATCTAGTGACGGTGAAATTTTATGCAGCCCACTTTGCTCATTGTCCTGATCATCTTTTGTAGAGGTATTATCTTCCATTGATGGTGAAGATACCTGCAGCCCAGTTTGCTCTATGCTCTGACCATCTTCAGCAGCTGTATCATCTTCCATTGACGGTGATGCTTGTGGCCCAATTTGCTCATCATCCTGGTCATCGTAATTAGGTATATCATCTACCATTGATGGTGTGGATACCTGCAGTCCGATTTGACCATCTGCAAAGGTTTTCTCCTCAGAGCTCGAAGAAGCAACATGCGAGCTATGACTTTTACTTTTAGTAGCTTCAACGCCATTTCCGGACACAATGACATGTAGCGTATTTTCTGGCACAACTTCTTCAGTTACTTTCGCGGGTTTTGACTTTCTCGATTCCTTAAGCTCCGGTTTCGGGAGACTTTTTACAGTTCTTAAAGGTGGCAACCTTGGACCTGTTTTCGGGGTGGAAGCAGTAGTTTTTAAAGAATTAGATCTCTTGTTTAATAAATGGAGTTTTTGGGAATCTTTTCTTGATTCGTTCTTGCTTATTCTTGTACTTTGAACCAAAGGCACATTAGAAACTGATGCAACGTCTTTATTTGGAATGATTTCACTGAGTCGTCTTTTGGGAAATTTTGTTGATGGCATCCGCATATCTTTACTGGGTAGAAATATGTCACTGTGTCTTCTAGTAGTTCTCGAAGATGGCGGATTGTATGTTTTGGCTGAAGAATTCACCGACTTTAGCTTTAAATCTCGTTTATTTGGTTCAATTGCAAGGTCTTTTTTTATAAACTGATCCATAGGAACATTATTGTTTTTAACATTCCGTGTTGTAACCTTGGGAAACATTGAAGGTGATTTCTTGATTCTGTGTACCGAATTTGCTGCATCTACTTGGGTTCTATCAGCAGGCGGTTTTGGTACTCTTTTGGGAGACGGGTTAATTGGTTTTGTCTCTGTGGTCTGTTTAGTTGCAGATTTGCAGTTATCATGACATGAACCTGTTGCACCGCTGAGATATCGACTTGGGACCTTTGGCCCACTGCTCTCCATTTTGTAGGTCCCAGGCGAGGTCTTTCGAGTCCCAGGTGAGGTCTTTCGAGTACGGTTCATGTGAAGGAAGACTTTATGGATCTCAGTGTGAAGCAATGTTCCTACAGACAAATTACATAGCATCTTAAACAAGCTTCCAAAATTTGATGTTTGCCTATTCAAAGAGAGATCACAAACCCAATCTGTCTGATTACATAGACTGAGAAGTGAGACCATCTAAAAATCCGTGAGATTTATGATCCTGCAATACAAGATAAACTGGTAATGAGTCAATAGGGACATGGTTTTAGGCTTTTAGAGCAACACATCCTCCTCTCAAAATGTTCTTGCTTTCCATCGTTAACCTTTAAGAATCAAATGAACTAGTTTTTACATCAAATCCATTAGAATCATTTTGGTTTTAGAGAAAGAGTTCATAGCTACATTATGCTGTTGGAAATATTCTGCAATGGGATATACGTAAAGCGGAAAATATAATAAGAAAAGGTACACGTAATTTGAAAAAGGTAGAGTACGGTTCATGTCAAGAAAATTAAAAACGAAACAGGATTTGATTCTTTTGATTTACATAGCCAGAAAAACAATAACAATCCAAGCAAAATTACAATCTGGTTAAGAACATGATATACATTTTAGCTTCCAATCATTGGAAGTATTGTTTTCCACATCAATGACCATTTTGGACCATTCAAGATATTAAATTAGGGTCTTTCAATCAAATACATATATGGCAATGAACAGCCATAATTAATAATTTATCAAAGGTAAAGAAAATTATAGAAAAATGCGAATACCTTCTCTATTTGAATCTTGAAAACCTTCTGACACCTTTTATTGTGCAGAAATGTCAAATATTTCCTGTTCCGGGAGAATGCTTGTGTTTGAAATTTATATTTTTTAGAAAATGTTCTGTCATGTGATGATAAAAGATGGTTACAAATATAGAGGGTTAAGGATGTTTTGCTTGGTTTGGTTTTTGGAATATGAGATTATTGTGTATGTGTTAATGTGTAAAGAGTTCAAATTTTTATGAAATAAATGTTTTGACATAATAGTCATTGATTATATTATATTCAGTTTCATTACCTTTTTTGTGGTTAAATTTTGACAATGGTTTTGTACAATCAACAGGTTCAATATGGACTTTCTTAATGTGCAGTTTCTTAAAAACCAATATACTCAGGGACAATCTATACTGAAAAAAACTGTTATACGCAATAAAAAGTTCATTACATGTATGTTGCCATCAATTTTTCAGACTTTGTTCCAATGCAACTATGCAAGCAACCAGGTGACTTGCTGAGTGCTATAGTTAAACCAGTAAAAACCAAAATTTTATTTTGTTGCAAAAAAAAATTCCTCCTTCGCCGCGGTTTCCTCACGACAGTTAGCCCAATATATGATCCCTTTCCACCGACCATGTCCCCCCTACACCGGACGTCCACAAATAAGTGTTACTAAAAAAATGGTGGTCACTGGAACGAATGGAGATCGCCAGAAATGTTAATGAAGATGATATATCAGCGACAGGATGTTACACTTGTCCATGTGTTCCACATAACTCAAAAGATTGATGGTCATGTGTAGTCGAAGAAATAGGTTTGCCCATAGCGGGTTTTTTTTTGGAGAAAATAGGTTGCAATTTTAGCTAAACCCATGAACAATTATGAAAGAATACATATATTTAAACATTGCCATCAAATCCAACAAAAGAACAAGCATACTTCACATTTAAATTCAACCAAGAACACTAAATTAGCAAATCACATTGAGATGGCATACATAATTCCATATAATAGAGAGTACATAATTCTTTTTACAAAGCATTAAGAAGCAACATGATGCCCTATGCTATACTTGTAGTTGCGTATTACAAATCGCAAACTTGCACTAAAAAGAGGTTCCAAAAACTACCTCAAGTGATGATTTCTCTTACAAGCCAATCAAGACTCGGGTACGCGAAATAAAGGACGAGAAAAGATGGAAGAGCAAATAGAATTGTGATGAGTATATACACAGCTAAGATGATTGCACTTGCAGGTATAGCATATAGAACAATGAGTAGAAATAAAAAGACCAATGGGAACTTAGCCGTCAAGTGAACAAAGAAGATTAGTGACTTACGTATAGATGACTGCAGTCTCTCACCATTGACAACACGCGTAGCAGCTACGAGAATCATCATTACGGTTAGGCTCACGAACACGTGGGCCCACGACATGATTAATATGGCTAACGGATTAGTGACCAAACCTCGAGTCCAAGACCAAGTAGGTACAGGTATATGGTCTGCACAAGACGATGTATGAGATTTGACTCGATCACCATTCAAACTCTCGACCATCCATAGCAAAAAGTAGTTTTTTCTTGGAAACTTAAGAATCCCTTTATAAACGAGACGAAATGATAACAAGTTGCACCATGGACATGATATAAAAAACGGGAGTTGAATAGGAAGAGTGGGTAGTTTCACAACAGCCCATTGTAACCCGAGGACACAGTTTTTACAGAGCGTGTGGCCACACCATAAAACGTAGGGCACGTTTTCCACAATATTGAAGGACTCCCAGCAGATGGGGCACTCTAGACCTTCCTCTCTACTGTTGTTTAAAGACATCTCGTCATCAGAGCAGTCTGAAGAGGCTTGACCAGGTCTTGCAGAGTCGGTTTTTGGTCCAGACGCGCCAGCAATTGTATTGGAACCAAAACCCCACATGTTGAGTAAGTATCCTTTCACTTTCTACAGAGTCAACAGCAACATATGCTAAGATTAATGCCTGCAATATTTATACATTTTTTCAATAAAAATGATATACTTCATATAGAGTAGATAGATTAGGCTGCAGTTTCACAGGTTTTTCATGCAAGTTTGATTCTTTTAGATTGCGAATTTGCCTATATGAGTTTAACAGACTGATAATTACATGTGGCGTTACATCAGATAGTAAAAGAAAAGACTCTGAATACGGGTCACAATTGGAAAAACCTGTAAATTCTAGATAACATTATTCTACTAAATAGTACTAATAGAATGTGGTAGGCAGATTTATTCTAGTCATTATTAATCAAAATTACAGCCAATTATATCAATGTCAAAAGTAGCACGAACCATATGTTGTTTTAGTTTGTGATATCAAATCAAATAACTATATGTCTCGTCTCATAGACAAAAGTAGAACCATAGATCAAAAAATAGATTCTAGTATCACAATTTTTCTTTCACACCCTATACCACCTATCTCACAAATGCCTCCCGCAAGAGGCTTGAACCCGCAACCTCGAAATTGGTGGGCAACTCACATGCCACTAAACCAAAGTGGTGTTTGGGGTTGCTTAACCAAACAAACAAACAAACAATTGTAGTAATAAGAATATTCATTACCTTTATTCACCATGATAATTAACAATAAAAAAGAATGAATCAGAATATATTCAGCTAACAATATATATACATATCACATCATAAATTAATCCACTCATATATACATACAGAATATGATGATGATGATGATAAATTAAATCTAAAATTAATTGTGTACCTAGTAATAACCAAAATACGATGTTCACCGACAAGACAAGGAAATCAATTTGACAAACAAAAGCAGTGGTTGTAGACGGTGAGATAAAAACACACAAAAAGAAAAAACAGAGACAGACAGAAACAACAACGTCGGCCAAAGAGATCTGACAATGACCACTTCGATATGAATCCCATCCAAGTGTCTGTAATTAATCTATTCCTCATCCGCTGCTTCGCGGGTGTACGATACTTACCTTACACCTTCACCTCGCTAGGCCCATTTGTTTTGGACTAAGTTACACTACTAGGCCCATAAAAAGCAAAGACTTTATAACTCGTGCATATAAAACGTGAACTCTTTATTCTCTAACGTTGAAAAAGTAATTGACATCGTTTTACCGCGTAAATATAAGGCAATTTAGAGAAAACGGATCGTCCTTATAACTAAATGTGCAAGAAATGTGAAGTGGTGAGCTAAGCAAAGGGCGGATATACATGACGGACAGTATGGCTGTCACCGTAATGTAAAAAAGTTATTTATGGTTCTTTATAATTTTCATACTAAGGTGATGTTTGTTTTTTGTTAAGAGGCTGTTATTAATATCTTATCTGAACCGCTCATACAGTTTGTTTTCTTTTCTCGTAAGCATATTAGGGTGTGTCGAACGCCTGTTGCGTCATGTAGTGTAAAATGAGTTTTTTTTGGTTTTACGCCCAGATTTTCGGATAATTTTCATACTAAGTGCATACCTTGGCTATTTCAAAATAAAAGTGCATACCGTTTAGCACATTTTCTAGATCCGCCACTAAGCTAAACTCATTTATGTTAACGTTTAGGGATTCTAAATTATTAATTAGCTAGCTTAGGCTCTACATAGTCGAACGGAAATGATTGGTCGGTCGAATGGATCGACCGACTTTGAAGTCGGTCATGCCCAATAAGGGCGGAGCTATTAAGGGACCGGCAAGGATCCCGACCCCTTAGGCCTAAGCCCGTTGGTGTATTTTTTCGCGATTTTATGTGTATTTCCGGAAAAAAATTTATTTCGGCCCTCCCATTTAATGTATTTCCCGAAAAAAATTTGTTTCGGTCCTCCCACGAAAATTTTTCTAGCTCCGCCATTGATGCCCAATGTGGGTCTTTGGTCGAACATCGGTCGTCAAACAAAAAAAACAACATGACCGATTCTAAATGTTACCATTCTAAAAAACCATTTGATTAAAAAAAAAAAAAAAAAAAAAAACTTTACCAACACATTATAAATACAACATCAAACACATTTTTAAACGCACAATTTCAAACACAATTCTCTCACCACAAAATTATTATTGCTTGTCGCCTCCCGCATTTCGTCAAACAAATGCAAATGTATATTAAAAACATGAGACGAAGACGATGCGGCTCGACAAAACGCTATTATCGGCGTTATTAAGCAGTCTGATCTCGTAAAGGCAGAGAAGCAACGTTTGAGAGAACAATACGCGATTTGCAACGACATTTCGCCCGAAAGAAAAGCTGTGATTGACAATTTTTTTATGGATGAAGCCCGCAAAGACGACGACATTGCTGACATGTTGTGGGGGTGTGTTCAACAGATACATAACAACATCAACACCAAAATCACTTGGAGCTATATGGAGAACACAACCATTGGTGTAGGTGCATCAAGTTCATCTGCTAGACCTAGATAAGTTGAGCAACCTCAGCTGACTCAAATTGGGCTAGGTTATGCCGACGAGGATGATGAGAAAGCCAGGAAGGCGGAATAAGAACGTTTGGCTTACATCGAGGAATTTGTTGGTTATCGGTCTCCATCGTATGATTCTACATGCGGGGCGTTGATTAGGATATGTTTATGTATTTCGTATCGTAGTATATTTTTTAGTTCTTATGTTTTTAACCGTATCGTATTGTATGATTTATGTAATATTTTATTATTAATAAAGTTTAATTTTGATGTTAAAATATCTGAATAATAATAATAATAATAATAATAATAATAATAATAATAATAATAATAATAATAATAATAATAATAATGATAATAATAATAATATATAAAAAAAAAAAAAATAATAATAATAATAATAATAATAATACGTTAATAATAATAATAATATATCCCAGGAAATTGATAATTACATATTTCCCAAGCGTGCTTTAATAGCATTGTACGTCAGAGAAAACTTGTATTTTGGGAAATATGCCTTTTAAGTTATATTAGAAAAGAATGTAGAACTGCATTGTAAAATTGAGAAGAAAATTAAGCTTCATAACCAAAAAGGAAGGAAGAAAGAAGATAGCTATTATTCTGAGTCATATACATTAAATATTTGTTCATCATATCTTCAGTTTACCAAACCACGAACATTAGCAATTGGTTGTCCAAGTATATTCAATAAAATCATAAGCTGATGTCATGATAACGTACGAATGTATTGTAGGTGGGTGCAGACATTCTAAACTTTAGTCCTAAACTAGAGTTTATGCATGTTGAGTTACTTACATAACACTCATTAGAAGTCTTGTTATTTACTGCTTTGTTTTGTTTTAGTTATATGATTACATGATAATGCAGATGTTGTATCCTCTTGCAAACATAACTTCTTATTAATGGCATAACATGATCTTTTATTAGTTGACTATAGTATATGGTATGTTAATAATGTATTGGTCACTGGTCCTAGCCCATGTTGCATACATTATGTAGGGCATCAGTATTGTGTGTTGTGTATGATATGGAGATATGCTCAAGGGAAATATACTGATTTTTGTTGAAAATGTATATATTTATAAATACGTGAATGTTCGGATTCGAACTCGTGACCACAAGATTGCACACATTAACGAATGAGAATTAAAGTTAATAATTAATGTTAATGATTACGATTAATTATTACACATAAAGTCCGGCTCTAACAATCGTTAAGTATTTAACTGAAATGACTAACGACCGTTAAATGTAAAAGGAAAGAATATATGGTGAATATCTTACATTTGGAAAGATTCGGGTTCCTCTTTCTCTTCCATTATGGTCGCCAAGGGGGCTATTCTAGCCCAAACCCTAACTTTTCCTCCAAGATATTAGTTCACTATATATACAAAGGCTAGGGTTAAGGTTTTCATAACTTTGTGCATTGAATTAACCCTAGATCTTTCCCTCTCCTCTCTTGCTTATATTCGGCCGAACCCTCCTCCTAAAGGGTGTTTTGGTTTTGTTTCTCATTAAAAAAAGCCTTGTGTTAGATCTAGCAATCGCTTTGATTCGCGGTTAATTCGTGTGTACAAAACTGTGGTCGTAAGACACTATTCTTACACCAATTGGTTTGAGTTGTAAAACGGTAAGGGACAACTCTTTAAACCACTTCATTACATTCATTGAAGATATCTAACCATTTGCAAGAGGTACCTTACGCATTCTTTCAGTTAATTAATTATTGTTATGATTCTAAGTCTTCCACTGTGTACTCTGTGGTGTATATATGATTTTATTGTTTTCATATATCTTAAACTCAACAGTGTTTAATTGCATTAATTGTTAAGTGTGATTTATATCCATGATAAATACATGCATGTTTTGTCATGGATCTGCTTTTATTGTATGTTTTACTTGGTTAAGTGATATACACTAAAATTATGATAGATCTAAAATTGGGGAAGACCTCAATCATTATTATTTAATCAATTATGTGATATATGGTATGTGTTTAATTTTGACTTACGCAATCGATGAATCGATGCATGTAGCTCACTTTGTACATTGCTGAAAACGGGGTGAGAGTCTTAATTAAACATATACATATTGACAGATCTAGAATTGATTATTAATAAGATTTATCAAAAGGTTTGGATGTGGCTATTTGATATGCATGACTTATTATTATGTTATGCATTCATTGTTTATATGTTTATTTTTTTAAATACTTGCTTGTTTGTTATGTGTAACAAGGGTATTTTTATAAGAAAAATAAACTGACCTAAACAATGGTGAAACATGTAATTTTTAAGCATAGTAATCATAATCGTTTAATTGATTGATTTTTATGCACAAAATCGCTAGAACGGCTCACCCATTATTGACAAACTTTGTGCGTCTTAATGGAGCTACCAAGTATTCCTATGAATGTGCATAAAATCTTAAGGGTGAATTGACCTAAATTCTACGCGCCACTTTTGTGGTAATTATCCGAATAACTTGGGTCTTTTGACTCATGCAGTAGTAGGATATAGTGATAATTAAAGGTAATTCTTTAATTGGTTATCCAATACCTCGATTAAAGTTTGATGATGAAAAGCTTAAACATTAAAACAAGAATATAAATGTTTTAATAAAACCTATGCTACGAAGATGAATGCATGACATCTTTGTACATATTTGATTTGACATCAAAATTAATACCCTTTAATTTAAGTTATATGCCATCCAGCGAAACGAAAACACCTAAGATTACCTTTTATTTGCGTAAGAACGTGACTTAGATCGTAATCAAAGGGTAAAATGTCCACGTGTCGTGAGAACGGGCATGGACGATTTTGCGGTTTCTTAAGTTTGACAACAATTGAGTTAAGCGGTGAGAACCGAAACTCAAGGCATAAGATGGGATAAAACATGTTTACATGGCAATTGAAATTGGCTATATGTAAATCCCATAAATCTAGGAATTGCAATTGAAATTGGCAATTGAGCAAAAGCTCTACCATTTTGTATAAAGTTCATTACTAGCTGATCAACTGACGTGATGAGATTATGACAACTTGGATCCTAGTTTTCAATAATAATTAATTGGCTATATGAATATGAACCTTGGGTATTTAATTGTTTAATGAAAAGGAAAATTATCAAAATACTAATTATGGTTTTTTGAACTTTTTCTGTAGATGGCTCATCAACCTGAAAACACTATGAGCTTAATGAGTTCTGCTTTCAAATATATGATTGGAAGAGACAAACTGACTGGCCCTAATTTCAATGATTGGCATCGTGCACTTAGGATCATCCTTCGTGTTGCCAAGAGACTTGAGATTTTGTCTACACCTCTGCTTAATGCTCCTCTTGACATGGCTACTGCTCTTGAACAAGAGGAGTATCGTGTTGAATATAAGAAGCACAATGATGTGGCGTGTCTTATGCTTTCGGCGATGTCTGCTCAATTGCAAAAACAATTTGAGCACTATCCGCCTATGAGCATGCTAGATGAACTCAAACGTATGTTTGAGAAGCCACCAGCAGCTGAACTATATGAACTAATTGAAAAGGTTCATAGCTGCAAGCAGGAGGTTGGTAAATCTATCTCCGACCACATCCTCGAGATGAAACATCACTTGGACCAATTGGAGAAGCTCGGTTGTGGTTACTCCCAAGATGTGTGTGTCGGCCTCATCAATCACTCCCTTAATCAGGAACGATTTGGTGATTTTGTGCAACAATATAACATGCATTGCACGGGGAAGACAATGAATGAGTTACATGCAATGCTTGTAGACTTTGAGAAGAGATTGCCAAGAAGGCTCCTACACTGCACTAGCAATACAAGGTGGTAGGGTGAATAAGCCAAAGCCAGCAGCGATAAGAAAGGGAAAGGAAAAGGAATGGGAAACAAGTTGTCATCCCATCACTCCTAAGAAGAACACAGAAGAAAAAGGAGAATCCTAAGAAGGATTTAGCTTGCCACCATTGTAACTCACCGTGTCACTAGAGCGGGCATCGCCCAAGATATCCGAATGAGTGCCTTGAATAAAAATAAGATGGTGCCTAGCTCATCGGTATTTTATGTTTGAATTATTTTCTTTCCTCATAAACAAAATTCCTTGATTTATGATACAAGATGTGGTACTCACATCTGTAATACATCGCAGGGACTTAGAGGAGCAAGGAAGCTGACCTGTGAAGAGAGATACTTGTACGTTGGAAATGGAAAGCGTGCAGTTGTCGAAGCCATAGGGACTTTTGATTTAGTGTTGCCTTTGGGCTTAATTTTGGAACTAAATAATTGTCATTATGCTAGGAATTGGAAATTCCATGTTAAAGTGTCGGTCACCCCAATTAAGGTCTAGCATATGTTAGCTCGTAGACGTGTCGTTTTTTACGTTATGTAGTAGTTAATTAGTTAGTTTGTAGCGTAGCTTAGTCTAGTGTAACACCGTGGAGGAAGGGCAGTGCAGACCCCATCATATACCGATCCACAGCCGATGGGAGGTCGTGTTTTCAGTAACTATAAATACCCCTTCCATCCATGGAAGGGGTGGAGCTTTTCAATCTAATATTCCATAATTTGTGAATCAAGTCTCTACCAAGAAATCTCCCTCTCTCTACTTTCTCTCTCTAAAATGGCAAACATGTATTTTGATCATCCAAGACCACCCGAATCATCAACACAATAATATTATCAATCCTACAAATGGTACCAGAGCCAAGGTTTTGTTGCTTGTGGTGATTCTCGTGGTTCGATTCATGGTTTTGTATGCGGTTTGTTCGGGTCTAGTTTGCGTCTTGATAAAGTTGGTTGTTGTTGTTACTGGTTTTTGTTGTTGTTGTTAAATGGATATGGTTTGGTTGTTACTGGTTGCGTCTTAACAGATTTTGGTTTGTGATGTGTTGATAAAAAGTTTTCCACTATCAGTTTCTTGTGTATCCAGTTAGCGTGTTGTCAAAATGTGTGCTTTATCAGCTTTGGTTTTTAACAGATTTGGTTTTTACCAAGATATAACATAAGTCTTTCATGTCCTTCAATGAGAGTTTCTTGTTAGCGATTTGAGGTCACTGTCCAGATTCATTGTATGGTCAAAAGGATTTAAATGGGTCATCTGGTCAGTTCATGCTGTCAAACTGGGTCTGCTATGAATATGGTCGGAAAAATCGCCGGAGCAAAATGTCAAAAATCTTCATAGCGACTTGTCACTATCAGTCCAGATTCATTGTTTCTATGTAGCGACTTGTACTTATGTTCTATAGCGAGTTGAGACAGATAGCGAGTTGAGACATGTAGCGAGTTGACTCTTTAGTCAACTCAAGTCAATAGCGACTTGACATAACTGCTAGCAACTTGACTCAGATGTAGCGACTTATATTTATAAGTTTGCAACTTGTGTCTAAATCTGAAATAGCGAGTTATAACTCAAAATGGCTAGCGACTTGCTTAAGAAAAATGTAGCAACTTGTCTTGTGTCAAAACCTAGCGACTTGTGTCTTAATTATAGCGACTTGACAGAAATACAAGACGAAGAAGATGAAAAAGAACTTGACCACTTGACCACAACACAAATACCATGTAAACCAAACAACAACACCACGACCTCAGTTTCATAACATCATCAGTCCAATACCAAATCGACATCAACATATCATCTATCAACATCACTAGACCAATACTCAAAACATAAACATGTTACAACTAATAAATATCACAAGATCTCAGCTGTTTCAAGGGTTACTTATCACATCTCAACCTCAACGGTCTCATAACCCATGATTTACTTCATCACTGATCGTAGTTAATTGTATTTGGTTTATCTTAACGTTTACTTGATCTCAGTTTTTCATGATTCGTGGTTCTCTTAAGAAACATCAAGACTTCAAGAGTCTTAAATACGAATCAATTATATCATCATTGATCAATTCTTGATTATATTCGAACTTAAAGAATTGATGTTAACAAACTTGTTACATCAAGACTTTCGTTCGTTTTTTTACTCATAACAAGAAAACGATAATCTTAACAATGACTTAAAACCTACCTTGAAACCATTTTCCAAGCAAGTTGATGAGTCTCTAAATACTCATCATTTTGTACTATCTAGATCGCAAAATCATCTCGAAACACTCAAAACACATCAAAATGATCAAATTATCACAAATCGGTGTTTTATGTGTTTTAAATGCAAAAATATCAAAATCGATGAAAAACTTATCAAATGTGCAAAATTGCGTTTTAGTCCCCAAGTTTCAAAATTGTCAAAAATAGTCCACGAGCCAAAATTTCAAAAGAAAAGTCATCAAAGGTCCTTTTAAAATCAAAGTTGTCAAATTTAGTCCTTTGGTGAAAAATATAAAAAGTTTTGAGAAAATTACAAAATGGTCCTCCAAGTTTGAAAATTGGCGGTTAGTCCCTGGAAAATCGAAAATGGCAACTTTGGTCCTTGCATTATTAAACTTTGTCATTTTAGTCCTTGGAAGCAACTATGTTGAATTGGCGAGATTGGCCTTTTAATTTCAGATTGGCATTTTAGGTCCTTATGAATTAAAACCTTTAATACACCTGCTTACTTATTTGTGACCCCACAATACAAAGCATTTTGGACCCCCTATTATTAATATCTCTGCCTCAGTCAAACAAATGGTCAAACAGACACCCCAACTTGGCGCCCAAAGTCACCCCTCCCAACTTGATAGCCTGCAAAACTCACCCAACCCCATCCCCCCTCCTCTCCACTTCACCCTCCTTGTTCCCCCACCTCAACACAATAACAAAAACCATTAAATGCTCATTCCACCCTTTCACTCAACCTATCCACCTGTTAAAATCCTTTTGGCGCCAAAATGATCAAATGGCTAAAATTGCATCTAGTCATCCAATGGTCCTAAATTGATGTGGGATTAGCTCTGAAGTCAAAGGGGAGCAGTTTGGCATATAAAAGTGGAAAAGAGATGCAAGAGAAGGCAGTAGTTAGTAGTAGTTTAATTTTAAATTTTGTAATGTCGTTTTAATTATTTTTAAGTTTCAGTCTTTGTTTCGGTTTCCAAGTATCTTTTATGTAACCTCGATGTACTAGAAAGCTTTTAAGTAATAAATTTCAAATTCAAGTTTGAATTTATCTTATGCAATTTTCAAATTTTAAAACTCAAGATCATATGATGTAAGTAATGCAGAGTGGAAATTGGGTGGAATCGAGATAATTGGGTTTGATATGGTGTTTGAGTTGGTTTCTTCGTTGAAATACTAAAAACAATGGTCGGACCTCTTGTAAGTTTCATACTCAAACTCGCTACTCATCCGCTCATGTTCATACTCATACTTGATGGTGTTTATTGATTGATTTAAGTGTTAGTACAGCCTTAGGATTCTAATATTACACTTGTTACCATCTCGCTTAAATGGCTTAGAGTTTGATAGTTAAAATTGTTATTTGAAAGTTTAAAGGAGTGTTTGGATTTGTAATGGCGGATGTGCTAGAGGTGTTTTTGAGGTTGTTCTTGTTTGAACTACATCACCACACAATCTAGTAACTTAGTTTAAGCAATAAAACTTGTCCTTATTAAGTTAAAAGTCAATATTCCAAATGCCACCCATTCACATCCAATGCTTGGACTTTGGGTTGCGAGAATCATGCATATTGATATAAAAGTAGTTAATATAGCTTAAGTAAGTCTTATAGTAGCTTATTACAACTTATTTAGTCCTTAGAATCAATTAAAGTTTCATAAAAGTCAATCTTAGCTCATAATTTCAAAAGTCAAAATTCATTTACTGTTTTGAATAAACTTAGGAATTTTAGTGTAAGCTCAATTCTATGTTTTAGCTCAAATGCTTTTGAGATAGTAAACTTTAGTTGCTCTAGAAAATTAGAAAATAATAGTTTATATCTACCTAGCTTATTAAGTGCTTAATCAATAGCTTATTTTGAGACCCCTTCTCGAAACCTCCCCTGCAATGCGGTGATATGCACCATAACATGGTTTCCCACCACTTTGGTGGGTCCTGACAGCCACACCAGTGGACCCCACTGGTGGATTTTGGTTCCTTTCCACTCACCACCCGATGACTAGCCATTTCATTAAAGTTTTGAGCTTAATCGGTGTGGACCCCACTCTTAGATAAGCCTTAATATTGTCCCATTTTACGAAAATTAGCTAGTTTCACTTTGCTCAAATCTTGGCTTAAACTGCTTTTGAAGTTAAGAATGGTTGGAATAGGTTGGTAATTAGTTAATATAGCATAACTTAGCTTCGTGATTATTTGGTGGTCAATTGTAGCTTGTAGCTTATTTTGTAGATCTTATTTATAAGCCAATCCATAGCAGTTGCTTTTCCCTCCAAATAAGCATATGTTTTATATTTTTATAAACTTAGAATAATATTTTAACATTTTCCTGAATTTTTCAGATTTTTCCATCACTGCTTTTCTATTTTTCTTTATTTAAATTAGTTTTAATCCTTTTAAATAGTTTTAAATACAAAAATTAAGAAAAGTCTCAAAAAATAATTTTCATTTTTCTTAAGTTTAGATAAATGTAAAAAGCTTAAAAAGTATTTTTCCCTATTTTTCTCCTTTTATTTGGTATTTTTAATAATTTAAATTAGTTTTAAATAGTTTTAAATTTATGATAAATGTATAAAAAGTCTAAAAAATATATTTTCTGTTTTAAAATTAGTTTTATCATATTTTAGATTTTTCTAAATCTTAACTTTATTTTTCTAGTCTTATTTCATATTTTCTTTTATTTTAGAGTATTATTAAATAGTTTAAATTAGTTTTTAATTAATAATAATTAAATAAATAGTGTTAAAAATAATTTTCTTTTTCTATAAATTTTCTCATATCATTAGGATTGTAAAATGTATTTTCATATTTTTAGGATTTATATTGAGTAAGTTTCACTTTTTATTTTGTACGCTTACGTTATTTTTATTTAAACGTCGTTTTTGGTTTTAAACGTTCATCACTTTAAAAATAGTGATAGCGTTTATTTAATATTTTTATCTTTTAATTTTCTTAATTTGCATTTAAGTCGCTTTTATTTATAATCTTTTCAAGAGTGTAATATTCAATCTAATCCTTTCGATCGCTATCATTAGTGGTCATTCTATCATCCGATCTAGTGTTTAACACACCATTGAGTCTCCGTGGGACATAACGACCGGAATACCCCGATTCTCTCGATCTTCATTGCATTTGTGTCTCGAGTGTTTTAAGTCTTTTGACTTATTGCTCAAATAACAGATCAAATTTTAGCCATTGCCGAGGAGGCTTTAGCGTGTGTTTAGCCTTTTCGATCCATTCTTGCACATATTCCACCTTTGTAAAAGTTTTTTGTAAAGTTATCAAAAATCCAAAAGTTCATTAACACTTTTCTCAAGTGTTAAAAACATAAAAATATTTTCATTCTTTGTTTTTATCATCATGTTTTTCGAAAACACCAAAAATATTCCTCTTTACCCTCTTACCTTTTTGATTCTTCATTTCTTACCCTCGATAACCTTTGATTCTTTCTATGTCTTATCCTCACCCTCTTGGTTGTCAATGGTGTGGTGGTCCTTATAATGGTGGCAATTGCCCCGGTTGTTGTGTGGTGGAATCAGAAACGGTCCATCTATAACTGTGATCCCTATTCCTACCATAACACGATCGATTCATTCCATCGCCTACCACATCGTGAGACACATCGTTGTCTTGTTGCGAGTACTGTGGTGGTTCACATTCGATTCGATTGTCAATCGAAACACGCTTGTCATGAAAGGTGTTCCGATAACGATTATGACTACAACACATACCACTCACACCACATCATCGTATTCTTGTGAATTTTGTGGGGTCCTCATTATGATTACCAATGTCAATCATGGAATCAAAATTTCTATGAATCTGATCCTTGTTATAACACAAGTCGAGCCATCCCTGTGGCTTATTAGACTCAGTTGCCATCCCTGTGGCCAAGATGATGTCTCGAGCCAACCCTGTGGCGAGACAAATATCATCAACTAAGCAATATGGTGTGAAGAAGGTGACGTCTAATGGTGATGAGATTAGAGGGTGTACTGGTACACGTTTGGTGATGTGTACTGAGTTTGAATGATAATTCGATTAAGGGTGAATTAGTTGTGATAGAGGTGATAATATCAAAGGAGTTGAGATGGATCTGTGGTGAGAAATGTTTGGTGAGTGAGATGCAGATTTATGAAGAAGGGAGGCGGATATTCTAAGAGTGTTTAGGGTTGGGTGTATGTGAAAGTTTAGGGTTAATATGTGTTATGTGAGGTGTTATTATATATCACATTTTTTAGGGTATCAATTGACTGGGTTCTATATTAAACGTGGTATATGGGCTTGGTAACTGTTTAGGTCATCCAAATTTGTTGTGACTATGGACCGAGACCAGTTTTTAATTGTTTTAAAATGGATCAAAAATTTAAATTGTTGAGATTTGTGTTTTAAATTGTTTTAAATCACGATTTGAGATTTTAAATGGATCTTTGAGTTCTTTTAGGTCATCTAACTTTGGTGTGATCATTTGGGCGGAGACTTAGGGTGAAATTGTTGGGCTCAACGCATGAGGATGATGGGTCGAGTGTGGCTGTGTTTTGAGTTTTAATTGCACCTCACAACATAATCATGATATTATTACTAACCCGTGTATGTCGCTTGTATCTCGGGCTTGGTATATTGTTTGGCGATGAGGTGTTGATTTGGACTTTGCTAATTTGGGATTAAGTGTAGTTGGAACTATGTTGTTTGTGAAACGAATATGAATCGGGTCTCAAGTGGTATTTTATTCATGGGTCGACTACACGTATTAGGATATTTGAGCTTCAATTTGGGAAAATGATTAATCTTGTGAAACAAATATTCTTGGGTGGCGATTTGTATTCTGTTGGTGCGTTTTGATTATGAGATTTGATTTGATATGATTTGATGATGATGCGATGTGATAATGAGACTTGATTTGGAGATTTATCGATGAGATTTGAAGATGAGATTCATTATGTTATGAGGATTGGTACTTTGGTGTATACACTTTCACGGTAAATATTATGTCACGGCTTGAATTGTCATTGAACTAAGTTGATTGTGGGGTTGTTTGTACGGTATCTCTTATTTGGTTTTGAAGTGAAGTTTTCCGAGCACGTTTACTTATTTCGTCTTCTTTCTTTCTACCTTTCCGCGAAGATGACTTGTTTGGGCATTTATAGAGGGTGATAAAGACTTGGCTATTTAGCTACGTTTGTGATTCTTTCTCGCTTAACCCACAACGTATCTATCACTTCGGTGTCTCACTCAGTTGAGAATGTCAAGAGGTTTTGTACATTGGGTACACCGTTTCTTCTTCACAAGGATTAGTACAAGATTAAGTGACAAATCTGGGGAAGTTCACTTCATGATCAAGTTTGGCATATCGGTTTACTTCACCGTCTTGTCACACGCAATAGCCGATGTAATGCGTGAATGATGTGTTTACCAAAGTGGTTAATGGATGAGTGATGAGATTGTTGATGTCGGATAATGAACCGCTGATGAACCACGCATGTTCCCTAAAACAGATATTCACTGAAACCAAAGTTGTCATAACACCTTCAAGCTGACATTGCTTACGGTTTTGTCTTGATTTTGTAAAATCCCACAAAAGAACCTATTTCTCGGTTTAAATCATAGACTTGTAAAATCCCATGACAATGGAAACATTCTGGTAATTGTAAAGTGCATTTCCGGATCTATCTTACGGTTTATTCTTGGTTTTGTAAAATCCCGTGAAAGAAACTATTTCTCGGTTTAAACAATAGAGTTGTAAAATGCCATAATGATGAAACCATCTTGGAGAAAGGAAAGTGTATTTCGAGATCTCTTTGATGTTTGGTGCTACGGTTTCGTTTCAAAGAAGAGATAAAAGAGTGTACTTCATGAATTGGATATGTGATTGGATATCGTCATGGCAGTTTGGTTATTACATGGTTTTACGGGGTTATGTGCTTTTAACAATGGTCGGGATGAAACCATTATCAGAGTTCACTTAAAACGTCAAAGGAGGCTAGAGTTGAGTTTTTAATCAGAAGATGTGACATCGGAGTTAATTCACTATTATTTATTTGAGGTTGAAGTGAAATATCACGGGCAAGTGTACTTAGTATCTGAAGGTATCGGGGATGGATGGATGAAGATTCTTCAAGATCCTTGTTCGAGCTTATTATCAAAACGAAGACTTGGAAATCTAGTTATTGTTGGGTGACTTTTACCTTTTCTTTTACCACTGGGGAATTGGGCTCTTATCATCTCAAAATAACTATCACTTTAAGGAGTTACGCTTGTAGTGCTCAAGGTCACATTCAATTGTGGATTTTCAAGAGGTAAAGTACGTCTATTACTTGATGGTTGGTTGGATGATGAGTATAGAGTACTTAGAGATGCTAATGGAAATCGGCACCACTTTGTTACATATGTGCAAGTATAAGTCACGAGTTCATGTTAGTTTACTTAAGGGTCAAATTCATCATATTGGGTTATCTCCATCACCATCCTTTGTAAAGAGCCCTCTTGAATGATAATGGTGATGATTACATGTTTTGCTAAGAGAGTTGAAAAGAGAGAGATTATGACGTCTGTTCACATCAGTTCAGGCCTCGTACTTCATCATAATGACGTATAAACACAACAGCTCATGCCTCGTACTCTAAAGAAAAGAAATGTGTACGTTTCAGTGCGCATTATCTTTTGAAGAAGAGAAATCTTCTTATGACGTTTGAATTCTTCAGTTCGAACCTCGTACTCTAATGAAAAGAAGTGTGTACGCTTCAGTGCGCATTATCTTCGGAGGAAGAGAAATCTTCTTATTTATGACCATTCTCATCAACATGCTTCATACTTTTTCCATGCGCTTCAGTCATCAAGTGAACCGTGCTTCTGTTGATTGTTTTCTTATTCCACTTGCTCAACTATAATGATGATGGAGAAATCCTATGCTAATTTTGCGAGGGAGAAGTGTGAATAGAATACATTTAGATGATAATCACTTGTTTAATCAAGAATGGCATCTCTGTATGCAATTATTGAGGGGGAGAAGAAGTGTGAATTTATTGCATGGTTGATTGATTTATGAGAATATATGGTCATACGGCTCCTAACTCATGTAAGAACCGAGCTTCTTCTTATCGGGTCGTCTTCACATGGAGTTTTTCTTCTAAAGAGCCATTGGTTAACATCTTCACACGGGCTGATTTTGATTAATGACAAAGTGCTTCCAGTTGCGAGGCTGATTTCTTTGATGAACATCTTTCTGTTCTTGTTTGATTGGGAGGGATCTTAGTTAAGGAGATTTGCTACATATAAGGTAATTGGGATGCTTTTTGGTGAGATGAAGATGTTAACTATCTATTCCCCAACTGGACAATCTTGAAGAAGGTCGAGTCTACAGTCGGTTCTACATTTTCTGCTACATGTTAGAAGACTAAAGACGAGTTGCATTTGATTATCTAAAGACTTCTTCTTATCTCGGGCACTTATCAAACAGATTGTCGATTTAGGGGAGAGAACTAGTTGGGGAAGAGTGAAATATCGAATTTAATCCCCAATTAGACTTGCTCACATTCTTCCTTCAGCAAGTTGATTCCCACAAGATTTCAAGTGTTCTTCTCAACAAATTTCTAGTATACGGGCTTACAATGAGTTGCTGATTCTGAAGTGTCAAAACTAGCAAGGGGGAAGGAGACACACATCTAAACACAAAACGAGTAAACTTGATGAACTTAAATCTTCTAAGTAATTGAAGATATCCCGGGAAGACAAATGTTATTACCGCAGAGAAACTCAAGGTTTGACTCATGGCGAGTAAACTTGATGAACTTAATACTTCTAAGTGATGGAAGATATCCCGGGAAAACAAATGTCATGACCGCAGAGAAACTCAAGGTTTTACTCATCAAGGCTTTTAGTGTTATTATTCCAACGACGTGGGGAAGTGATGTAAGAAAGTTTACGAACATAAAGAGGTACATCGGTGTGTGATGATCTCGATGTTATCGCAATCATCGGGGAGAAATTATGTACATTGAGGCGCCATTGTCTCACTGAGGGCTTAATCGGTGATTCGAGATATAATCACTTATTCGGAGTTGACATCCGCAGAGATAATAAGTGATTCGACCCGCTTCTTCAATGTTATCGGTTGTTCTCTCTTTGGGGAATGTGTGTACTTTGGGTCCTTGAGCTTCATACACGATCATCGGGGAAGAAAGACATTGTTTACCACAAACATTGGGAGGTGTTTTCTCCGGGCATGATGTGTATTCGGAGAGTTCTTGGATATTGGTGTACCGGGTTCTTGAGCTTCATACACGTTCATCGGGAAGAAAATGTGAACATGGAAGGTGTTCTTCATTCCCTCATGAAGTGTATTCGGGAGAGTTCTTGAGCATTATACTAAGAGGCGGACCGCATCATTTCAACTACACGGGAAGTGTTCTCTTGACACCTTTTGGAATGGATTGTTTGAGACTTGATGGAAAGGAAATTTGAGAAGATTATTTAAATGTGGGATGATACGTTCGTTGTTCTATTGGATGATATAACCTCGAATCGAAGAATCACGGTGATTATTCTTAAAAGAGCGACAAGATCGATGATAAAGGTGTGCTTCCTTGTGCACTGGCTAATGGAAGCTTGTAAGAAAGCTTTGAATCACTCAACATAAGGATTTTTGGTTTGGGGGAAGGCGCCAAAGTCTCTCTTTCTCAAAGGCTCATGTTCTATCTTCTATTCTGGAGCCTCGGAAGCTTTGGTGGTGGACGTTTAAGAGATGATGATTCCTATCTTCTACGACGTGCTGCTCGATATCCTTATCTTGGTACTCGTATCATCATCTTTATTAAACTATATCATCTATTCTATCTTTGTAAATATTTATCAGAAAATCAAAATACAAAAATATAAAACCAACAAAAGAAAATAGAAAAATATAAAACCATCAAAAAAAAATCAGAAAATTTTGCAAAAGACCAAAAATATGTTTTCTTAAGACATGTCTTCTGGTATCGATAACATCTACGGTCTTAGAAATGTCATTCAACAATGGCACGGGACCATAGATGAAGTTCGAGCAGGAGGTGTAAATATTTCTTTCTAAACATGTCTCAAAATATGGCTTGCAGTTACTTTAGACTGTAACCCGTGCTTTAACCATGGCTTGCTATTATTTCAGATAGCAACCCGCTCTTCATGGAAGGAAAGTGCTACGCTAAAACAATTTTCAAATATTTCGTGCACTTATCCTAAAAACAAATTTGAGGAAAGTATGTCGAAGGACTGCTGTTCCTACACAAATGTTTTTCCGTCTAAAATTCTTCAGAAAAATATTTGTTGTTTTAACAAAATGGTGGTAAATGAGTTGTTTGAAAATCAATCAGTTTCAGAGTTTTTCGTAAAATATTGAAAACTCAATCAATAACTTCTGCGCTTTTAAACTTTTCAGAAAATGAGTCATTGATTGAGGGGGAGAATGTTTTCAAATCTATATCTTCTAACGGGCTTTCTTAATTATCCTATATGCTTAATTAAAAATGATGTTAACCTATGTTGAAGGACTAGGTGCCTAGGATAAGATTGTTAGGATTAGATGATTAGAGTTTGAGAAACATATTATTCCCATGCCTTTTATGATCTGATTGATATGTTGAATTGACTTTTATTAGTCGATTGTTGTTTGGGTGATGTCGACCACCATATATCGTATATGTGTTCACTAACGATGCGTATATTGGTATATAAGAATGTTCCCGATCCGATCCCACAATTGAAGATGATTGGATGCCAAAAGGAAAGGGTAACTATATCTTGGGTTGACAAATGAAGAAACGGAGCTTAATTGGACTTCTATGAAGAGTTGGCATAAATGCAACGTAAGAGGTCTCACCGCATCGGCAAATGGTTTTCTTCTAAGTGTGTGAAGAAACGGAGCTTAAATTTGACCTCGGTTGGCATTAAATGCAACGTGAAGAAGTCTCACCGCATCGCAGACGGTTTTCTTCCAAGCCCTACAAAGAACAACGGAAGCTTCTCAACCACCTAATGTATCTTTGTGCAGACAAGTAGTGAATGATACCATTTTTCTAAAACTTTGAATAATATTGTTTTGAAAATGGAAAAATATTGTTTTGAAAATAAATTGGACTAAATTTTGAAAATCACGGACTTCATTTTATCAAAACTTAAGTCACTCAATCATCGACTATGGTCATCGATTGAGGGAGAGTGATTTAAAATAAATTATTTTCAAACGATATTTCTTCACAAAAGTTCGATTTATACGATATAAAGTGGTGATCTAAAGATTTAATGTTATGTCATGGTATGATTTTCTTTAAAAATCAAGATCTTACGAAATGAAATTTTTTCTGCTCTTGTTTAATTGTGAAATTGTTTTATTTTACCTAAAGGTCTCTTAAAACCATCATACCTGACACTAACAATCTTTAATGTCGAATAACTGTTCCTTATCTGTCATTTTTCAAAAACAAATATTGCCACGTCTTTCCCCAAAATTTTCTAAATGATTTATATCTTTTGGGATCACAAATCTCAATTGGTTTGAAATTTTTTGATCTGGGGAGAGATAGTGATTTAAATCTCTTATTTTGTTTAAATGGAATTGGTTTTAGTCCTTTATAGGCACTCCTGCCTCCATGTGCCAAACGATTTCATATATACAATGCACATGTTGAGGAGGAGGATTTATCCAAATAAACAAGATGAGTATTTAAACCTGGCCACAAGTTCTCCCATGTTTTCTAAACCTAATTAAATCACTTGGGATCCAAAATCTCAAAGGGTTTGATATTTTGATCGGGGAGAATTTGTGATTTAATAATGAAATTTGATAAAAGTGATCATTTTGATTCAATTGTGTTGCTCTCTCTCATATGTGCTAAGCGCCGAATCTCGAAGCACATATTGAGGGCGAATGGTTTCTTAAATGGCTTTTGTGTTCGTGGATGCGCTTCAAAAGAACTCTTGCCTCTATGTGTTAAAATGATTTCTCTTATCCTATGCACATATTGAGGGGAGAATTTACCAAGAAAATCAAATGGCTTTTTCTATGAAAATTGTGATCAAAGAAAATATTTCAAAGTCCTCTTGCCTCCATGTGATAAACAATTTCTAAATCATATGCACATGTTGAGGGAGGTTTTCTAAATGATCAAAACTATTAAGGTATAAAATGCTTTGATCTCGTATCACAAGTACCTTGATTGTTTTCAAATGATTTTCAATTGGTTTCAAGGAAGAATGAACTGTACCAAAAGACCGACCATTTTACTTTATGTATGGATTTATAAGGATGGTGAGGTTAGGTATTAGTTCCCACGATCCGCCGAACCGGAGGATCTACCAGGGACAATCTACTAGATAGTGTAGAAGTCCTTAGGTATGATGAAAAAGGAGAAAAATGAGAAATGGGAAGAGTGCGGATGAGATGTAGCTTGTCTGGAATAAACCCAACAAGGTTCTAGTTATGAAGTCTCGGTAAGCAATGAAGGGGTTGAAGAATGAAAAAGAAATGAATGTGAAAGGGTGAAAATAAATAGCCTCCAATAATTCAACCTTAGGGCGATGTGGGTTCAATACATATACTCTTGGTGTTTACTAAGGTAACACGGTATTGAAGACAAGACATCATGGACCCGTGATGAACGCACTAATCTTCCCAAGCTACTCAAGTTCCTCTTAAAAGGGCTTGTTTCACTCTCACGGGAACCGACATAATCTATAGACTTTCTCTTAGAGATTGTTGATATTGAAGAAGGAGACCCTCTCCTAGTCTCCGACATAGGAACCAAATGTGCACTATTGAGTCTAGAGCCGAGATCATCCACAATATCTCATTAGGACACAAAATTAATGAAGACTTCTTTGTTTCACACAATGTGGAAAGTAAGTATATATTTAGAGTCCTACGCATTATCCTTATGGTATTGCCAGAACATCCGAGTGATATGTAAAAATATTCACAATGAAGATGGAAATCCTTCTAGAGCCAACATCTAACAAGCTCTTGGTGGGTGACATGTGAGATTTTTTCTAAAGATCAAACTTGTGACAACTGGATAGAAACGATGGGGCAATTCACTCTTGAATCAACCTTGGTCCAGGATTAGAACTGACGAATACTTTCGGAAAAACCGTTCGATGTGAAAATCTTCTTTTCTCTAGCGCATCGAATGCGTATTCATATTTCAAACTCAAAAAGTATCTCTGATTGAAAAAATGCATTTGGAAAAACCGTTCGATGTGCAAATTTCTTCTTTTCTCTAGCACATCGAATGTGTACTCTTTTCAAATACATAAGGTATTTTTGATTGAAAATTGATCTTTATCATAAAACCTTCGTCGTATTGCAAAACTCTTTCCTCTAAGCAATACGCGATTGTTTTTAAATCAATTTCTCATCAATCAGTGAATCTCAATTCGCTGGTTCACTCAATCCGTGTTGTCTTCTTTGAGACGTTCCGGTTTGAGAACAGCTAGAGCAGCTGCAAAACCCTGTCAAGGAGATTCTTAGGAATCCTACGATCACGGCGATACTTAATCGATCAATGGGGAACCGTGGGCGTGTACCTTAATTCAACTAAAGTAATCAAAGACACTTTCATGTGTTTTATTGCTAGCTTGTTGTTTGCAGGTACATTTGACGGTTCTGTTGATCGTAATTGAGGAGTCAATCCAAAGCCGCATGCTCACAAAGATCCACACTTAATTGAAGAAATCATGACCGGTGCATATCTACAAAACACGGCTCGATATTTTTATACTATGTCTCGCTACTACCGCTACAAATATCATTAGCCAATAAAGCTTCCGCTACTCGATGGAAAGATGTCATGATTCAAAAAGTGTGAGCATGTCGGTCCAAAAGTCACAACATCACATGATGGCAACACAATAAAGGGTGATCCAGAGATTTACTGTGGCTAATGATCTCAATGAAAGCTCGAAGATCATCAATGATGTGGATCAGTTAAAGGCCTCCACTCAAAGTACAAATCAATGCGGACTTTGAAGAATCGCTACAAAAGCACAAAGATGCAGATATTGAAGAATTCAATTCTACGAGCTCAAGACAGAAGACAAAGATAGAATGCTAGGATGCAAAAATATATTTCATGGGGTGACCTCCCTTAGGGGGAGATTGTTAGAAATTGGAAATTCCATGTTAAAGTGTCGGTCACCCCAATTATGGTCTAGCATATGTTAGCTCGTAGACGTGTCGTTTTTTACGTTATGTAGTAGTTAATTAGTTAGTTTGTAGCGTAGCTTAGTCTAGTGTAACACCGTGGAGGAAGGACGGGTCTTTACCCATCTGTATACCTGATCCACAGGCCGATAGGAGGTCGTGTTTTCCGTAACTATAAATACCCCTTCCATCAATGGAAAGGGTGGAGCTTTTCAATCTAATATTCTATAATTTGTGAACCAAGTCTCTACCAAGAAATCTCCCTCTCTCTACTTTCTCTCTCTAAAATGGCAAACATGTATTTTGATCATCCAAGACCACCCGAATCATCAACACAATAATATTATCGATCCTACACATTATGCACCCTCCATTGTTAGGGGTGTTATTTCAGTTTCTTTGTTAAAAGATATTAGTTTTATGCACACTTTTACCAGTTATGGAATTTCAGTTTCTTTTAATAATAATTTTTTTTATTTTAATGCAATTCCTTTACTTGGTGTGTTTGAAATTGATATGGATGGTTGTGTATCCAATGAAAATAATTCGCTGTATATCATTAGGAATAAGAAGAGCAAGTCTAACGTGACTCTTCTTATCTTTAGCATTGTCGCTTGCCCATATAGGCAAGAAACGCATGGAAAAATTTGCAACACGAAGGGCTTTTACAAAAGGTCGATGATGAATCATTTGACAAATCACGAATCTTGCATAGGCGGGAAGACAACAAGGAAACCTTTTCACCACAAATGGAAAGCGCTTACGATCTATTTGGATTGATACACGTGATGTGTGTGGTCCACTTAGACATGTGTCAAAACGTGGTGCTACCTACTTAACCTTTACGGATGATTTCGATCGTTATGGTTATGTTTATTTATAAACATAAACATGAAGTCTTTGAAACATTTAAGGTTTTCAAAAGTGAAGTAGAATTACAACTCGGTAAGAAGATTAAAGCTCTTTGATCCGATAGAGGTGGTGAGTATATAAGTCAAGAGTTCAAAGATTACTTAGGCGAGTGTGGAATTATCCAGTGACTTACATCTCCTTATACTCAAAACAAAATGGTGTATCTGAAAGAGAAATCGTACTTTACTTGACATGGTACGATCAATGTTTGAACTTACGACTCTTCCTTTTACTTTTGGGATTATGCCCTTGGGCTGCTATTCGCATTTTGAATATGGTTCCAACAAAGAAGGTTGTTAAGACTCCATATGAAATATGGACGGGAAAAACTCTAACTTTTCTTACTTAAAGGTGCAGGGATGTGAGTATGTTTGTTAAACGTGACTCACCGGACAAGCTCCAACCCAGATCCATTAAGTGTATCTTTGTAGGATACCCTAAGGAAACTATGGGTTACTACTTCTACTACCAGTGAGAACAAAGTCATCGTGGCTAGGTATGGAGATTTCCTTGAAAGAATCTCATATCTCAAGAACTTCGATGGGAGAGTATATGATCCGTAATATGATCAAGAAGATACAACACCTTACGAAATACTAGCCAACTTCAAGAAGAGCACGAAAGCTTAGGCGCCTCCTCAGTTTTTCCCATTCGTAGGTCAGAAAGGACTATCACGTTACTGACCGTCTATGTCTTAACGTGGGGTGGAGGAAAATATGGTTGGGGATCTTAATGAACACGCTAACTATAAGGCTACCATGGTCGATCCCGAAAGGATAAATGGCGATTGATATGAATGGGGAAATGCAATCCATGAAAGATAATGATGTGCGGATTGAAGTTGACCTTCCTCCCAATGCTAAATTCGTTGGAAGTAAGTGGATCTTCAAGAAGAAAACTGACATGGATGGCAATGTACACACCTACAAGGCTCGTCTGGTAGCTAAAGGTTGAGGAGACATTCTCTCATGTAGCGGACATAAGAGCTATTAGGATTCTCATAGTTATAGCTGCACACTATGACTATGAGATTTGGCAGATGGATGTCAAAACCGCCTTTCTGAATGGTCGTCTAGATGAAGACATCTATATGGCACAACCTGAGGGGTTTGTAAATCCACTATTTCCTAACCGTGTATGCAAGCTTAAAAGGTCCATTTATGGACTGAAGCAAGCATCAAGGCAATGGAATAAAAGATTTGATGGAGAAATCAAAAGTTTTGGTTTACTCGAATCTTGATGAGCCATGTGTATATCACAAAGCTAGTGGGGTCATGTTACTTTCCTTGTTCGTATGTCGATGACATATTAATCATGGTGAAAGCCTATCTTGGTAAATGTTTCTCGATGAAGGACTTAGGGGAAGCATCATATATACTCGGAATCAAGAGCTAGGGGGATAGATCAAGGCTAATTGGTTTAAGCCAAAGTGCTTACATTGACAAAATATTGAAGAGATTCAATATGCAAAATTCCAAGAAGGGATTTTGCCGATGCAAGTAAATCATGGTTTGAGCGACCAAGGTTGTGCTTCAACACTGCAGAGGTGGCGTTTGAAGAAAGTTCATTATGCTTGGTTGTGGGATCTATCATGTATGCGGTCACGATGCACAAGGCACGATGTGGCGTTTGCTCAAAACTTGACCGATCGGTATCAACGAATCCGGGTGAAATTCACGGGCTCGCATTAAACATATTCTCAAGTACCTTAGGGCTACAAGAGATATGTTCATAGTGTATGGAGGAAATCGAGAAGCGAGCATATCATTATGTGTTCTTGCGATGCATCTCGGAAGTGTGACAAAGATGATACTGAAGTCTCGGACGGGTTACATATTTGTCATCAATGGAGGTGTTGTTGATTGGAAGAGCAAGAAATGCAGACAACACTTGCGATGTCGCTTCAGAGAAAGTGAGTACATAGCGGTCTCGAGGTCGCCATGGAAGCTGTTTGGATAAGGAAGTTTGTTTGGGGCTTGGTATCATGCCGTCGATTGAAAATTCTATTAAAGTATATTGTGACAATTCTCTTGCAATTACTTTTGCCCATGAACACAGGTCATGAAGGGCACGGACACTATCCTAGACAATATCACTATGTTCGAGAGCAAGTCAAGATAGGTGAAATTGAGTTGCTCAAAGTTCGCACAGATGATAACCTAGCGGATCCTTTAACGAAGGCCTTACACGGTGAAAAACTTAATCATTTGTCGATAAGTTTGGCCTTCGTTTAGCTAGTAGTTTCATGCCCATACGTGACTAAGTATTTTAGATAAAAGGATATTGTAAACATTATTATTGAAATGAAATAAAGTATTTTGTTATGTTTATTATTCATTTATTATGATGTTATCCTATATTTGCATGTTTAAATCCTTGAATAACTTAAGTTGTTCTAAATAGTCCATTGTCAATCAATAACATGGGAATGATATTAAATTAAGAAAAATCTGAGTATTAGTTAGAATATACTTGAAAGTATATTGATGCGTAGCATGACTAATTTCAAATGATATTCAATGAATTGAGTATAGGACTTATCCCACCCACATGATGATACTTTATGGATCTTAGTCATTAAGTACATCATGAATATTTATCCTCTGACTTGAGATACCGGAGATATGTCATGGATGTAGTGCATTTACGTGAAGCAATCTAACGCTATACATAGCGGTAGTTATAAGGTTTGTTTTCGAAGTGTTGCGAAATTTATGATTTACGCTAGTAGTCAAAAGGGATTTGTTTCCTTCAAATTTATCTTGAAGTATATCTGCGGCCCCTCGTGGGGTTGTCAAGATGTTTGCATAGCCATGCCCAAGGTCTTCTGGAATATGTTTAGAAGAATTGGTAATCTTGATAAATCACATAAAGCGAGAAAAAGAATTGTTAATTAAGAAATGAGTGAGATCCATATTCTTATTAACATGGTATTAGAAACAAAAGGATGAATATGATGATGAATCATCAAAATTGATTTTTATCCAGAAAACCATACACGAGTTGTACCGGGGGCATTGGCGTGTTGCTAGATGCTAACTAATGTCATTACACGTTTTGTAAACATATCCAAGTGGGAGCTGTTGGAAATGTATATATTTATAAATACGTGAATGTCCGGATTCGAACTCGTGACTACGGGATTGCACACATTAGCGAATGAGAATTAAAGTTAATAATTAATGTTAATGATTACGATTAATTATTACACATAAAGTCCGTCTAACGATCGTTAAGTATTTAACGGAAATGACTAACGACCGTTAAATGTAAAAAGGAGAAAATATATGGTGAATATCTTAAATTTGGAAAAGATTCGGGTTTCCTCTTTTCTCTTCCATTATGGCCGCCCAAGGGGGGGTATTCCTAGGCCAAAACCCTAACTTTTCCTCCAAGATATTAGTTCACTATATATACAAAGGCTAGGGTTAAGGTTTTTCATAACTTTGTGCATTGAATTAACCCTAGATCTTTCCCTCTCCTCTCTTGCTTATATTCGGCCGAACCCTCCTCCTAAAGGGTGTTTTGGTTTTGTTTCTCATTAAAAAAAGCCTTGTGTTAGATCTAGCAATCGCTTTGATTCGCGGTTAATTCGTGTGTACAAAACTGTGGTCGTAAGACACTATTCTTACACCAATTGGTTTGAGTTGTAAAGCAGTGAGGACAACTCTTTAAACCACTTCATTACATTCATTGAAGATATCTAACCATTTGCAAGAGGTACCTTCGCATTCTTTCGAGTTAATTAATTATTGTTATGATTCTAAGTCTTCCGCTGTGTACTCTGTGGTGTCTATATGATTTTATTGTTTTCATATATCTTAAACTCAACAATTTCATGGTATCACAAACATAAAAATTTCTCTACAAACTTCCACAAAGACTCTCCCCTTCCAATCTTTCTAGCCTCTCTTCTCTTCCAAAACCCTAAAATATTCTAATGGCAAGAGACGACACCATAGCCCCATCATGATAGCCCTTTGTGCTGACAGATCATTCGGTATCACGAACATTAAAACTCATGTTCCCCTCACCCTCGATCTTGACTAGTTAAATATGATGCTTGAAGCGAACATTTCACCACTCATTGCATAAGCTTCGGTGTTATGGGGTTCACAATAAGTACTAGTGCCAATATTGTTGAATGGAAAAGGTTTGGACCAATCTCAAAATCTATTCCACAAGAACAAAGAGGCGCAAACAATAGAGATTCATGAGGAAGTCTGTTTTGTGGAACTTGGTAGTCAAAAGATTGTCGAGTATTTCAAGAAAATTAAGGTTACTTCGGTATCTCTTGGCCAACATAGATCAACCGATTGAAGAAAAGAACTTGGTGATGCATGGAATGAACGGTTTAGAAGATAAGTACTAGCAAGTCTCTAGCATTATCCGCCACAGTAAGACCCCTCCTACCCTTCTCAATTCCCAATCCATGCTCCTCCTAGAGGACTCATGGCTAAATCGTAAGCAAACCCGCAACCACTCTCGTGATAATCCCTTGTCGTCTACAGTTCTTGTGGCAGCCTCTAACACCAACGAAAATAACTATGCAAAACAAGTTTGTAGGAATTATCAAAGGGGTCACTGTCGCACGCTTTGGAGAGAGATTCAGAGATGTCGTGATACGACCCGTTGAGGTAGTATCGATACTTGGCACCGCTTTAAGCGGGTGATAGCTCCGTAAGAATTAAAAGCAAGAAGAAGAGAAGTATTTGACTCAAAAAATCTGCATGATTTCATTAATGGTGTTGGTTAAATAGCATACACGACTCCATGGCTAATCCAACACAAACATAAAGACGTTTCCTAGACGAACAATGACTCTCAATGACTCTTATCCTAACATGACTTGACATATTCTAATAAAACATAAAGATAAAGATAATTAATCCTGGTGTAACACAAAGTCCTTGTGGCACACTGGTTTCTTCGACACCCTTGCAGTTCTCCTTGGTCCATTAGCAGCCCTTGGCGTATCATTCCCTCTTTCTTCAAAAATGACCTTGTCCCCAAGGTCATAAGCCGGGTAAGCACTCTAAAACTCGGTCACCCATTCCCACGTTGCTTACTCAAGCAAACGTCTTGCCCATTGTACCAGAACTTGTTGCATCAGTTGTCCATGTTGCAATATAAACCGCGACCCACAAACACACTGGTTGCTCAATTGGCCGTCCCTCATCCACATCTTCAAGAAAGGAGGTTACTTCATAGTATCATCTCCCATAAATGGCTTGAGAATGGAAACATGAAACACATGATGAATCTTGCTATCCGCCGGTAAGGCTAGTCGATAAGCCACCTTTCCCACACGCTCTAAAATCTCATATGGACCATACCAACGGTTAGAAAATTTGTTGGATAAGTGCCTAGCCAAGGTAAGTTGGCGGTAAGGCTCAAGTTTGACGAGCACTTTAACCCCCACGTTGAACTCAACCTTCCGACGCCTACGATTAGCTTTGTCCACCATTCGTTTTTTGGCAACTAACAATGCCTTAGTTGCCGCAACAACGTATCGCGTTCAATCAATGCGTCATCGACAACCGCAACCTTAGATGATCCTGGAGGGTATGGAATGATAGCTAACGGAACCTTGCCATACAAAGCCTGATAAGTCGTCATTTTAATACTAATATGATAAGTTGTATTGTAACAATATTCGGCCCATGGCAAAAAACGAACCTAATGAGTTGGATGATCCTAGACCGTGGCTCGCAGATATTGTTCTAGCCCCAGGTTTACCACATTCGTTTTTCCATCCGTTTGAGGATGATAAGAGATACTAGGATTGAGTTGAGTCCCACTAAGCTTAAAAAGCTGCATCCAAAATTTGCTAACAAACATAGGACCACGATCAGGCACGATAGATTTCGGGATTCCATGGAGTTTGACAATGGTTTCGACAAAGACCTCCGCTACTTTGTGGCCATTGAAACTAGTTGGTAAAGGAGCAAAGTGTGTATATTTAGAGAATCGGTCCACCACTACCAGAATAATAATAAAACCTTTTGATAATGGCATACCCATGATGAAGTCCATTGATACATCCTCCCAACCGCATTCGGCGTAGCTAACGGTTGTAAGTAACCTCCAACTGCTTGTGTCGAATACTTGGTTTGCTGACACACACGAAAACTTTTAATATAGTCTTCTACCGACCGACACATCCCTTTCCAATAAAACATAGCTGATAAACCGACCATCATTTTCTTAACCCCGCCATGACCCGAGTTGGGTGTGTCGTGATACTCACGCAAAAAAAGGGTTTTAATTTGGATTCCACCCCAATGAAATAACGATCATGAAAAATTACCAACCCTTCCTGACGCCGAAAACCAACCGCGGCTGACCCTTGGTCAAGTTGCTGATGTAGAACGCGTAACTCCTCCAAATCCTGATTCTCTACCTTTTGTTCGCCCATAAACTTGGTCAATGGTTGACTTAATGACATAAAAGAAGCTTGTAGAAAACTAGAAGGGAGGGTTGAATAGTTTTGCCGATTAAAACTTTGTTTAAAAGTATTTAGATCGACTTATGTCAATCCATTTAGATCATGTGTTGGATATTGATAGATAGACATATAAACAAATAATGCAAAGAGATAAAGAGTAAAGGAACACAAAACCATGAAACAAGTATTTATAGTGGTTCGGCTACAAGGACTCCTTTTTTGCCTTACTCAACTCCCCGAGTACCCAACTCGAGAATTTCTAAGCATTACAAAACACAAGCTCCTTAATATGGTGGAGAAGCCTTCACAAAGTCGCCTACACTTTATCCGGTAAAAGGCTAGACACCAAGTTCTTTCACGAGGTAGAACCAAACCTATCACAACGTCGCCTACACTTTATTTGGTACTAGGCTAGACACCCAGTTCCATTACAAAGGAGGAACTACTACCCAACACTACACCCCAAAGGAGACAAACTCCTTTTTACAACACTTCAAAGGGTATCAATACCCTTTTACCCAAACTACACAAATATACATCGACGCCCCATATCAAATGTACACCTTCGGAACTATACACCAATGCCTTCAACTTGACACACTTATGGATGGAGAGAAGAACTATCAACAAGAGATGCACTTCAATGGTCTTGATGATGACGAAACTTAGCAACTCATGACCTTGAGCTTGCACGTCTTCAAGAGGTTGTGATCTCGCCTTTAAGAGGAACCTAGAGAATCACACAAAGAGAAAACTACATAGAATGGTCCTTTGGATATGAGGTTAGAGAGGTTAGAACATAGAGAGATGATATGTCTAAAAGGGTTTAGCGGCAAGAGAGAAATGACTCACTATTTATAGGCAATCGCCTCTTGTTGACCAGATCCGCGGATCCGCACCCAAGGATCCGACTAGTGCAATCCAACGGATCCGGCAGCTGGGTCAGGCTAGTCCAGATTTTGGGTTGCAAACCGGGTTATGGGTTATGGGTTATGGGTTATGGACCATGGGTCATATAATTTGGTTCATGGATACCCAACAAGATACATTGTACCTAGTCAATGGGTCATGGGTCTTGTGTCATGGGTCATGGACTTTGGGTCATGGATCATGGATAATATCTAACATGATTTCATGCATGATGTCATGCAATGGATCATGGGTCATGGATCATGATCCATGGGTATGGGTCATGGATCATGATCCATGGGTATGGGTCATGTACTTTGGTTTTTACCCATCATTTACCCATTACAAGTTATAATAAGCACATATACATTTTTATAAGGGGTAATTATGAAAACATACCTTTTCCTCAAGGTGTCAACACTTTTTAGGTAAAAAGTTGGGGTATTTCCAAAATAGACTTTGAGACTTGCGACTTTTTCCTTCCAATCTAAGAGTGCCAAGTGTCCCGACACTTTTGAAACCCAATCATTGGAATTACCTTTTCGTACCTATGATTTATAATCAACTTATATCCAATGACTTTTTAAGATTCGAGCGATTTTTTTCATATTTTAGAGGAAAAGTCAAACTTTAGAAAGTATTATTTTATTCCTTTTGCTCCTTCCCAATGCCGAGCGACTTAAGCGAATTAATTTGAGCGGTTTTTTAAAAATTGTACTTTTGTACTGTTATACATTTTTTACACGACTGTAAAATACTTTTTACTTAAGCGTTTTTTTTCGGCGCTTTTTCATATCACATATCTTTCGTAACCTTATTCAATGAATTAGAATAACACATACATTACAAAATACTCCTACAAGTCAAGAACTATCGTCTTTTGAAATCCTGCAAAAAAATGTTTCGTATTCGGGTATGTATTTCTATGTTCATATATATAAATTGTTCGTATCTTTGTTTTTTCCGTATTTTATTTGAAATTAATCATGTTTAATAGTAGTTTTGCAACAACAATTTAGTTTATTTAAGTTAGCAAAAGGTTTTAGGTTGTGTTGGGGTTTGTAATTTATATGGTATTTATTACAAAATTGTACTGTGAGGCTTGGATGATTGAATGCAGCTTTGTTACTCCCCTTATATGTAATTAAGTAGAATATGTTTTTGATTTGATTTTATTTTATTTATTAATTTATTTATTTATTTTATTTTTTCATTTGTAGGAATATGAGGCAAAAATCATCATTAGAAGTAAACCAAACTACTTTTCTTTAATAAAATCCAAGTTGGATAAAAAGCGAAGGAAGTTGTTTGGGAACTTGTTTCGTAAATGGTTGGACCTTTCTTATTTTGACCACGAAGCACATATGATAGATTATATTTTACAAAAACAATGTTATCCGAATGAAAATCATTATGATATGCCGATTGTATATTATATTGAAGATCGTCCCTACATTTGGTCGTCCGAGTTTTCGCTTATCACCGGTTTTCATTTTGGAAAAGTAAGTTTTGAAAATATGGATCTGGACACCTCAATTTTAGGTCAAGGGTTTTCCCAAACGTTCAGGTTCAAAAATTACAAACTTAGATATTCTTGGCCTAATTGAGGATGAAGAGGCATTTGGTATCATATGCTACGAAGATGATCGTCTTTGTCTATTGTTAGCTTTGGAGGTTATCTTCATGGGCGATTATTGGTTCGAAGTTGATGATTCTCTCATGCGATTAGTTGAAAACCTAGATGATTGGGATGCCTTCCCATGGGGAGAGCATATTTGGAGGCATTTGTATGATGAAATTTTGGATGTTACGGATAAACACAAGTGGGATTTCCTTCAAGGTATTAACAAAGACCACAAGTTTGTTCCAACCTATACCTTGTCGAGGATTCGTTTGGGCTTTCAAGGTTAATATTTTATATATCAATATACTGGAGTCATTTATGTATCAATATTTTATGTTATTATTTTTATTGAATTTCCAAAATCCTTATAGATATGGATAAGGAGTCTTTTGAAAGAAGCATTCTATGGTGGAATAAAGTTCATGATATTATGCCAAGAGGAGTAAGCGTGGTCAAAGAATACACCTTCAAAAGATCGATTATAAGTTTCTTTTTGGAAAGGTAAAAGTAATATTTAAATTTTTCTTATTAATGCAATCTTTATTCTACATTAATGCAATCTTTTATTGAACATTATTATTTGATTTTTAAGGATTCCAATCTTGTTAAAGAACTTACAATCGACAATAGGCGAGAGGAGATCCGATTGGTATATAAAGTTTACAGGCGTTTTCCATGATTACATACCTAGAACTCACGGTGAAAACCACACATCTTCTGACAGTGGTTCAAGAAGATGGCATGACGCAAACGTGGCAAGGCCGAAAAAACATTTACCTATTATACGCAGGGTGAGAGCGATATAATAGAGATCATCATAACACGTGATGGTATTATTACGTAGTTAAATAAGCGTTTGTTCAAACTCGAGACAATTATTCAGGTTATTTAAGCTTTATATTCTCCTCATAGACCCATCAATAATCACATGCCTACTGATAATAATATACGTCCTTTTTTTCAGGTTCTTGCTCGAGAAAGAAATGGGGTAAGTTTGCACCAAATTTACAAAACAGTCCCTCAAGTATCCATTATCAGGAACCTGCTAGCAGTGGATTGAAAACCACTAGCGATGGTTTCATATACTCTAGCGATGATACACAAATTTACAAAACAGTCCTTCAAGTATTGATAACGCTACTGCGCGTGTTCGGGTCAAAGGAACTTCCTTTCTTGAGCAAGTTTTATAACACCCTAAGCGTTGAACCTAATCGTTGTAGTGTAGTAATTAGGGTAAGCCACGGGTATTGATATCGTTCTCTGGGGAATAGGAATGCTAGTGAGAAGTTACTACGCTAAGGTTAAGGTTGAGGAAGATTATTTTTTATCTTTTATATTTTATGAAAATGGAAAGGTACGAATCTCGGGTATTGGATTTGGGGGTTGGTATTTCTACGATTACTCTACTATTATCTAATTATCTAAACTAAGGTTGTGGGAGTCTATGTCTAATTAATGTGTGCTCGTATGATAGTTTAAAGATGTGTTTACTTAGTTTATTACTCCTTAATTATCTCCTATTGATGGTTGAGTGTCACGTCTTATTCCTAGTTGCGTTGTGTTTCTAAGTTGTAGGGTATGCGTTTCTCCTAACTCTTTGAACTTACCAAAGGGTCTTGTCTACAAATCCACATAGAGATTATAGACTCCTACTCTAAGGTACTCTTCGGATGTTTTAGACTACAATCACTCGTGTAATCATACTCTAGGGTTCACAAAGATGAATCAAGCATTAAGTACACAACGAATGACCTATCGCATTACTAGATCATTAATCAACTAAGATAAGAAACAACCAATCAATATTCAATAATTAAGTTTCATACTTCCTAAGCAAACACACAAATAAATTAGCCGGACATGGAGAACATGCAAGCATACACACAAATAATCAAAGACATAATTGAATTAATGAAGCAAAGACTTATCTTGGTGTAAGATAGGGTTAAAAACCCTAAAATACTGTACAAGACACCTTAGGTTCGGTTTTAGGTTTTTACTCCAAAGACTCTCCACACCAAAGACTGAAAAATTCGGATTCTATATATAAGATTACAATTGCGACGGCGTCACCTTATGTTTAGTGACGCCGTCGTGTCGCCACCATTAGGGTTTCGTCTTGGCCACGTTAACCTTGCGACGGCGTCACCTTATGTCCGTGACGCCGTCCTCTTCGACCGACGGCGTCGTCGGATCACATCTAGGCCGTCCGAGTAGTGACGACCTACTCTTTTACACTAGACGCCGCCTCTTGAAAACATGAGTTTTGAGTTCGACCGTCGCAACTTTCTCCGACGGCGTCGCAAATAGAACCCGACGCCGCCTTCTACAATCGTGATCGTGAGTGTCATGATTTCGACTTTGGCCATTTTCTTCATATATTCGCGCCTTTCTGTCCAAATAAGTGCCATTTCAGCATTTTGCCTTCACGAGACCTAAAAAGTGAAAAGGAACGATATTAAGCAATAACGGATACAAAAGTGATCAAATAAGGACTTAAACGACCCCTCAAAATGGTACCTTTTAAAACCTTATCAAATATCCCTACACTTGTTATTTGCTTGTCCTCAAGCAAATGTGCTTTTAGCCAATTGATTTGTAAGTTAGGGGTCATTCAGCATTAATTCAAAACGGTCCACAACACATATAAGCCCCACAAAAGTCATAACAAGCACGAAATTACATACTAGCACCTCACATGGGGTGTTTGGATACTCACATCTCTCTCAGGTGTATAAATGAAATATAACAATATAGGAAATGGAAGATAAACACTCATTAACCGGTCCTAGTACATAGATTACCATAGGCTTGAGAATAGATCAAACCTCCATCGCTTTGGCGTAAGCACCTAGGAAAGACTATCAAAGAGGTCTTTAAAGGGTTGTAATGTTAGGCTTACGGTAGGGAAATAAGGGTTTGGTGGGATAGGCTATTTAATGGTGGTAAGTCAAAAATCTCTATGTTAAATGCATATGAAGAATGGCGTTGCTAAGCCAAGACTCGACACTCTAAACTCTAGATAACTGAAATAAACAATCATAAATTAAAAGATAGATGTAGGATGGTAGCCCGTATTTTTTTTTTTTTTTTTTTTTTTTTTTTTCATTTTTTCATACACTTTTACTCTACCATCCTCTATGATAACATCAAAATACTAGGATTTACAGGACATCCCTACACTTGAGTTTTATTACTCTAGCACTAATTTGACCCGAATTGAAAAGATCAAAACACTTGGGGTACATTATTACACAAACAAAGGGAATTTGAATTTAACGTTCCCTTCCGTCATTTCATAAACTTTAACTTTTCCATGAATCCCAATCATTCCAAAGCGTATACAAAGGATATGACTCGACTTAGCAACTTATGCAAGCAACTAGATAATTGAACTAAGGGTTTAGGGTGATAACAAACATTTGCACTAAAAGTGAGTGCATAAGGGGTAGGCTAAGGCGATTTGGGTGTATATTTGGGGTGGGGTGTAAACAATGCTTTCATTGATATTCCGAAAACCGAAACATCACGAGAACCGCGAAAAGGATAGGCTCGAGGGGTTAACTAGGGGTATCGTGTACTAAAGATGAGTACAACGCAAAGGGTGTGGGGAATTACTCAACCAATGTGGAAGAAGTAATTATATTGTGTATCAAACAAGGGTTTATCCTAATGCCTCTTATCATTTAGTTATTCCTAACTACACAAGTGTAGCCTCACTTATGATCTCGGAATGCATCACAAAACAAGTTCTAGAATCTAATATACTACCGGTTCACACTCTAAGCATTAAAGATGAATGCTTTAATTCCTACTAATCTAAGGGCGATCCTCACATTTTGGGTGGAATTTGGGTGGTAAAGGGTTTTTGTGCTAGTCATATAACTTCCTATCCGTGAGACGCTTTTGTTAAGACTAATGGCCCACTCTTATATGTCATAAAAAATTTTAAATTTGGTGCCAAAATTACCCTAACCGACATTTCTCATGGTTTATTACACAATCACAATTGGACAAAGCAAATAGTCAAGGATAAGCATAGTTTCAAAGTTCCCGTTTTATTTTCCCTCCCTACACTTAAACTGAACATTGTCCCCAATGTTCCCCGAAAGTATCAAAGTTATGATAATGGAAGATAATTAAAAACGAAAGAAACTAGTACTCCCCTGATTAGCTCGGTAGGATCCGTGTAAAGTGGTGGTTAAATTCTTTTCAAGAAGAATTTATGCGTGAAAAGCTCCTCAATCTTATGTAACTTCTTCTTGACAAACTAAACTCGCACACTTGAAGAAAACAAACGAAACCTTCGCAGAAAATCGGCGGTAATAATATATATAAGACTCTATTTAAACTAGGATATAATGCTTGTGGAATGAATGTTTACAAATTTCTAAGAAAATTAAGACCAGAAAATTCCAAAATTTATAAGTAGCTCGAAAACGAAAAAGTAATCGATGTTTTACTCCTTCTCGCCGTCAGTTGCAATCTGCCGTCGGTTATCCCGACAAAAACCGGTCTCGCGATTTTACGGAAAAATTTCTCGGAAAATTTACATCTTTAGAATCGGAAAATTTACGCAAAACATTCATTATGACTCGATACAAGCATTTGACTCAAACAAACAAACATATATATCTTTTAATTAATTGTTATTCTCATGTCTACGTTTCTTTTGAAAACGTGTGTAATCCTCCCTAAACTTATCCCTTATGTAAAATACCTTTATATGTAATTAAGACGAGGTTAAAACAAAATAAAGCATTTTCACAAATTTAAACATGAGGATAAACAATTAATAAAAGATATATGACACAAACAAGCAAACAATTAAGCATGGGTTGCCTCCTAAGCGCTTTTCTTTATTTAAGAGTCTTGTAGCTAGACTCGTAGTCGTGCTCCCACGTTTTCTCACTATCGCCTCTTCATGGCCTCTACAATGGGGATTCCATGTTGTAGAAGTGCCTAAAATGCGCTTCTCTAAGAGTTCATCTTCTCCCCATTCGGTCCTATATTCGGTCCTAGGCTCAAACAATCCTTGTAGAATCCGAAAATCTTAGCCATAACATAATCAACACCTTTCTCCCTATCCTCATCATTCCTATAATAGACCGATAGTTTAAGTTCCTTTTCATCATTAGAGTGATGAAAATTTCTCAATCTTAAACGGCATTTGGTAAGCTATGTCATCGGTCTTATTCTTGAACCGCACTACTCCTAATGAGGGGTCATAGGTCATTCCGGTGCTTTCTGAAAGGTTTTCCTAGAATAACATGGGACAAGCTAGGGTCTATGGCCGTGCTAATGTCATCCACAACTATGAAGTCCGTGGGAAACGTGAAACTACCTACATGAACGGCAATCCTTTAACTCTACCAAGAAAATTGGAACTAACATTAGGATCATTGGGGTCTTGCCTAGTTGGAATAGGCTTCTTCAATATCCAATTGTAGTAGGTGCTAGTCATTATGTTGATTGGGGACTTACGATCAATGTAAGCTTTTGCCACAAAAGATGTCCTATGACACATGGTATGTTAAGATTCCAAGGGTTCCCAAACTTAATTCGAGGACTTTTCCTAACATACATGTGACGGAGGTCACGCACTAAGTGAGGGTGGCGAGATAGTTCTTCTTCCGTAGGAAATTTGTTGAAATAGTCAATGTCTACTTCATTTACTTCCTCGGGTATTTCCTCATCCACTAGTGTATAGTCCTCTTCGTCATTTGTTTCATCAGGTTCAACTAGGGCGATGGTATTGATGAATTGGACATACTTTAGCTTGCTTGGATCCTTAATCTCTATGCCTGAAGGCCCGGGAGTTGAGATAGCACTAACCTTCTTATCACTATTAGCTATGGCTTTCAAAATGTTGTCTATTTTCCTATCCATCTCGGCTTGTTGATTATTAAAGCGGTCCGGAAGCTTAGCTATTGGGTTTCTTGGGATGTAACTAGGTTTTGCAACATCCCTTCGATGTTTTGTTGGTTAGGACCATTAGGTGGGGCCATGAGAAATCATTAGAAGTGAATTCTTTGGTTTGTCCCCAATAAAATTCGGGCTTGTTTTCCATGCTTCACGGGTTTCATTGAAATTCCTAGGTCCGGGTGTTGTAGGAATCTTCCTCCCACTCCATTAACACGCGAGGATGCGTAGTCAATGAAGCGTGCTCGGGATCGGTGCTATTCAGGCGTGTTATGAGGATCACAAAGCGGCTCACATGAAGAGGAAGCTTTGTTCACATGGTGTGAAGACTTAGGATTTTCGTAGGAACTCATGAGGAATTTAACCCGATCTTCAAGTTCGATCATCCTACGGTCGGGAGGAGGCAAGGAGATTGCCTTGACGGTTTGGGCGAAACACGGGGTCATCCCAACTTCGTTGTCATAGAGGCAAGATCCTCTATTATTTCCCATGATTCTTCTGCGGTGAGATCACTAAGTTTTCCACCGGCCGCTTGGTCAATGGATCGCTTAGTGGGAAAGTTGACATGATCATAAAAGATTTGGACTTGGAGCCAAAGATCAATGCCGTGATGAGGACTTTGTGAAGTAAGTCCTTGAATCGGGTCCATGCTTCGTAGAGATTCACCTACCTTTTCACCACAAATGGAAAGCGCTTCGATCTATTTGGATTGATACACGTTGATGTGTGTGTGGTCCACTTAGACATGTGTCAAACGTGGTGCTACCTACTTCTTAACCTTACGGATGATTTCGGTCGTTATGGTTATGTTTATTTACTTAAACATAAACATGAAGTCTTTGAAACATTTAAGGTTTTCAAAAGTGAAGTAGAATTACAACTCGGTAAGAAGATTAAAGCTCTTTGATCCGATAGAGGTGGTGAGTATATAAGTCAAGAGTTCAAAGATTACTTAGTCGAGTGTGGAATTATCAGCCTTACATCTCTCATATACTCAAAAACAAAATGGTGTATCTGAAAGAGAAATCGCTTACTTGACATGGTACGATCAATGTTTGAACTTACGACTCTTCCTTTTACTTTTTGGGATTATGCCCTTGGAACTGCTATTCGCATTTTGAATATGGTTCCAACAAAGAAGGTTGTTAAGACTCCATATGAAATATGGACGGGAAAAGCCCTAACTTTTCTTACTTAAAGGGCCTGGGATGAAATGTTTGTTAAACGTGACTCACCGGACAAGCTCCAACCCGCATCTTAAGTGTATCTTTGTAGGATACCCTAAGGAAACTATGGGTTACTACTTCTACTACCCACCGAGAACAAAGTCATCGCGTTGGTATGGAGATTTCGAAGGAATCTCATATCTCAAGAACTCGCTGGAGAGTATATGATCTGTAATATGATCAAGAAGATAACACCTTCGAATACTAGCCAACTTCAAGAAGAGCTCGAAAGCTTAGGCGCCTCCTCAAGTTTTTCCCATTCGTAGGTCTCAAAGGACTATACGCTGCACCGACCGCCTATGTCTTAACGTGAGGTGGAGGAAAATATTGGGGATCTTAATGAACCTCGCCAACTATGGCTACCATGGTCGATCCCGAAAAGGATAAATGGCGATTGATATGAATGGGGAAATGCAATCCATGAAAGATAATGATGTTCGGATTGAAGTGACTTCCTCCCAATGCTAAATTCGTTGGAAGTAAGTGATTCAAGAAGAAAACCATACATGATGGCAATGTACACACCTACAAGGCTCGTCGGTAGCTAAAGGTTGAGGAGACATTCTCTCATGTAGCGGACATAAGAGCTATTAGATTTCATAGTTATAGTCGCACACTATGACTATGAGATTCGCGATGGATGTCAAACCGCCTTTCGAATGGTCGTCTAGATGAAGACATCTATATGGCACAACCCGAGGGGTTTGTAAATCCACTATTTCCAACCGTGTATGCAAGCTTAAAAGGTCCATTTATGGACTCAGCAAGCATCAAGGCAATGGAATAAAAGATTTGATGGAGAAATCAAAAGTTTTGGATTTACTCAATCTTGACGAGCCATGTATATCACAAAGCTAGTGGGAGTCATGTTACTTTCCTTGTTCGTATGTCGATGACATATTAATCATGGTGAAAGCCTATCTTGGTAAATGTTTCTCGATGAAGGACTTGGGGAAGCATCATATATACTCGGAATCAAGAGCTGCTGTGGATAGATCAAGGGCTAATGGTTTAAGCCAAAGTGCTTACATTGACAAAATATTGAAGAGATTCAATATGAAATTCCAAGAAGGGATTTTGCCGATGCAAGTAAATCATGGTTTGAAAGCAAGGTTCGTGCTTCAACACCGCAGAGGTGGCGTTGAAGAAAGTTCATTATGCTTCTATGGGATCTATCATGTACGCACGGCATGCAGAGGCACGATGCGGCGTTTGCTCAAAACTTGACCGGTCGGTATCAAGAATCCGTGAAATTCATCGATCAGCAACATATTCTCAAGTACCTTAGGGCTACAAGAGATATGTTCATAGTGTATGGAGGAAATCGAAGGAATCGTCTGTTATGTGTTATCGCGATGCATCTCGAAGTGTGACAAAATGATACGAAGTCTCGCATTTGTTACATATTTGTCATCAATGGAGGTGTTGTTGATTGAAGAGCAAGAAATGTACAACACTTATGGTGTCCTGCTGTAAATGAGTACATAGCATGCCCGAGTCGCCATGGAAGCTGTTTGGATAAGGAAGTTTGTTTGGGGCTTGGTATCATGTCACGATTGAAAATTCTATTAAAGTATATTGTGACAATTTCTCGCAATTACTTTTGCCCATGAACTCGAGTCATGAAGGGCACTTACAATTATCCTAGACAATATCACTATGTTCGAGAGCAAGTCAAGATAGTGAAATTGAGTTGTTTCAAAGTCACACAGATGATAACCTAGTGGATCCTTTTAAGGCCCACTGGTGAAAAACTTAATCATTTGTCTCGATAAGTTTGGCCTTCGCTAGCTAGTAGTTTCATGCCCATCCGTGACTAAGTATTTTAGATAAAAGGATATTGTAAACATTATTATTGAAATGAAATAAAGTATTTTGTTATGTTTATTATTCATTTATTATGATGTTATCCTATATTTGCATGTTTAAACCTTGAATAACTTAAGTTGTTCTAAATAGTCCATTGTCAATCAATAACATGGGAATGATATTAAATTAAGAAAACTCGAGTATTAGTTAGAATATACTTGAAAGTATATTGATGCGTAGCATGACTAATTTCAAATGATATTCAATGAATTGAGTATAGGACTTATCCCACCCATGATGATACTTTATGGATCTTAGTCATTAAGCACATCATGAATATTTATCCTCGACTTGAGATACCGGAGATATGTCATGGATGTAGTACTGTGAAGCAATCTAACGCTATACATAACCGGTAGTTATAAGGTTTTTTTGTTGTTGCGAAATTTATGATTTCGCTAGTAGTCAAACGGGATTTGTTTCCTTCAAATTTATCTTGAAGTATATACTGTGCCCCTCGTGGGTTGTCAAGATGTTTGCATAGCCATGCCCAAGGTCTTCGGAATATGTTTAGAAGAATTGGTAATCTTGATAAATCACATAAAGCGAGAAAAGAATTGTTAATTAAGAAATGAGGAGATCCATATTCTTATTAACATGGTATTAGAAACAAAGGATGAATATGATGATGAATCATCAAAATTGATTTTTATCCGAAAACCATACACGAGTTGCACGGGCATTGGCGTGTTGCTAGATGCTAACTAATGTCATTACACGTTTTGTAAACATATCCAAGGAGTGTTGGAAATGTATATATTTATAAATACGGAATGTCCGGATTCGAACTCGTGACTACGGATTGCACACATTAGCGAATGAGAATTAAAGTTAATAATTAATGTTAATGATTACGATTAATTATTACACATAAAGTCCGCTCAACGATCGTTAAGTATTTAACGGAAATGACTAACTGATCGTTAAATGTAAAAAGGAGAAAATATATGGTGAATATCTTAAATTTGGAAAAGATCTTTGCTCCTCTTTTCTCTTCCATTATGGCCACCAAGGGGGTATTCCTAGCCAAACCCTAACTTTTCCTCCAAGATATTAGTTCACTATATATACAAAGGCTAGGGTTAAGGTTTTTCATAACTTGTGCATTGAATTAACCCTAGATCTTTCCCTCTCTCTCTTGCTTATATTCGAACGAACCTCCTAAAGGGTGTTTTGGTTTTGTTTCTCATTAAAAAGCCTTGTGTTAGATCTAGCAATCGCTTTGATTCGCTGTTAATTGTGTACAAAAACTCGGTCGTAAGACACTATTCTTACACCAATTGGTTTGAGTAAAACAGTAAGGACAACTCTTTAAACCACTTCATTACATTCATTGAAGATATCAACCATTTGCAAGAGGTACCTTACGATTCTTTCGCCACTAATTATTGTTATGATTCTAAGTCTACTGTGGTACTCGTGGTGTCTATATGATTTTATTGTTTTCATATATCTTAAACTCAACAATTTCATGGTATCACAAACATAAAATTTCTCTACAAACTTCACAAAGACTCTCCCTTCCAATCTTTCAGCCTCTCTTCTCTTCCAAACCCTAAAATATTCTAATGGCAAGAGACACACCATAGCCCCATCATGATAGCCCTTTGTGCCTATTGCATCATTCGGTATCACGAACATTAAAACTCATGTTCCCTCACCGATCTTGACTAGTTAAATATGATGCTTGAAGCGAACATTTCACCACTCATTGCATAAGCTTCGTTATGGGGTTCACAATAAGTACTAGTGCCAATATTGTTGAATGGAAAAGGTTTGGACCAATCTCAAAAATCTATTCCACAAGAACAAAGAGGCGCAAACAATAGAGATTCATGAGGAAGTCTGTTTGTGGAACTGGTAGTCAAAAGATTGTCGAGTATTTCAAGAAAATTAAGGTTACTCGTATTCTTGGCCAACATAGATCAACCGATTGAAGAAAAGAACTTGGTGATGCATGGAATGAACGGTTTAGAAGAGTACTAGCAAGTCTCTAGCATTATCCGCCACGAAGACCCTCCTACCCTCTCATTCCCAATCCATGCTCCTCCCAGAGGACTCATGGCTACAATCGTAAGCAAACCCGCAACCACTCGTGATAATCCCTTGTCGCTCAGCTTCTTGTGGCACAACACCAACGAAAATAACTATGCAAAACAAGTTTGTAGGAATTATCAAAGGGGTCACTGCCGCACGCTTTGGAGAGAGATTCGAGATGTCGTGATACGACCCGTTGAGGTAGTATCGATACTTGGCACCGCTTTAAGCGGGTGATAGCTCGTAAGAATTAAAAGCAAGAAGAAGAGAAGTATTTGACTCAAAAAATCTGCATGATTTCATTATTGTTGTTAAATAGCAACATACACTCCATGGCTAATCCAACACAAACATAAAGACGCTTCCTAGGCGAACAATGACTCTCAATGACTCTTATCCCAACATGACTTGACATATTCTAATAAAACATAAAGATAAAGATAATTAATCCGGTGTAACACAAAGTCCTTGTGGCACATCGGGTTTCTTCGACACCCTGCGCTCTCCTTGGTCCATTAGCGCCGCGTATCATTCTCTTTCTTCAAAATGACCTTGTCCCCAAGGTCATAAAGCGGTAAGCACTCTAAAACTTCCACCCATTCCCGTTGCTTACTCAAGCAAACGTCTTGCCCATTGTACCGAACTTGTTGCATCGTTGTCCATGTTGCAATATAAACCGCGACCCACAAACACACCTTGCTCAATGGCCGCCCCTCATCCACATCTTCAAGAAAGGAGGTTACTTCATAGTATCATCTCCCATAAATGGCTTCGAGAATGGAAACATGAAACACATGATGAATCTTGCTATCCGCCTAAGGCTATCGATAAGCCACCTTTCCCACACGCCTAAAATCTCATATGGACCATACCAACGGTTAGAAAATTTGTTGGATAAGTGCCTAGCCAAGGTAAGTGGCGGTAAGGCTCAAGTTTGACGAGCACTTTAACCCCCACGTTGAACTCAACCTTCCGACGCCTACGATTAGCTTTGTCCACCATTCGCTTTTTGGCAACTAATGCCTTAGTTGCCGCAACAACTATCGCTGCTCAATCAATGCGCCATCGACAACCGCAACCTTAGATGATCCCTGGAGGGTATGGAATGATACAACGAACCTTGCCATACAAAGCTCGATAAGTCGTCATTTTAATACTAATATGATAAGTTGTATTGTAACAATATTCGCCCATGGCAAAAAACGAACCTAATGAGTTGGATGATCCTGACCGTGGCTCGCAGATATTGTTCTAGCCCTGTGTTTACCACATCGCTTTTTCCATCCGCTTGAGGATGATAAGAGATACTAGGATGAGTTGAGTCCCACTAAGCTTAAAAGTCGTGATCCAAAATTTGCTAACAAACATAGGACCACGATCGCACGATAGATTTCGGATTCCATAGTTTGACAATGGTTTTGATAAAGACCTCGCTACTTTGTGGCCATTGAAACTAGTTGGTAAAGGAGCAAAGTGTGTATATTTAGAGAATCGGTCCACCACTACCGTAATAATAATAAAACCTTTGATAATGGCATACCCATGATGAAGTCCATTGATACATCCTCCCAACCGCATTCGGCGAGCTAACGGTTGTAAGTAACCTCAACCGCTTGTGTCGAATACTTGGTTTCGGACATTACGAAAACTTTAATATAGTCTTCACCGACCACACATCCCTTTCCAATAAAACATAGTCGATAAACCCACCATCATTTTCTTAACCCGCCATGACCCGAAGTTGGGCGTGTCGATACTCACGCAAAAAAGGGTTTTAATTTGATTCCACCCCAATGAAATAACGATCATGAAAATTACCAACCCTTCCTCGACGCGAAAACCAACTGCCGGGACCCTGGTCGTTGTTGTAGAACGCAGAACTCCTCCAAATCCCGATTTTGTTCATTTACAAACTTGGTCAATGGTTGACTTAATGACATAAAAGAAGCTTGTAGAAAACTAGAAGGGAGGGTTGAATAGTTTTGCCGATTAAAACTTTGTTTAAAAGTATTTAGATCGACTTATGTCAATCCATTTAGATCATGTGTTGGATATTGATAGATAGACATATAAACAAATAATGCAAAGAGATAAAGAGTAAAGGAACACAAAACCATGAAACAAGTATTTATAGTGGTTCGCTACAAGGACTCCTTTTTGCCTTACTCAACTCCCCAGTACCCAACTCGAGAATTTCTAAGCATTACAAAACACAAGCTCCTTAATACGGTGGAGAAGCCTTCACAAAGTCGCCTACACTTTATCCGTAAAAGGCTAGACACCAAGTTCTTTCACCAGAACCAAACCTATCACAACGTCGCCACACTTTATTTGGTACTAGGCGACACCCGCCCATTACAAGGAGGAACTACTACCCAACACTACACCCCAAAGGAGACAAACTCCTTTACAACACTTCAAAGGGTATCAATACCCTTTTACCCAAACCACAAATATACATCGACCCCATATCAAATGTACACCTTCGAACTATACACCAATGCCTTCAACTTGACACACTTATGGATGGAGAAGAACTATCAACAAGAGATGCACTTCAATGGTCTTGATGATGACGAACTAGCAACTCATGACCTTGAGCTCAGACGTTTCAAGAGGTTGTGATCTCGCTTTAAGAGGAACCTAGAGAATCACACAAAGAGAAAACTACATAGAATGGTCCTTTGGATATGAGGTTAGAGAGGTTAGAACATAGAGAGATGATATGTCTAAAAGGGTTTAGCAGCAAGAGAGAAATGACTCACTATTTATAGGCAATCTGCCTACTGTTGACCCAGATCCGGCAGATCCCTTACCCAAGGGATCCGACTAGTGCAATCCAACGGATCCGGCAGCTGGGTCAGGCTAGTCCAGATTTTGGGTTGCAAACCGGGTTATGGGTTATGGGTTATGGGTTATGGACCATGGGTCATATAATTTGGTTCATGGATACCCAACAAGATACATTGTACCTAGTCAATGGGTCATGGGTCTTGTGTCATGGGTCATGGACTTTGGGTCATGGATCATGGATAATATCTAACATGATTTCATGCATGATGTCATGCAATGGATCATGGGTCATGGATCATGATCCATGGTATGGGTCATGGATCATGATCCATGGTATGGGTCATGTACTTTGGTTTTACCCATCATTTACCCATTACAAGTTATAATAAGCACATATACATTTTTATAAGGGGTAATTATGAAAACATACCTTTTCCTCAAGGTGTCAACACTTTTTAGGTAAAAAGTTGGGGTATTTCCAAAATAGACTTTGAGACTTGCGACTTTTTCCTTCCAATCTAAGAGTGCCAAGTGTCCTGACACTTTTCAGAACCCAATCATTGGAATTACCTTTTCGTACCTATGATTTATAATCAACTTATATCCATCGACTTTTTAAGATTCGAGCGATTTTTTTTCATATTTTCGAGGAAAAGTCAAACTTTAGAAAGTATTATTTTATTCCTTTGCTCCTTCCCAATGCCGAGCGACTTAAGCGAATTAATTTGAGCGTTTTTAAAATTGTACTTTTGTATCGTTATACATTTTTACACGTCGAAATACTTTTTACTTAAGCGTTTTAGCGCTTTTTCATATCACATATCTTTCGAACCTTATTCAATGAATTAGAATAACACATACATTACAAAATACTCCTACAAGTCAAGAACTATCGCTTTTGAAATCCTCGCAAAAATGTTTCGATTCTGTATGTATTTCTATGTTCATATATATAAATTGTTCGTATCTTTGTTTTTCCGTATTTTATTTGAAATTAATCATGTTTAATAGTAGTTTTGCAACAACAATTTAGTTTATTTAAGTTAGCAAAAGGTTTTAGGTTGTGTTGGGTTTGTAATTTATATGGTATTTATTACAAAATTGTCCGTGAGGCTTGGATGATTGAATGCCTTTGTTACTCCCCTTATATGTAATTAAGTAGAATATGTTTTGATTTGATTTTATTTTATTTATTAATTTATTTATTTATTTTATTTTTCATTTGTAGGAATATGAGGCAAAATCATCATTAGAAGTAAACCAAACTACTTTTCTTTAATAAAATCCAAGTTGGATAAAAACGCAAGGAAGTTGTTTCGGGAACTTGTTTCGTAAATGGTTGGACCTTTCTTATTTTGACCACGAAGCACATATGATAGATTATATTTTACAAAACAATGTTATCCGAATGAAAATCATTATGATATGCCGATTGTATATTATATTGAAGATCGCCCCTCACATTTCGGTCGTCCGTAGTTTTCGCTTATCACCGGTTTTCATTTTGGAAAAGTAAGTTTTGAAAAATATGGATCTGGACACCTCAATTTTAGGTCAAGGGTTTTCCCAAAACGTTCGTGTTCAAAAATTACAAACTTAGATATTTTGGCCTAATTGAGGAAGAGGCATTTGGTATCATATGCTACGAAGATGCAAGACGCTTTGTCTATTGTTAGCTTTGGAGGTTATCTTCATGGCGATTATTGGTTCTGTGAAGTTGATGATTCTCTCATGCGATTAGTTGAAAACCTAGATGATTGGGATGCCTTCCCACGGAGAGCATATTTGGAGGCATTTGTATGATGAAATTTTGGATGTTACGGATAAACACAAGTGGGATTTCCTTCAAGGTATTAACAAAGACCACAAGTTTGTTCCAACCTATACTATCGTCAGATTCGTTTGGGCTTTCAAGGTTAATATTTTATATCAATATACACGGAGTCATTTTATATCAATATTTTATGTTATTATTTTTATTGAATTTCCAAAATCCTTATAGATATGGATATCGAGTCTTTTGAAAGAAGCATTCTATGGTGGAATAAAGTTCATGATATTATGCCAAGAGGAGTAAGCGTGGTCAAAGAATACACCTTCAAAAGATCCGATTATAAGTTTTTGGAAAGGTAAAAGTAATATTTAAATTTTTCTTATTAATGCAATCTTTTATTCTACATTAATGCAATCTTTTATTGAACATTATTATTTGATTTTTAAGGATTCCAATCTTGTTAAAGAACTTAATCGACAATAGTCGAGAGGAGATCCGATTGGTATATAAAGTTTACGCCCATGATTACATACCTAGAACTCACAGTTGAAAACCACACATCTTACGACGAGTGGTTCAAGAAGATGGCCGCAAGACGCAAACGCAAGACCGAAGAAAACATTTACCTATTATACGCAGGAGTGGAGCAGATAATAGAGATCATCATAACACAGATGGTATTATTACGTAGTTAAATAAGCGTTTGTTCAAACTCGAGACAATTATTCGTGTTATTTAAGCTTTATATTCTCCTCATAGACCCATCAATAATCACATGCCTACCGATAATAATATACGCCCTTTTTCGTGTTCTTGCTCGAAAGAAATGGGTAAGTTTGCACCAAATTTACAAAACGCCCTCAAGTATCCATTATCGTGAACCCGCTAGCAAGTGATTGAAAACCACCATGTGGTTTCATACTCTAGCAAGAGACACCAATTTATAAAACAAGTCCTTCATATTGATACTGCCGTCGGGTCAAAGGAACTTCCTTTTCTTCGAGCAAGTTTTATAACACCCTAGGCATGAACCTAATCTGTAGTGTAGTAATTAGGGTAAGCCACGGGTATTGATATCGCTCTCTAGGGAATAGGAATGCTAGTGATAGTTACTACGCTAAGGTTAAGGTTGAGGAAGATTATTTTTTATCTTTTATATTTTATGAAAATGGAAAGGTACGAATCTCGGGTATTGGATTCGGGGGTTGGTATTCTCACCGATTACTCTACTATTATCTAATTATCTAAACTAAGGTTGGGAGTCTATGTCAATTAATGTGTGCTCATGATGAAGTTTAAAGATGTGTTTACTTAGTTTGTACTCCCATTATCTACTGATTCCTGGTCACATGCTGTGTTTCTAAGTTGTGGTAGGTATGCTTTCCCTAACTCTTTGAACTTACCAAAGGGTCTTGTCTAAATCCACATAGAGATTATAGACCTCACTCTAAGGTACTCTTCGGATGTTTTAGACTACAATCACTCGTGTAATCATACTCTAGGGTTCACAAAGATGAATCAAGCATTACACAACGAATGACCTATCGCATTACTAGATCATTAATCAACTAAGATAAGAAACAACCAATCAATATTCAATAATTAAGTTTCATACTTCCTAAGCAAACACACAAATAAATTAGCCGGACATGGAGAACATGCAAGCATACACAAATAATCAAAGACATAATTGAATTAATGAAGCAAAGACTTATCTTGGTGTAAGATAGGGTTAAAAACCCTAAAATACTGTACAAGACACCTTAGGTTCGGTTTTAGGTTTTACCCAAAGACTCTCCACACCAAAGACCCGAAAAATGATTCTATATATAAGATTACAATTGCGACGGCGCCACCTTATGTTTAGTGACGCCGCCGTGTCGCCGCCTATTGTGGTTTCGCCTTGGCCACGTTAACCTTGCGACGGCGCCACTTATGTCCGCGTGACGCCCCCTTCGCTTTTTCGACGCCGTCTCGATCACATCTAGGCCGTCCGAGTAGTGACGGCCACTTTTACACCAGACCGCCTCTTGAAAACATGAGTTTTGAGTTTCGACCGTCGCATCACTTTCTCCGACGGCGTGCAAATAGAACCCCGACGCCGCCTACAATCGTAATGTCGAGTGTCATGATTTGACTTTGGCCATTTTCTTCATATATTCGCGCTTTTCGTCCAAATAAGTGCCATTTCAAGATTTTGCCTCACGAGACCTAAAAAGTGAAAAGGAACGATATTAAGCAATAACGATAAAAGTGATCAAATAAGGACTTAAACGACCCCTCAAATGGTACCTTTAAAACCTTATCAAATATCCCTACACTTGTTATTTGCTTGTCCTCAAGCAAATGTGCTTTAGCCAATTGATTTGTAAGTTGTGGTCATTCAAGATTAATTCAAAACGGTCCACAACACATATAAGCCCCAAAAAGTCATAACAAGCACGGAAATTACATACTAGCACCTCACATGGGGTGTTTGGATACTCACATCTCTCTCGTGTATAAATGAAATATAACAATATAGGAAATGGAAGATAAACACTCATTAACGGTCCTAGTACATAGATTACCATAGGCTTGAGAATAGATCAAACCTCCATCGCTTTGGCGTAAGCACCTAGGAAAGACTATCAAAGAGGTCTTTAAAGGGTTGTAATGTTAGGCTTACTAGGGGAAATAAGGGTTTGGTGGGATAGGCTATTTAATGGTGGTAAGTCAAAATCTCTATGTTAAATGCATATGAAGAATGCGTTGCTAAGCCAAGACTCGACACTCTAAACTCTAGATAACCGAAATAAACAATCATAAATTAAAAGATAGATGTAGGATGGTAGCCCGTATTTTTTTTTTTTTTTTTTTTTTTTTTTTTCATTTTTCACACTTTTACTCTACCATCCCCTATGATAACATCAAAATACTAGGATTTACAGGACATCCCTACACTTGAGTTTTTATTACTCTAGCACTAATTTGACCCGAATTGAAAAGATCAAAACACTTGGGGTACATTATTACACAAACAAAGGGAATTTGAATTTAACGCCCTTCCGTCATTTCATAAACTTTAACTTTTCCCATGAATCCCAATCATTCCAAAGCGTATACAAAGGATATGACTCGACTTAGCAACTTATGCAAGCAACTAGATAATTGAACTAAGGGTTTAGGTGATAACAAACATTTGCACTAAAAGTGAGTGCATAAGGGTAGGCTAAGGCGATTTGGGTGTATATTTGGGGGGGGTAAACAATGCTCTTCATTGATATTCGAAAACCGAAACATCACGAGAACCGCAAAAGGATAGGCTCGAGGGGTTAACTAGGGGTATCGTGTACTAAAGATGAGTACAACGAAAGGGTGGGGGAATTACTCAACCAATGTGGAAGAAGTAATTATATTACGTGTATCAAACAAGGGTTTATCCTAATGCCTCTTATCATTTAGTTATTCCTAACCACAAGTGTAGCCTCACTCTGATCTCGGAATGCATCACAAAACAAGTTCTAGAATCTAATATACTACCGGTTCACACTCTAAGCATTAAAGATGAATGCTTTAATTCCTACTAATCTAAGGGCGATCCTCACATTTTGGTGGAATTTGGGTGGTAAAGGGTGCTAGTCATATAACTTCCTATCCGTGAGAGACGCTTTGTTAAGACTAATGGCCACTTTATATGTCATAAAAATTTTAAATTTGGTGCCAAAATTACCCTAACCGACATTTCTCATGGTTTATTACACAATCACAATTGGACAAAGCAAATAGTCAAGGATAAGCATAGTTTCAAAGTTCCCGCTTTATTTTCCCTCCCTACACTTAAACCGAACATTGTCCCCAATGTTCCCAAAGTATCAAAGTTATGATAATGGAAGATAATTAAAAAAGAAACTAGTACTCCCTCGATTAGCTCGGTAGATCCGTAGTGGTGGTTAAATTCTTTTCAAGAAGAATTTATGCGTGAAAAGCCCTCAATCTTATGTAACTTCTTCTTGACAAACTAAACTCGCACACTTGAAGAAAACAAACGAAACCTTCAGAAAATCGGGGTAATAATATATATAAGACTCTATTTAAACTAGGATATAATGCTTGTGGAATGAATGTTTACAGAATTCTAAGAAAATTAAGACCGGAAAATTCCAAAATTTATAAGTAGCTCAGAAACGAAAAAGTAATCGATGTTTTACTCCTTCTCGACGTCAGTTGCAATCATCACCGCCAGTTATCCCACAAAAACCGGTCTCATGCGATCGAAAAATTTCTCGGAAAATTTACATCTTTAGAACTGAAAAATCGCAAAACATTCATTATGACTCGATACAAGCATTTGACTCAAACAAACAAACATATATATCTTTTAATTAATTGTTATTCTCATGTCTACGCTTTTGAAAACGTGTGTAATCCTCCCTACACTTATCCCTTATGTAAAATACCTTTATATGTAATTAAGACGAGGTTAAAAACAAAATAAAGCATTTTCACAAATTTAAACATGAGGATAAACAATTAATAAAAGATATATGACACAAACAAGCAAACAATTAAGCATGGGTTGCCTCCCCTAAGCGCTTTTCTTTATTTAAGAGTCTTGTAGCTAGACTCGTAGTCGTGCTCCCACGCTTTTCTCACTATCGCCTCTTCATGGCCTCTACGGGGATTCCATGTTGTAGAAGTGCCTAAAATGCGCTTCTAAGAGTTCATCTTCTCCCCATTCGGTCCTATATTCTGGTCCTAGGCTCAAACAATCCTTGTAGAATCCAAAATCTTAGCCATAACATAATCAACACCTTTCTCCCTATCCTCATCATTCCTATAATAGACCGATAGTTTAAGTTCCTTTTCATCATTGAGTGATGAAAATTTCTCAATCTTAAAGCGCATTTGGTAAGCTATGTCATCGGTCTTATTCTTGAACCGCACTACCCTAATGAGGGGTCATAGGTCATTCCGGTGCTTTATGAAAGGTTTTCCTAGAATAACATGGGACAAGCTAGTCTTGGGCCGTACTAATGTCATCCACAACTATGAAGTCCGTAGGAAACGTGAAACTACCTACATGAACGGGCAATCCTTAACTCTACCAAGAAAATTGAACTAACATTAGGATCATTGGGGTCTTGCCTAGTTGGAATAGGCTTCTTCAATATCCAATTGTAGTAGGTGCTAGTCATTATGTTGATTGGGGACTTCATGATCAATGTAAGCCACACAAAAGATGTCCTATGACACATGGTATGTTAAGATTCCAAGGGTTCCCAAACTTAATTCGAGGACTTTTCTAACATACATGTGACGGAGGTCACGCACTGCGAGGGTGGCGAGATAGTTCTTCTTCCGTAGGAAATTTGTTGAAATAGTCAATGTCTACTTCATTTACTTCCTGTATTTCCTCATCCACTAGTGTATAGTCCTCTTCGTCATTTGTTTCATCGGGTTCAACTAGGCGATGGTATTGATGAATCGACATACTTTAGCTTGCTCGATCCTTAATCTCTATGCCCAAGGCCCGGAGTTGAGATAGCACTAACCTTCTTATCACTATTAGCTATGGCTTTCAAAATGTTGTCTATTTTCCTATCCATCTCGGCTTGTTGATTATTAAAGCGGTCCGAGCTTAGCTATTTGGTTTCTTGGGATGTAACTAGGTTTTGCAACATCCTTCGATGTTTTGTTGGTTAGGACCATTAGGTGGGGCCATGAGAAATCATTAGAAGTGAATTCTTTGGTTTGTCCCCAATAAAATTCGGGCTTGTTTTTCCATGCTTCACGGGTTTCATTGAAATTCCTAGGTCCGGGTGTTAGAATCTTCCTCCCACTCCATTAACACGAGGATGCGAGTCATCGTGGCTGCTCGGGATCGGTGCTATCAGTGAATGCGAGGATCACAAAACGGCCACATGAAGAGGAAGCTTTGTTCACATGGTGTGAAGACTTAGGATTTTCGTAGGAACTCATGAGGAATTTAACCCGATCTTCAAGTTCGTTTCAAACTCACGCTGGTATTCCTCCACCGCACCTAGTTGTAAAGATTCGATCACAAAGCACCATGTGGGTCTTCGACGGCAAGGTCCAAATCGGTTTTTAACACTTTCCACAAACCGATCCCAATCGGTGATCAACTCATTCTTCGACATCCAACGAAACCATTCCGCTGCTATGCCTTCGGTTAAACACACAATCCGCAAACCTTGATACGCGGGTGTGTTAAGTAAAGAAAAATATTCTGTAATGGCAAAAATCCATCGATCAAGACCATCCCCGATAAATTTGGGAACATCCAAAGGCATCAATCGTGGCAATAACCCTTGATTGCCACCACTATCCGGACGATGTTGAAGTAACCCTCGTGTGGTCTGCAATTCAGTACGCAAGGCATTAAGCTGCTCTTGAAAACCAGTAGCTTGTTGTTGTGCAATCTGTTGAACCGTGTGGGCTTGCTCTTTGAGCAACAACCGAATATTGTTCTCGTCGATGCTCATGATAGCAATGAAAGCACCAATTGATATGACCCGTTGAGGTAGTATCGATAGTAGGCACCACTTTAAGCGAATGCTAGCTCCGTAAGAATTAAAGGCAAGAAGAAGAGAAGTATTTGACTCAAAAAAATCTGCATGATTTCATTAATGGTATTGCTTAAATAGCATACACGACTCCAAGGCTAATCCAACACAAACATACAGACGTTTCCTAGACGAACAATGACTCTCAATGACTCTTATCCGAACATGACTTGACATATCCTAATAAAACATAAAGATAAAGATAGTTAATACTAGTGTAAAACAAAGTCCTTGTGCCACACTGGTTTCTTCGACACCCTTGCAGTTCTCCTTGGTCCATTAGCAGCCCTTGGCGTATCATGTCGTTATATTCATGCACATAATAACATGAGCAATGGCCAACATGCATGGAATGGGCATGGGCAAACAAATTGGGTGTCTCAACATTTCCATCGATCCTAAGCATTTGGTCCAAAGGTAACAGTATTCTTGGTTCGGCCTCGTAACAGCCCGCAACTTTAGTTTATGGCATCTCGAGTCCTAGTCCTGGCACGACTACAGGATATTGAGAATACACGTTAGTTGATCAGGCTATAAATCTTCCAGAAGCCTTTAATGCTGAAACTTTTCCCTTTTTATGCTTAGTTTTTAAAACTCTTCCAAACCTATGATTGTTTATATCTAGTATTCTCATTCTATGTTTTTTAACTAAAATGAAAAAGGAAAAAAGATTGGAAATTTGGAATACTTGATGACTGTAGGTATGTCAAAAGCAAAGATATTAGAAAGATACTCATGAGACAACCACAAATCCTACAATACACAATTGAAAACAATCTCAAATACCACGTGACATTTTTTGATCTCTCTTTTTGTAATGTTGTTGTAGAAAACTAGAAGGGGGGTTGAATAGTTTTGCCAATTAAAACTCGTTTTAATTATTTAGATCGACTTATGTCAATCTATTTGGATGTGTGTTGGATGTTGACAAACATGCATATAGAAATATAAACATGTAATGAAAAGATAAAGAGTAAGAAGCACAAAACCACAACGCGAGTATTTATAGTGGTTCGGCTACAAGGATACCTTCCTTGCCCTACTCCACTCCCCGAGTCACCTACCGAGAGTTCGTAATCACTACACAACACCGACTCCTTATGGTGGAGAAACCTTCACAACGCGTTGCCTACTGCTTTTCTAGATTTAGGCTAACCATCGGGTTCTTTTCACACCGGTGAACCACACCTACTACAACGCCGCTTACACCTTTATCCGTACTAGGCTAGAAATGCAGTTCCATTACAATGGAGGAACTACTACCCAACACTACACCAATCACCTAACCCCAAAGGAGATCAACCTCTTATTACAACATCATCAAGGATACCAATATCCGTGGATCCAATAATAATCTATCTTATACATCGAAACACACCATATCGAATGTACATCTTATGCACCTTTCACTAATGCCTTTGACTAGATCTTCAAGACACCCTTCACTAATGTCTTGTGACTTGACTTCTAGGCACCCTTCACTAATGCCTACAATACGAACGATCAACACCTTTCACTAATGTCTTCGTCTTGACACTTGAGACATCGTTCACTAATGTCCTCAACACTACACTTCTTAGAAGAAAGAAAAGAACTATCAACAAGAGGACTTCAGTAGTCTTGATGATGAGGAAGCATGGCAACTCATGGACTTGAGCTTGCTCGACTTCAAAGGTGGTGATCTCGCCTTTAAGAGGAACCTAGTAAATCACACAAAACAAAACTACAAACATATATCACTTGGATCTGGGGTTAGAGAGTTTTAAACTCAAAGAGAAAGTATGTGAGAAAGGGGTAAGAAACAATGAAGAGATGGCTCACTATTTATAGAGAGAAAATGCTACTGTTCCCCAGATCCCACGGATCCCTCCCTCAAGGGATCCGTCTAGTATAAAAATAGGGATCTGTGGGGCGCTCTTCTTTACCCATGGGTATTTTGGTTATGGGTCATGGGTTATGGGTTGGTCAATGTGTCTTTTATTAGATACAATGTATCTCATGAGTGCAATGCACCTAGTCAAATGAGTATGGGTCAATACCATGGGTTATGAATATTATCCATATATGACATAAGCATGATGTCATGCAATGGGTTATGGGTCAAGCTCCATGGATATGGGTCATGGACTTTGGGTTGTACCCAACTACATTCAATGTATTTGGTCAATGGGTTATGATACTTAAGTTTATACCCATTTATATTACCCAATATACTACATACTAGTTATGTGTATATTTTACCCAAATATGTAAACACTAGTTGTTGTACATATGTAATACTAAATCATAAAATCACTTATACTTGTTTTAGTGTTTTATGTGGGAACGTAAGTGTGTTAGAAACTATTAGCTTAAACCATTTACGTATTTTATTTGTTTCGTTAAAATGATTTTACGTTTGTTATCGACAAAATATTAGAAGATCGTAAAATATAAATAAACGTTTTTACGGCTTATTTGTATTAACAGTTGTATCTCTCTTTTTGATCTCGTTGCTAGAATCAAGTCTATCATCTACAGCGCTGAAAATTCGTAAAGCCTATAGTGCACTTTAATTTTTTTTAAACACAACACATAAAACTAACATTAAACTAAAAACATTTTATCGTCTTTCATGCCACAAAACATTCCAACAAAATAGAAAGTTCAAACAAAATGAGAATAATGGGCTAGCTAAGAAGATAACAAAATATTGAAAACCACATAACATTCGGAATTTGGGAAGTGCATAAGTCCGAATGAAGAATATAAAAAACCTTTGCAACAATAGAACTTGAAAGATAAAAGGATGTCTAACATCCTTATCGAGTTTTCAAGCATGACACAAAGTCGAAGACCTTGGATTATTAAACACACTAAATTTATTTGAAACTAAAAAAAAGTAGTACGTCATCCCTTGGATACCCGAGTCTTCGGTGCCACGTAGAGTGACTTGATGACAAAAGACCGTTAGAGGTGTGTTGGTGGATGAACGGATGGAACAAAGATCTCTGGTATTGTTACATTGAAAGAGTAGTTGACGAGCCGAATAGTCCTTTTCATAAAAACTATTCGTTAAATTCAATACTACACTTATTATCACAAGTAAATTGTCATACATAAATGAAAATGTTAATTATATTTGGAATGGCAAGTACGTTTTGTAGATACACAGGATGATGAAGGGATGCAAAAATGATACGGTCAATATTAGTAACGGGGATGTTTGACCCGTTACCAACAACTATAGACGTAATTAAGCTTTTATTAAAAAAATAGCTAGTACGTAAGATTACATGTATTCGCTGAGAGAAGAGACGTGGCTCTAGTATCCATATACCTCCCGGGGTTCTCATTGTTGTCAGCATAACGAAAGCTCGTAACATTAAAGGCATGTGGAAGTGTTGCAGTTTGATCAAATGACCCGTATTCCTAATATCCCGTAGTCGAGCCGGGACGAGGACCCGTGGTTCCATAAACTGAAGTTGGGGGTGGTTGTGGGGCTGGATGTTGGTCCGATAATTTGGGTAAAAACATGAAGGTTAAGAAATTTAAAACAAGTTTTTGCACAAGACCCATTTGACACTAATAACATCATTCCTACTTTTCAACGTTTATAATTCTCATTAGAAATGAAAATTATAAAGGATAGTTGTGGAACACTATCACAATTGGATGACAAATGAAACTCTCCCGAAAATCAATTAAAGCTTACTAGCTTAGCTTATAATTCAAGGAGAGCAGGATTCTATCATTATAATACATTTGTATTATTTTTTGTGTTTAGAATCTCTGACTCTCTATCTTTCAAACATTCTCTTATACAGGTGGGATACGAGGGTAGCATGTGAGGTCTTCAATACATGTAAAGTATTTAATGGAAAAATACACTTTCCATTAAATGCTTCTATTCTTGGAATAAGATAAACTTTTCTTTATGGAATAGTGTTGACAACTATTTCCACATCTATACCAACTCCTCGTACTTGTTTGACTTTTTTGTAGTTGCTTTTAGGAAGTCCGTGCCCATATTTCATTTTTGTTTCAAAGAGAGAGTATTTTGAGTCAGTGAGACTTGTCGGACATCACTGACTCATATGTTATTTATATTACACCAGTGAGGCAAAGTGTATCTTGAGATAGTCTTCGGCGTCCCTGAAGCTTGTTGTTGTTGATCGAGTTTTATACAACACTCCCTGAATGGAGTAAATTTGGCTAGTGATTCTCATCAATAACTTAATCATCTATTCTCATGAGGGAGTAACATACTGATTCTCATTAGGGAGTAACTTACGGGTGAGGATCATTTCCCATTACTTGAGTCAAGTTACTTGATCTTCAACCATTGGATTATCAAATGTCAAGAATCTTTTAATCTTGACCTTTGATTTTAATCCAATGGTTGAAAATCAACCAACTTGACTCAAGTTGGTGGGATAACTTGAGAGGATTCAAACCCGTAACTTACTCACTGATTCCAGTAAGTAACTCATGTTATTTTATGTTCAAATATTCTCATAAACAATTGGGTAAAATCTTTGTACTAACAATATCCTCTTATTTGAATATACAAATAGCATGAGTTATCATCTTCTTTGGTTCATGATTCATGGACTCTAGTTTAGTGACTAGAGTGTCTTAATCTTCGTTTCCAAAGAACTCTCAAGATGACTCCCTAACTGTATTCATTCAAGTACTAATTATACACTTAGGTTATTTTACGTTCAAATCGTAGTCAGTGACTATTGGATACTAAATTGGACCAACATTGGACAAAGAATACCATTACCTATTGGACCGAATGCTTAGGCTGCATGAAAATGTTGAGAAATTTGGCCAACTTACCATTGACGTGAAGGTCCCTTACGTTGGGCCAAAGGCCTACGATAGTTTGTGGTACATGAGAAACCAATTGCTTAGTCGAGACTCATTCCATACATGTTAACCATCGCTCGTGTTATTATGTGCACGAATATAACGATCTCTCTCTCTCCAGAGCGAAAGTGGCCCCTTTGATAAACCCTATAAAACTATTTAGCATTTTTTTTTGTTATTGTTGCTGTTAGAGGCTGCCACAAGAAGTATGGATGACGAGAGATTATCACCAGAGTGGTTGCAGGTTTGCTTACGCTTCAACCGTGACTCCTCAAGGAAGAGCATTGTTCGGGTTTCGAGAAGGGTAGGAGGGAGCGCCGGGGCGATATCCAAACCAAAAACCGAATATTTAATTCGGTTCGGTTCGATTTTGGCAAATTCGGTCCGCTTACAAATTCGTTTTGGTTTTTTTTGGTTCGGTTTCGATTTTCGTTTCTAGAGAGTCAGCTAAATGCACAGGTAGGCCCTTTTGACCCTTTAGGAGGAAAGCGAGTTTCTTTGGCACGGGCGGACCCGAAAAAGAAGAGGGGTTCACCACCAACAAGAAAGGAAAAAGTTGGTTCAAGATGGCAAGCGCAACCTCTCGCCTAGATCGAGATCCTTGGATAAGATCTCAATGCAATCTCTTCATTATCATATCTATCAAAGTCGCTTCCACTCTTTTCCGGTGGAGCTTCTTTAGCGCATCGGGCCCGCAAGTAGTCGAACAAATGAGAGGTTGTCGACGAAGGGTCAAAGGTTGCGCTGCGACAATCCGAAGGTTGTGCAAGACCCCTTCAACCTCGCCCGCGTGTTAGCTTGCTTGTACTATTGCTCGCTCGCTGACCGCTCGGCTAGCTTCTTTATGGCAAGTGCTAGCGTAACCTAGCTAGCGCTACATCTTGCTAACGCCGCCCGAATTGCCTTGCAAGCGCTACATCTATATGGCAATCCCACGTCGCCTTCGTCTCCCATTCTTCAGTATTACCAGATTTGCTCCTAATATCATTCACGATTATATAACATGGGCTAGCACCAATGGGCCAATACACTAATAACATACACAATATACTACAGTCCACTAATAAGCAGTGTCTAGCGAAATCAAACACCACTTGTAAGTTGTAACACAAATTTTTTTGGACATTGTATTTTAGAAAAATCAAAGACTTTTACTCTTTTTTTAAAACTATACGGGACAAATTCATGTGGTTTACGGGAACCCAATGAACCACCTTAGGCCCGCCCCTGAAAATAAGAAATGGATTATGGATTTATGATTATGAGAGGAAGACTGCTTAAAAAAAATTATTCTAATATTTTTTTCAACCGATCATTTGTCACAAGACATTGCAAGCACAAGGGTTTATGCTTTTCAGATCACGTTCATAAATGTTTTACCAGCTGATATCATGTTTTATTATTGTTGATGCATAATCTGGCGCGGGCTGGATTCAACGACTCTCCTTGGCCGTTAGTCGTCTTCTCGAGCCCTAGTAGACCTGTCAACAAAGAGAACCCGTTAGGAGTGGACCCGAGGCCGTAGCTCCGGGGTCCACCTCCGACGGTCAAGTTAGTATGCGCTGTGGCATAGCAAAAGATGTTAGGGTTGAAGATTGTGTACCGTTAATGAGGAGATCCAGCCATGTATTTATAAGGCATGGATTAGGGTTTAGGTGTAGAGTGGGCCGCATCTGCCGGGCCTGACCCATTCCTGGCCCAGTCCGGACCATACGTCTACAATTATGACCTTAAATTTGAAAGAGGAGTTGTGACTGTTATCCTATATCCTAATGATCACAATATATCCCTCATCTTAATTTGTTGATTTGTGTGATCCATCATTTCTTCAGTCAATGACGACGAATGTGTGAGACTGTGAAAAGAAGAGAGACTGTAAAGGGACCTCTTAAGCACCCAAATTGTTATAAACTTGGTGCACTCAGTTGTTTTACCGACTACCTGGACACGTAAACTAAAGATGGTATTAATTTCCATTCTTTTGTTTGGCCATTTTCTTATAGACTGATGTTACTTGTGCTAAAAAGCAAATTCATTAACTTATCTTTGTTATTGGTTTGGCTTGTTTGTGTGTTTGTTTTCTGTGTTTTCCACATATGAGTTAACACTTGGTAAGTTTTCCTTTTCACCAGCTAATAACTTGCAGCATCTCCCCAATGAAAATGACTTGAAAATATGTTTGGAGCTAAAAGAACGTGAAGGTGGTGTTAATAAGGAAGGAGGAAGGTCAGTTGATGTTGATCATCCCATTATTAGTGTGCTTGGTAACTTAATTTGTTGTTGCTTCCTTTAACAACGCCTGCAGGAACGGCGAACATAACTACCTCCATAATTCTAAATTTACAGAGCGCAAATACTTAAAGTCGTACAATGCTTATCACTTCCACATGATCTTAGAGGCCATTGAAGAAAGGAAACCTGGCCCCTACTATACATGGCTGAAGTTCTTTGCAACCGCTATGTTAGTGTGGTGTGCTACCGGTTTGCTTGTATCGATCATGAACCATTCTAAAATAAAAGAAATGGCAGAAAAAAATTTGTTTTCCTTGGAGTCTATACGCAATACTGTGAATCATCTCTATTACGGAAATTGGACAGGTTGACAAAAATATCCCAATCTTTAAAAAGGTATTCAAAAAAGCATTGCGTTGTCAAAGATTTCTCGCCTTGAAAAGCTCTCTCGTGAAGCTAAAGATGGTATTGGGCAAAGGTTTACAGTGATTCTTTTAGTTCACCTGATTGTAGACTAACGACTAATCCAGATGGTAGGCGTAATACTAGCAAGCCTGGTCATTTATACAGTGGGATATAGGTCAGGCATTATACCACTAGTGCCACACATTTAACCGCAGCATCCTGGTCAACTCTGACTAGAAGCAAAGGAAGTGATGCAGGGAAAGAAACTTGCTTCTTATGGGCACAAGAACAACTTTTAAGCTGTGACTCGATGTGTGTTGTAGTCTGTTTCATATTTTCACACAAAATGCGGTACTTATATTTTTGGTTTCTATTTTCATGTATTTTGCATAACAACTACGGAGTAGTTTGGTTATAAATTAGAACAATAACACGCTATGAGTTCATATGCATAGATGGTACTGTTAACATGATCATGGAACATCACAATGTTGGGAAATTATTGCATGTAAAACCTAGCAAATGTTGTGTCATTGGGGTTAGGGGTGGCAATTCTCGACACGATACGATAAACGACACAAACTTGATGATGAGGTATAGTCTCCTCCGGATATTCCAGAGGAGCTAGATCATCCTTAGTCAACATCTTTCACGAATATTAGGAAACAACCAAGTCCACACTGGAACGGTCCTTCGGAGAAGCTAGGGTAACGAAGATTACCCTAGGCCGGAGGCAATGGGGTAGGAGCATTGTCTCCTCCGGATCTTGGCAGACATAAGTTGACAACCGTTGTATGATGTAGTACGTGTAATTCGCAGTATTATTATTGATTGAATGATCGATACAAAATACATAATATGTATTTATACAAAGCACAATGGGCCGAGACCCATACAAACCTACAAACCCAACCAAGACCCATATACAAATCCAACTAAGACTTATAATGTCGTCTAACACTCCCCCGCAGTTTGAGCGAGAGGACACCGAACACTCAAGCTGTCACGAAACTCCTGAAATAAAACCGTAGGTAATCCCTTTGTGAAAATATCAGCATACTGAAACCGAGAAGGAACATGTAGAACGCGAACCTGACCAGCAGTAACCAAATCTCTAACAAAATGGATATCAATCTCAATATGCTTAGTCCGCTGATGTTGAACCGGATTAGAAGACAAGTAGACAGCACTGACATTATCACAGTAGACAAGAGTAGCTGAAGATAAAGGAGTGTGTAGCTCACGAAGTAAATTCTGAATCTGACATGTCTCAACAACAGCATTGGCAACACCACGATACTCGGCCTCTGCACTAGAACGAGAAAGCGTCGGCTGATGCTTAGAGGACCAGGAGAGTAAGTTGTTGCCAAGAAAAACACAATAACCAGACGTAGACCGCCTAGTAAATGGGCAACCAGCCCAATCAGCATCCGAGTAAGCAACCAATGAGTCAGTAGTAGAGGAAAACAACTGTAATCCATAGTCTAATGTCCCTTGAACATAACGCAAAATCCGCTTAAGAGTAGAAAAATGAGGTTCTCTTGGATCATGCATATAAAGACAAACCTGCTGAACAGCATTAGAAATATCAGGTCTAGTGAACGTAAGATACTGTAAAGAACCTGCAAGACTTCGGTATAACGTAGGATCAACAACCGGAGTACCACAATCCCCTAACTTGGACTTAGTATCGACAGGAGTCTGAAAAGGGTTACAACCAACCATATGAGCACGCTCCAAAATCTCCAGAGCATATTGACATTGTGACAAAAACATCCCAGAAGAGTCACGCTTGACTGAAACACCCAAAAAATAATTAAGAGCACCCAAATCAGTCATAGAGAACTTCGTATGTAACATAGCAATGAGCCGCTGTAATAAGCTATCAGATGAAGCGGTGAGAACAATATCATCCACATATAGTAACAAAAATGCAGTATCATCACCCTGTCTGTAAAGAAATAAAGAAGAGTCACAACGGCTAGAACTAAACCCAATAGTAGTAATAAAAGCATCAAACTGCTGAAACCATGCCCGAGGTGCTTGCTTAAGCCCATAAAGAGACCGCTGTAATAAACAAACATGATCCGGATGCTCAGGATCCCAAAAACCGGGAGATTGATGCATATAAACAGTCTCAGCTAAATCACTATGTAAAAATGCATTCTTGACATCAAGCTGATGAATAGGCCAATGTCGAGAAATAGCTAAACTAAGAACAGTCTGAATGGTGGCCGGCTTAACAACTGGACTAAAAGTCTCATCAACATTGACTCCCTCTATCTGAGTGTTATCATTGGCAACAAGACGTGCCTTATACCGGTTAAGAGTACCATCAGCTAAAAACTTATGACAAAATAACCACATACAATGAATCACATTAGCACCCGCGGGCCGAGGTACACTAGTCCAAGTTTTATTTTTAATAAGTGCATTATACTCCTCATACATAGCATGTCGCCAATTTGGATCATTAAAAGCATCCTTATAGGACTTAGGTAAAGGAGAAATAGTAGACACATGACCAGCATAACGGGGATTAGGATGAGTAGTCCCGACATGAGAGTGTTTGACCATGGGATGAGTAAACACAATAGGGGGTTAACAGGTGCAGGCTCAGGAAGAGCAACAGGTGGTGATACTGGTGGTGTAGGAAGGGGAGGAGGTGAATGTAGTGTAGGAGATGTAGGTGGGTCTATTGGTGCAGTGGAAACCGGGTCACTAGGAGTAGGTGGAGCAATGGGAGTGTTATGTATAATCTTGGAAATAACATCAGATGGTGCTTCCAAAAAATCATAGGAAGGGTTAGGTTTGGGCGTGGTGGAGCGAAACGGAAATACAGTTTCATCAAAGGTAACATGACGGGAAATGATTATTTTATTGGTGTTAAGATCAAGACAACAATAGCCAAAATGATTGGCGATATGCCCTAGAAATAGGAAGGGGGTGGCACGTAGTCCAAGTTTGTGGTTGGTGTCAATATGAGGGTAACATAGGCATCCAAAACACGAAGTAAACTATAATCAGGTTGAGCACCAAAAAGACGTGTAAAAGGGATTTCATTATCAATGGCTCATGAAGGTAAAATATTTAAGAGCTAAACAGCCATACTAAGTGCCTCGGTCCAATAATTAGGGGGTAAATGTTCTTGAAATAATAAGGTACGAATAAGGTTATTAATAGTACGAATCATGCGTTCAAATTTGCCATTTTTTTGGGATATGCGAGGGCAAGAGAATCGAAATTGGATGCCATTATCGGAGAACAGTTTATGAAAAGCAGTATTGTCAAACTCACCACTATGATCACATTGAAACGACTTAATTTCATACTTAAATTGAGTACGAACATAGCTACGAAACAAATGAAAGTTAGACAAAACATCAGCGGTTAAACCCAAACAAATTGAGAATAATGATCCAAAAATAAAACATAGTACTTGAAACCAGAAAAACTCGGAATTGGGGAGGTCCACAAATCCGAGTGAATAATGTCAAAACAAGAAGAAACAGATTTAGACGAACTAACAAACGGAAGCTTCACGTGTTTACCAAGCTAACAAGCATGGCAATAATTGGAAATTTTCTCTTTATTACAAGAAATAGAATTAGTAGACACAAGACGCCGCAACACTTCACTCCATGTATATCCAAGTCGTTGATGCCACGTATACTGGTGAGATAAACAACGGAGGAGCACCTGTCGAGTTAGGAAGTCCTTCACAGAAAAACCAAAAGGGTCAAACTCAACCATACAATAATTATCACGAACAAATTGACGCACAAAGATAAGATTTTTGACAATATCCGGAGTAATTAAAACATTAAACGAAGTGGACGAAACGGAGTAGACAAAATACTATGGTCAGAGTTGGTGGCGGAATGACGCTACCACACCAACAAAGATGACATTAAGTAAATGCACATATTAAAAATATCACTAAGACAGTTTGCAGAATCATGAATATGAGAACTCGCACCTGTGTCCATATCTATACTACATATAATGCACGAAAGCACCTCACTCTTAATTTTAAGACGTACAAGATAAATAGCATAATGTACACTACTTTAATGCACATTCGCACTCTTAATTTTCAGACTTACAAGACACGAAGCATAATGTACACCACTTTAATGCACATATTAAAAAGACAAAACATCACTTTAATGTTATTAATGTAATCAATTAATTAATTGTTCAATAAATAAAATTAATGCAATTATTAAAACACCCTTACATAAAAAATACAAATTATCAAGTATATTGTACAACCAACTTAAATACAATTTCTGCATTAAATGTCACTAATACAAATAATAAAGCACATTATACCAATATCCAAACCCGAACGGGAAACGGGCCAAATGGGCTCGAGCCCGAACGCGCACGGCCAACGGGCACGTGCCGGACGAACACAGGCAGACGGGCACACTGGTCTAAACAGACACGTAGCAAACGGGCTCATGTTATCTGAATCGCTTTTAAAAGACCCAAAAGACTAAATAAATTCCTTAGTTAAGGAGTTAAAATACGCTCACATGAAACTCTTGATATCCATAAATTTATTGTCAAAAAAATAATAAACTAAAATACATGATTTACCGAAAATTTTATTTAGGTACCACCACCGCCGCCAGCATACGGGTACCACTAGTTCCAATTACCAGCGGACGGATCATGAAGACTACCCGTAGTAAACGCAGAAGGCAAGACAACCTCTTGACCCGTCAACCCAATTCCATTAAACATACCCGGTTGACCCCCTGATGCATTCTGAACCCCTTGACCACTCACTGAACCGGAAGAACCCCACTGACCCGCTGACCCGGGTGAAGTAGACTGACCTGGGTAAAGGAAAAACTGACCCGGGTGACCCGACACATTGGATGGACCTGCCAAAACATGCGATGAACCTACCAGAGAAGGTTGCTCAACCGATCCAGGAGAACCCCCTAGCTGGGCCATAAATTGCGCTGGGTAGTAGCCCACATGGCCAATAGAGTTGGGTTGAACTACTTGAGGAATAAAACCCGGAGGGTATTGGGAAGTCCCAGATGCAACGCATGCAACATGAGTGTTATTGGTATTATTATTATTGCCCGAAACATGCATCTAAGAAAATAATTTTTACAAGGTAGCGTAGTCCTGTGGTGATAAACCCGAGGCAACACTAGTTGAGGTAGTTGAACGAGGTAGTAGAGTCGACTTCCCATGCACACCGATATGTAAATACTTGCAAAACTCCCCAAAGCGACATGATCCTATATGAAAATTAAAACAAGGTTTATGTACCTTGTCCAAAGAAGAAGACGAACTCCGAGCATTGGTAGTTGAATTTGCTAATAAAACCATGGGAGAAGCTAAGGTAGCATCAACAAAAGAGACCTGAGCTCGTGACTTCAAACGCATCTCTTTAGTGGTCAATAAGGAGCGAACCGTCTTGAGATTGGGAAAAGTATCCCGGCTAGCAATCACTGTCGCAAGAACCTCATACTTGGAAGGCAAGCCCTCCAAAGCAAAAGTAACTAAGTCCTCATCACTAAGAGGTGAACCAAGACCGGTAAGAACGGAAGCAATTGACTCAATTTTCTGAAACTAAGCATCAATGGTCAAATCCCCAAGCTTCAAGGCACGTAATTCTGCTTTCAATGCCATAGCACGCAGGCGTTTGTTGTCTTTAAAAATCCCATCGAGAAAAGTCCAAGCTCCCTTGGCAGTCTTAGGGTTAAGAACAACTAATCGCTTCTGCAATGAAGCGGAAAGAGTGCAGAAAATCCAAGAGCGGATGATAAAGTCAATCATGAGCCACTCTACATCCTTGAGTATCGGAGCAGTTGATGAGGATGAGGCAGCCTCTTCCTCAACAAGATGATCCAAAATCCCATACCCCTGACAAAGTTGCGAAAAATAATACACCCATGATGAGTAATTCATCTCATCGGTATCAAGTCTGATTCTAACAAAAGTGGTTAATCGGTGCATAGCCATGAGCTTGTCCGAGAGGGTAAGAGTCGACATGGTGGGAGGTGGATCAACAGTCATGATGGAAAACTAATCAACAAACTGTGGAAGGGTTTAAAAGAAGCACAAAAGTTACTGGAAACACAAAGACGACCAGAAGTTCAGTCGACTTAGAAACACGTCTGGAAACACAAACACTAAGTACAGCCGGAAACAAACACGTGTCGGAAACACAATACAAACGAAACTTAAAGTGGGCGAAATCAAGACCGAAACCAAACTTGAAGGCAGTAGTGCGGAAGGTGGATTAGGGTTTTGATATCCCTGATACCATGTAAGTCGCAGAATTATTATTGATTGAATGATCGATACAAAGTACATAATATGTATTTATACAAAGCACAATGGGCCGAGACCCATACAAACCTACAAACCCAACCAAGACCCATATACAAATCCAACTAAGACTCATAATGTCGTCTAACAGTACGAAAGTGACGCTGCTAGGACTACAACCGTTGATGAGCACATTACGACAACCCGAGCTCCGAAAGCTATGGCTCATGCCCAACAACGATTTCCTCGCTGCTCCAAGATGAAAACCTCGTCTCCACAATTCTCGTGTCATTGAGTAAAGTCCATGTAGTATAAATTGATCCATTCACTCAAATAAACAACAATCATTCTCACACACTCCGATACTTACTTTATCTCACTATAATTCATACCAAGCAAACGTTTACTTTCACATCGGAGCTTGGTCTCGGATTAAAAACATAGGGCGAGTTAACAAAATCTTGTATTATTTCAGCCTAGGGACGAAGGAGAAACTTTAAGACCTCCGAATGACTGTGGCTAAAGAGCACTTACAGAAATTTGCTCGAACACTCGACACAAAGTTAAGCAAGTTTGAGTTGAGGATAAACAAGTTTGGGTCAAAACAGGTCAACCCGTCTAACCAGTTTAGTTAACGAGTCGCGTTTGACTTGAGTAAGTATTAACGGGTTAACCCGTGAACACATTTAAGTATATAAGCCTCTAAAAAAGATATAACTTTGATTTTATGTTTGATTTAGATTAAATTCATTTTGTTAAATACTTAGAGGAGAGTTATTTTACATACCAAACTTTTCTTACATATCAAGGGACTCATCTCAACCATCCATCTAAAAAGAAATCCATGGTACGAGATTAAAAGCATTTTATTATTTCACATATTTTTATAATTTAAATATCTTAAACCGTTAATCGTTAAGCAAAAATAATTACACCATCAGCGTGACGAAAGATTTAATTATCTTCTATAGATTTTATCTCGATATACTTCGAAAAAGGAAAAAAAATTTTTTTTCACGTTTTTTGTCTTTTTCGCTTTTCTTCAAACCGAGTTTGCATGAAATATCATATATGATTTAACACTAATTTGAAGATCACATGTGATATTGGTGTTAAATCACATATGATATGTAATATCATATGTGATACTAGTGTTAAATCATATATGATAAATCACATATCATATACATATCATATATGATACACTAATATCACACGTGGTATTCAATTAGTGTTAAATCATATATGATTTTTTTCATGCGCAATTTACGTAACGTAAAAAAGCGAAAAACGAAAAAACTTTAAAAAACGTGAAAACACGAAAATTTTTTTGTCGAAAGTATATCAAAGTGTCTATCTATAGAAAGATAATTAAATGCTCGTAATAATTGTATATTTTTTTCCCTTGACGATTAACGGTTTGAAAGATATTTATATTTGAAAAAAAAAGATGAAATTGAGTTTTTTTAATTGTTGGGATTAATCTTATCTATTAGATCTAATAAAAATGAATGGTGGAGATTGATCCATTAGTATGTAAAGAAGTTTTTACCCTCAAAATGATCTTAAATCATATACTTAATAATACAATGAATTACGATTATAACTCATATAATTGAAATTGTTGTGTAGATATTTGTATATTACGTATATCATTTTTGGATTTATAGTTGTTGAATCGACACACCACTAACATTTTTCACCGCTCGACCTATTTACTTAACATATTAAATGGGACACAAACTGGTTACACGTATTATGCAGGTCTGAGTTAGGTTTGACTTTTTTTGACACAATTAATAAACAGGTCGTATTTGATAGAGACTGTACGAACCCGTAAACCCGAATAAATCAACTGAATACGACTCGAATGCCATCTTAAATTATGGTTAGGACCCTTGATGTGTTCAGTTGTTCACCATTGTCTTAATAATTGAGTTTGGTGATATAAATAAAAAATTGTTTACGATTTTATTAATGTGAAATTAAGATATCTTGTTTTGATTAATTGATTCGTGTGATTTTGTTAACGATATTAAGTTTATTTAATTGATTCGTGTGATTTTGTTAAAGATATTAAGCACGTAATGAGCCGTGTTTATTGGATTATGTATATTTATACTACATATAAAATAAAAATAATTAAATGTTGAAAGTTGAAAGAAAATGGTAAAAGTGAGAGAAATGTATAGTATAATTAATACTTTTATTAAAACACACAAATACTTAAAAGTACAATAATTTATTCATATTATATAACTAATTGAAAGCGTATATACAAAAAAAAAATACAACCAATTAAAACACTTTTTACTAAAGAGTACAATAAAATTTTCACAGTATACAATTTAAATAAACTACAACATAATCTAAAATATAAAATAATTAAACATATTAATTAACGTCATTTTTAAAACACCCTAAAATAAAAAGTACATAGTATTATACACATTATACACATTATACCAAAGGTTGCAAAGGTCTATAGGCCGATTAATGTGCCGCTTTAGGCTCTACAGGGTCACCAACCTTGCCGATTTATGTAATCGGGTCAAAAATAGGTCAACCGTGGTCAACGGTGATCAACGACGGTCGATGATGGTCAAACTTCCGGAAACCCACAAATCTTGCCGTAAGACTCAAAACTCATCAAACTTATTTTGATCACTTATAGAACTGCTTTAGTTTATGACAAGTTTGTTTTAGAAAACTTCTGAAAATACATAAAACTCGCCAAAATACACAAAACTTGGCGGAAATACCTAAAATTTTCTATAAATGCCAATCCGATTAATCATCGATTAATCCCGCCTAGACCGATTACAAGCTACAAGGTGGTCGATCGCCCGACTACCGATTCGCAATTTTTGCAACCTTGCATTATACACATTAATAAAACACACAGAGCTTCATACAAACTAACAAGTTGATGGTACATATATTTTTGAAAACTGGACCGCAACAACTGGTTCAACTCGAACCGTGTCGCCACCGGTTCGCTAACCAATTAAAGCCATCCAAAACTTATCGAGAGGACTCATTGAAACCGATACAAACCGTGAATCAGTACTCATGAGATCTATTTCTCCTGGTTAATCGTCAAAAGATACTGGAAATCATCGAACGCTTGGCACCTCGCTATATACTATATATAAAGGAAAAAACAAAAAATGAAAAGTGAAAATTTGAAACTAAAAAGATGAAATATTGAAAAAATATATTTCAAAAGAAAACCATTAATACACATCGAAAAGCAGGTTGGCCCAGGATGTTTCAAGCCCGGCGGGTTGACCCGTTTAAATTGACCTGTTTTCGAATCAACCCGTCGGGTTGACCCGGTTTAAATCGACCCGTTTTTTGACCGTAACTGTTTAACCGATTGAACCACTCGGGTCGAACCAGGTTTTAAAACATTATGTTTAATCTCCGAATCTTCAAACTTTTATTATTTTTCGTTATAACCTATAAACTTCTTTTATCACTAAACGATATGTCATATAAAATCGTCGATATATCTTGCGGATCTGCTTCAAATGCAGTAATAGTATAATTTTTCTACACTATATTGAGTTTTGGAGTACTCTCACTCATGTTTCAAGTGGTGTTTAGAAAAATCAGCAAAAATAGAGTTTGTTGGCAAAATACAAAATGTCTCGATCAGGCTGACGCGTACGAAAATAAGTCGATGCAATAAGCTATTTAATTCCAATTACATATATTTTGTTTTAAGACGTCACACCCAATTAAGAAACAATTTGTTTACAACTAAAAACTAATCGTCTATATATCTTACCCCGACAATGATCGATCATTTAAGTATGTTTAACATCTAAACGACATCATTACACTAATAGAACCATGTCTAGCTATCAGTTGATAATTCATTCAAAAAGAAGAAACTTTACATCGATTATACTTATTTTGGCTTGGTTAAAGCTAAAGCTAAATTCAACAATAACCACAAGAAAAGCTTTACTCATAAGTTAAACTTGGAATGATGGGAGCGTAGCCTGCAACCCATTGCTTCATCCCTAATGTTTATTATAAATTTCTGAGTTTAAGGGCTACAAAAAGCTTCATAAAGGTCCCCCATTTTGAGCCCATGTTTTCTTTTTAAAGCATGGTTTGAGTACTTGTGTCACACCTAAAAGTGTAAATGAATTATGTCGTTGTAAAAGGAAATCTAAAAGTCTGTGGCATGTAGAATTTATCGTAAAGCACAGGGATGGTCAAACATATAGTAAGAACCAAATTCGAAGTACATAGGTTAAAATCTTTTACCTTTTAGTTTGAACTTTTAAGCCTAGTCAGGGTGAGTTATATTCTATTTTCACTCTTTTGAGTTTTTCACTTTTTGGGTTTGGTTGAACTCACTTATATTAAACTAGTCTAAATTAGTTTAGTGATAGTGGATTATAAAGCGTGTGTGATAAACTTTTAGTGTTTATATATAGTTTGACAATTGTTAATCTACTTGTATTCAAAGTAATAGATACAATGATACAATGCGTTTAGTTGGGGGGAAACATTTTTTGTCTTTAGAAAATGTTTTGTGGAAAACAATGAAAACAGATATTGTGTTTAAATTAACGTTTTAACAAAATGTTTCAAAACACAAAATCTTTATTTTTAACTTAATGAGCTAAAGCTACAAAACAAAATTTCAGTTGTTTTCATTTGTAACTCATAACCATCCTTCCACTTTCAAGATAATCTACAAATATTAACTAAACGCGTTTTTATATTTTCAGTGTTTGTGGAAATAAATTTCCTTCCAAATTTTCTGTTTACTTAGATAGAAAATAGAAATATCTTATATTTCCTACTCATTTTACTTATCTTTTAATTGTTATTCAGTACACTACAACTAGTGAGAAATTGATTTTTTTTTTTTTTTTTTTTTTTTTTTTTTTGGACGATTAATAACATACAAATAATAAGATGACGAGGTGAGTTCCACATTATTCATCAATTATCTAAAGAAAAACTAGCTCATCTTGGCCTTTAATCTTCTTTCATCCAACGGTGCGGATCATATAAAAAAATAACAAAGCAAAGGCGTAAAGTAATTATATAAACCTCATTTTTCACTTTTTTTAAAACAACATATCTTACAACGTTAAATTTTTATCTACGAAAAATACACCATGCGACAAGAAGTAAATTATCTTTCTATAAATATGCACTTTTATATACTTTCGACGGATTTTTTTTTCTAAAATTTCCACCCAGAAAAATCGTACGTGAGTTTTAAATTAATTGTGATTTGTTAAAATCACATGTGATTTTATAAATCACAAAATCACATGTGATTTTAGTGGCTCGCAATATCGAGTCGGAAACACAGACTACAAAAAAAAAACAAAAAAAAACAAAAATTACATATGATTTCACAATGCGATCTTTAAAGTAATAAATCACATGTGATCTTTAATAGCAAATCAACTTATTCATTCCTTTTATAAAATCAATTCGTGAAATCACGTGTAATTCTGTTTTTGTTTTGTTTTTTTTTTTTTTGTGAAAAAATGTAAATCACGTGTGATTTACTCTTTGTTGTTATAAACTGAAACACACGTGATTCTGTTTTAATCTAAAAATGAGTAAATCACACGTGATTATGTTTTTTTGTTGTGATTCATGTGTAAATCAAATGTGATTTGTGTATAAATCACATGTGATTGACTTTAAAAAAAATTCGGTAAAATCACATTTGATTTGCGTTAAATCACATGTGATTTTTGGTAAAATTATATGTGATTTGAGGTAAAATCACATGTGATTTGCACAAAGTCTCATGGGATTCGTTGGTCGAATTTAAATTAATGATTAAATCTAAGCACTAAATTGTACAATAATATTAGATGACTTCCATAGATTTGCATAGATTTGTGATGTTGATGACTTTAAGAAGGCCATGTTTTTCACACTTTCTTTCACTTCTTTGCTTGTACCAATAGCTAAAAGGACATGCATACCTATGCCTTTCACCTTTCCAAATCAACCAAGCCTTCTTTATTTTTCAAAACATGTCTATTTCTCATGATAAAACCCCAACAAACTTCTAAAACCAAAAATCAACAACTCATAGCCTTATTTACCATCTTCAAGGAAACAAAATTGATACACAAAATCAAATAGCCATATTCATCAACCTATTACATGATTTGAACATTACCCTGTCACCATCGCCTAATGTCTCCGTCGTTCAGCCGCCACCGCTATATCTATATCGATAACCCATCACCATCAATATCCCCATCAACACTATTACATATGAAACCCTAATCACTCGATTAACACTTTTAGGTTATTGTTGTGATGAGATTGAACATAGACGAGTGATTAGTAGGGGCTTCCGAACAAATCCCCTCAATCAATTGTTAAAAATACTCACTAAAACTCAAATCCCCAATCTCTTGATAAAAGCTTAAAAATTAATTTAGTGATTTAAATCTAGCCATAGGGTTGTTCTTGTCGCCGCGATCTGTTATCACGGATATGTTGGTGGTAGTGGTTGATTTAAGGAAGTGAAATGAAAGGAATTGGTTAACAACTATTTTGGTTAACATCTATTTTGTTATTAGGGAGTGTTCGATGATATTACAAAAGTGTCATTCAATAATTAATTATATTAAAATGAGGATTAATCTAAACCTTTAGATTTAAAATAAATGAATGGTTGAGATCTCTTGATTTGATCTTTAAATAATTATTGTCCTGTATTGAACTTTTGTCATAACATGATAAGAATGAGACAAAGTATGATGATACAAACTACTCTATAAATAAAAGGAAAATGATGGGTTGATTTTAACAACCAAATTTTTATAACATTTGCTAATACTTTGATAAAGACACCATCCAACTCTGCATTTTTCGCAAAGATGACTGATAGAGAAAGTGTGATATTCTTGTTTGAGAGAATCAAGAAAATTGTTGGTGAATGGTGATTATTTTGCTTGGATATTGTATATTGTCTATGCTTAAACTTCGGAAATTAGTTGCTAAAAACTATGACTAACTAATGAATGTATATAACTAGTGAAAATAAATATATTGATGCGATGATTGTTGAGGTTAGTGACTATGAGCGAGAACTAAAATATAATGAGATTGAGAGGAAGAACTTGCATACCTTGAATGAGAATCTTATTTCGAATGTGTTGCTCAAGATGTGTTTACACTTCTACAAATTGTTCCATTAATGCTTCTCAATTTCATGAATTATCTTGTTGCTCGAAAGTCTCCATGATCGTGTCATTGAGCTTGAAAAACTAATTCTAAACTAAATGAGAAAATTGAACCTGGATGATCACGACAATTTGGTTAAACATTTTCTAAACTAGAGGTTGAGCATTTTAATTTACAACTAAAATATCAACATCTTAAAGAAAATGTCAAAACTTCAAATATCAAGACATCCTCGATGCTCCGAGTTTGATGCGCTTTTTCAAATTAACAAACATGATGAATGATTCAAGCTCATTGTAACACGATCGAAAGTTGAAAGCCCAAATCTCTCAATTAAAGGGTGAAATGAACAATGCGATCGGCTCCCGAATGCCTCATCCTTCGATTCTCGAACTCTCAAAATTTTCATCTTCAAAACTTGGTTAATGCTTTACAAAAGGAAAATGAGAGTTTTCTAAGAAAATGAAAAGGTTAAACGTCATTTCAATGAGTTATTTGAGTCAATAAAAGTCACTCAGAAAAAAAATAATAAAAAATAACCTCGTTGCAAAGGAAATTGAGAATCAAGAGTCGGGTAAAGGGAAAATGCCAATGACAAATGGGGAGAATGGTGCGTCAAAGGTGCATGTCTGTAATAAATATGATTTGGTATGAAATATGTTCCTCCTCATCTTAGGAATAACAAACTTGCCATTCAAACATATTTCTCATACCTTAAAGACGACCTAGAATGTCTCCGTGAGATTGTAGAAGAGGATAAGTTAGAGAAACCACTTGACAATGCAATTGGGCATGCATGCTTATATGCCAAACGATCTCAAGAAATTCTAGAATGCTTAATCACAATATGCCCTAAGTCCTTGGGTGAGAGAGTTAATCCTTTGATTCCGTGTTCTATGCCTAGTGCCAAGTATGATATCCATTCGATGCCCGATTTTTGAATGTGAATCGAGTATACCCTCAAGTAATTGATTCCAAATCATTAAAGCTAAGAAAGCGAACTCTTGTGTGCTCCTAGAGTACAAATCCCAACACTTCTAGTGTTAAGAAAGTGAACCTTAGTGTGCACTGCATGTAATTCAGATCCCAAAGACATCTAAACAGGAGATGCAAAGAGTAGCAAACCAACTAATGTTCCCATTCCTCTGAGAGTAATCAGTGAAATTAAAGAGAGTGCTCAAAGTCTCAAGACAATACAAGGAATGATAGGACCTCATGAGCTAAGAATGTGCATTGGAAGAGTAGAAGACCAACCTAGGAACTTTAAGTTTGAGCCGAATAAAATGAATCGTGTTGATTCTAGTATTTGCCATAGGCGTATTGCAATTAATTCAATTTCGATACTATTTGCAAACCTTGTAATAATGTCCGCTTGAATTACATTACTAATCATGAATGTGGTGTGAATGTTTTATCTAAAAGCCAAATCTCCGCTAACATTGTTAAAGCAAAATATCATGCTAAAAAGGCAAAAAGGCAATGGATAAAGAAAGTTAGAAACAAAGGAAGCCCACAGGAAGAACTTTTAGTAAGATAGGTTATCAATGGATACCGTTGGCCATAAGGTTAATCGACAATGCCACTAGAAAATGGATGCCTCTTGGTAGAACTATTCCTTAAGAAGTGAACATACGTTGAATAGGTCAAATACGGACACCAAGACTACATCTATTCCTAATGATTCCATTGCTTATATTTCGATGTGGGTGTCCCAATCACTATTACTAACCAAATGGAACCCATTCTTTCATGGGAATCCCAATTATCCAGCTTATCCATTCTTGTCTCGTGTTCAACCGCAGATCGTTCAAATCGTTCGGTGGTACCGGACTCGTGCTATTCAAGCAATATATACGACCGAGACCGGTCGCGCTCATGAACTTCGTGAGCAAATTCATCGACGCTTAGATTCGAAGCGACCATTTTGGAGCCATTATGGGTTATGGAGATTATGTGGTTGGAGATAGTGTAATTTCTGGGTATACTATGTGGAAGGTCTTGGTCATAACTTGTTCTCTGTTGGTCAATTGTGATTCCGATCTTGAAGTGGCTTTTAGAAAACATACTTGTTTCGTTAGAGAACTTGATGGTGTGGAATTGTTAAGAGGAACTCGTGGTTCAAACCTATACACCATCTCTATCGAAGACATGATGAAGTCCTCTCAATCGCTTGTTGTCAAAGGCTTGAAAACAAAGTCATGGTTATGGCATCGTCGTCTCAATCACTTGAACTTCGGCACCATTAATAACCTTGCGAAAGGATCTTGTCGAGGCTTACCCAGTTAAAATATGAAAAGATCACCTTTGTTCAACTTGCCAATTGGGAAAAAGCACGAAATATGCTCACAAACCAAAACCCACAAACTTAGTAATGGAAGTTCTTCATACCCTTCATATGGATCCATGCGGACAAATGAGAGTGCAAACGATTAATGGGAAGAAATATATTTTAGTCGTTGTTGATGACTATTATAGATTTACTTGGGTAAAGTTTTGAGGACTAAGGATGAAACTCCATTTGTCATCATCAAACTTATCAAGCAACTTCGTGTTAGTCTTAACAACACGGTTAGAATTGTTCGAACCGACAATGGCACCGAAGTTCGTTAACAAAGACTTAAGTCAATTTTATGAAAGTATTGGAATCGGTCATCAAAGAAGTCTTCCACGAACTCCTCAACGAGCGGTGTAGTTGAAGACAAATCGAACTCTTGTGGAAGCCGCAAGAACAATGCTAGTTTATTCAAAGGTTCCAATGTTTCTATGGGTCAAGCTATTGCCACCGCTACACCCAAAATTGTTCCCTTATACACACCTCTCATGGAAAAACTCCATATGAACTAATTCATAAACGAAAACCCGATCTCTCCTACCTTCGTGTGTTTGGTGCCTTGTGCTATCCAACGAATGACGGTCAAGACTTAGGAAAATTAAGAGCAAAGGCATATATTGGAGTTTTTGTTGGTTATGCACCAAACAAGAAGGGTTACAGAATCTACAACAAGAGAACCCGAAATATCATGGAAACAATTCACGTTACGTTCGATGAGTCGACCGGTCAAATGGCTCTGGACAATCCAGCTGGACCCGCACTTAAAGCAGTCAATTGGTTCATCCTTGTACCAATTCCTCTCCAAAGAACTCCATATGTACCTCCATCTAAAGATGATTTGAAGAAATTATTTGATCCAATGTTTGATAAACAAGATGAACCAAGTGCCAATGATCTATTAATTCCAACAACAGAGGCTACTCTATCCCCGCCATCAAGTCAACCCTTCGCCTCAATGTCATTAAGCCAAGAAGCACTGCTCACGATCACTCGATCTCATCAACAAATCATCAATCTTGAATGTACATCATGAAATTGTTTACGGCACCATTGATGAAGTTAATCCCTTTGCTACTCCCCAAGATGCTCCATTTGAAAACATCTTTGCCCCGAACCAACACCGAACCATCTTCATCGGGGATATAAACTCGCTACATCGGTCCTTCAACAACAACCACACGAACACCTTAGAAAATGGACACATGACCATCCATTAGATAACATCATTGGGAATCCTTCTCGTTCAGTATCAACTCGAAAACAATTAGCTATCGATGCCTTATGGTGCTTCTTCAACTCAAGACTCTCAAGATCGAACCAAAAGATGTTAAACCGCAATGTCCGAGGGCGGTGGTTTAATGCAATGCAAGAAGAAATTCATGAGTTCGATCGTCTAGATGTATGGGAATTAGTACCGGTTCAGATTGTGCAATGATCATTGCTCTAAAGTGGATCTTCAAAGTGAAGCTTGATGAGCACGGTGATGTTACGAAAAATAAGGCACGTTGGTTGCTAAAGGTTATCATCAAGAAGAAGGTATCGACTTTGAGGAATCTTTTGCTCTGCTGCACGCATCGAAGCAATCCGAATCTTCACGGCTAATCTTTGCAAGTAAGAATATGATTATCTATCGGATGGATGTAAAGACGGCTTTTCTCAGCGGAGATCTTAAAGAAGTCGATACGCCGACCAACCGTAAGGTTTTGTGAATCTAGAGCATCCTACTCATGTCTATCGCGAAAAGGCCCTTTACGGTTTGAAGCAAGCTCCAAGGGCATGGTATGATGCGCTATCAAAGTTTCTTCTATCCACCGGATTCAAAAAAGGAGCGATTGATCCAACATTGTTCACCGAAAGTCGAGCAAACATTTAATTCACGTTCAAATTTACGTTGATGATATTATTTTGCCTTGATCGACCCTAATGAATGTGATCGTTTTCTATGGAGATGGGCTCCAAATTTCAAATGTCAATGATGGGACAAATGTCATTTTCTTGGGATTACAAATTTCACAAAGTCCGGAGGCATTTTATAAATCAATCTAAATACGCTAATGAAATCATAAATGTCACACCTCCGGAGGCGAAACACAGTGTAACGGAAAGGAACATAAGCACAAGATAATAGAACATACCAACGTTAAGATTTAAAGAAAGAGTACACCATTACAATACCGGTTTAGCAGACATCGGCAAATATGTTACAAAGTTTAGATCCTAAAATATTGCATTTTATTACATAACGATTTGTAGTGACAAGTGAAAACTTCATTATGCAAGACACGGTAGAAAAGCTTACTAACGATCACCGAAATGCATGAGAGAAAACGGTCAACTATGAAAATAGTTGGTGTATACACGTTTAGTGAAATAAGAAACTCGTAAGAGAGAGTCAAAGGTTTCGGTCATCGGAAATAGTCCACAAAGCAAAGGCATTGTAAAACCACTCGGTTCAAGTTCCGCCAATACAAAACTTGCAACCTGTGTGTTCACAACCCATTGCACAAAATAAAGCGTGTCAAGTAGTCAAGTATAAATGGTCATAATAGTTCACAATATAGTACCACGATATAATAACTCAAGGATGCTCGAACATGGGAGACTTTGCCTTTGCTCCAACAAGGAGACTCCTTTGTCACTCGACCCCTAGGCGAGAATTATTGAGAACACTCCACCATTAAGGCGAATTACGAGAACACTCCACCAACAAGGCGAGAATTTATAGTGATGCTCAGAACATGGGAGACTTTATAGTGATGCTCGATCATGGGAGACTTTAGGTCAAGGTCATAACACGTGCGGTTCAATAAGTTCAAACAAGGCATAATTTAAGTAATTAAGTTCAAGGGTTTGATTCAAGTTCAAAGGTTCAAACAAAATGAGTTAATAAAAGTAGTAATCAATTTAGTTCAAATATGGTTCATGCATTTCACCCCAAAATATAGTAAAAGCGGTAAAAGGGGATGTGATTACTCACCGTTGCAATAGTTATGATGATGAGTGGATGCACGGTAATGAGGCGCAACACTCTAACCGCGACCTATTATGAATGATATGCGCTAATATAAGTCATGAAACAATTTCGTGCATGCAAACTCGTATGATATCCATACCACTTGTACATTTGAAAATAAAGTTTATCGTCGAAAATAAGTTTATAACGTCTTATCAAGTTATAAATTACTTTACAAGTACTTACGTCGAAATAGTATCCTACGATAATCATTTAGTGATTTATTATGAATCTATAACTTTTCGTCGTAAAATAATGTCATTTGACAAGTCATGAGAGTGATTAAATGGCCTTGAAAAGCTAGTCGTAAAATGGTGCACATCGAGTGTTAGGAAACAAACTCAACGGTTTTGGGAAGCTTGTATCATTATCTCAAAGTTTTAGCATTTAATTTTTCATCATAGAGGTCTCGATCATGGAGAAAAACATAGGTAAAGTATGGTACTTGTGTCCAAGATATTATGTAAGGGTGGTTTTCGGCAAAATTCAAGTGACCGTATTTTATTCATTACAACTCCGCTTGACGAACGGTTGGACATTTTGGAAAATAGGCTAGGCGAACTCACTTTTACTAGAAGACATCACGTTATAAAAAGTACTCCATTGATGTTAAAAACGACCCTCAACATGGTCCTTCGTGGCTGTAATATTTGTCTAATAGAAATATATTAGTTTTTCTTATATAATAAAGTTACGGCAACTTTGTTAAATCGCGTGTAATTTAATCCTTACAAGTCCGTTTTCTACGTTTTATATGTCCTCGGAATCGTAATAATATATATTAATATATTTTTGATAAGTCGACACATTTTATAACGCTTAAGACTCATTTTGACTCGTAAAAGTTAATATAACATCTGAATTTTCTGGATTTTATAGTTTTAGTCGTCAAATTTGAAAATAGCATAACTTCTTCGTTATAACTCTGTTTTAACCCATTCAAGCGCCACGCTTTCGTTTTAAAGTATATTTTCTGAATATCTAGCCCAAAATATTTTACAAACCGTCGGATTTTCCAGTTTTTCAAAATAAGATCAGACCTTCAACTAAATTGTCGAAATGAGTTTTCTCGCCAAACCTATTCTAACCAATTCAAAACTACTCGAGCTATTCTAACCCTACCATACACCTTCTTAGGGTGTCATGGGTTCCTAGACATCACCAAAATGATGTGTTTCAAGGGATCAATATATAGGATGAGATATACTCATTATAAGTAATCAAAACAATAAAGTGGTATAGACATCATATAACTTGTATGTTTTACTCAAACATGATAATATGAACATAACATGAATATGAAAGATGAAAATGAGTATCAAATGCTTACTAGTTACTTGATGAGGTTTAAATGAACAAATGATTAATCCTAAACACCCAAGGTTTTTATTTCAAAACCTAAACTAAGAGTGTAACTAGGTTGATAATAACTTGACTTGAAAATTTTTGGTGATCTCCTTGTGCTCTATGGTGTGGCGGTTCTTAGGAAGAAGAAAAGAGAGAGCAAATTTTACACCTTGATATTTTTAGTATCTATGTGTAGTATAATATGATTATCAATGCATGTAAGTAGATATTTGTAAAATGAAGTGACTCATCTAGTGCATATCTAACCCATATTAAAAAAACAAAAGATTTTGCATTTAATTATAATTAAGTGTATTTATGTAGAGTAATTGTGTAGTTAATTAAGGATAATAAATAACTTGTGTACATATTTAAGCTTTTAAGGTAGCGTTAGCTAAAAATAAATTTTAACGGATCAAAATAAAATATATTGAAGTCATAAAATTATAAAATACATTCCTTGCAAAAATTGAGTGAAATAATAATCATCAGTGGTAATTACGAAACCGTCAGTAATTATATAAATATAACAATTTATATACCAAATAAATTTAAAACACCGGTAAACTAATAATATTATTTTATAATCTTATTATAAGTATAAAAATATATCGGGATAATTTTGGAAGTGTCGAATCAAATGTTCAAAATAATTAATTACGATAGCGTTATTTAATATGAAAATTACGTTTAATGTAAAATGCAAAATCATGCATGAACTAATATGATGACAATGATGCTAATGAAATGTAGACTAAACCTAGTCTATATGAAATGTCCTTGATGAAATGTTCAGAATTCGCGGCTAAACCATTAAGGTTACGCGATTCGATACTCATAAACCTAGTTTACGAAAAACAATGAAATAGTAAATGTGAGAAATGACCGAAATTGAGAATTGTGACATTATTCCCATGTCGGAGGAATCACGTCCTCGTGATTCAATTCTCGATACTATAGTCCGAACCTCGACAAGAGTTCTAAAAGTTCATGCTCGTCGAGCAGCCTAAATGATCATATCAATGCCCATGCATACGGGTTCCCCATTCAACTAAGTGCGTGCCGTGATTAGATTTGATAGGGTAAACTTACCCAATATCGAACGTAGCTCTCAAAAGACCTTTAGGTAGTCGATTCTAATTTAATCTCACAACTCATCAAACAAGAACTCATGAGATTAAACTAAACCGACTTGAGTAAACTTGTCTCTTAGCTTGATTTTCGCAACTCATCAAACAAGAACCGCACTAGATCAAGCTAGGAAACAAGTCTTTTGAAAGATTCACTCGATATTGGAATTGCTTACAAGTCAAATCAAATCAACAAAATAAATTACAACTAAGGTCGATATCGTTGGGTCTCAAATTAATCGATGTCGTGAGCGTAAGAATTGGAAGCAAGTTATGCACTCAAAATCATGTTGTATGAGAAGAAGGTGGTTGTTGACTTACGGCGTGTGTTTCTTGCGACCATGATCCCGCAATGGACCAAAACATCGGGTTGAGTAAATGACACTCGGACGAAGGCGTATGAGGTTTAGAACGGTGGTAATGTGTGTTATAGTGATCGAAATATGATGTGAATAGAGACATCGTGTCTAACAAGTCGAAAGATGGAAAAGAGAAGGTATAAACAAGGTGCAGTAATGTAGACGTGAACGTAAAAACATACTATGCATACCCACCCGACCAATGCAATTTCGGTGACCGACTTTAAAGACTCGACTAAACATGATTTAAAACTACCCTTCTTATCATTGCATGATTCTTCATAAATTAGACATAGTTGATCAAGCTATGTATAATTTATGATTAACGATGCAACGATAGGACTAGTTGACTCGGATGATGTTCAATGTTTAATAAAATAAAAAATTTATTCCGGTTATAGTTGTGATTTTTATTTTGAAAAATCGGTATTCTCTATAACCTTTGGCTCGATACCAATCATCACACCGCCGGAGGCGGAAACACGAGGTGTAACGGAAAGGAACATAAGCACAAGATAATAGAACATACCAACGTTAAGATTTAAAGAAAGAGTACACCATTACAATACTGGTTTAGCCGACATCGGCAAATATGTTACAAAGTTTAGATCCCAAAATATTGCGTTTTATTACATAACGATTTGTAGTGACAAGTGAAAACTTCATTATGCAAGACACGGTAGAAAAGCTTACTAACAATCACCGAAATGCATGAGAGAAAAGCGGGTCAACTATGAAAATAGTTGGTGAGTATACGTTTCGTGAAATAAGAAACTCGTAAGAGAGATTCAAAGGTTTCGGTCATCGAAAATAGTCCACAAAGCAAAGGCATTGTAAATCCACTCGGCCCAAGTTTCACCATACAAAACTTGCAACTGTGTGTTCACAACCCATTGCACAAAATATAGCGTGTCAAGTAGTCAAGTATAAATGGTCATAATAGTTCACAATATAGTACCACGTATATAATAACTCAAGGATGCTCCAACATGGGAGACTTTGCATTTGCTCCAACAAGGGAGACTCCTTTGTCACTCGACCCCTAGGTGAGAATTATTGAGAACACTCCACCATTAAGGCGAGAATTACTGAGAACACTCCACCAACAAGGCGAGAATTTATAGTGATGCTCCGAACATGGGAGACTTTATAGTGATGCTCCGATCATGGGAGACTTTAGGTCAAGGTCATAACACGTACGGTTCAATAAGTTCAAACAAGGCATAATTTCGTAATTAAGTTCAAGGGTTTGATTCAAGTTCAAAGGTTCAAACAAAATGAGTTAATAAAAGTAGTAATCAATTTAGTTCAAATATGGTTCATGCATTTCGCCCCAAAATATAGTAAAGCGGTAAAAGGGATGTGATTACTCACCTGTTGTAATAGTTATGATGACAGAGTGGATGCACAGAAATGAGACGCAACACTCTAACCGCGACCTATTATGAATGATATGCGCTAATATAAGTCATGAAACAATTTCGTGCATGCAAACTCGTATGATATCCATACCACTTGTACATTTGAAAATAAAGTTTATCGTCGAAAATAAGTTTATAACGTCTTATCAAGTTATAAATTACTTTACAAGTACTTACGTCGAAATGGTATCCTACGATAATCATTTAGTGATTTATTATGAATCTATAACTTTTCGTCGTAAAATAATGTCATTTGACAAGTCATGAGAGTGATTAAATGGCCTTGAAAAGCTAGTCGTAAAATGGTGCACATCGAGTGTTAGGAAACAAACTCAACGGTTTTGGAAAGCTTGTATCATTATCTCAAAGTTTTAGCATTTAAGTTTTCATCATAGAGGTCTCGATCATTGAGAAAAACATAGGTAAAGTATGGTACTTGTGTCCAAAATATTATGTAAGGGTGGTTTTCGGCAAAATTCAAGTGACCGTATTTTATTCATTACAACTCCGCTTGACGAACGGTTGGACATTTTGGAAAATAGGCTAGGCGAACTCACTTTTACTAGAAGAAATCACGTTATAAAAAGTACTCCATTGATGTTAAAAACGACCCTCAACATGGTCCTTCGCGGCCGTAATATTTGTCTAATGGAAATATATTAGTTTTTCTTATATAATAAAGTTACGGCAACTTTGTTAAATCGCGTGTAATTTAATCGTTACAAGTCCGTTTTCTACGTTTTATATGTCCTCGGAATCATAATAATATATACTAATATATTTTTGATAAGTCGACACATTTTATAACGCTTAAGACTCATTTTGACTCGTAAAAGTTAATATAACATGTGAATTTTCCGGATTTTATAGTTTTAGTAGTCAAATTTGAAAATAGCATAACTTCTTCGTTATAACTCCGTTTTAACCCATTCAAGCGGCCACGTTTTCGTTGTAAAGTATATTTTCTGAATATCTCTACCAAAATATTTTAAAAACTGTCGGATTTTCTAGATTTTCAAAATAAGATCAGACCTTCAACTAAATTGTCGAAATGAGTTTTTCTCACGCCAAACCTATTCTAACCAATTCAAAACAACTCCGAAGCTATTCTAACCCTACCATACACCTTCTTAGGGTGTCATGGGTTCCTAGACATCACCAAAAATGATGTGTTTCAAGGGATCAATATATAGGATGAGATATACTCATTATAAGTAATCAAAACAATAAAGTGGTATAGACATCATATAACTTGTATGTTTTACTCAAACATGATAATATGAACATAACATGAATATGAAAGATGAAAATGAGTATGAAATGCTTACTAGTTACTTGATGAGGTTTAAATGAACAAAGGATTAATCCTAAACACCTAAGGTTTTTATTTCAAAACCTAAACTAAGAGTGTAACTAGGTTGATAATAACTTGACTTGAAAATTTTGGTGATCTCCTTGTGCTCTATGGTGTGGCCGGTTCTTAGGAAGAAGAAAAAGAGAGAGCAAATTTTTACACCTTGATATTTTTAGTATCTATGTGTAGTATAATATGATTATCAATGCATGTAAGTAGATATTTTGTAAAAATGAAGTGACTCATCTAGTGCATGTCGACCCATATAAAAAAAATAAAAGAGTTTGCATTTAATTATAATTAAGTGTATTTATGTAGAGTAATTGTGTAGTTAATTAAGGATAATAAATAACTTGTGTACATATTTAAGCTTTTAAGGTAGCGTTAGCTAAAAATAAATTTTAATGGATCAAAATAAAATATATTGAAGTCATAAAAATTATAAAAATACATTCCTTGCAAAAATTGAGTGAAATAATAATTATCAAGTGGTAATTACGAAAACCGTCGTAATTATACAAATATAACAATTTATATACCAAATAAATTTAAAACACCGGTAAACTAATAATATTATTTTATAATCTTATTATAAGTATAAAAATATATCGGATAATTTTTGGAAGTATCGGATCAAATGTTCAAAATAATTAATTACGCGATAGCGTTATTTAATATGAAAATTACGCGTTTAATGTAAAATGCAAAATCATGCATGAACTAATATGATGACAATGATGCTAATGAAATGTAGACTAAACCTAGTCTATATGAAATGTCCTTGATGAAATGTTCGTGAATTCGCAGCTAAACCATGAAATGTTACGCGAATTCGATACTCGTAAACCTAGTTTACGAAAAACAATGAAATAGTAAATGTGAGAAATGACCGGAAATTGAGAATTGTGACAATAAAGAAATTTGGATTTACCTCTAGTGACCCTGTTGACACTCCTATGGTGGAGCGTACAAAAGCGGATGAGGACCACTCGGGGATAATAGTAGATCAAACGAAATATCGTAGTATGATTGGATCCCGATGTACCTCACAACCAATGAGACCAGTACATTTTGTTCATTGTATGCATGTGTGCTAGATACTAGGCTAAGCCTACCAAAACCACCTTGAAGCGGTTAAACGAGTCTTTTGGTATCTCCAAGGAACCATTAACATGGGACTTTGGTATCCGAAGGACTCGGTATGTCTCTAACGACCTATGCGAGATCTTGACCATGCAGGATGTCAAGACACTCGTCAAGTACTTGTGGTGCTCAATTTTTAGGTGACAAGCTCGTGGTCGGTCTTCAAAGAAACAAATGAGCACTTCCATATCCTTCGCAGAGGTGAATACATAGCCATGTTATCTTGTTGTGCTCAAATCTTATGGATGAGATCCCAATTATCGACTATGGCTTTGTATTCAACAAAGTTCCTATGTATTGTGATAACAAAAGTGCCATTGCTCTCTGCAACAATGTTCAACACTCTAGAGCAAAGCACATCGACATTCGACATCATTTCATCGTGAAACAAGTTGAAAACGGTGTGGTTGAACTATACTGTAAGGACCGAATATCAACTAGCGTACATCTTCACCAAAGCTCTTTCTCGAGATCGTTTTGAGTTTATTCTTCCACGACTAGGCTTAAAGAGCCTTCAACCGAACGCCAAACGCCTTCAGAAGACGTTGAGGAGTAAAGGTGTTCAATCTATTTATTCTTTGTATATATCTTTTCAAAAAAAAAAAAAAAAAAAAAAAAAAAAAACTAAATACAAAAATACAAAACCAACAAAACACAAATAGAAAAATATAAACCTTTTCAAAATCCATAAAATCGAAAATCTTGAAAATCTTCAAAAATATTGTTTATTTATCATGTTTTTCTTGTCGGTTCGATAACATCTACGGACTTTGAGTTGTCACTCAAAGAATGGCACGGTCTCTAGATAAAGTTCAATTAAAAAAAAAAAAAAAAAAAAAAAAAAAAAACGAGATGGAAAAAAATGATGGTTTATTGTCATTTCAGACAGTAACCCGCTTTTCAAAGAAAGAACATAGCCATGCTTTATCATGTTTTTCAAATCTCATGCTCTGATTCTATAAACATTTATCTTAATATCTAATGAAAACTAGTTGGTTTGAAAAATAACTCGGACTCTATTTTTGGAAATCATCTGAACTTAAAAGTTTGTCAAAATATCTATCAATCAATCAACAACTTATGTCATTGATTGAGGGGGAGAATGATTTCAATCAAATCAAAAGGTTATTTGTCATACAATTGTTTTCAAAAGATAATCATGCATGTTTAATAAATGGAGTTTAAAGTCTCAAAATCCGATCCTTATCTGTTAAAAAGTTTTCATAATCAAGTCACAATTCTCCTTAAATACTTTTCAAAATCAATTTAAATCTACAGAGATCGCAAATATCAAATGATTTGATAATTGTGATCGGGGGAGAATTTGTCATTTAAATTGGATTTAAACTGATAATTCGATAAATGGGTTCTTATGTGTTTAACAAATTTTCCTCCCCGCATGTGACAAACGATTTCAAATTTTCCATGCACATGTTGAGGGGGAGCATCTACTTTAAACCTAAATTATTGAAACGTGATTGAATTGTCTCTAAGTGCGGGTTCCCTCTAATATGTGCAAAACTCTTTCAAACTTGAGGCACATATTGAGGGGAGCAAGTTTATGAAAACCTCATCCTTCCCTTATATGCTTTATCTACTTGTTTTGATCAGTGAAGTGATGTTGATATCTTTAGAAATTGGTAATCAAAGAAGTTAATTCTTTCTCTTGCCTCCATGTGCAAAATGATTTTAAATATATGAAGCACATGTCGAGGGGAGCTCTTGTTCTAAAAATATCAAAAACAATTCGGTACAAAATGCTTTGATAATATATCTTAAGTATCTGGATTGATTTTCAAATGGTTTTCAATTGGTACCAATGGCAGATGAACAATACCAAATAGACCGACCAACTTTACTTTATGTATGGTGATATAAGGATGATAAGGTTAGGTATTTGTTCCTATGATCCGCCAGAACCGGAGGGATCTACCCAGGAACAATTGATTCGCTCCCAGACGGTCAAGTTTTATCACTCAAGCCGACCACTTGTGAATGGCCAACCGTAACAAACTTAAAACAGTCCAGAAACAAATGCAATGAAGTCCAGGAGAGTATAGGGGTTCCCCGGGTCGTTATGTCCCAACGAGCCGTGCGAGAATAGTCAAACGTGTAGTGATCGAGAAGATTTGAACGGATAAGGAGATATGATTTATTATACTAAAAGAAAAAGTATACAAATTACAGGGGCTTAAATGCAAATTAAAGAAAATTAAAAAGATAAACTATATTAAATAAACGCTATCACTATTTTTTAAATCTAATGTTTCTGATTTTTCTATCTTAAAACTTAAATTAAAAACTACGTGACGTATACAAGAAAATGTGAACTGAAGCAATATAAATCCTAAAAATATAAAAATGACATTTTTACAATCCTAATGATAAAAGAAAATTTTTAGAAAAATAAAATTATTTTTATAACTATTTAATTAATTATTATTAATTAAAAACTATTTTTACCTAATTAATAATACCCTAAAATACAAGAAAATATGAAATAAGGCTAGAAAAATGAAATTATGACTTGGAAAAATCTAAAATAACTAAAGAGAATTTTCAAAACTATTTTTATATTTTTCGGATTATTTTTCTATTTTTTATGAATTTTAAACTATTTAAAACTAATTAAATTGCTAAAAATTACAAATTAAACTATGAAAAATCTGAAAAAAATATTTTCTTGACTTTTTATATTTATCTTAACCTAAAAAATGAAAACTTATTTTTTGAAACTTTTCGAATTAATTGTATTAAAAGCTAATTAAAATGGCCTAAAAGCTGCTTTTAATTAAGAAAAATAGTAAACTCATCCTAGAAAAATATGAAAAATTCAGGAAAAGTCTAATTTAATATACTGAATCTAAGAAAAATAGAAAAACATGGGCTTGTGTGAAGGAAAATGAAACTGCAGTTGTAAGTGCTTATAACTAAGCACTTTGAATAAGCCAAAGGGTCCAAATGAGCACCAATCCAACACAGAAGCTATAATAAGTAGAAACTACTCAAATGCAACTAATTTCAACTAGATTTAACCTCTAAATTGCAAACTTAAACAGTTTTGATGATTTGAGCCAAAGTGTTAAAAACAGATTTTGTCCACTACTTTGTAGCTAGAGAATAAGCTACCAAATAAGCTAAACTCAAAACCAATTGTTGGAACCTAAACTAGACTTGGCTAGGTGCTTGTAAACCAAAAACAAGACCAAGAGAAGCTCTGATGAGCTCTGTGCAAGGACTGCACCAAACTGAGAAAACTCAGTGTTCACTGAGTTGTGAACAGGGCAAATAAGCCCTGTTTGACAAGCTCTTTTGAAGCTTTTACAAAATTACTAAAAATATACAAAAATCATTTTAAGACACTAGACCAGCTGAAGTTATTAATCCCAAAGTTTGACTTGATTTGGCCCAGAGATGAATCAATGAAAAATCATCTTAGGTTGGTTGAAAACTGGTTTTTGCAAGTTTTGACTTTTGACAGTTGTGAGAAGGTTGACTTTTGTGAACTTTGATTCAAATTTATTAACTGATATTGATGTTTTGTGATATAATGAAACTAAGGCAAGCTACTCTAGTAATTTCTAACATGAAACAAGCTTTTACTATTCTTAAAATCCAACAGATAAGTAATTAAGACATGATCTTGGTGATTTTGACTTTTAAGGTGTGTAGGAAAGTATGACTGACCAAAATGACTCAAGTGGAACTAATTGAGATTACATAGAAAGGTTTTAAGCAAAAACTAAAGCTCAAGCTCATTCAAATCCACTGATCCAAACACTGTTTTAGAAACTGTTATGCAATTTAAACTGAGCAAACTGCTGAACTAGCACAAACCAATGATTAATATGACTATAGTTACACTAATTACTACTATTTAAACAAGATTAAACTATTAATGACCACAGGTTCAAACATAAGCACAATATGTAAACTGAGTAAAAAAATGAAAATGAGAATACACTCACAACTTGTCCAGCCTATGTTGCAACTTAAACCAGAACCATACACTACTATTCTAAGCTAATTCCAACCCAAATCCATCTCTGAAACACCCCATATCCATTTCCAAGTCTGCTTGACCACTAATTCTTCTTTGTTGACTTTTGTTGACCATCAACTAATTATGTTTGAAACTGATTTAGAAGCTTACAAAAAGCTATATTAAGCTTAAATAAGCTTGTTTGACTGATAATTAAGCTATTTGAAGCTTGGAAACAAGAGTTTGAAACTCAATTTTGCAACAGTAACCATGAAAATATGAAACTTATGTTGAAACTTGAATTAACACTTAAAAGCACAGTACAATGATTCTTTAACTTAAGTTTGATACATTTAAACTGGAAATTACAATTTTGAAGCTAAATTAAACTTGGAAAGCTAAAAACGACATACATAAAAATAAAAAACTAAGTACTACTTATTTTCCTTGCCTCTCTTCTCTTTTTTATATCCAAACAGCTTCCCACTAGTCCTCTGATTGATTCCCACTTGATATCTTGTCCACTGGATGTCTTGAAACGATTATGGCCATTGGATGAGTTTTAGCGGGAAAAGTGGTTTTTGACTGTAGGGCTCTGAAACTGCAACTAGGGGGGGTGGAGTATAGGTATGATGATTGTGGAGGGTGAAAATGAAGGGATAAGGCCTGGGTGAGATGGGACTGGTGTTGAGAGTTGCGATCAGTGGGAGGAAAGAGATAAGCGATGGGCGGGGTTGGAAAGTTTGACCGGATTTGACCAAGGGTCCAAAAGGAGGTCACAGGGAGGGTCAAAATGGTTTTGGCGGGGTCAGGTGTTCACAAAGGGTCATGGCTAGTTTAATATTACAAGGACCTTTTGTGCAATTCTCCAATTCTTGAAGGACCATATCTGCCAATATTCCAAAGTTGTCACAAGGACCAAAACTGACAAGTTCCAATAGTACAAGGACCAGTTTTGACATTTTCAAATTTCCAAGGACTAAACTTGACATTTTTGAAAGTTAAGGGACCTAAGTTGTAATTTTGTAAATTTAAATCTCAAGGACCAATTTTGACAACTTAGGAATCCCTAGGGACTTGAAATGATAGTTTTCTTTATTTGGTTTTACCAGGGACTGTTTTTGACAACTTTTGAAACTTGGGGACTAAAGCGCCAATTATGCAAACTTGACACGCTTTTTCACCGATTTTTATATTTTGCATTTAAAACACATAAAACACTTATTTGTGATATTTTATCATTTTGATGCATTTCGAGTGTTTTCAGATGTTTTGCGCTTTAATTGGTACAAAATGATGAGCATTTAGACACTCATCAATCCCCCACACTAAGATATTGCTAGTCCCTAGCAATGTTTTGAGAAAAATTAATGGATTTCATCTCTTTACCAAAAGCCATTACTCGGAGTAGCCAAATGTTTCAGCTCAAGTAAGAACCTTGGTACACCGATAACCAAATGATTTTGAGCAAATCACCGCTTCCAATGATTTGATTTGTCTTTACCGAAGCCGCTTTGCTTCGGACTAGCCAACTCTTAGATAAATTATCGATTATCTTTGGTAAGTGATTACCAATTATGGTTTTTCCATCGCCTTTACCACAAGCCATAAACTTGCGGGCTAGCCAACTCTTCACTTTTAAGGATATGGTGAATGAATACCATACAATTTGGGCAAATTGCAAGTCGTCAACGGATTTGAGATATCTTTACCAACACCGTTTGCTCTGGATTAGCCAATCCTTTTGTTTTTAGACATGGCGGATCGATAATCAGTAAGATGAGTAAGTGAAAACACTTACTCCAAAAAAAAAAAAATTTTTTTGCCAAAATGGGGAATTAGGTGGTATAATTTCATGATAAAATTCTTGAGAATTCCCCCACACTAGAAATGAATATTGCCCTCAATATTCAAAGTACCGTGGTTATGCCGAAACATAGAACGAAAAGGGAAATACTACGCCATTATTTAGCAAGATTTTTTTCTTTTTTTCTTTTTTTTGATGAAACTCTTATATACAACAATGGGGCAACTCCCCACACTAGGTGGTACACACGGTGAAAACCCATGTGGCATGCTATCGTTTTTGATTCCCGAGTCGCTAGCTTGACTCGACCCCGAATTCATTTGTTCATGGGGAAAGTAACGTGGAAAACCAATCTCGATCGGACTTTCGTTCACAATGTTAATAAACATATGAACATCAGAAAGTTCCACACCGACGAGATACAACTTTGTATTGTTAATAGTAGAAACTATAAGGGATGATACCGGGGTCAAAGATGGTGTCCTCATTCCCGAAAGAGAAAAGGGAAAGAGCAACCACACCATCCGTGAAGAATGGAACAAAGATATGCATGAGAATGCAAGTCCATTCCTCATCGAAAGAAGCAAATCACCATTTTGACACTTTTAAGCTTAAACTTGAAGCTTATATGGTGATTTTCAATAAGATGTCCGGGAGGAGGGTGGGAAACGGTTCTTCAATCAATGATTTTCTAGAAAAGGATGTCCCCTCGAATCAAAGTAAGTATTATCAATTCTGTTGGAATTGACTCATCACTAAGAAAGGCATCGACTTCATTCCAAAGTTGTCATCTTCCTCATCGGGGTGAGAGAAGGATGGAAGAGTCGGGAATAATAAGACTAGGAGATGATGGAACATTTTGAGCAATTCTTTAATGGGAAGAATGTCTCCATTGGATCACAAACATCATCATCCAATTCGGATGAAATCAAGAGAGTTTGGTTTCATCCACGAGTTAACCAACTCGACACGATAAACCGATTTCGAGGTGGGACAAGTGGTGTGCTCTTAGAGCTAGCAATTTCCACCACTTCCGATAAAGTCTCCGATTCTAGATCATCATCATCAAGAACACTCTTGACTTTCTGGCACAACTTTCAAACCATTTGTTTGAACCGTGGTTGATTTTCAAAGCTTTTAACTCAAAGACGCTTTTGATGACCTCTTAACTGTGAAATTTGAGAGTGTTGCATTGAATCTTCGATTTTTATCAATTGTGGCAACACTGCTTGGATAGAGGCGTGAGTTTTGGTTGATATTCAACGTGAGTTCTTCGTTGTCAACCCGTATTGTCAACTCTTCAAAGAACACATCAATCGAGCACGACTGCCTCAAGAAAGCTCTTCCTAAGATGAGGGAACTCTAGGATCCGCATCAAATTCTACTACAACAAAGTCGGTAGGAAAGTGAAACTTTCCCACTTTCATCACGACATCCCGGCTATCCCAGTGGACGCGTTATGGAACGGTCCGCTAGCTCGAGTGTCATATAAGTGGATGAAAGTTTAGGAAGAGACAATTTCTTCCATACCGAGAGTGGCATGAGGTTAATGCTAGCGCCAAGATCGGCCAAGGCGGAGCATTGAACCATCCCCAAGAAATCACACGGGATTAAAATCGCTGTGGTCTTCAAGCTTTTGGGAAGCTTCTTGAGAAGGACAGTGAGCATTGCTCATTTAGAGGGTTTTAGCCATCTCGGATAGCTTATCTTTGTTGTTCAAGAAGCCTTTAAGCGTGGATGCAAATTTAGGCATTAGAACGAGAGCATCAACGAAGCTTATATCAAAGTGTAGCTCATTGAAGATTTGGAAAATTTTTCCATTTGCTCTTTGTTTTTGTCTTTGAGCTTCTCATCATTCATTCTTGATGGGTAAGGAAGTCGACTAGACTTTTGAGCCGGGATGGAAGTGTTTTCGGCTCGAATTTGTCTTGAACTTGAGTTCGGACTTAAAGCTTGACTACCGGGTGGGACGTGTCTTGATGCCATGGGCTTGAGAAATGCACCTTGTCCATTGTATCCTTGGTAACTTGACTCATTGCTCCCGGTGGAGGAGGCATTGAGTCGAAGGTCCATTGTGCGTCTTACCACTACGAGTGGTGACGGCTTTCAACTCGGCATTGGGATTAGGAATTGTATTGCTTGGGAGTCCTCCGTAAGATGATGAAGCTTGGTTCATATTCATGTTCATGAAATTGCTCATCATACTCTTCAACTCATTTGTCTGCCGAGACATTGTGGTATCAATTTCCTTTTTAGCTCAACCTCATGTTATTGATCCGAGTTTGAATTGAACGATGCTTGACTCAAGAATTTTCATGAAGTCATTTGGTGGGGAGCTTGAGAAGGTTGTTGATAACTTTGCCGATTGGAGCTTGATATGGTTGGTTGAAATTGTTCCGGTTTTGATTGAAATTTTGAGAGTTATTGAAGTTTTGTCCTTGATTCGGAACAAAGCGATTTTGATTTCCATGGTTTTGCACAGAGGAAAACCGGTGGTGTCATACCGCTAGGTGCACGGTAGTGAGGATCGACCTTGTGGTCGGTATTGATTGTGGTTTACGAAGCTACGGAGCTTGGTAAAGGAAGCATCGGTTGCTTGACAATCATAATACGCATGTGGACCACTACAAGTTTCACACACCTTGTTTACGGCTTTGATTGGTTCCGCTTATGAATTTCGCTTTTGATTTCCTTTAAATCTTTCATCATACAACGGATGACATCCGTTAGAGCGGCTATCGAGCGACTAACTCGTAAGAGTTATTGGATGAAGAAGCGAGTGTTTTGAGTATTGACTTTGTTATGAGAAATAGGAACGTTTGATTTTGCTCGCAATCTCAATCACATCTTTAGGCTTACGATTCAAGATATTGCCACCGCGGCTGCATTCAAAGAATCTTGATCGCTACTGCTCAACCCATTATAAAAGATATTGACTTGTTGAAGCTCCGTGAATTCATGATGGGGCATTTCACGAGGAGATCTTTGAATCTCTCCATGCCTCTCCAAAATTTTCATCGAAATTTTGACGAAATCCGAAATTTCATTTTTAAGATTAGTCGTCTTTGATGGAGGAAAGAAATAATTGACAAACTTTTGAACAAGATCCTCCCAAGTTTCGATAGATCGAGGGGTTCTTTTTCCACCAATCCGGCCGTCCTCAAGTGAGAATGGAAATAGCATCAACTTGATGACTTTTGTGGCACATCCTTGAAATTGATAGTTGAGGTCAACTTGTTAAACCAACGGATGTGTGCATACGGGTCTTCTCGATCAAACCCGTGGAATTGATTTGTAGACACAAGTTGGATCAAATGTGTCTTCAATTCAAAGTGATCGAATTGATTATCGGTAAAATGATGGCATCTCCATAACCCCTCGGTGGGTGCTTGGAGCATTTCCGCCATAGTTCGCTCGTTCGCCATATTGTTGCTTGGAATAGTACGAATCTCGGGTTCGACTATTTGGGCAAAGACGCTCACGAGAACGTCGTCTAGGAATTTCTGCTAGATCACGAAAAGGACTCAATGATCTAGAAGAACGAGTGCGCATGCACTAGAGTTAACTCTAAGGACTCTCAGAGTTAAGGAAGGGAATTATGAAATTGGTGAAAATGGGGCAAGAAGAATCTTTTTGGGTTTTCTGGTTCTGACAAGTAGATATAACAACAAATCCAATTAAAACAAGATCGAGGCAAAACAACAGTGAACTTAAACCAATAATCAAAAGATGAATGACTTCTTTGAAAAAGGTACACCAATCACAAGGACACAAAGGCAAGTTTAAAATCTTTGGTTCGGGAACTTATTATGGTCGTACCCCCAGTTAGGTAGTACACTGCCTTGGTTTGCGGTAGCAATCTTTTATGTTGTTATTATTTAACAAAGAAAACGACAAATCTTTTTGTATTTTTATCTTTAATACATATATAGAAACAAAGAAAAATATTTTTGTGTTTTATACGTTTTTGGATGTTTTTTGGTTTTTGGATTTTTTATAAGAAAATATGGATATATATATAGATGGTATGAACAAAGAGTGAATATTCAAATCACTAATCTGCTAAGCGTAAGACAATTAGCACAGCTCCCCGGCAGCGGCGCCAAAATTTGATTCGCTCCCAGACGGTCAAGTTTTATCACTCAAGCCGACCACTTGTGAATGGCCAACCGTAACAAACTTAAAACAATCCGGAAACAAATGCAATGAAGTCCAGGAGAGTATAGGGGTTCCCCGGGTCATTATGTCCCAACGAGCCGTGCGAGAATAGTCAAACGTGTAGTGATCGAGAAGATTTGAACGGATAAGGAGATATGATTGATTATACTAAAAGAAAACGTATACAAATTACAGGGCTTAAATGCAAATTAAAGGAAATTAAAAGATAAACTATATTAAATAAACGCTATCACTATTTTTAAATCTAATGTTTCGATTTTTCTATCTTAAAACTTAAATTAAAAACTACGTGACGTATACAAGAAAATGTGAATCAAGCAATATAAATCCTAAAAATATAAAATGACATTTTAAAATCCTAATGATAAAAGAAAATTTTAGAAAAATAAAATTATTTTTATAACTATTTAATTAATTATTATTAATTAAAAACTATTTTACCTAATTAATAATACCCTAAAATACAAGAAAATATGAAATAAAGCTAGAAAAATGAAATTATGACTTGGAAAATCTAAAATAACTAAAGAGAATTTTAAAACTATTTTATATTTTTCCGATTATTTTTCTATTTTTATGAATTTTAAACTATTTAAAACTAATTAAATTGCTAAAATTACAAATTAAACTATGAAAAATCTGAAAAATATTTTTTGACTTTTTATATTTATCTTAACCTAAGAAAATGAAAACTTATTTTTTGAAACTTTTCTCAATTAATTGTATTAAAAGCTAATTAAAATGGCCTAAAAACTGCTTTTAATTAAGAAAAATAGCAAACGTCCTAGAAAAATATGAAAATTTAGGAAAAGTCTAATTTAATATACTGAATCTAAGAAAAATAGAAAAACATGGGCTTGTGTGAAGGAAAGTGAAACTGCAGTTGTAAGTGCTTATAAATAAGCACTTTGAATAAGCCAAAGGGTCCAAATGAGCACCAATCCAACACAGAAGCTATAATAAGTAGAAACTACTCAAATGCAACTAATTTCAACTAGCTTTAACCTCTGAATTGCAAACTTAAACAGTTTTGATGATTTGAGCCAAAGTGTTAAAATAGATTTTGTCCACTACTTTGTAGCTAGAGAATAAGCTACCAAATAAGCTAAACTCAAAACCAATTGTTGGAACCTAAACTAGACTTGGCTAGGTGCTTGTAAACCAAAAACAAGACCAAGAGAAGCTCTGATGAGCTCTGTGCAAGGACTGCACCAAACTGAGAAAACTCAGTGTTCACTGAGTTGTGAACAGGGCAAATAAGCCCTGTTTGACAAGCTATTTTGAAGCTTTTACAAAATTACTAAACATATATAAAAATCATTTTAAGACACTAGACCAGCTGAAGTTATTAATCCCAAAGTTTGACATGATTTGGCCCAGAGATGAATCAATGAAAAATCATCTTAGGTTGGTTGAAAACTGGTTTTTGCAAGTTTTGACTTTTGACAGCAGAAGGTTGACTTTGTGAACTTTGATTCAAATTTATTAACTGGTATTGATGTTTTGTGATATAATGAAACTAAGGCAAGCTACTCTAGTGATTTCTAAACATGAAACAAGCTTTACTATTCTTAAAATCCAACGAGATAAGTAATTAAGACATAATCTTGGTGATTTTGACTTTTAAGGTGTGTAGGACAAGATGATCGACCAAAATGACTCAAGTGGAACTAATTGAGATTACATAGACAGTTTTAAGCAAAACTAAAGCTCAAGCTCATTCAAATCCAATCGATCCAAACATGCTTTTAAACCTGTTATGCAATTTAAACCGAGCAAACTAACGAACTAGCACAAACCAATGATTAATATGACTATAGTTACACTAATTACTACTATTTAAACAGATTAAACTATTAATGACCACGTGTTCAAACATAAGCACAATATGTAAACCGAGTAAAAAATGAAAATGAGAATACACTCACAACTTGTCCAAATTTATGTTGCAACTTAAACCGTAACCATACACTACTATTCTAAGCTAATTCCAACCCAAATCCATCTCTCGCACACCCCATATCCATTTCCAAGTCCGCTTGACCACTAATTCTTCTCTATTGACTTTTGTTGACCATCAACTAATTATGTTTGAAACGATTTAAAGCTTACAAAAGCTATATTAAGCTTAAATAAGCTTGTTTGACCGATAATTAAGCTATTTGAAGCTTGGAAACAAGAGTTTGAAACTCAATTTTGCAACAAAGAACCATGAAAATATGAAACTTATGTTGAAACTTGAATTAACACTTAAAAGCACAAAGACAATGATTCTTTAACTTAAGTTTGATACATTTAAACTGGAAATTACAATTTTGAAGCTAAATTAAACTTGGAAAGCTAAAAACGACATACACAAAAATAAAAAACTAAGTACTACTTATTTCCCTTGCCTCTCTTCTCTTTTTTATATCAAAACAGCTTCCCACTAGTCATCTGATTGGTTCCCACTTGATATCTTGTCCACTGGATGTCTTGAAATGATTATGGCCATTGGATGAGTTTTAGCGGGAAAAGTGGTTTTTGACTGTAGGGCTCTGAAACTGCAACTACGGGGGGTGGAGTATAGGTATGATGATTGTGGAGGGTGAAAATGAAGGGATAAGGCCTGGGTGAGATGGGACTGGTGTTGAGAGTTGTAGTCAAGTGGGAGGGAAAGAGATAAGCAGTGGGCGGGGTTGGGAAGTTTGACTGGATTTGACCAAGGGGTCCAAAAAGGGAGGTCACAGGAGGGTCAAAATGGTTTTGGCAGGGGTCACAGGTTCACAAAGGGGTCATGGCTAGTTTAATATTACAAGGACCTTTTGTGCAATTCTCCAATTCTTGAAGGACCATATCTGCCAATATTCCAAAGTTGTCACAAGGACCAAAACTGACAAGTTCCAATAGTACAAGGACCAGTTTTGACATTTTCAAATTTCCAAGGACTAAACTTGACATTTTGAAAGTTAAGGACCTAAGTTGTAATTTTGTAAATTTAAATCTCAAGGACCAATTTTGACAACTTAGGAATCCTAGGGACTTGAAATGATATTTTTTTATTTGGTTTTACCAGTGGACCTTTTTGACAACTTTTGAAACTGGGGGACTAAACCGCCAATTATGCAAACTTGATATGCTTTTCACCGATTTTGATATTTTTGCATTTAAAACACATAAAACACTTATTTGTGATATTTTATAATTTTGATGCATTTAAAGTGTTTTGGATGTTTTGCAGTTTAATTAGTACAAAAATGATGAGTATTTAGACACTCATCAACAATCCACTAGTTAGTGTAGAAGTCCTTAGGGATGATGATAAAAGGAGAAAAATTGAGATATGGGAAGAGTGCGGATCAAATCGAGCTAGTCTTGGAATAAACCCAACAAGGTTCTAGCTATGATGTCTCGAAGCACCGGGGGGTCAAGAATGAAAAAGAATTGAATGAGAAAAGGGTGAAAACAAATAGCCCTCCAATTATTCAACCTTAGGCGTAAACCGGATCAATTCATTTGCTACGGTGGTTACCAAGGTAACATCGGTATTTAAGACAAGACGTCATGGACCCAGTGAAGCACTACACTTCAACTTCCCAAACCACTCAAGTTCCTCTTAAAAGGACTTGTTTCATTCTCACGGGGAACCGACATTATCTATCGACCTTCTCTTAGAGATTGTTGATATTGAAGAAGGAGACCCTCTCCTTAGTCTCCGATACAGGATCCAAATATGCACAAATTGAGTCTAGAGCCACGAGATCATCAATTAATCACCTTAGGACACTCTCAATGAAGACTCTCTGTTTCACACAATGTGGAAAGAGAGATAAAATCTTGAGTCCTACGCATTATCCTTGTGGTATTGCTGAACATCCGAGTGATATGCATACATATTCACAATGAAGATGGAAAGCCTTCGGAGCCAACATCTAACAAGCTCTTGGTAGGTGGCATGAGATCTATTCTATAGATCAACCATGTGACAACCGAATGTAAACTATGGGCGATTCAATCTTTTGAATCAATCCCGTTCGAGTTATGGATTGATGGATACATTTGATAAAACCCGTCGTTGTGCTTAAAAGCTCTTTTCATAGCACATCGATTGTGTATTAATGTTTCAAAATCAAAGGGTATTTATGATTGATAATTGATTTTCCATAAACCTTCGTTGTATTGCAAAACACTTTCTATTAAACAATACACGATTGTTCTCAAATCACCTTTCATCAATCGCTGAATCTCTATTCGCCGTTCACTCACTCCGTGTTGTCTTCTTTGAAATGTTCGGTTTGAGAACACTAGAGCAACGAAACCCCGTCAAGGAAATTCTTCGAGTTATGCTCGATCACAGCAAGACATGTATCGATCAACGGGAATCGCGGGTCGTGTACCTCAATTCAACGAAAGTGATCAAAGACACTTTCATGCGCTTTATTGCTAAGTGTTGTCCGCAGTACGCCGACGCTTGCGCAGATCGAATGAAGCGGTCAATCCATAGCCGCATGCTCACATGATACATTCATCTCTAAAGAAATCATGATAAGTGCATCAATGACTCGATATTTTCACTCCATGCTTCGCTACACACGCAAATATCATGAATCAACTAAAGCTTCCGCTACTCGATAAGATGATATCATGATCCAAAATGTGAGCATGTCGGTCCAAATGTCACAACATCACATACTATCAACACCACAATGGAAGAGTCGAGATTTACATTCTTGTCGATAATCTCAATGCTTGGTTCAAATACTCTAACATCACGTGGATCAGCTTTAAGACCTCCACTCGTTATCTCAAAACATGCGTAATATGATGAATCAAAGACTACGAGCTAAAGAACAAAAGTGTTGAATCAAAGAAACCAAGAACAACGAAATGTTATATCGCTTGTAATCATTGTAAGTTGAGATGACCTCCTTGGGGAGATTGTTAGGATTTAGTAAATCCAAGACTTAAAGTGTCGGTCACCTCAAGTATGTATGCTCGTTAGAAAGCTCGTAGTCATAGTAAGTCTATGATAGTATTTAGTTTACTTTGTAACACCGTGGAGCACGGACGGGTCTTTACCCACCGTGATGCCTGATCCACACCTATTAGAGGCGCCTAAGGTTGTACCCTATAAATACCCTTTGCCCTCCAAGGCAAAGGGTTGGAGCTTATAATACATTTTCTTTGTCTCTAAAGTTCCCATACTCTCCTACTTTCTCTCTAAACCTTATCTCTTTACACCTAACTTGTGATAAACCAAGATCCTACAAGTCGATGATCTCACCACTGCTTCCTCGCCCAATTTTTCCCAACGGAGAGAACTACCAAACTTAGAATGACATCTTGATGTTCCAACAACATCAAGGCGAAACTCAGACGAGGCGTGGACTCGATTTAAGGACTTGCTCACAAAGTCCCTCATCACGGCATCGATCTTTGGCTTCAAGTCCAAATCTTTACGATCGTGTCAAATTCTCAACTAAGAAATCCATCGACCAAGCGACCGGTGGTAAACTTAGTAAACTCACCGTGGAAGAATCGTAGGGTACAATAGAGGACCTTGCCCTCTATGAAAACGAATGTTGGAATGACCCCCGTGAGTTGTCCAAAACTGATAAGGCAGTCTCTTTGCCTCTCATTGACTCACAACCTTCCAATCGTAGGATGCTCTAACTTGAAGATCGAGTCAAATTCCTAATGAGCTCCTACGAGACTCCTAAGCTCGAGCCAAATAAATTAGGAAAATCCTACAACAACTCTCCAAACACCGGAACTTCCACTAGTCTTGAGGGAATGGTGTCCAAATGCATGTCATCTCAAGAAGCTCGATTGACGCAACTTGAAGCCGATTTCAAGCAACGACAAAGCGAGATGACAAACAAGCTCGACACCCTCTTAAAAGCTTTTAATGGACAAAGGGATGAAATACAAGAAAAAATGGCGGAGATGATGGACTTAGTGAAAGATTACACTAAGACGAAGATTCCTTGAAGGTGCTAGTGAGGAACGATGAGCACGCCACCACCACTTTGTCTCATTAATGCCATTTCCATTGCTTCCATGAGGATGGAGCAATTGAGAAGAAGGAGCCCGAGAGCAAAGAAGGATAGTAAGGATAAGAATGAGGCTCGGATCGATGATGAACCTAAATTCATCAAGCATTACCTTAAGCATGAGATCAATAAGAAAACAATCGTTAACCAAGTGAAAACTTTAGGTGCAATGATGTTCTTAGGAAATCCTCTTAGGTGAAATAGAGAGGAAGAGTATGACACCATGCCTATTGGACCTATGTACGAGCCGATTCGAGAAAGCCAAGAACTAAGAAGCAAGAGATCTCTAGGAACTTTGTAATTCCATGTAGCATAGGTGACTTAGAGAACCTAAATGCCTTGGCCGACCAGGATCCGATGTAAACATAATGCCACTGTCTGCCTATAATAAGTCGACTAAAGAGAACCACCAAGACCAATCTTAGACTTTCCTTAGCAAATCATTCATATGTTTATCCCATAGGAATAGCGGAGGATGTCTTAATTGAGGTTGCCAATATTGTCTATCCGTGGACTTCGCAATTGTAGACATTGAGGAAGATAAAACCGCCATTAATCCTGGAACACCTTTCCCGACGACCGCCAAGGCAACCATCAAATGCGTGAAGGGATTATGATACTCAAAAGTGGAAAAGGACAAGTTAGGATACCTATTGTTCCGAGATATCCTTTGAAGATTATGGAGAAGGTTAAAGATAAGAATTCGCAGTCTCCAATAATGCCGTTAAGAAGAAAATGGTTGAATGGGAAAAGGGCTTAGAGAATTCATGTTTCAAGGGTTAATGCGACATTGTGGAAACGTGATAAAAGTTAGGAAATAACTATACCACAATACCACAAACTCAAAAGAACCCTAAGGAATTTTTGAATGGAGAAAAGGTGCTTTTGTATAAATCAAGAATAAAAGCATTATGGGAAGGAATAAGCCAAGATGGTTTGGACCTTATACGGTGCAAGAAACTAATCTAAAAATAAAACCGTTATCATAATAGACGATGTCGGAAGAGAATTCACGGTGAGCATACAACGCCTACAACCTTATGATGAAGGCTTAGTGGAAGAAAAGAAGGACGGCAATAAAGTCACGTGAGGGCATGACTTGAGTCTAGCTACAAGACTCATAAATAAAGAAAAGCGCTTCGGGAGGCAACCCATGCTTAATTGTTTTCTTGTTTGTGTCATATATCTTTTCATTGATTGTTTGTTCTCATGTTTGAATTTGTGAAAATGCTTTATTTTGTCTTTAACCTCGTCTTAATTACATATAAAGGTAATTTACAAAAGGGAAAAGTGTAGGGAGGATTACACACGTTTTAAAAAGAACGTGAACATGAAAATTACAATTCTTGAAGAAGATATATATGTGTGTTTGTTAGAGTCAAATGCTTGTATCGAGTCATAATGGATGTTTTGCGTGAATTTTTCCAGATTCTAAAGATATAAATTTTTCACAATTTTTCTAGAAAATTGCGCACATTCATTATGATAACTCGACGCGTCAGATCACAACTGACGCGCCGGAGGAGAGAAACAACTTCTAACTTTTTCTCGCTTTCCATGCTACTTATAATTTTTGGAATTTTCGTGTCTTAATTTTCCGTAAAATCAAACATCCATTCCACAAGCATTATATCTTATTTAAGTCCGGAATTACATCTTGTTGTGATTTTTCTTTGTTCGGTTTGATGCGTTGGGTTGTTTGTTTTCTTCAAATGTGCAGTGTTTTATTTATCAAGAAGAAGATACATAAGGTTGGAAGGAGCTTTTCACGATACATTCTTCTTGGAAAGGATTTAACCACTACTTCACACACGTATCCTACCGAGCTAATCGTGGGAGTACTAGTTTCTTTCATCTTTATTACCTTCCATTATCATAACTTTGATATTTTGGGGAACATTGGGGACAATGTTCAGTTTAAGTGTAGGAGGAAAATAAAACGGAACTTTAAACTATGCTTATCCTTGATTATTTGCTTTGTCCAATTGTATTTGTGTAATAAACCATGAGAAAATGTCGGTTAGGTAATTTTGGCACCAAATTTAAATTTTTCATGACATATAGGAGTGGGCCATTAGTCTTAACAAAAGCGCCTCACGGATAGGAAGTTGCATGACTAGCACAAAAACCTTTTACCACCTAAATTCCACCCAAAATGTGAGGATCGCCCTTAGATTAGTAGGAATTAAAGCATTCATTTTTAATGCTTAGAGTGTGAACCGGTAGTATAATAGATTCTAGAACTTGTTTTGTGATGCATCCCGAGATCGCTAGTAAGACTACACTTGTGTAGTTAGGAATAACTAAATGGTAAGAGGCATTAGGATAACCCTTGTTTGATACCGTAATATAATTACTTCTTCCACATCGGTTGAGTAATTCCCCACACCTTTGCGTTGTACTCATCTTTAGTACACGATACCCTAGTTAACCCATCGAGCCTATCCTTTTCGCGGTTCTCGTGATGTTTCGGTTTTCCGAATATCAATGAAGAGCATTGTTTACACCCCACCCCAAATATACACCCAAATCGCCTTAGTTTACCCCAGTATGCACTCACTTTTAGTGCATTATTGTTATCACCCTAAACCTTAGTTCAATTATCTAGTTGCTTGCATGAGTTGCAAAGTCGAGTGATATCCTTTGTACACAGCTTTGGGACGATTGGGACTCATGGGAAAAAGTTAAAGTTTATAAAATGATTGGAAGGACCGTTAAATTCCCTAAATTGCGTAATAACATACCCCAAGTGTTTTGATCTTTTCAATTCGGGTCAAATTAGTGTTAGAGTAATAAAACTCAAGTGTAGGATGTGCCTATAAATCCCTATCATTTTGATGTTACCGAGAGGATGGTAGAGTAAAAGTGTATGAAAAAAAAAAAACAAAATCGAAAAAATAGAAAAGAGAAAAGAAAAAATAGAGTGAAAAAAAAAAAAAAAAAAAAAACATACGGGCTACCATCCTACATCTATCCTTTAAATTTATGTTTGTTTATTTCGAGCTTAGCTAGAGTCTAGAGTGTCCAGCCTTGGCTTAGCAACGCCATTCTTCGATACATTTAACATAGAGATTTTTACTTGCCACCACTATATAGCCTATCCCACCAAACCCTTTGTTTCCTACCGTAAGCCTAACGTTACAACCCTTTAAAGACCTCTTTGATAGTCTTTCCTAGTGCTTACGCCAAAGCGATGGAGGTTTGATCTATTCTCAAGCCTATGGTAATCTATGTACTATGACCGGTTAATGAGTGTTTATCTTCCATTTCCAATTTGTTATATTTCATATACACCCGCGAGAGATGTGAGTATCCAAACACCCCATGTGAGGTGCGAGTATGTAATTTCCGTGCTTGTTATGACTTTTGTGGGGCTTATATGTGTTGTGGACTGTTTTAAACAAATGCTTCATGACCCCTAACTTATAAATTAATTGGCTAAAAGCACATTTGCTTGAGGACAAGCAAATACCAAGTGTAGGGATATTTGATAAGGTTTTAAAAGGTACCTTTTTGAGGCGTCTTTTAATCTCTTAATTGATCACTTTTGTATCCGTTATTGCTTAATATCGTTCCTTTTCACTTTTTAGGTCTCTTAAAGGCAAAATGCTGGAATGGCACTTATTTGGACGAAAAGGCGCGAATATACGAAGAAAATGGCCAAAGTCGAATCGAGACACTCAAAGTCGCCGAAAACATAAGGTGACGGCGCCATCGCTTAATCATGACGCCATCGGAGGATTTTGTGACGGACGAAGCCAAAACTCATATTTTCAAGTGTCGACGCAAGTTATAAAAGAGTAGGCCGTCGCAACTCGCATTTGACCTAGATGCAATCCAGACGGCCGGTCGAAGAGGAAGGTGTCACAAGCATAAGGTGATGCCGTCGCAAGTCTAACGTGGCCAAGACAAAACCCTAATGAGCGCGACACGACGGGCGCCACAAAACAAAAGGTGACGCCGTCGCAGATGTAATCTTATATATAGAATCCGAATTTTCAAGATTGGTGTGTAGTCTTTTGGAGTAAAACCTAAACCGAACCAAGACCTGTTTTGTACAAGATTTTAGGGTTCCAAACCCTATCTTACACCAAGATAAGTGTTTTACTTCATTAATACAATTATGTCTTTGATTGATTGTGTGTATGCTTGCATGTTTACCATGTCCGGCTAAATTACTTGTGTTTTTGCTTAGATATATGAAACCTAGTTGTTAATTATTGTTAGGTTGTCGCTTATCTTAATTGTAATTGGCTGTCAGGACCGTTTAACATAAGATTTATGTGGTTTGGAGGTCGGGGTTGGTGGAAGAAGATGAAGATCTTCATCCTTTTTAGTGAGAGAAACTAGAGAGAGGGAGGAGAAGATAAGGATAACTTTTATTGAATAAACACAAACACACACTAACCAAATGCTTCACCTCACCCCTCATGGAGAGTCATGAGGGGTATATATAGGCCCTATCTTTGCCACTTAAACGATACTAGTCCCTTAGGGCAAAGTATACTACGCGTCTAGTCCAATTCACATAAGTGACGTTATCTTTATAAAAAGCGAGGCTAACAATCTCCCTCCAAGATAGCGTCACACGTGAATGGTTACAATGAGACCTATAAATACAAAACAAAGTAAATTACAATAGTAACGAACAATGTTGACTTTCTTGAAGCGCAGAGTCTCTGTAGTCTAGATACTGAGGCAAACTTGAAGTTCTCCCTTCCGATGACCTCGGCGTTTGATCTTCTTGTAGCTCGAACTTCAATCGTAACGATCTAGTTAGGTTATTACTCCTCCTAACTAGTGAGCCTTTTTCTTTCTTTTGCTCCTTCTCGAACCGACAACACTCTTCCAACACGCAATGGAGAAAGTAAACTCTTGATCGTACAATGGTTGTCGCTCGGGAACATCGTAACAACATAACTCACTTAGTATTGCATCCAAGTTGGTAAAAGCCCGATGTACACCACACTACTTCTCCTTCTTCGGTCTTAAGCACAAATCCTTCGTAATCCAATCAAGGAAGATGAAATACCAACTTCTCCCTCCTGATGGTTGCGAGCAATCGGAATCATCATAATGTTGCGTACATGTCGTATTACCTTCTTGATGCAATCTTAACATCATAGCTTGATCAAAATTCTGTGAGAATATGTCGCAAAAATACTCTCAATATATTTTCTCTAACCAACCTTTTATCGAACCTCCTTAGAATTCACCGGCTAATAGTAATGACCACATATGGAGAAAACCCGATACGACTGACTTGAAAAGGAAGTAAACATCCCAACTTTGTGACTTACTGCTTGTTCTAAATTTTTGAACAATCCACAACGCCGTGTGACACTGAGCACTACAACGTAACTCCTTAAAGTGATGGTTACACACTGTGAGCACTACAACGTAACTCCTTACCAGTTATAACCAGATTTTCAAATTTCATAATGTCCTCCAACAAGTTATCTTGAGACATGCATCCAACCAACCATCGTCTCAAAGATAAAGAAGTCCACCCGTGAAATATCACTTCTATTCCTCGTCAATAATACCGTACAAAAACCCCGTAGTCATTTTTCAAATTTTCGTTCAAGCCGTGAATTTGTATCCCTCCGTGAAAATTTTACCATACCAAAAATACCACTCATTTGCAAAATGATTAAAACATTGTGATCCAAAATTTGTTAAAAATAAATTCAAGATTTAAACGTGAAGCCTTTTATGTTTCGACCTTCAGTAACTTGATCATATTTCAGTTCAGCCCAATTACCTAATGATAAGCCCACGTCCAATAAGCTTCACCCGATCCAAAAGCCACCCATATAACTTTCGAATATATAACTGCCACACTTAACCTAAACCTAAACACTCTTCAGTTGTGATAATACCGCCTACCAACTTCACAACATTATCTCCAACCTTGAAATTCTCCCAATCTAACAAATCTTCTTCACACATTAAATGCAAATCAAACACAAAATTCATCTCACAACCAGACGTATGGCTCATCTCCTACATATGCTATATCAAACGTTTATTCCAAAAACCTCCGTCTCAACTTATCTCAACTCAACTTCAAATGACTTCAAGATCAAGAAATGGTCTCGGGTAGGTTTGTTTTATGTATGTTGAGTTTACTTTTAACGAACAAAAGAGTAATTATAATAGATTTGTTATCAATTAGTCTTAATAAAGTTCGGATAGTAAAGAGGAGGGTATCTCCACATGAATCGATGATGATGATGGTCAATTGAAACAATCTGAGATAAGAGTTTTTGTTAAAATTTGTGATGTTTGAATGATGAAAGTTGATTTGGTTCGAATTTGGCAGAGAAAGTTTGGATATAGATCAAGTCTATTGGGCAAGTTTTTTTCAATATGTTGTAAAGTGAACTTCATGGACTGATGATGTGAGATATCAACCAAAGTCGAGTTGTATTGGTATTATGGTATATTGTTGGTCATGGTCTATGTTACGCGTAACCCCTTTTTCATTCAAATCCATATGTAAAGATGTGTTTTGGTCCTTATGCGTAGCCTTACGCGTAACTTCATGCTTATGCGTAAGCATAGCATAAACATATGCGTAGGCCATAGGCGTAAGCCAAGGCTTAGCGTAAACGCATACGTAGAACCCATTCCTTACGCCAGAACTTCACAGCCTACGCGTAACACCTCTCAGATAATCCTTATGCGAGAAAAGGGTTTAGACCTTTGACTTTTTCCGGAGAGAGTTTTCGACCATGTTTTTCCGTCCATCTTCAAGCAAAAAACCCAGAAAAGCATAAAACTGCTTCTTTTTTACCATGTTGACCATATGAAGATGACAGTTGACCACTTTGTTTCACAGAAATATTGGTACAAAAAGTCACATAAATGATAGTACAAGATCTGTTTTGGACATGAGACACAAGACCAGATTTGGACATGAAAGAACAGGACTTTTTGTGATACCAAGGATAAGGATACAAAAAAAACAATATGTTAAACTGTTTGCCCATATAATACGGAAATTTTTTTTCCAACCCACAGAAACTAGCACAAAACAGTAACAAATATGTGTAAAAAACCAACATAAATCAATAAAACATAACCTTGGCTCGTTATACCAATTGTCAGGACCGTTTAACATAATATTTATGTGGTTTGGAGGTCGGGGTTGGTGGAAGAAGATGAAGATCTTCATCCATTTTAGTGAGAGAAACTAGAGAGAGGGAGGAGAAGATAAGGATAACTTTTATTGAATAAACACAAACACACACTAACCAAATGCTTCACCTCACCCCTCATGGAGAGTCATGACGGGTATATATAGGCCCTATCTTTTCCACTTAAACGATACTAGTCCCTAAGGGCAAAGTATACTGCGGGTCTAGTCCAATTCACGTAAGTGACGTTATCTTTATAAAAAGCGAGGCTAACATTGGCTTAGGAGTGCGACTAGGCTATCGTTGTGTTTAATACTTGATAAATCTTTGATAGTTTATGAATGACTTAGTGGATTTCGTTTACTAAACCCAAAGATAACCTCAAGGTTAGTTTATGAATGACTTAGTGGATTTCGTTTACTACACTTAAAGGTAACTTCAAAGAGTTAGGGAATGCACACCTTACGACCTTAGAAAACACAACGCATTAAGAATAAGGACGTGACAATTCAACCATCAATAGGAGATAACTAGGGAGTAGTAGCATCTAGGTAAACACATTTTTAATCATTATACAAGCACACAACAATAGACATAGACTACCCTTAGCTTAGTTAATTAGATAATTAGATAAGTAGAGTAATCGGTAGAAATACCAACCCCCAAATCCAAACCCCGAGATTCGCACCTTTCCATTTCCTGTAAAACATAAAAAGATAAAAAAAATAATCTTCCTCAACCCCAACCTTAGCGTAGTAACTTCTCACTAGCATTCCTATTCCCCTAGAGAACGATATCAATTCCCGTGGCTTACCCTAATACTACACTACAACGATTAGGTTCACTGCCTAGGGTGTTGAAAAACTTGCTCGACGAAAAGGAAGTTCCTTTGACTCCGAACGACGCGTGTAGCGTTATCAACATCAATGTCCTTGATCTAATGCTAGTCTATCTAGTACATCGAAACATACCATATCGAATGTACATCTATGGCACCTTTCACTAATGCCTTTGACTAGATCTACAAGACACCTTTCACTAATGTCTTGTGTCTTTACTTCTAAGCACCTTTCACTAGTGCTTCAAGTCTTGACTTCTAAGCACCTTTCACTAATGCTTCTTGTCTTGACTTCTAAGCACCTACCACAAGTGCTTATGCTATAGACGATAGATATCCTTCACTAATATCTTCGTCTTGATAATTGAGACATCTTTCACTAATGTCTTCAACACTACACTTCTTTGAAGAAAGACAAGAATCATCAACAAGAAGACTTCAGTAGCCTTGATGATGAGGAAGCTTGGCAACTCATGGACTTGAGCTTGCTCAACTTCAAAGGTGGTGATCTTGCCTTTAAGAGGAACCTAAAATATCACAAAAAAACAAAACTACAAACATAGATCTCTTGAATATAAGGTTAGTGAGATTTAACTTAGGGAGAAAGTGTGTTAGAAAGGGTGAGAAATAATGAAGAAATAGCTCACTATTTATAGAGGAAAATCCCATCGCTTCCCGGATCCCACGGATCCTTCCACTTGGGATCCGCTAGCACAAAGCCAGGGATCCGTGGAACGCCCTCTTGCCCATGGGTATTTTGGTTATGGGCCATGGGTCATGGGTTGAACCATGGATCTTTGGCTAGATACAATGTATGTTTAAGTGCAATGCACTTAGTCACTTGGGTATGGGTTGATCCATGGGTTATGGATATTATCCATGTATGATAAAAGCATGATGTCATGCAATGGGTTATGGGTCAAGATCCATGGGTTATGGGCTTTGGGTTGTACCCAACTACATTCAATGTATTTGCCCAATGGGTTGTGATACTTAAGTTTCTACCCATTTCAATATACTACATACTAGTTATGTGTATATTTTATCCAAATATGTAAACACTAGTTGTTGTACATATGTATTACTTAAATTATAAAATCACTTATACTTGTTTTAGTGTTTTATGCGAAAATGTGAATATGTTAGAAACTATTAGTTCAAACCATTTACGTATTTTATTTGTTTCGTTAATATGATTTTACGTTTCTTATTGACAAAACATTAGAAGATCGTAAAATATAAATAAACATTTTTACGGCTTATTTGTATTAACAATCTCCCTTTTGTTTATGACAAAACATAAAATTATTTTAAGGAAAAGCTAAAATTGTAAAAGTTTGAATTTATAGTTTTACTTTTTCTCCCCTTTGTCGAAACAAAAGTGTTTGAAAGAAAGCAACACATTGTTTTTAAGAAAACATGTGAAAGAAATAAAAAAAATAGAGATCAAGTAACGGGAAAGGATCTCGTCGTTACTCCCCCTTGACTAGTCCATCCCTAAGTAAGAGCGTCAAGAAACTAATTCTAATCTAGTTCATTTGCAATTAACTTTTGCAAAATATTATGTCTATGTGACTGGTGTGCTCCCCCTAGATGATTGCAATTTTGCAACGGAAAGTCATGAAATATAAATCTAAGGTTGCAAGTAATTTGCATTGTATTGCTTTAACATAAAGCTCCCCTAGCTTTAGGATGTCAAAGTCTTCATGTGTAAATTGAATAACTACAAAACAAAGATTAGAAAGCAAGTATAATTCACAATTTCATGCAAATGTGTCCAAGTTAGTAGGAAAAAAGTTTCCTGTCTCACGGATCCCACGGTTCCCTCCTAGTAGGGATCCGCCTAGGCAATTGAGGATCCGTTTGGTGATAAATAAAATCAAAGAAAGGTGATAAAACAAGTAATGTTATCACATAAATGAGATATGAATACAAAGTAATCATATGCTCAACAATAACAAGTAGCATGTAATTCCATTTAATGAAACAAGAGTTATGATATACATGACTCTAAAAATAAGAAAATAGACAAAGACATGACTAGGAATTTCTAGACCAACTAACACTGATGCTAGGATACCACTAAAGTTCTTCTAGCTCAAGTTTTGTTTAGGTTTGATCTCGTCGAAACGCTCGAGGAGATGATAGAACATGAAATTTTGGTCTTCTCGTACTTCATGTATCAAACTTTCAACATGTTGACAATGATAGCAATCTTTGTCATGGCTAGGTAGTGGTGGTGGATGAAATGAAATGGCTTGATGCGAAGGATCAAGTGAAGCGGCTTATGGAGCTTCAAACGATGAAGGATTGGTGGAGGTGCATTTGAGAATGCCTCACCAAGAATGATGGTGGTGGTAAAGAAGTGTCAACTTCCATATGGTCGGGTGGTTGACTTTGATGATTTCTCTTAATCCAAATAGGATTATATGATGGAGACGGCGAAAAGGAAGCGAGCAAGTGTTGACTCAACACCTTGATTTTGAACCATTATTCCTCCTAATGAGGAGAATGTTGTCATGGAAGCGGATGAGACGGCCTAGGAGGCAAGTCCTCTAAATTGTAGAGGTGTGGTGATGATAGTGGTGAAGTAAATGAAATAGCTCTAGGAACCAATGGTGATGGTTTAGTGGAGATGATATTGTTTGGCCTAGGAGGTATGGTGGTGTTTGGCATAGGTAGTTTTGTGGGTACTATCCTTTTAGGAATCTGTTTGATTGGATGATGAAGGATTCTATCATTTTTTGGTTTGACGAGAGATGATTCGGTTGAGGAGATTTCGTGTATAACACGAGCCTTTTTCATGGGTGGTTCTTTGGTGGATAAGTTACTACTTGGCGTTTTTCTCATGATGAGATGATTTCAAGAGGTTGCAAGAGTTGAAAGTTAAGATGAGAGTGATGACTATAGAGGTCCTAACAAGGTGGTTTATAAACTAAGAGATTTGGCAAATGCATTTAAGCTTTAAGCCACTAGGATTCATTAGAATGTGATGATTGACATGCACAAGAGTCAACTTCAGAGATTGCACTGATCTAGAAACTCATTTAAGATGAGATGGAGTGTTTGAGTTAGGAAGATGAGTTGAAATTATTGTTTTAGCAAGATTTGACCTATATCGCCATCCGGATCCCACGGTTTTCTACTCGAGGATCCGTCTAGGCTAATCCTAGGATCCGGCCTCAAAGACTATGAAAGAGTGGAAATGATGTTTCTAAGATCTAATACCTATATCATCTTGAGTGTTTCAGTCTTCCTAAGTGTCTTAAATGAAAAGGTGCTTAGTTACTTGAAGGTGGTGAGTGTTGTAGCTAATGATTGTCTTTTATGGAAGGATTTGGAATTTTCATGAGTACCAATGAATGAGCAAGGATGACACTAAAGATGAGAGTGTCAATTGAGGCTAAATGATCCTAGAGTTCAGGTTGTGGCTTAGGATTGTGTTTTGGAAAATATCCTAAAGGTTTTGAGATGAAAAAACTAGGATTTGATCAACTTTGATCAATTTTGTGGTGAGGATGATTTATGATCAATCTTGGCCATAATCGAAGGATTTCTAAGACTAGATGTGAGGGATAATAAAAAAAATGAAGTGTGAGTTTTGAGAGCAGAAGAGTGATGGATTAAAACAAAGTGATAGATCCATGAACATCTTAGAGTGTGATCTATGTGAGTTGGAATGAGTAGGAAAGATCAACCTATCTTGATAAGGACTTAATCTGCCTTAAGACACTATGTTTAGCTTAGTGTGAGGTGTTCTAAGGATATGTTTGAAATATAATGCTTGCAATTGCATTTTCTGTTTGCCGGATCCCACGGTTCCCCAAAGATAGGGATCCGTCTAGTACAACATTTGGGATCCGTCCATCTGCTAGGCAGAACCTTTACTAAAGGTATGCAATGATCTTGACAATGCATTATATTCCAAGATTTGTTAAAGGAGTTCTAAAACTAAGATATCAAATGTAAGATGTTTTATTTCATGAAAGAAATATGATTACATTGATAAAGCACGAGTAGAGTAGAATTGATCCTATTTGACTACTACTAGGTTCCTTGAGTGTTTTCGCTAGGAGGATCATTATGTGATTGATGGGTATTGGTGGAATCAAGAATGAAGAAAGTCTTCATGAGAGATATGTTTAGCGGTTCCATCATCTTGTTCACAAGCACGCATAACGGACTTTGAAATTGAGGATGGAAGTGCATAACATTATGATAGAGGCATGTCAAGAACATTCCATAAGGGATGAGTTTATTCTTGGAGCCTTGAAGATTTGCAATTCACCTTATGAAGAAGTAGGCGAGATTGTTTGGTTGTTGTGTTAGCAAACAAGACAACATGTGAGCACAACAAGCGGGAAGAATTTCTCGATTTCCCTAAGACTCCAACATTTTCACGTAGGATGAGTGCAAAGGCTTGTACTCTTATCGGATGTCCCGTGAAGATAATGTTTGGATCGGGGTAATATGGTCGAGGTTTGCATATTATGCGATTTAAATCTTCCGGAGAGGGTATGTGTGAACAATATGGACTATTTTCTTCACGAAAGTTGAAGAGAGAGTCAAGAGACCAATCTTCGGTGAAGGCACATTGTCCATGGTTTGGAATCCGGAGGATATGAGCAAAATGCCCAAGGGTTAGAGTGAACTTTTGGTTTTTGATATAAAACCAAAGAGATGGAGAGCGATCCTCGTTACGAACGAGTTCAACTTGACGGAAGAATTCCATTATGAACCTTGGACATATCTTCTCGTTGATTTCAAGAAAACATTCTAGTCCTATGGCTCGGAAGGATGTATTGATACCTTCTTCAAATTGTAGAGAGGTGTCTACAATACGTCCTTCATGGAAGTGACGGTTTTCAAGATTATTGAACCCATGGACATGAATGCCGTGTGTTGGGCTCAAGAGAGATGTTCGAGTGTAGACGCTAGTGAGTGAAAAGTCAAACTCATATTCATGCGTCATAATTAAACCTATAGAAATGATAAGTTAAAGAAAGAACATGTTTGTGATCAACCTATGATAATCTAATGTTTTTACTATATTTTATTAACAATGGTATTTAACACTTTAACTTACTCAATGTTTTGACTTTCTAGTGGATTTTTAGTCTTGCATGAAAATTGTTTTCGAAGAATACGGATCCCACGGTTCCTTTACAAAAGGGATCCGCTAGTACATCTTCCGGATCCGTGGATCCGTAGTAGCAAAAAGCATTTGATAAAACAAAGGTTTTACGCTTTTATACCACGAAATATGTTTTATCCTACATTTTCTTTTAGCATGCATACATGACTTCTAATGTATCACGAAAGAATATAAAACATATAAATCAAAAGAAGTGATAAACACATTATGATAATAATAACCTAGATAAACTAGATCATTAATAATATTGCATTTCAATACTAAGGATGATACAAAGGATTGGGTATATGATCCCAATGTAGATTAACTGTTAGCCTCGCTAAAGTGAAGTCATTACGGAATTGCATTAGTTTCTTCTTTACTCATTCACAAGGACTAGTTTAGTCAATAGTGCTAAGTTAGGCTTGTTGAAGTATAAATACCCTCCTAGTCCCAACTAGAGAGTAGAAGTTCACATTTTGTAAAGAAGTGTGTGGTTTCTCGCTTCTCTAGAAACACACACATCTTCCCTTTCTTCAATCTAAACAATACCATGTCTTATTCATTCTTTGAGCTTCCCCGACCCCCCGAACCACATGAATCATATGTTTTATCGGTCCTACAATTGGTATAACGAGCCAGGTTGTGTATTTTTATCGATTTGTGTGGTTTGAATCTTGTTTTTAAACTGTTTTGTGCGTTATTTGTGGGTCGGAAAAAAAAAATTTCCGTATTTTTTTGTGGTAAACAGTTTTTATTCAAGATCTAGTATCCTTATTTTGGTCTAAAACACAAAAAGTCATAGTCTTTCTTCATGAATATCTGTCTTGGTCACATCTTGTCCAAACAGTAGTTTATATGACTTTTGTACCAATATTTCGTGAAAGTCAAAGTGGTCAAACTGTAATCTTCATGGTCAAACCGTAAAACAGAGCGCTTTATGCTTTTCCGGGTTTTGTATGAAGATGGTCGGAAAACATGATCGGAAAAGCTCACGGAAAAAGTCAAAGGTCAAAACCCTAAACTTACGCGTAAGAAGAATCTACAGTGGAGTTACGCCAGTCGTGAAGTTACGCTGTAAGAAAAATTATGCGCATGCGTTTGCTTAAGCCTTGGCTTACGCCTATGGCCTACGATATGTTTACGCGTAAGCTTACGCATAAGCATGAAGTTACGCGTAAGGTTACGCATAACGACCATGATCTTTACGCATAAGCCACACAGAAATGAAGAAGAAGAAAAGACTTTGACCTTGACCATCAAACCTTATACCAACAAACTCATATGACTTCAGCCATACCCATCCACCATACCAAATCATATCTATAACTACACTTGCAAGACTCTCATCCAACTCTATTAAACCATCTCGTTAAAAAAAAAAAGGGGATAATCTCAGATTTATTTCTTCGTGGTATTCAAGATTACATCAAGACCTTTAAAGTCTAAACCACAAAAGAAACACTCATCATAGATCAGAATCAAACTTTAAAAGAAAATCAATTAATCTCAGTTTTTGTTTCTTTCGTGTCTATAATAGTATTATCTGACCTTGTAGGTCAATTAATCGAAAGAAATCAAACATCACTTATTTTTTTGAAGATAAACCCTTCATTTACTATCCGAATACTTTGAGAAAAGAACAAAACAATAACGTCTTATTCTCTCTCTCGTTCGTTCATAGCCAAAACAAACAACAATTAATAGAAACCTACCTTTGACCCAACAAAAGAATCTTGAAGTTTACGTTCTTGATTACTCGTGAGCTGAAAACGGAAATCATCAAGGCACGGTTAGGATGTGTTGTTTGGTTATGAAGTGTATTGATGGGTTTGTGATGTTTGCTGAAAAGAGATAATAGGAGATGAGTTAAGTTCTTTATTCGATCTATTCTTGTTGATGAGTTGTGGTTAGATCTAAGTTGGGAGAGAGAGATAATCGTATGGTGGGAGGCGTATGTGTTATCAGTGTTTTTTTTAGGGTTTGTGGTTGTTGAGTGTATTTAGGGTAAGATAATAATAAGTGTGTACTTATTATACCCGCTTATTCTCATCACAAATGGATCGGCTTCTACATATTGGACTGGGTTGATCGAGTGAATCAATCTGTTTGGGCTTATGATTTTTATTGGATCCGACTCCTTGGGCTGAAAAAAAAAACGCATGATAGTGAATTTAGTTCGGACTATCAAAAATTTATAACCCGAAAGTTTTTTTTGGTTATAAATTTTTTTGATATTAAGAGTGGTATTTTGGTATGGTATAATTTTCACGGAGGATACACGCTCACGGCTAAAGGTTTTGATGAATTTGAAGTGTGATCACCGAGATGACCTTTATTATTTATTTGGGTTTGAAGTGAAGTTTGATCGAGGCGAGTTTACTTATTTCGCCTTCTTTCTTTCTTCCTTCGCTAAGATGACTTGTCGGGCAAATATGTTGAGTGTGATGAAGACTTGCTATCTAGTTACTTTTGTGATTCTTTTCTCTTAACCCACAAAGTAGCTATCACTCGTGTCTCACGTAGTTGAGGATACTTTAAGAGGTTTTGTACAATGGGTACACCGCTCTTTTCACAAGGATAGTACAAGCTTAAGTAACTATTCCGGAGATTTTACTTCATCCTCAAGTTCGTCATATTGGGTTATCCTCACATGTGGTTACTACAACACCGTTGAATTTTGATACAGGGGTTGAAAATGAGTTAGACAATTTCAAATGGTATTGTTCATCGACACCTTCTCACGGGTCGATATGATTTATGATAGAATGCTTCCAAGCAATGCTTCATGTACACAATTGTATGCTCGATTCGATAAGTCATAACCATCGTGGAGAGAAATGTACATTATGGGTGATTTGATATATGGAAGATAACCGGAATGCATTTGGTGAGATGAAGATGTTGATATTTTATTCCCCGAACGAACAATCTTGAAGAAGGTCGAGTCGACAAGTCTTCTACATTTTCCGCTGCGTGTTAGAAGACTAAAGACGGTTCTAATTTAATTATCAAAAGACTTCTTCAATTCGGAAATTCATCGAAAGGTTGTCGGTTGGGGAGAGCACTAATTAGGGAGAGCAAAAGGTCGATTTAATCCCTAATTAGATTTGCTCACATTGTTCTTCCGCAAGTAAAGAGATGGCAATGAGAAGATTCATGAAGTTTGAAGACTGTGAGGACACTCTTGAGTCAGCAATATCTCGTTGTATTTAATTTTGCTTGTAGGGAACATTGTAAGCAACCCCGAATGACATCACTGGGAGAGATTTTTAGCCTCGCTAAAGTGAAGTCATTACGGAATTGCATTAGTTTCTTCTTTACCCATTCACAAGGACTAGTTTAGTCAATAGTGCTAAGTTAGACTTGTCTAAGAGAATACCCTCCTAGTCCCAACTAGGAGGGTAGGAAGTTCACTTTGTAAAATAAGGTGTGTGTTTCTTCTTCTTCTCTAAAAACACACACATCTTCCCTTTACTTTAATCTAAATAATACCATGTCTTATTCATTCTTTGAGCTTCCCACCCCCAACCACATGAATCATATGGCTTTCGATACTTCAAGACGAAACCCGGACTTCAATATAATGGCTTCAACACATCGGCTCAGACCCGCTTCAAAGAAAGGAAAGTGCTTATCAAAATCAAAGTTTTAAATATTTTTCAAGCGCTATTCTAAAATCATAATGGCTTGCGCTTCTTGATCAGAACGAACTTTAAAGAAAGGAAAGTGCTACATAAAATCGATTTTCATAAATATCGAGCACTTATCCTAAAACAAATGAAGATAATTCTTCTTCAATATCTTCAAAATATTTTTTAAAATCTTCATCTTGTGTACCATTGATTCGAAATTTTTCAAAAAGATTTTTCAAAATCTCTCACATTTGGTACAAAGATAACTCCCTCGAAACCCTTAATTGATTCCAAATTTTATGTAAGAAAAATATGCTTTCTTTAAGGGGGAGTATAAAACCAATATTGTTCCAAAATTCATGTCAATCGCTTTCTCCAAAATGTTTTTCAAAAACATATCTTTTAATCATTTTGTTTCAAAACATCATAGATATGCTATTTTGAGGGGAGAAACGTGATTAAAATGTGATCAAAAGTTTAATGATCGTTGTTTGAATCTCAAAATGAGCTCGACTCGAGACAGAACCAATGAATTGACGAGCAATCATGTACCATCTCGAGAAACTTTCTATGACTTGACCAGACGGGTAATAATTTCAAGCTAGTTCACTAGTGATGTAAACGTGTCTCGAATCGGTCTTGTTCATTTAAAGTCGATCAATTCAAAAGTGCGAACTCTACTCTCACCGTGCATTTCATCAAAACTTATAAGCACATGTGAAGGGGAGTATTTCGAAAATACAAAACTCACTGAGTGTTGCAAACATGTTTTCTATGATAAACACTCGAGAGATTTTCAAGAAAATGGTTTTATGGCAACAATAGGACAGCTCATGGAGTTATAAGGTGACTAAGGATAGGAAATCCGTCCTATGATCCGCCAGAGTGGAGGGATCTACCCAAGGACATCACAAATAGTTAATATTAGAAGTCCTTAGGAATGATTGAAAAAGGAGTAATGTGAGAAAGGAGAAAGAAGGGTTGAAGAATTAAAAGAAATGTAAAGAAAGGGTGAAAAGAAATAGCCTCCATAATCAACCTTAGGCGTAAACCGGGTTCAATTCATATGCTACCGGTTGTCACTAAGATGACACCGGTATTGAAGACAAAGACGTCATGGACCCAGTGACGCACCGCACTAAACCTTCTAGCCACCAATTCCTCTTAAAAGGATTTGTTTCATTCTCACCGGAACCCTACATAATCTATCGACTTTCTCTTAGAGATCGTTGATATTGAAGAAGGAGACCTCTCCTAGTCTCCGCCAGAAAACCAAAATGCACATATTGAGTCTAGAGCCACGAGATTCATCAAAAGATCTCATAGGAACACTTGACATCTCATCGCTTGTCGCTCATCAATAAGAACACAAGTGATATATTCTAGAGTCCCACGCAGATCTTAGCAATTTGCCGTAACATTTATGAGAAGTTTCACATCCGTGATCTTCAATGATTGAATGGAAACTCCGCCAGGGTCAACATCAGCACTCGACAACAGTCACTGCAATTCTCCGGATTACGCTTAGTGTGTCTCAAACGGTCTACGATGGGGTGATGATGCTTGTGTACCTCACGACTCATCCGAATCAGAGATGTACTTGGTATATCGCGTTATCTCACTTGTGGGACTCGGCCTCAGAACGGCCTCAGAGAACTAGAGACGTTTTCACACTATGTCGTTAACACCCTTGAAATTCAAACTTGTAAGTGCCGGAACCGCTTATTACTAACCTGCTTTTATGTTTTCTTCTTATGGAAGCTCCAGAGCGGATGGATCGTGCGGACTCGCCACATGCTCATACCAACAACACATGAAAGTTCTCATCAAAATCAAAGGCAACTCAAAGTTAAAGATGATTCTTCGTCAATGTCAAAGAATCTACAAAGTGTAAAGACTCGAGAACTTCATCATTGGAAACCAAAGTCAAATAGAAGTGTGAGCATGGTGGAGAAAGGAGTGGAGACACCTAACCAACGGTTGACAACGGTAGACAACCACATTAATCGATCACAAAGCATGAAGGAACAAAGAATTAAGACTATTCTATATCTACTCACAAAGTTCAAGCTCAAAAGATTAAAGACCTATTCAAGTGGAGCATCTTTTGAATGACCACCCTTGGGGAGATTGTTAGCCTTGATTATTTTATTAGAAGTGATGGTCATTCACGATTAGGAACTTTGTAATGTGTGTTAGATATCGTGATAGAATAGTCAACGGGCTCGTGGATTGGGCTAAGCTAATTGGTTATTAGTTTAGTTAAGCTAGCATTGTATAAGTTCATGTAACCCAATCCATGTCCAAGCCCATATACGGCCCATGGCCAAGCCTTAGAGCATCATCTCTCTTACTATAAATACCCCTCAAGTATGTCATTTGAGGGGTGTGCTTGAGTGTGTGTGTGTGTGTTTTTCCTTGAAGCAATATACAACTTATTGTTTTCATCTTTCTTCTCTCTACCTCTCTACACATATACATACGAATTTATACATCAAGTCACCATCTCTTTGCTTAATCTTTTCTCTTCTTATACGCATAACTGTTTGTGTATAACGTGGGTGTTTGTGTGGTAAAGGTTGTTATTGTGATAAGGTATACGTGATAAAGGGGTATAACATTAACAACACAAAGTAAATGTCTCCATATGTGAACTTCATCATAGGGAACACAAGTGCGATGAGTGTTAAGGCGATGAGCACGAGTGTGATGTAAACCATGTTGATGACGGATCTTCTTGGTTTCGGTTGAGATGGAATGAGGAGGAACATGAAGTTTTTAAGTGAGAGGAATTTTGAAATTGGAAGATTTGAAAAAGTGAGGATTTGATAGATAGGTCGACTGGGAGTTTTATAGGAAGGAGGATTTTTTTTTTTTTTGAAATTCGTGTTTTGTTTTATTGTTGGGTTAAAAGAAAACATAAGTTTTATATACCACCAATTTAGACGAGAGATAAGACACGATGTAAGAAAAAGGCTTCCTAATGAAGCTTCATGTAAAACATGTAATTTGCACAAAAGATAATCATATAAATACCTAAATAGGTATACTTAATTATCAAGCAAAGTAAAAAGAGAATCATACCTCTAGCGCACTTAGGAATGTCTTTACAAATGACACAAAGAAATGTCACTTAGACTATTTCCCGCTCCTTTATGCTTTTAAGATACCTTCTTAAGGAAGGTATTCTTGTTACCAAGCAACCCTAAAGCTTGGTGGGTATGAGCTTGACTAATCAACATGACAAAGAAGATTAGTGCAATTAAATGAAAAAAATAAGAAAAATGTTGTTATCAAATCAACATCCAAACATATAGTTTTAAAAGACATGGTGTTTGTTTTTATGAAAACCTTCTTTGTAGTTTTCAATTAACTATGGATCGATCAAGTTTTTAAAGTACAATATACTTCAAGAAACTTGATAACGAAGTTCGATGCCAATTGTAGAAAACTAGAAGGGGGTTGAATAGTTTTACCAATTAAAACTTCCTTTTAAACTATTTAGATCGACTTATGTCAATCTATTTGGTTGTGTGTGTTGGATGTTGATAAACAAACATATTAAGATATGTAATGAAAAGATAAGAGTAAGAAGCACAAAACCACAACGCGAGTATTTATAGTGGTTCGCTACAAGGACACCTTCCTTGCCCTACTCCACTCCAAGAGTCACCTACTCGAGAGTTCGAACACTACACCAATCTCCTTATGGCGGAGAAGCCTTCACAACGCCGCTTAACCTTTTTCCCAGACAAAGCTAAATACCGAGTTCTTTCACACCAAGGCAAACCACACCTAACACAACGTCGCCTACCCTTTATACGGTGCTAGGCTAACCACCGAGTTCTTTCACACCTTAGAGAACTAATCCTATCACAACGTCGCCTACCCTTTATAAGGTACAAGGCTAAGTACCTAGTTCTTTCACACCAAGGTGAACTACACCTTCACAACGTCGCTTACCCTTTATTAGGTACTAGGCTAAGCACCTAGTTCCATTGCAATGGAGGAACTACTACCACACTACACCAACGACTAATCCCAAAGGAGATCTACCCTTTACAACATCATCAAGGACATCAATGTCCTTGGATCTAATGCTAGTCTATCTAGTACATCGAAACATACCATATCGAATGTACATCTATGGCACCTTTCACTAATGCCTTTGACTAGATCTACAAGAAACCTTTCACTAATGTCTTGTGTCTTTACTTCTAAGCACCTTTCACTAATGCTTCAAGTCTGACTTCAAGCACCTTCACTAATGCTTCTTGTCTTTACTTATAAGCACCTACCACAAGTGCTTATGCTATAGACGATAGATATCCTTCACTAATATCTTCGCCTTGATACTTGAGACATCTTTAACTAATGTCTTCAACACTACACTTCTTTGAAGAAAGAAAGGAATCATCAACAAGAAGACTTCAAGAGCCTTGATGATGAGGAAGCTTGGCAACTCATGGACTCGAGCTTGCTCGACTTCAAAGGTGGTGATCTTGCCTTTAAGAGGAACCTAAAAGATCACACAAAACAAAACTACAAACATAGATCTCTTGGATCTAAGGTTAGTGAGATTTAACTTAGGGAGAAAGTGTGTTAGAAAGAGGTGAGAAATAATGAAGAAATAGCTCACTATTTATAGAGGAAAATCCCACTGCTTCCCGGATCCCACGGATCCCTTCCACTTGCGATCCGGCTAGCACAAAGCCGTGGATCCGTGGAACGCCCTCTTTGCCTATGGGTATTTTGGTTATGGGTCATGGGTCATGGGTTGAACCATGGATCTTTGGCTAGATACAATGTATCTTTAAGTGCAATGCACTTAGTCACTGGGTATGGGTTGATCCATGGGTTATGGATATTATCCATGTATGATAAAAGCATGATGTCATGCAATGGGTTATGGGTCAAGATCCATGGGTTATGGGCTTTGGTTTGTACCCAACTACATTCAATGTATTTGCCCAAATGGGTTGTGATACTTAAGTTTCTACCCATTTATATTACCCAATATACTAAATACTAGTTATGTGTATATTTTATCCAAATATGTAAACACTAGTTGTTGTACATATGTATTACTTAAATCATAAAATCACTTATACTTGTTTTAGTGTTTTATGTGAAAATGTGAATATGTTAGAAACTATTAGTTCAAACCATTTACGTATTTTATTTGTTTCGTTAATATGATTTTACGTTTGTTATCGACAAAACATTAGAAGATCGTAAAATATAAATAAACGTTTTTACGGCTTATTTGTATTAACATGTTATATAATACATGATGAAAAATATATGAATGGATTGAGTTTTAAATGTATTTTCATTGGTATATTTTTTTTGTCAACTATTGTATAACACAAATAAAAATATTTAAGGTCAAAGTTAAAAAAGAAAGACCAAAAAAATCAATAGAGGACTATAATTTTAGGACGGATGTAGTAATATGGTCAAAGATATATATTTATATATATTAAATGATCATCATAATCATTGTGATTGGATGAAAGGCTCAAAATAAGTTAGAAACAATTTCTTGAAAACACGGGTTTACAACTAATACATGATTCTGATTGGATTATTTACTTTCTACAACCAATTATAATAAAAAGTTATTTCTTAACCACATCTATGAGAGTGGTCATTAGCAAATCTTTTATTTTAGTTTATTATTCTCTTTTGACAAAAATTTATGGATATCAAGAGTTTCATGTGACGTGTTTTAACTCCTTAACTAAGGAATTTATTTCGTCTTTTTGGGTCTTTTAAAACGATTCAGATAACATGAACCCGCTTGCTACGTGTCCGCTTAGCCCGTGCACGTCGGCCCGTGCAGTTCAGTAGGGCTCGAGCCCATTTGGCTCGTGCCTGTTTGGCTCGTGCCCGCTCGCCCGTTGTCTGCTTCGGGTTTGGATATTGGTATAATGTGATTTATTATTTGTATTAGTGACATTTAATGTAGGAATTATGTTTAAGTTGGTTGTACAATATGTTTGATAATTTATATTTTTTATGTAAAGGGTGTTTTAATAATTGTATTAATTGTATTTATTGAATAGTTAATTAATTGACTACATTAAATATTTTGATTACATTAATAACATTAAAGTGGTGTTTTGTCTTTTTAATATGTGCATTAAAGTGGTGTACATTATGTTTCATGTCTTGTAAGTCTGAAAATTAAGAGTGAGAATGTGCATTAAAGTGGTGTACATTATGCTTCTTATCTTGTACGTCTTAAAATTAGGAGTGAGGTGCTTTCGTGCATTATATGTAGTATAGATATAGATATAGATTATGTATTTCTATATTCACATTCTTCGGTGATCCATATAATTACTAGTCTTACTTAAATAATTGCTCAAACAAAAAGTTTTTACTTAAATAAGCACAAATATACTAAGAGCATCTACAATGCATCAAGTCTTTACTTTGATGCATTTAATGCTTGAAATATTTAGTGACCAAAGCTTGAAGCAAAGACTTGAGCTTTACCAAGTCTTTGTGTAAAAGCTTTCCAAAAAGATTTAGTTGCAATGCCAAAACTCTAAAAAATACTTCTTTAGAATAGTAAAAAAGCTTTCACTACCACTTTATGCATTGTGGATGCTCTAATGTGCTTAAAGTATCTTCAAAGACAATGGGTAAAATTGGGAAAGACTTTTTCACTATTTCAAAAGCTTTTGACAAGGTTTTATGCATTGCAACAAGGACATTTTATAACTACACTTTTTGAAAGTTTTTTAAAAATATACTAATAGCTTGATGAACCTCAAGTCTTTAAAAAATAGGCTAAAAGCTTTAGTTATTAAATAAGATTAGCACGGTAGCATTAAATGCATCAAATCTTCAAATATTTTGAACTTTTGTTTCATGCCAAATCGGGTAAGATGATTCTACAAACCCACCACCATGCCGAGTCATGCCGATTCCCAAACATGCCAGCATGCCTAACAAAATTTCTCATACCTAATCACCCACAAATAATATCATTCCATCTCATCTCATACATATCTCATACCTAACCATAGATTTTTAGTGGCAACCATGCCTAACTCATACCTCATATATTTTTTATTTTATTTTTTATAATTATATTAAACAATTTAATAAAAACATAATATTTTATTAATACTTAAAAGAAAATTACATAATACTTATTAAAAAAAAACACTAGTCATCAAAGTATGGTAAGTCTTGAGCGTCTACATACTCCGTAAGATCATATCGGAGACGGTGATGGATATTTTCATCGAGACACTAGTCACCAACAATTTTTAGAAACAAGCTTTTATTCATACGAAATCTTTCACGAAAAACATGGGGCGGGGAACTTTGGGTTTTTTTCGACGAAATAGTCATTCATTAGAGTTTCTAGATCTTTTTCACGAAAACGGGTAACATGCCCTCGGGTTGAGCTTGCCGTGTCTTCAATGGCATCGCACGCGGCTAAATAGGTGTCTATGGTAGAACCTGTGGAAAACAATAGTTCAGAAGAGTCGGATTGAAAATCTAACTCGTCCTCGGATGAAGAAGATGAAGCCATTTTGTTTGTGAAATAGAGATGTTTTTGTTTGAGTAAAAATAGAGATGTTTTTGTGTGTGAAATAATGTTAAATGGGTGGTGTTTAAATAGGTTAAAAAAAAAAAAAAAAAAAAATTTAATGTATGCAACGGCTAGTTTTGACTGCCAACGGCAAGTTTTGCTCCACACCTAATCGGTGTTGTTTACCGATTTACCACAAGTCCATGCCACACCGATCGAAACCGAATGAGGTGCAATGGTGATACCGATCAGTATCAACCATACCGATGCCACCCCGAGATGCGTTGCTACCCCTTTAGAAATACATAGTAGAGCCTGTAAATTAAATTGTAAATACATTCCAAGCCAAACATTTAATGAGTCAAAAGGTTTTTTTTTTTTTTTTTGAACTATTAATGAGTCAAAGGTTAAACAATCTTTTTCCCCAGTTTCAGTATGCTTTTAACTTTTCTTGATCTTTAACGCCACTTTTAAGAAAGCTAACTATACTTCAGTTTTGACCCAATCACTAAAAGGTAATGAACTAGCTAGGTTGTCTTCTGCGTTTTGGGTTACATACATATACAAAAATCTAAATTTTGAGAAAATAAGATACAATATATAATAGCATGACCATTATTTTAAATTCTCATTAACATAAAAGTTAAAAGTATACTCAATAATTTTTAAACATATGAGTTACAGTACTAAATATTATGGAGTCCCCACAGAGATTGCCCCAACTTCAAGCCAAGGGAACATACTTAGACTCACCGACCCCCTTGTGAAAGACACATGTTATTTTTCATCTTAATACCAGTTAATTATTCACCAACTAGAAAATAGTTTGGGCGGCCGTCGGTTTGAACACTAACTTTCACATATTTTCTTTGGACAAGACTTATAAATCGATCAACGTTGTCAGTTATCAACATTATGAAAGAAAATATTACATACCAATATTGCCATACAAACACAATCTCCCTAGAATGGGCGGAGCTATGTGAAGACGGGAGGTCCCGCCCTCCTGCGCCAATTTTTACGCTTTTGTCTCTTTTTACGTTTTTTACGCTTTCATCCGTTTTACGTATTTTTACGCGATTTCGTTGCTCGATTTTTACGAAACGTAAAAATCGATCAACGTTGTCGATTAAAAATAAAACCAATTCATTTTACCATGGCTATGAAGACCGGAGGGTCCCATTTAATGTTTTTCGCGATTTCGTTTTTCCGAAAAAATTTGCTTGACTCCCCACGAAATTTCTTCTATCTCGCCAACAAAGCATAGTGTTAGCTTCACAATTTTTGATGAATAGAGGTTGGTTTATAACAAAAGAGAAAGGAGTAAAGTTGATGGTTTATAGAGACACAAATATAACATTACTCTATAATCAAGTAGAGGCAAAAAACTAGGAACCAACCAAGTATGAAGGCTTGCAAGACAAACTACATTGATGATGTTGGACCCCCTCAATTTGTATGTCTAACTTGTGTATATGATCAAGTTGTGTTGGTAGCTAACAATATGCACTTTAATTAACAAAAATCTATTGTAAACTATGATTACGATTCCTACGTTCGTACCCTTATAGCATATGATTGCATGTAATGCATAATTAGAAAGCTAAGCAGATGTAGCATACGCTAAAAATTAAAGAAAATAAAAATACATTAAACACTTTAGTTACAACTAATTTCTAAATTGACAATGTTGTAAGAAACAGTTTTTCTGACATTGTTTTCCTTTAGAAGCAATCTTTTTTTATTTTATTTTTTTAACATAACTTCACTATAAAACACCTCCCAACCTTCACACAATATGCATTCAAACTCACTCACCCATCAAAGACACACTCGCACAGATGGTTTCAGTGAGGAATCCACCGAGGTACGTGTGTGTTATTGGTGCTGGCCCATCTGGGTTGGTAGCTGCAAGGGAGCTCAAAAAAGAAGGTCACAAAGTGGTGGTTTTGGAACAAAATCATGATGTTGGAGGCCAATGGCTCTATGACCCTAAAGTAGAAGATCAAGATCCCCATAGTAGCATTTATGAGTCGTTAAGGCTCACATCCCCTAGAGAGATAATGGGGTTCACTGATTTTCCTTTTTTGATCAAAAGGTAGGGATACAAGGCGATTCCCTGGTCACAGTGAGCTTCTATCGTACCTTAAAGATTTTTGTGAATATTTTGGTTTGAGGAGATGATTAGGTTCAATACCAAAGTAGATTATGTTGGGATGTTAGAATATGGAGGATTTGGTAGAGATTTAAAATGGGTTGTTAAGAGCAAAGCTAAAGATTCTGATAAGGTGAAGTCAGAGGTGTTTGATGCTGTGGTTGTGGCTACCGGACACTACTCCCATCCTAGATTGCCTTCTATAAAAGGAATGGATACATGGAAAAGAAAGCAAATGCATAGCCACCTCTATAGAGTTCCAGAGCCATTTCGCAACCAGGTAACCAAACCTGTTCTTAAAAGTACTAATATTGCTCTCAAAATTGAGCTTTTGTAGTATAGTGTATTTATGTGTTTGAGTATGTGTAGTCTAAAGAACTTGGATACTTGTAGGTGGTGGTTGTGGTGGGGAACTCACTTAGTGGGCAGGATATATCCATGGAGCTAGTGAATGTAGCTAAAGAGATCCACCTTAGTTCCAAATCTCTTCCTGTTACAGAGGGTCTATCGAAAGTGATCTCCAAACATGATAATCTACATCTTCATCCAACTGTATGATATATCATACACTAATTTCCTGAAAACATCTTACTATATTTTCGCAAGTTTAATGTCGTTTTTAACATGTTACAGATAGAAAGCTTACATGAAGATGGACGTGTTGTCTTCGTTGACGGTTCATGGCTCACAGCAGACACGATCATATACTGCACAGGGTAAAAAAAAGTTTAAAAAGTTACCATTGATTTCACTTTATTGTTACACAAGCTTCATGTATAAACTGTATATGATATATGCAAGCAGGTATTCATATTCATTCCCATATCTTGACACCAAAGGAATAGTAGCTGTTGATGATGACAGAGTGGGACCATTATATGAGCATACTTTTCCTCCAAACCTTGCACCATCTCTCTCCTTTATAGGCATTCCAAGAAAGGTAACGTACTAAAAGTTGTACCATATTGTTTTCTGATAAGAACTAAATAATACTAATAAACTATTAAAACTTAAAAGATTGTTACTTAACTTATTTTAAAGGGTTTTGGTTAATGTAGATTATAGGGTTCCCATTCTTTGAATCGCAAGCAATATGGATAGCTCAGTTGTTGTCCGGCAAAAGAAGTTTGCCATCACGAGATGAGATGATGAAATCCGTTCAAGATTTTTATCAATCTAGAGAAGCTGCTGGCATTCCCAAACATTATACTCATGACATAGCTGATTTTGAGGTAACAGAGTTCGCTCACTGTCATTTTGCTTCGCGTATTATCTAAAACGGGTAAAAAATGAACTAAAAGGGTGCAAGTCAAATAGGACGAATGGTGTGAAATCCTTAATCTTTTTATTATAAAATTTAGATTGTAAATGTAATGATATTTTTTGATAATAAATTAATACTCATAATTAACACATCTATATCTATATCTATACTACATATAATATACAAAGAACTATCTCTCTTTAATCTTAATTTTAAGATTTACAACTCTATAAGCTTATTGTACACACTTTTACAACACTTAAACTTCATAAATTACATTTTCAGTGAGCAATTAACATGGTAAATAAAAACAATTAATGAAGTTATTAAAACACGTCCTACATGAGAAATACAATTTATTTACCATATTATACAACCAACTTAAACACGATTTATGCATTAAATGTCACTAAAATACTTAAAACTAATTATTAAATAATACAAATAATAAAGCATATTATACAAACTATTCAACCACAAAAACTACTATTTAAAAAATACAAATAATAATAAAATTACAAAATATTTTTCTCCATATTTTATCATAATGCACATATTTCTAATCCAACCTCAATTTGTTTAAAACTACATTTGTATAAAACATGGTTTGATTCGGATAATCGTCATTTAAAAATAAAGACCGAATCGAACTGCGATAAGAGGGTTTATTGATTTCTAGTTTTCTCGGATTCGATTTCTTAGTTATCGTTTTTTGCTGTTTCGGATTGAGCGGGATGACTTGGTTTGTCGGTTTTACAGATTTTTTAACACTCGTATCCATAAAACTTAGATTTATATAAATCAAATAGATATTTTGAACGACGAGAAAACATTGCTCAATAAAATATTTATTATCATAATCGTATAATGAAAAACACTCTCATTAGTTAAAGAGTTGAAATACGTCACATGTAATTCTTGATATTCGTAAATTTATTGTCAAAAACAAAATAATAAATTAGAATACATGAGTCATCGAAAATTTTATTTCGTGACCACCACAGCAACGCTGCGGGTACCATGCTAGTTAACAGTAATGCTTTGTGGGTTGATCCATCCCAGCCCGTTTTGACCGTTACCTAGTCTGAAGCAAAATACTGATTTAGTGTGTGATGTTGCAGTACTGTGATAAGTATGGAGATTATGTTGATTCTCAAGATAGAACAATGGAGGAAAGATCTTTGTCTTTCGGCTCTCATAAATTCAGACGTAAACTTGAGACTTACCGATTCATACAACGATGAAGAACTGCTTCAAGTTGCTTATCAAAGCCCACATTTTACACAATTTGAAGCTGAGGCTTTTCCTTCCCTGTAAATTTTGGTTCGATATTATATAAACTATATAATATTTAAAAGGGCTTTTGTTGTTTCTGAAAGCAAAGATTAACAGAATGCTTGTGCTTTCAAAAACAAGATAGTACCACCAGAAAAAAAAATTATGATTATATGTTCATCAACAACCCAACAACAAAAGTGTAACTTGTTGGATTTTCAATGTTGCTGTTTTACTTTACATATTTGTAACATCACTACTTTTGGTTTAATAGTTGCTGGATTTTCCCAAATCCTTATGAATTATAGCTATGGTTGTATAAATGGGATATATTCTCTGCATAGCCAAGCAACAAATTGTGTGTATAGTCACATTTGAATAAACAAAGGAACACAGATATTAATTGCTTGACACAACTAATATATCCCCAAACGTATAAGATATTAATGGAGAACATCAATATAAGACTTTTTTTAGTTATGTGTTACTTTTGGTTTACCTCAAAATATCTCCATCTATTACAATTTTTGTTGGATCATATATTTTAGACTAAAATACATCGTTGGTCCCTAAACTTGGTCATACGCTTCGCGATGGGATAAAGCTGGGCGTTATCATCGCCGGAGATCCAAAAGTTGGGCTTTAAATGCCAAACTCGTCTCTTGACCAGGATTGCATAGTCAACTTTAATTTTCTAGATTTACTTCGAGGGTATAATAGACCATTCACAACTTTGACCCAACATAGTTAAAATCTAACCCAACCTTCAACTATATTTGTACCGGCAACACACAACATTCAACCCTAAAATACAATCAACACACATTCTACCAAAAGAAAAAAAAAGTATAATGGCACAAAACGATAAGGGGAAGGCTTTGTTGAGTTCGTTAAGGAAAGAAGACTGCCCAAATGAAAAGGATTTGGGTGTTAAGAAGGAGAAGGAAGAGGCTGACATATTGTTATCAAAGTTTAACGATTTGGGAGAAAGGATTAAAAATCTGGAAATTTTGTTTAAATATCTTAAGGAAAGGAAGGAAATGAAGGAAAAGGATGATAGGAGAGTTGTGGGTCTAGCTAAGTGTATGTTTAGATGATAGGAAACTTTGTAGTTGTTGAGAACATGAAATCGATGAATAAAAATTGGGTTCTTATGTAAGTAATTGTGTTTGGTTGTGCATTTTATCCGCTTGAAATCGCTTTTGCATTTCTTAATAGGTTTGACTTACCCAAGTCATACCACAATAGTAAAACACTAATTTTTGCCTTTCATAAGTTTGTTTGACTTGGGTAAGTCAAAATTCAAGATGTTACAATTTGAGACATCATGGTGTTCATCCCATCACAACACTAACACCAAACCAATTTCTTCCTAAACAATACACCATTGTCAATACACTATTATTTAGTGCTAAAGCGCTTGCATTTTCAACATATATTTTAAACCAACGCCTTTGCTTTTGCCGACACGGGGTGTTTGGTTTTGTCAGAATAACTTTTGCGATAAAAGGGTCCGCTTTGGTTTTGCTGATACAAGGGGATGTTTGGTGATACATTATGATTTAGTGCTAAAGCATTTGCATTTTCAACACATATTTTAAACCACTGCCTTTGCTTTTGCTGATACGGGGTGTTTGGTTTCTTGATTCAACTTTTGTCGATAAAAGGGTTGTTTGGTTTTGTTGATACAAGGGGATGTTTGGTTTTCTTGATACTAATTAGATTAAAATACACCCAATATCACAATACAAGAACAGATTAAATACATAAAACTTAGATGATATTTTATCATTAATATAGTCGGTTAAAGATCAGAAACAACTACATCAAACCAAGACCAACAACTAAACAAAAGATCCAATTTACATACCCTTTTTACCAACCTATATTTCCAAAACTAGCACCCAAAAGACCGCATTTATCTACCCCCAAGGAAAAACCCAAAATTCAGGCATTATGTTCAGCCATTTTCTTAACAAAACCTTCGTTGGAACGAATAGCTTCATCGCTTGACCAACAATCAGATCAATTGAACAAGTTAGTGTGTGTGCCGACCGGATTTTCCTCAACAGATCAAAACAAATAAGCGCTATTCCCGAGGTCCCGTAGCTTCGCTCTCTCGATCGACTCCATACGCTTCATGATTCCTCTCTTCGATGTTCAATGCATCAAGAACTAGCTTTTCAAAATCCTTCTTGTGCAACCTCTTCTTCAAACCACACACCCATACGATCATTCAACTTGGATGATCCAAAGAATCTCCATGAGTTCATTCAAAATGGGAAAATCTTCCATTGGAAATTGTTTGTGTGTGGAAAAAGTGGTGGATGGGTTTATCAGTTGGTGTGCAAAAGTAAAAAGCGTCTCCGGTAAGAGACGGTCAAGGGTCTAATAGTTACTTTTTTTCACACTCGGTCCCTGAATTTGTCTTGGTTGCCGTTGTCATACTTAAAACTCCCGCCCAATAATCACTTTAGAATACACAATTAGTCCCTCAAGTTGCCAACTTACGTATACTATAACTTAGTTGAAGATTAAACAACACAAAACCATTAGAAGTTTGACTTTGTTAAGTCAAACTTCTAAAATATATCAAATTATCAATAAACTCCAAAACAAATATTGAGTAATGGTTTTGCAATATTGACTTTACAAAGTCAAATATTGAGTAATGGTTTTGCAATTTTGACTTTACATAGTGAAAATGATAATACTACGTACAAAATAGCCATTCACCATTTTCAAGTATTGACTAACTAAAGTAAACTGGAAATGCAGTTTTACTTGCTACAATCAAATTGAAATGGTAAATGAAAGTTTGACTTTCGAATGTCAAACTTGCATCACCTACAATACGCACAAACAACAACATATGAACAAGCTAATTTTAAGCAAACCATATAAACAAATACTGTACCAAAATACCAAAACTATTTTGCAACATTAATTGTCATAGGGTATTCAACCCATACATAAACTACAACCACTCAAAGAAATCTACCACGGCTGTGGGGGAAGCTCGGTCAGCGTTCATTAGCTTCCTAGCCAACTCCCGCTTGTTCTTGATATTTTCATTCCCATCATGACTCCTATCACGAGCCCGATATTGATTGTCTTTAGCTACAAGGAACACGCAAGTATAAACTTTATTAAAGTTAATTCATGCTTTGTTCTAGGAAAAGCTCAAACACCACAATCAGAGTGGCCATGGTCGAATGTGTTTCGCTCACAACATTGGGAAAATTTTCCAAAGGTAGAACACTAAGCGTGTTTGCGACTGAAAAATCAAATAGTGTTGAGAGATACACAAACATGGCAATTTAGGAATGTTTATTTGCTACATATGCATTACTCCAAAACACTTACTCGGTATCCAAGATTTTCAAATTTGGACATCCACGAATCATTTCAATGATGAACGATAACATAACAATATTCCCAAAATCGACATAGGATAGCTTAAGGTTAATCGTGGATACAAAGGGTACATTCATCCTAGAATTAGCTTCCGTATCAACTACAACAAGTTTTAAAGATTAAATGTCATTATCATATACATTTCTTTAACATTGTCAAATCATAAGTGTAAAACTCAAATTGTTCTTACCGTGCAATCATCAAAATCCAATGTAAGGGTCTCAAGATTTTGAAGTCTTGTCGTGTGAAAGATATCGGATGTTGTGATTGTCGTCACAACATTATAATGACCGAATCTCAAATCTAACTTCCTCAAATTCCTAAATTTTGCAATATCTCATAGTCTCATCTCGCTTTGTACTAGGACGATTCATTTTAAGAGACTCAAGTGAGGACAACCAAGAATAAAGTCCCAAACTGCAGCTTAGAAAATTGACATGAATCAATTCTAAGCTCGAGATTTGGAAAGCCATGAAAATATTCCAAACTAGCCATACCACAAACATGAAGTACCGGATGTTTCAACTCACTACGAGTAAAGTTGGGTTGGGAACGAATCGGGTCACCATACCGCTTTGTAATAATCACTCCTCAATTCCATGTTTAGCCAAAAACAAGAGCCACTCACGAATCTCTTCATAATGAAAGTTGTCTATTCCAAGCATTGATCTTGGCTCTACAAACAAGACAAACTTTCTTATTGGACCCATGTCGATTTAAGAATCTAGTAACAAGCCTCTCATCAAACTCATATGTTAAATAATAAAAGAAATCCTCATCAACTATGACATCGGTGAGCAAAGTCCACTTAGAACTCCAGTTTTGCGCTAAACTAAAGGTTCTCACCGCTTCTAACAAAGGCAACCGATTCAAAATGTTACTGATCACTACATCTGGCATGTTGCTAATATGATCGATCGACATGGTTTTGTTGGAATTTGGGTTGGTCTTTTGAGTTCGAAATGACGATTTAGATTCGGATTTAGATTTTCACTTTATCGCTTCGGATAATGGTGTATTATGATTGATAAAGTTGTTTGTCATGGGTGTATTGGTTCGCGCGAAATTAAATGCAAGCGTATCGGGAAGAAACGACTAGTAGGCGTAATCATAATTGGTCCCTGGTTGAAGGTTGGGTCAAAATTGTGAATGGTCTATTATACCCTCGAAGGAAATCCAAAATTAAAGTTGACAATGGCAATCCTGGTCAAGGGACCTCCGCGATGTTTGGCATTTAAAGCCCAACTTTGGACCTCCCATGATGATAATGCCCAACTTTGTCCCATCGCTGCGTATGACCAAGTTTATGGACCAACGGTGTATTTTAATCTATATTTTATATGATCTAAAACCCAACATTGATGTAGGTTTTAACAAATAAGACAATATTTTTAGACAACATAAATTCACTAAATTTACAATCTCATGACTAAAATCCTTTGCACCTAACAGAAATTTGTATAAACTTATCCAGCACCTCTTTCATATCCGGACGAGATTGAGGTGCATCAGCTGTGCACCTCACTCCCAATCGCAACAACTCGCATATTTCTAATGCCCCCTCAGCTAGACCCGACACAGGAGTGACACTGGGATCATGGACCGTCGCTCCATCACCCTTCTCAACCACTCCACCAGATACTATCCTCTTCCCTCCACCGCCCGCCTCCCGGTCGCTAGCTCCATCACCAACATACCATAGTTGTATACACCGCCTTTTGTGGTGGCTTTCCATGTTTGGCCACACTCTGGTGCCACATACCCAACTGTCCCAGCCACCATTATGCTGACATGACTCCCACCAACATTAACCACCTGAGCCAACCCAAAATCCGTCACACGGGCTTTACCCTTGCTGTCTAGTAACACATTGCTAGCTTTTACATCTCGGTGCACAAGTGGAGGATGACACTCGTGGTGTAAGAACACAAACTTGTGAGCTACATCAATTGCAACATTGATTCGTCACCTCCATGGGAACCCAACTCGATCGGGAATTACATCTTCTAAAGTACCACCTTCCATGTACTCATAAACCAACAAATTTTCTGACCCATCCAAACACCACTGTAGAAAAGTTATGAGGTTCGGTGAGGCCACCCAACAGCCTCCCGTTACATGTATTTGGGCTTTAAACTCTTTTCCCTTCTAAACCCTCTCTTAGCTTCTTTACCGCGACTACCCTCTCGTCTGGTAACACTCCCCGATAAACCGTCCCATACCCAGGGGCGGAGCCAAATATGTTTGCTCGATGGAGCACATTTTGATAATTTTTAGAAACTACATTACAAAATGGTTATTATGGGGGGCAAATTATAAAAAAAATCCAGATATTTTAAAAAGTTTACACTACAATTTTTTTTGCTAGGGGGGCACGTGACCCCCGGGACCCCTCCCTATCTCCTCCCATGCCTATACCCACCCCTTCCTATGATTCTATCATTATAAAATTTCCCTATTGCATTCAAATTATTTGTAAAAATGGTATCAAAACAACTAAACTAGCTAATCACCCAACCAACCACCCTGGTGATCTATCTTTTATTATAACAATAAACACATATGACAAGTCCCTAAACATGTTCTTGCCTACAGATTACAAAGAAAGAATGATAGTTCCAACTCTATGCTATCAGCAATAAATACAACTACTCACACTAGAACTAGCAGACTATAGATCAAGATGATATAAACACTAAAACAAGACTAAACACCGTATGATCGCAATTGAGAGAATCCGAAGAGAACTTTGCGAGATAAAATTTTGGAGAATGAATGATCGAATCGTAACCCTAACTAGATGTTATATAGAGCAAAGTTACACTTTAAACCCTGCACAATCAAAACACTTCATAACAGACATAAAAGTTAGTGTTAGATAAAATAGACTAAGAAAGTTACAATTTAAACCTTCAAGATTCATCAGTTTGCTATCAGGTATTTATTTCAATACCCTCCCTCAAACTTATGAAAAAAATAAGTTTAACATGCCAAGTTTCTTAACTAGATAACTATGTTGCACAGATCCAAGAGCCTTAGTCAAAACATCAGTAATCTGATTTTTTGACTCAACATTCACAGTTTTGAACAAACCAGAAGAAACCTTTTCCATGACCAAATGCACATCAATGTCAAAATGTTTGGTTTTTTCATGCATAACAGGATTAACTGCAATCTGACCCAGTTTCACCCAGATCTTCCAATACATTTCAAATCCACATCACCTCACAAGTATTCTATATCCTAATTCTGCAAAATAATTAGAAATTCAGACATGCTTCTTGCTTTTCCAAGAAACTAAGTTCCCATTAACAAACACATAATACCCTGATACTGACTTCCTTGTTACAAGACATTTAGCCTAGTCAGAATCAGAATAAGCAACAACCTTGAACCCAGTTTAAGTTCTATCAAAACCAATTCCACTATCAGGTGCAAGTTTAAGATACTTAAGAACTCTTAAACCAAGACTGAAATAAGACTGAGGAGAAGCATGCATATGTTGACTCAGACAATGAACAACATAAGATATATCTGGTCTAGTCATTGTAAGATAAATCAAATTTTCAACAAGTTTTTTTTAACGAGTAATATTCTTTAAGAACTTATCATCATCAGACTCTCTATGTGCTAAAACAATGTTCTCAAGCAAAGGAGTCATAACAGGTCTACAAGCAAGCGACCCAAATTCATGCAACAACTCAAGACAATACTTCCTATGGTTTATACATAACCTAGTTTTTTGGTTTTTAAAACTTCATTACCCAAAAAGAACTTAAGTTCTCCTAAGTCTTTAATTTTAAACTTATTTTTTAAAAACTGTTTGAAATTTTCAATTTTTTTTTCACAATTTCCAGTAATGAGCAAGACATCAACATAAACCAATAAGAACAGAACAATTTTTTATTTTCTTTTAATATACAAAGAATGATCATTTTTAGCCTATCAAACCTTGCTTCAAACAAAGCTTCAGACAACTTATGGTTCCACTGTCTAGGTGATTGTTTCAAGGCAGACAAAGATTTTTTTAACTTACAAATCTTATTACGTCCTTCTTGAAAAAAAAACCCAGGAGGAGGAAGCATATAAAAATCTTCATTTATATCCCCCATATAAGAAAGCATTATTAACATCCATTTAAAAAAATTTCCATTTTCTTAATAGCTAAACTTAGCAGACATCTAACAGTGCCCATTTTAACAACAGGACCAAATGTTTCCTCATAATCGACTCCTTCTTTTTTATTAAACCCTTTAGCTACTAACCTAGCTTTGAATCTTTCAACCTCTCATGTAGACTTGTATTTTATTTAAAAAACCCCTTTTGAACCTATTGCTTTTTTACCAAATGGTAACTCTACTTCAACCCATATATCATTTTCATACAAAGCATGCACTTCTTCATCCATAGCACCTACCCAGTTAGGATCCTTTGAAGATTCTTCATAAGAAGTATGTTCAGAGGTTTTATTCAAATTAGCCACAAAACAACAGTTTTCAGCACTTAACAAAGCATGATTAGCATATCTGTTTAAACTATACCTAACTTAGTATCTAACACATAATCATTCAGTTTGGCAGGCAACTTAGAAGACCTAATACACTTCCTATGACTCACTACCTCTGTTTGATTTTCAAACACATTTTGAAAAATAGGAACCTCATAACTTGGGCCAACATTTCCCTCAGAATTTAAATTGTCATCTAAAGGAGTTGCAGAGTCTGCATCATGTCCAGGTTGCTGTGTAACATTCTCAAATATTGGGTTGATGTATCTGTTCACTATTTCTAGATTTTAGAATGTCCACAACCCCATCCGGTTGATGAGCTCTACCATCTCTACCAACAGATGTACTTCCTTCATGGTTATCATCATTGGGATCAGGGACTGGAGTTTTAGATGTTGTTTCATACTCAGACTCAACAAAATAAAAAAAAATTAAACTTGTTACTTCAGCCTCATACTCAGAAAACAAATTTTGACTCATTTTAAAAGGAAAAAAAAGTTTCATAAAATTTTACATCTCTAAAATATAAAACAAACCTATTTTCAAGACTCAACAATTTGTATGCCTTTTTTCCACTAGCATACCCAATTAAAACACATTTTTCAAATTTGAAGAAAATTTATTAGACACTTTTAAAACAACAGCAAAACACAAACATCCAAAACTCCTTAAATGAGATAGATTTGGTTCCCTATTGATACGCTTACGCAGCGCGTTCGGGGTCAAAGGAACTTCCTTTTCGTCGAGCAAGTTTTTCAACACCATAGGCAGTGAACCTAATCGTTTTAGTGTAGTATTAGGGTAAGCCACGGGAATTGATATCGTTCTTTAGGGGAATAGGAATGCTAGTGAGAAGTTACTACGCTAAGGTTGGGGTTGAGGAAGATTATTTTTTTATCTTTTTATGTTTTTAAGAAATGGAAAGGTACGAATCTCGGGTTTGATTTGGGGTTGGTATTTCTACCGATTACTCTACTTATCTAATTATCTAATTAACTAAGGTGAGGGTAGTCTATGTATAATTATTGTGTGCTCGTATGATGGTTTAAAGATGTGTTTACTTAGGTTTTATTACTCCTTAATTATCTCCTATTGATGGTTGAATTGTCACGTCCTTATTCTTAATCGCGTTGTGCGTCTAAGGTCGTAGGGTATGCGTTTATCCCTAACTCTTTGAAACTACCAAAGGTTATCACTTACAAAGTCTCTAGGATTTATAAACTTTAACTCTAAGGTACTCTTCGGATGGTTTAGCCTACAAAAACTCTAGGTGTCATAAACTAATGTTCACAAAGATTAATCAAGCATTAACTACACAACGGATGACCTATCGCGTTACTAGATCATTAATAATTAAGATAAGAGACAACCAATCAATATTCAATAATTAAGTTTCATATTCCCTAAGCAAACACACAAGTAAATTAGCCGGACATGGAGAACATGCAAGTATACACACAAGTAATTGAAGACATAATTAAATTATTGAAGTAAAACACTTATCTTGATATAAGATAGGGTTTGGAACCCTAAAATACTGTACAAGACAGCCTTGGTTCGGTTTAGGTTTTTACTCCAAAAGACTACACATTGAAAACTAAAAATTCGATTCTATATACAGATTACATATCGTGGCGTCACCTTTGATTTGTGACGCGCCGGGTCGTCGTCATTAGGGTTTCGTCTTGGCCACGTTAGTCTTGCGACGACGCCACCTTATGCTTGCGACGCCATCCCTTCGCCTCTAACATCGTCTGGATCAAATCTAGGCCGTCCGAGTTGCGACGACCTACTCTTTTAAAGCCCGACACCGCCACTTGTAAATAAGCAATTTGCTACCGAGTCACAAAGTGATGCGATGGCGTCGCAGAATAACACCGACGCCGTCCCTTCGGGCCCAAAGACCTTAGTGTCTCGATTCTTGACTTTGGCCATTTTCTTCAGATATTCGCTTTTCGTCAATAAGTGTCATTCCAAAGATTTTGCCTTCAAGATACCTAAAAAGTGAAAAGGAACGATATTAAGTAATAACGGATACAAAAGTGATCAAATAAGGGCTTACACGACCCCTCAAAAAGGTACATTTTAAAACCTTATCACCTATTATAAACCAATGAAAAAGGGGACTTACCATTCATAAACAGAGGAAGGAAGCCTGTTAATTAAATATGTAGCAGTTAAAACACATTCATACGAAAACACAAGAGAAATCCCCCCCCCCTCTGAAACATAAGACTTCTGGAAACATTTAAAAGATGTATATGTTTCCTTTCAGCTATACCCATCTCATGTGGGTATATGCACAAGTAGTTTGATGAATAATACCTGTTGGAATCACTCCTAAACCTTAATTCAAGTGTTAGTGATTCATATGTAATAGTTAGCTTAATATGGCCTTTATGTTTGTATTAAGCTAAGGCATATGTAGAAGGCCCATAAGCCTTGGCCCAAGCCCATAAGAAGGGAAGGAGTCTAGATGTGTTGCCCTAGCTCCTTGCCCTATAAATACTCTTGTATAACCCTCACTTGAGGGTTGGTTGTTCAATTCATACATTTCACCTACGCATAACTTGTCACATAGTTCATATCGTGTGTGTTTGATATTGTTCATCCAATCTCTTCTCCTTTATTTCTTCTATTGATGCTTGTGTTACTAATATGGGAACCTAACAGTGGTATCAGAGCCAAATAGTTGGGTGAACATCTTTTGTTTTTGAAGTTCGTTTTGTGGTTTACGCGTAAAAACAATCTCATACTTTGTCACGCTTAAAAACGTCTTTTTTACACTTTTCAATCCAAGATTCTTGTACTTTTAACGTTTTAAGGTGTTAAAATATTTGTTTTTAGCAAAAAGTTTCAAACTTTACGTGTGGATCATTGTTTTTAAGCTTGGTTTTATACGTGGTTTCATTTCTACGCATAAGGTGTTTAGTTGCTTTGGATCATCAAGTTTCACACTTTTGTGTTATTTTGGTGATATTGAAGTCGTTTCATCACAAAATCTGGTTTAGAAACATCGCTAAGGCGTAAATCGCTTTGGTTGCTTTCTCGCGAAGAAAACCCTAATCTTACGCGTAAGACATCCGTGGTTTGATCTTCAGTTTTAGTGGTTTACTCGGTGTTTTCTTGCTTGGATAAACCCGAAACACTTCGACTTGGATATCCTTTGACCGTGATAGTGTAAAAGATCTTTTGGGCAAAACCTTAATCTTACGCATAATATTTTTCTTACTCCTAAGCTCATGTCTTACGATAAGCTAATCCTCGCCTAAGTTTTCTACGCTTAACTTTCAATTTACGATAACTTTAGTGTTTCTCAATTCTTACGCTGTAAGCTACTCCTACGCGTAAATATCATTTTACGCGTAAGATTGGTGTTTTACGCTTAAGTGTTACTTTGCCTACACTTGGTTTCTACGCCTAAGGATACTTCATCAACAACGTTTCACTCGACTACAAAGATCCATTTAACAACACAAGTTTTCAACATGTCACAACCACCATACTCTAACTATTTTCCTTACACTTATAATCAACAACAACAACTAAGTCCACAACATCAACAATTTAATCAACAACAACAAATTTATCAACAACAATTTAATCAACAACATACTCTACAACTAGGAGCAATTCCACCACAAATGGTTCAACCACCACCCAGTCTTCAAGTAAAACCTTACATAAACTTCTACAATCAACATCCATCCAGGAGTGCTATGAAGGAACCGACATGGTTTGGCAAGATGTGTGAAGCCTTAAGTAGCCAAAATCAATTCATGAAGTCGGCTCACTGATAGACCTCCAATGCTCACTCCCGAAATTATGATCAATGGGTGATAAGGTTCTTTAGGTTTTGTGATATAAAGAAGCCACATGGAAAGTTCTTAAAGAAGGTCATTATGGAAGGTCCATTTCAGATGCTCATCGTTGTCACACCCGAACTCGGATGCCAATCCACCAAGAGATCTCACACCAACATTGCAACTATCTCGACTTCACTGGCGATGAACTTCTACATTTTGAAGCCGATGAACTAGCAATGCAATACATCCTTTTAGGATTACCCAATCCAATCCTTCAAGTGTTGAGGCTCAAAAGACCGCAAAAGCAATGTGGAACATATTCATCTTCTTATGGAAGGCACAACACTCAATCGTGAAGACATGGAATCCAAAATCTACTTGGCTTATGAACACTTCATGATTGAACCAGAGAGACATTAGAGTCATATCATCATCGCTTTTCGAGACATCATTAATGATTTGGACAAACACAACATCATCATGCCACAATTGTGTCAACACTAAGTTCCTAAGTAGTCTTGGTCCTGAATGGAGAAGTATGTCATTTTTCTCCGCAAGCTAAGAATCTTCATCATACTACATACGGATTGTTGTGCGACTATCTCAAGCCTCACCAAAAGAAGTTGACAAAGAAAGGGCTATCCGTGGACTCCACGGCTTCACAAATACTTCCGGACAATCAACAACTTGCTTGTGGCTCAAACTAGTATTCCTCCCGAACAGACTCCTCAACCCGCTCCTCAACCAACCGCAACTATCACACCATATGATCCGTCACAAGAACAACCTCAACAAACTCAATTGGTTCCATACAACAACAACAATGCTCAAGCACTTTACAATGAAGTCGATGAGGACTCGATGCTTTCGATGAACCGCAACAAGGATTTGTCATGATTGCTAAAGCCTTCGGTCGGTATACAAACAAATCCAACAATCACATTCGCTCCTCATCAAACACAAGGAATCAGCCGTAGAACAATGGACGCGTTGAAGTTCGAATCGTGGTTATGGTCGCCGATGGGAGGTGGTCAAGGGTTTAATGCTATGGGAAGGAATAACATGGTGCTCCGCAACAACAAAGGGCTCAAGTGGTTGAACAGGGGAATGCTCGTAATAGGGTTAATGGTCTTAGTTGTTATAACTATAATGAGAAGGGCCATCCGCTAATGCATGCCCTAAGCCGAGGACAAGAGGCGCTTATCACAAAGAGGCGTTGATCTAGGCTCTCAAGGATGAAGTCGGTGGAACTCTTACCAACATAGAACGAGCTTTATGGCGGATGCAGATTCGATGATGATATGGAGGACTTGCGGCTAATGCAAGCAATGACGTTGATGGCACAAATGCAAGCTCTACACATGAGTGATACATGCCAAGTGTATGACACCGATAGCTTGTCTCGGTACCGTAACAAAATATACTCATCATCGATCCGATATCTCCGCCAATTTCTCCATCCGACAAGGATCGAGTGTTCAACATGAGCAATCCACATCTCATTCCGATGATTATCAAATAGATTCCATAGTTATATTTGACGATCAACATAACCTTATGGTTAATATTGATAATCAAGTTGACTCCGTGATTATATTTGAGGATCTAAATAATGATCATGTTGAGACTCACGTTGAACAAGATGAGCTTTTGTCTAATAGAGAAATTGAGCTCCCGACCTTAATTAAAGACCAAGAATCTCGTTTGGAAATTTGCAAGCAATTAAAAGATAAAATGCAATCGTTAATTAGGGATAATGAATGCTTAATTAGACAAATCAACGTTTTAAAACTCAAGAAAACGTGAACATGGTTTTGAAGTCGCTTTTGCTAAATCTCATCAAAATGAAAAATCATTAGAACGACAGACACGTGATCTAGTCGCATCCAAGAATGCTTTGTTGTCTCAAATAGAACAATCAAACATGAACATAAACAACAACTTAACGCTCTTACTTTGAAACTCAAAAGCCAAGGTGAGTTGTTAAATTGTCAAAAGCAGTTTTACGAGTACAAAAGCATTCCACGAAACGAATAGATAACTATCTTGAAGAAATTGTCGACTTACAACACAAAATCAAGGAGTTTTGAAATGTTGTTTATAAACATGGTGAGTCAATCACAACTATTCAAAAGTTTACTTTTAAACCAAATCCAAATGGATATGGGCCAATTCTTGCTGACATAACCCTAAGTTTTCAAACAGAGCATTCAAACCAAATCAAGTTTACATCGAGTAACATAGAATTGATGATTCAATTATGATTGTTGTTGAATATAATCGCATGGAGGAATTAGATGCAGATGACGAGAGTCGGTCAAAAATGGAAAATGTCGTTTATAACAAACCATTTAACTATTCAAAAGCCGTAACTTTTGTCACACAACAAGATACTTCAAACAAACCTTTGGTTATCACCCCAGTTTTTGAAGTTCATCCCCAACACAATGGTGCATAAATTAATGGTCCTTTACCTTCACTTAGTGAAGTTAAAACCAAAGCCGAAAGTTATCGCGTTATCAAATATTTTGACACTTTCTTATCTCGACCTCAAAATTTTGGGCGTGAGATTGAATTTCATTCGAAATAAAAGTTGAACATTTTCAATCGCCAATGGCGCGAGAACAAAGAGATATTCTTCGAAAAGAATTTTACCCCATGTCAAAAATTTAAAAACTTGTGCACTATATTGGGAAAGGATTTTCACAAAGAACTTGGTCTCATGAAAACAGTTTTGAGAAAAGAATCATCGATTTCAAATACTAAACGTAAAAGAAATTGTTGAAAAAGATGTTGATCGACTCTTGGAAGATGTTATCTGTCTTGATATCAATAATCTTGTTTTATTACAATGCATGCATATGCATTTGATCATATCTCTCACGATTACGTTGATATTGTTGAGAATACCGATAACGTGCACAGATTGAATCTTTAAAAGTTGAAAATGAACGATTGTTAAACGAGCTTTCAAATTCAAAACGTCGTCTTTAATGGTGTCAAAAGATTGTCAAAATCGTGAACTTTCTTTGCAAAACAAAATCACTCGATTCGCTCAAAATCTTTTGATCCTAAAATTGAGCAACTGGATGATCAAAACGTGTCTTTGAAATGTCAAATTTCAAAATATGAACAAGAACTTGCAAAAGTTAAAAAGGAATATGGTGTCATATTTGATTTACTCAAATAGACTCGCAATGAAGTATCAAACGAACTTGATCATTATCTTGCACACACTAAAGAAGTCATGAATTTTTCTAGAATCTTCGTTCTGAAAATCAAGATTTGGTGCACACTATCATTAAATTAAGGGAGATGTTAGAAAAGTATGAACAAGTTCAGCCTAGCATCATTAAGAAAATTGCACCGTAACACTTAGCAAACGTGAACCCAGTTGCCTCTTGACAAAACACAAGATACTAATGTGCTTCCTCTCTCGAAGCAAGAATAGTTGCCTCTTTTCCAAACGTCCGCACTTCACACCTAGGAGCAATACAAGGAAGAATAGGAAGTTGCGACCTAAGAAAAGATCAATAAAGATTCTTCAAGTAGAAGAACACCCTAGGACTTTGAATAAGACTCAAGTTGCACCCACTTTAGATATTGCGTCGACAAATGTAATGGAAAAGTGTTGTAACGAATGCTAAACCTTTAAGTACTTTTGATATTCATCAAGCTTCTTGTGTTATTTGTCGTAAAAGTATGCTTTCGATTGTCATGACAAATGTGTTGCTAGAGCTATCTTGTCTCGCTTACGGAATCCTAAGACCCGTAATACCTCTAGGCCCACTAATACTTCTAAGTCTCGGCAGGTAAACCGCCATCTTTAGATTCTAAGAAATGCATTGATGTCCCTGTAGTTCGATATCACCTCCAGGAATGTAGTACCACCTAGTGCATTCACTAAGACTAAAGCAAAGACTAGTTGGAGATGGCGAGAAGGGATACATAATACACTAGGATTTAAATGGATGCCTAAAGTTATTGATGTGTGTATTTACTATAATCGCTTGGAACCCTCTAACACTTGGGTTCCACATCTACTTCTATTCCATCTGTGTAATGCAAGTGATACAAATCATCCTTTGATTGTTGATAGCGGATGTTCCCGATATATGACAGAAATCTTAAACTGTTATCAAACTTTATTGCTAAGTTCATTGGCACTTTCAGATTCGGAATGATCACTCGCAGCTATCATGGGCTACTGAGATTATATCAATGGCAATATCGAAATTAGCGAGGGTTTATTATGTGGAAGGCCTCGGTCACAATCTCTTTTCGATCGGTCAATTCGTGATGGAGATTTGGAAGTTGCTTTTCGGGAGAAAACTTGTTTCATTCGTGATCTACAAGGAAACGATCTAATGTCCGGCTCTTTGCAATTCTAGTCCAGACACAATCTCAATGCAAGACATGGTTGCTTCATCTCCCATCCGCTACTTTCAAAGGAAACATCAACAAAATCCTCGGCTATGGCAACGTCGTCTCTCATTTAAACTTTCAAACCATCACCAACCTTGCTCGACACAAACTTGGTGAAGGTCTCCCGAGATTCAGTATTCTAAAGATCACCTTTGCTCGACTTGAACAAGGGAAAAGCACTCATGCTCATTTTCCTTCAAAGGTGGAACACTCTCGAAGATGTGCTTCATCTTCTTCACATGGATTTTGTGGTCCGATCTGCGTGCAAAAGATTAATGGCAAATGCTACATCTTGGTAATCGCCGATGACTATTCACGATGGACTTGGGTCTACTTTCTTCAAAGTAAAGATCAAGCTCCACGATGATCATCACCTTTCTCACGAAAATTCAAGTTCGGCTCCGGAACACCGTCCGCCAAATCGTAATGACAAAGGAACCGAATTTGTGAACCAAACTCTTCGAGAATTTTATGAGAAAGTGAGAATTGAGCATCGACATGTATTGCACGACACCGTAACAAAACGAAGTTGTTGAAAGACGAAACCGTGCGTTAGTGGAAGCTGCAAGAACAATGTTAATCAATGCTAAACTTCCGGATTACTTGTGGGCGGTCGTATCAACTGCATGCTATACTCAAAATTGTTCAATGATTACCAAAGCGCCACAACAAAACACCTTTTGAGCTTATCCACAACCATAAACCGAATATCAAACACTTTCATATATTTGGATCCCTTTGCTACCCAAATAATGATAGTGATGACTTTGGAAAGCTCAAAGCCAAAGTCGACATTGAGTCTTTATAGGATATTGTGAAAATTCTAAGGGTTTCGGATGCGAATCGTCAGACAAAACAGGTTATGGAAACGATTCATGCAAATTCGATGAACTCACGTACATGGCTTCGAGCATAACACTTGGAACCCGATCACAACCGCTTAAACTTCCTCAAACCCCATCATCACCGAACCAAGCCCCGACTTACTCGTCAACAAATGGAAAAGCTCTTTGCTCCATTGTTTAGTGATGACATTGATGAGCGTGCTCCGGTGTATCCGCTATTTCCGCCGCTCAACCCGATCATACTCTTATACCGATACATACGCTACAACAACCATCATTGAAGAAGCACCACCGTTTACTCTACAACAACAGTTGAACAAACTGCTTAACGACGACGAACCGGTGATGATATTCTTAATGAAGTACCCACACCGCGATTTTGATCCAAATCGTTCTTTAACTGTTTGCTAATGAAACTATTGCACGATGTTGCGGAATCATCTACAAACCATTTGAATCCTCAAAATCGCACAATGTATACCAACATCAACCTCGACACATCGTTGGACAAAAGACCATCCTCTTGAGAATATTATTGGTAACTGAATTAACCAATCAGAACGAGACAACGTCTTCACAGATGGTGAAAATTGCATTTATGCACTCACCGTCTCGCTAACTGAGCCTAAAACATTAAAGACGCAATGACAAAAGACAATGGATTGAATCCATGCAAGAAGAACTCAACCAATTCAAACGTCTTGAAGTATGGGAGCGGTTGAAAGACCAACAGGGTCTACGTCATTGGTCTCAAATGGATTGGAAGAACAAATTGGATCTTGAAGGAAAGTAATCGAAACAAGTCACGTCCGTAGCTAAGGGTTATAGGCAGGAAGAAGGTATTGACTTTGAAGACTCATTTGCTCCGGTTGCTCGTCTTGAGGTCGCTCGGATCTTTCTTGCGTTCATGGCTCATATAAATATAACGGTCTTTCGGATGGATGTCAAAACTACTTTTCCGAATGGTCAATCGAAAAAACAGTCTATGTCGGCCAAATTAAGGATTCGTTGATCCAGAGTTCGAACCACATCTATAAACCGAACAAAGCTCATGCGCCTCAAACAAGCTCCAAGGCGTGGTACGATAAGTTATCATCATTCTTCATTGCCAATAAATTCACCAAAGGTTCGATCGATCCTGCACTTTTCATACAATATCACGGGGCTCACATCTTAATCGTTCAAATCTATGTGGATGACATCATTTTTGGGTCAACACACTTAAAATACTCAAATGCTTTTGCAAAACTAATGACAAAACATTTTGAAATGTCAATGATGGGTGAACTCACATTCTTTCTCGGAATGCAAGTTCACCAATCCCCCCGTGGTATTTTCTTGAGTCAGTCCAAATATGCCCTTGAACTGTTAAACAAATTTGGAATGCAAAACTGTGGACACCTATGCCACACCAATGGCTCATACCAAGCTAGATGTTTGATTTACATGGAAAATTGGTGGACCCTACCAAATACCGTAGTAGGTCTCTCATGTATCTAAGAGCTAGCAGGCCCGATATTGTGTTTGCAGATATCTTTGCTCCGTTATCGATCGAGACCAATGAAACCCACCTCTCGAGGCTAAAAGAATCCTCAGATACATCAAAGGAACCATTAACTTGGGATCCGTATCCAGAAGGATTTTGGTTTTGAACTAATAGCTTTTCAGATCTTGACCACGCATGATGCTTAGATTCACGGAAAAGTACTTGAGAGCATTACAATTTCTTGGTGATAAACCGGTGTCATGGCAATCGAAGAAGCGAGTTGTACATCACGTCCTCAACGGAGCGAGAATATGTAGCCATGTCGACTTGTTGTTCTCAAGTCATTTGGATGAGAACACAACTCAAAGACTATGGTTACGTATTGACAAAATCGATGTCTTCGCGACAATAGGAGTGCTATTGCGATCTCGTCAACTCGATTCAACATTCAAATCAAAGCACATCGATCTTCAATATCATTTCATCAAGGACCACGTGGAGCAGTACCGTGAATTTTACTTTGTGGGTCACAATACCAATTGCGGATCTCCTTACCAAAGCCTTGGCTCCTGCTAGGTTTAATGAGTTGGTCCACCGGATTGGTATGCGGTGTTTGACTCAAGAGGAACTGTATGAACTCTTAAAACCAGTCAAACACCAAAACCTCTTTTGTAAATATTTTTCAAAAACAAAATACAAAATTATAAAAATCAGATAAAACAACAAAAATATTCTTCTATCTATATTTCTTTTAACGTGGCAAGTACAAATCTTCCGTCAACACTCAAATCTTTCAAAATTCAGTATTTTTTCGATCAAGTGTTGAGGGGGAGAAAGAAAATATTTTTCTGTTTCATAAAACCTTGTACTTGCATGTTACTTTATCCCGGTTGTTTTTTTAAAGGGAAAATGATAAATTTAGGCATCAAAGTTGCCATGTTTTCCTTTTCTGGGCATCGAACTTTTTTTTTCCTATTGTAGCACTGAACTTGCCTAATTTTCCTTTTGTGACACAAAATCAAACTTGATGCCCGTAAAAGGAAAAATAGGCAAGTTCGATCTACAATAGGAAAAAAAGTTCAATGCCGAAAAAGGAAAAAGTTCGATGCATAGAAAAAAAGTTCTACCGTTAATTTTTTATTGCACCGTTAGTCCTTTTCGTCCGCTTTTGCACGTTTTCGTCCGCTTTTGCGTTTTAAATGCTGTTTTACCGATTTCGTCCATTTTACACATTTTCTTCCGTTTTACGTTTCGTCCGTTTTACCTGATTTCGTCCTTTTTGCGTTTTCGTCCGTTTTGCACGTTTTGTCCGTTTTGACGTTTTAAGTCGCTTTTGCATGTTTTCGTATGTTTTGCACAGTTTCATCCGCTTTTACACTTTTCTTAGTTTTACAGATTTCGTCCGTTTTGCATGTTTTCGTCCGCTTTTGCGTTTTGTATGTTTTACCTTTTCGCCCGTTTTACATTTCTTGATTTTGCCTTTATTTGCCGTTTTGCGTTTTGTCGCTTTGCGTGCAAAAGCGACGAAAACGCAAAAGGGACAAACGTGCAAAACGGACGAAACGTAAAACGGAAGAAAACGTGTAAAACCAAAAAAATGTGCAAAAAATGCTAAAACGTGCAAAAGCGACGAAAACGTGCAAAACGGACGAAACAGGTAAAAAGCTTACGAAACATGCAAAACCGGACAAAAACGTGTAAATGTATCGAAAACGTGAAAACGGATGGCGTGTAAAACGGACGAAACCGTAAGAACGGACGAACGTGTAAAACGGCGAAAAGGATTAACGGTGCAATAATATAATAACGGTCGTTAAAAGCGGGCGAAAAGGACTAGCGGTGCAATAAAAATTAACGGCCGAACTTTTTTTTTCGATCGAACTTTTTCCTTTTCAGCATCAAACTTTTTTTTTCCCTATTGTGATCGAACTTGCCTAATTTTTCTTTTGTGACACAAAATCAAACTTGATGCCGTAAAAGGAAAATTAGGCAAGTTCGATTGCTACAATAGGAAAAAAAAGTTCGATACCCGAAAAGGAAAACGTGGCAACTTTGATGCCTAAATTTATCATTTTCCTTCTTTAAATGGTGGTCACTTTTCTGGTTTACTGACATTCCTCGGACTAAAATTCATAAAACTTCTTTATTTCTTAAGTCGAGGGGGAGTGTCGTCAAATTTCTTTCCAAATATCCTTCGTTTGGTAACCAAAATGGAAGTTATGGACATTGGATGTAAATGAAAAAGGTGGAGGGGCTAAAATTGTCAAAAGCTCAAAGTTATTTTTAATAAAACTTCCACCTAATTCATTGACTCTTCACATTTAATACCACACCTACCAAATCCTACGCCTAACAATCAATCTCTAATCCGTTTGTTTGATCATCATTTTGTAAGTAATTTCATAATCTAAGCGTGTTTACAAACAATGGTTTTGATTCATTTATTAAACCAACGGTTAGATTTGTTTCTATGGATGATTTTGTGTTTTACGCATAAGCGTATGAACACTTAATCAAGTTTATGTGTTTGTGGTGAAAATGATTGTGTCAAAACGTTTCTATAACTTCACTGAAACCATTTTTATCATTAATACTCACCCAGAAACATGAATTGTTTGATTTTGAAAACTAGGGTTTATGCGTGGAATTGGGTATTTTCATATGTGAACATTTCTGGCTATTTGGTTGCTTGCAAGATGTTGTTTACGAGTTTAATTGATCATATCTATGCTTGGAATTTACCCAGAAACACTAATTACTCATAAATTGGAAATTAGGGTTTATGTTCATAAGAATTGGGTATTTTTGATTCGCTTAGAGTTTGATGTTAAAACTTGGATAGAACAACTCAATAGGCTTCCTAGACATCCCAGAATCATTTTGGTGCAAATCCTATGGGTAGAAAGCTTACACGTAGAAATTAAGCCTTAGGGTTTAGGTTTACGCGTAACCTGTTTCTACGCTTAACTGCTTACATAAGTATTCATGATTTGATTTGAAAAGGAATGAGTGTATGTGTTCATGTTGATGTTAAGATGAATTTATTTCAGGTTTTCTACGCTTGAAAATTCAGAATCAAGATTACTTGCAATCTACACATAAGGATCACCTTACGCGTAGCATGTTTTGCGTAAGAGAAATCTTCACGCGAATCTTCTGGCGTAAGGTTCTACATGGGGACTACGCGTATCCTGTGAAGGATATGCGTGCATAACCTCTACGCATAAGGTTGACTCTTACGAGTAAGCCTTACGCGTAAGGTTCCTTATACGCCACGTAAGCTCTACGCATAAGGCCTCTTTTCCACGCGTAAGTCAATAACCTCGCACAAGCTTTCGTTTCGCGTATAATCACTCCTGTTTACGCATAAGCTTTCCATTTCTACGCCTAAGCCTAGTTTTAACCTTAATTATGAATTGTTACGCGTGCAAACTTGTAAATAAATAAATCATAACGCCACGAAACCAATAATGCACTAATAAGCTTCAATGTTTAATAAGTTGTGAAAAATAAGTGAAAACATAGACTTTAAAACTTGAAGTTAATCAACTCACGAAACTTATCACGGCGTCTTTGGACTATTGGACAAACAAGTGACATTGGGCTCGTAACAATCATCGACATATCACATTCAATAATTGGACAATAAAACCATCCATTGACTAACGCAATGTCTTTCGATATGTTGGTTCTTTTGGCTAAATATCTTCGATCACGACATGGGCGCTCAAATACAAAGCGTGGAAGCACCAAACGTTCTCACGTTGAAGATATATTCCTAATGGCTATCCGATGAAGATAGGAAAGAACAACCTTCGTGTTGATTTTGATATTCTCAACGGCTCGAGTCTTCTTGTCTAATTCTTGTGACATTACGAAGAATCATCCTTATCGAACATGCTCACCAATTACGCTTAAAGTCTGGAGATCTACATTCACGATTCGCATACAATGCTAAAGATCAAAGGTCAAAATGTTGTGACGGTGACACCCAACCACAAACAAGTCACCATCACACCAACAAATTTAAGGGCTGTTCTTCTCATTCCTGTCATCGAGCCAACCGAATACAATGCCACACCTACTGAAGAGACCGTTCTGCAATTCATGATCGACATTGGTTATGACGAAGCTACAAGAGTAATCACAAAGCATTCATACGTGAATCTTAAGAATATTCCTCGACCATGGAGAACCTCTACATCATCATCACCAAATCGGTTTACGGGCGTGATAGTGGTTCGAGCATCCCAAGCTCGTGGAACTACAAATCTTTTGGGCTTTGATCAACATAAAACACATTGAAGTTGAAGCTCGAGATATGGGACGACATGATGTCATTCCTTAAAAGCTTGGCACCAAAATCCGTATATCGGATATACTAAATCTGTTGATCCAACGAGCTCTGTGGTATAATCCTCGATATTCCTCGAGACTCGATGACCCCAACAACGCTCCATGTTGTATGAGCCCACACTCTCTGTCGGTTAAGGACTCTACAACAAAGAAATAAGGTGCTGATCTTGCCGGATCACCTTATAGCGATGATATCAAACAAGCTGTATTCGTACAAATGATATCGGTAGCGATTGAAGATGGCAAAGTAGGTTTTCTTGATGAAAAGTCATTGGTACACCTACAAGGAAAACCGAAGAGGCGGTGCGAGGAAGTGTTACAAGCATCGAGTCAAAGAAAGTTCCCAAGAGAAACCTCCACTCAAAGGACGGTTCCTACAAGGCTGTTCTATTCCCATTCCCAAGTCTCGAACCGCAAAGAAAGCTAGTGGATGAAAGCTCTAATGAAACCGAATCGAGACGAGGAGGTCACTACTCTAAAGCTGCAACCGATGTCACTCCAACAAGTGGCTAAACCTCCCGGTCAAAAAGGCGACAAAGGCAAAGGGAAGACTCGGATGCCAGCATGAAGAAGAAAGCTCGGATGAAGAGCCACTTGGATCTCGACTACGGAAGAAGTTCAAAATCATTAGACTCCAACACGTGGCAAAGAGTTTGAACAAAACAAATGCGTGTACTCGAGGTCAAGTGGTGGTGTCAATCAACACCAATTCTGATGCGGTTAATCAACCCGATAAAGGAATTGGTGCCACCAATCTTGAGCAACAACAAAAGCGCTGGAGGATTCTATTGATTATGACTTTGAGGAACCAGAAAAGGAAAAGTCTGAGAAAGAAAAGGCTGATGAAGAGGCTGCATGTAACACCCCCAAATTTTGTTTAGCGGAAGCATACGTGTCATTCGGGAGCGTTACGGGATTGGTGGATCATAACACAAGTAATAAAGAACGGAATACATACTCCGTTTAACTTCATAAAATATTTTAAACCATTATTTTACAATATTGTTTTAGATAAATGGACACATCCCATAATTTTTAGTGGTCCCAAAGTAAGAACATCATTTTTGTGTAAAAACACTTCTTTAGAAATTACTATGACCATTCATCCGCCTCTTGCCTTGCATCCATGAACACAACTAAGCACCTGAGAAAATTTGCTAAAAAGGTCAGCTAAAAGCTGGTGAGTTCATAGTTTTAAATTAAAATACAAAGTTGCACCATAAGCAAAGTCATATAATCATTACAACGAATATAATGATATATGTATGAATGTCTATTACGTTAGATCTAAGTTCATGCAACCGATACTACGACAATTTCTGTATGCTAAAAGATGTCATACAATATAGGGGCCCATAGCGAGTGTTTTGTCCCTCAACACTCGGTTCCGACATGGTATACGTTTCGCCTTGCTGAGCATGGCCAACCGGAGGGAGTCACCATAATAGATCTATTTATAACATTCGCGTTTCCCAATGGGGAATTGACGGTTCATGAAAAAGGGCATTCTCTAGGGACATAAGGGCTTAGGCTAAACCACGTAATAGTAAACATGTAATAGTTTTGGTCCATAAAAAGGTTTTTGCATATTTCTCACCCCAAAGTGTTTAAAACAGTTTATCAAGTAAAAGAGGGGCTATGAAAACTCACCTTAGCAAAAGTGCAATCCAAATGTGGGATCTAGTAAATGTTGTGGAGCGGCACCGACACGCGACCTAGATAAGGAGGGCAATGTTTTAGTTCATTGTTTTAATTATTACATACTTAAAATGGTTCAATATAATTGTATTAACACCAAACGTAAGTTTGCAAAATTGTTAATATAGTTTTACTAGTAAGTATATGAGTGTTTATATACTTTTCATGTTGACATAATATGGTTTTAAAATCCAAAGTTTGATTTGAAAAATACTTACGAGGTTCCACTAGTAAGTATATAAATGTATATATATATATATATATATATATATATATATATATATATATATATATATATATATATATATATATATATATATATTTAAGTTGACTCAAATGGTATTGTCAAAATTATATATATAATTAATTTATTTTCTAATTGTACTTAGAAAATATATTTGAGTTAAATTTGATGGCTATCAAATTTATTAAGTGGTAAAACAAAGTGGTGGTCTCTACTTATTTATTAAGTCTTGTTCTTAATACATATATATATCGTTTCAAACGGGAAATTTATTTGACATACTCATGTTTACATATTGTCATTATGTGTTAACGTCGGCCTTCTTAAATGAATCACATTTTAAGGTGATTGTTGTCTCATGAATACCATATAACCATTATTCTTGTTTATATGTCAATTCATGTATGTTTAAACATAACTATGTGGCCTATTATGCGTACACGTAAATAAGCTCATACATCGTTGGACAATTGTTTCTGATTCAATCTTTTCTCGTGAGTTAGTTTATATTACTCAAGCGCCGAGAACTCGTGGGTGGTTGGTGTCATTGTGGAGGTGTACGATTTGGGCCTAGACCGAAATGATGTGTATGTAGGTAATGGGTGTTGGTCCATTGTTAGCTTAAGAATTTTCCTATGGAGTTGAGTTGAAATTGCGGCCCAAAGATGGCTTAGGAAAGGTTTTGTCTGATTTGCCAAAGTTTTATTCATAAGTTGCTAACAAGTTTTTGGAGGACATGAATTCCCCTAACGAAATGCTAGAGTGATTGTCTTGACACGGAAGTTCGACTTAAGTGGTTTAGACCTCAAGGTATAACCCGACTCTAGTACTATTTAGACTCGTGAAACGGGGTTTCTTGAGGCTTAGATTCAATGACGAGACATGGAATAACGAAACACTACAAGTACTCAAGGGGTTTCTCACCAGGTAAAACTCATCATGCTTACAAAGGATGTTGTGTTTAACTTGGTTAAATGCATAGTCGAAATCGACACTAGTCACCACAATTTGTACCGAAACTTGAGCACTTAAGCAACATGTCGAAACAAAAATTAGTTTCCTGCCTTTAGAACCTAGCATTCCTAATAGATTTTTACAAGGCTTGACTCTTCTAGTCTTTCTGGTTTCCTATTCTCGACAAAACTCAACATCTCTTTACTAAATTAGATCTCATGACAAACATAAATTTTCAGGTTTGATATCATTTGACATTTGCAAGTTTTACCAAAACTTATCTCTTCATTCACGACAGTAAACCAAGACGACCCAAATCTTAAGTCTAACGCAACATAGATTGTTTATCAAGCTTCAAGTATCACTAGTTCTTAGTCTAAGTTTCACAAAACTTCAACTTCGTTTTCTTTGTTTCATGATCTCGACAAAACAACAACAAAAGAATCCAATGACCAAAACCAAGTTTACATGAAAGTTTATCATTCACCAAAAATTATAAGACTTATTAACATCAAAACACTAAGTTGCATAATCGAACAACCATTTTCATTAACAAACTCAAATAGTAATTTTAACGAGATAAGGTTTAGTAAGTTTCTTACAACAACTCTGTTGGAATCACTCCTAAACAGTATTTCAAGTATTTATATTTCATATGTAATAGGTAGCTTTATTATGGCCTTTATGTTTGTTTAAGGTCAAGCTTATGTAGAAGGCCCATAAGCTTAGGCCCAAGCCCACATAAGAAAGGATGGGAACTAGGAGCGTTGCCTAGCTTCCTCCTATAAATCTCTTGTAAACCCTCATTTGAGGGTTGGTTGTTCAAGTTTTCCTTTCATTCACTCTATTACGCATAACCGTCTCATATTATTGTGTGTGTGTGTTTGGTTCTTGTTCAATCGCCTCATCTCCTTTCTTTATAACTTGTGTTTGTAAAACTAGTGACCTAACGATGGTATCAATCGCCAAATAGTTGGGTGTACTCTTTGTTTTTGAAGTTTTGGTTTTGGGTCTTACGCGTAAAGATAACGCCATCTTTGGTTCTCTTAAAACTCGTTTTTACACTTTTTAATCCAAGATTCTTGTACTTTCAATGTTTTGAGGTGTTAAAATACTTGTTTTTGGCAAAAGTTTCACACTTCTGCGTGGATCTCGTTTTTAAGCTTGTTTTGTTCGAGGGGTTGTTCTACGTAACCCGTTTAGCGATTTGGTACATCAAAATTCACATTTTGTGTTCTTTTGGTACTATTGAAGCTATTCCATAACAAAAATATGGTTTAGAAACACATTTGGGCAAAATCAAAGTTACGAGTAATTCTACGCGTATCAAAACCCTAAAATTACGCGTAAGATTTTTCCTTGGTTTGATCTTCATTCACTACTACAAAAAAGTTCATAGAAACCGGTTAGAATGGCTCATGGAAAGTGGTTTTGGAACCACTCTCTGTGAGGGGGTATCTCCATGAGTAAAACCTAGAGAAACTGGTTCTACAACCGGTCCTTAATAGGAGCATCAACACCGGTTTTACAAAAACAGCATGTCTCTACTATAGAGTAAAAGACATAGGTTTTTATATCAGAACCAGTCTTTGTGACAATTTCTTTTCAAAAAAAAAATTAATTTCAAATATTTCAAAAATTCCCAATTTTTCATAAATTCTGCAACTAAATTAAAGTGCAAGTTTTAATTAATGGTAATATCACAAACTACAACCATGTTCAGTCTGTGGACTTATTTATACATAAACAAACACACATGCTAACAGATAGTTCACTTTCTAAGACAGCTCTTAACGACCTCTCCATTCTTCACTAGGTTTTAGGTTACTTGTTTTCAACAGCTCCAACATCAAGGCATAGCATGTTTTGTAGTCCTCGTCATCCAAATCAGGAATTTCTTTTTCCTTTTTGTCCTAACGATTTCACAGAACTGCAATTTACACCACATGATAATTTATTAAGCCATATCGGCAAAGGCATAATTTAGGAGAAAATATAAGTATCAAATTTTAAAGTGAAAAGATAGCAAAGAAAACCTGCATCCACCATGCCTTCTTTACGTATGACAATGGTTTTGTTCATCTCATGGTCAATTATGGCGATCTTAGTAAGTGTACTCAGATACAAATTAATCTACAGGAGATAAGCTATCAGACCACTATACACAGATACAAATTTCAAACTTAAGTGTGCTTAAAGATGTAGTAGAAAATTATATCTTACCTAGCGATCAAAAGTAATGGCATCTGCTTGATCTCTGTAGGGTTCTCTCTTCAGCATATTATCAAAATAGTCTAGTGTTTATAAGCCCTCAATGCGCGGTTCACTACAGATAAAATTTTATATATTTAATCAAAAGTATATTTCTTTCCTAGCTATTAAAATGAACCTAATAACCGTAGTGGACATATCTGTTTTGTAGATCTCATACACGTGCAACTAAAATATAGATTTGAGCTGATGATCCAAAAAAAGATGTAAAATCTACAAACATCAAGATTATCTACAAAGTACTACATGCTGGGGGCTGGGATACAAAGGCTGATAATGGAATTGAAAACGTACCAATGTTATTACTATAAACTTGATCTCCATCTCTCTACAAGATCTCATTAGATTAACAATGAGGATTCTCTTTCGCATAGTACTTCCATTGCCTGTTTGTACACTGACCAATTATATATTAACATGTATTAATAGATGGATGCTTAACTACTATGCAGATACGTCACACAGATGGGAGCGTGTTACAATATTATGAGACAGAAAAATGGGAGCATATCAATTCGATCTATAGCGCTTGACTTTAGCTAAAAAAATCTGGCACCAGAAGCAGAAGCCAAGACTCGCTGATAAAAGAGAAGCAATGTCACATATATCTTTAATATGAAAGTAGATGAACAACGGGAAGTGATATTCTATGCAGGTCTATGATAGGTAGACATTTACAAACATTATATGCATAGCGATCTCATATGACAATTTTATAATCATGCATAGCTGTATCGTGTTTCATAGAGCGTTATGACAACTCTAAATAAAATGAGGCAAACTTATATATGAATTTGATACCTTATCTCCCGAAGCACTGAATAAACACCTCAGATTGATAGTGGGGCTGGAGGTGCAAGTAGTTTTTGTGTTTGACGGCAAAGTTGAGCAACATCACCCTATTTGCATAGATTATTTAGCATGAAAAATAAGTGCAACAGATAAAGTTTTAGGATGAACAAGCAAAGTCCCATACCAAGATCACCTAGGTCATTTATGCCTCCAGAATCTTTGATTTGTTTGTCCCAAATGCTTCTTCTAGTCTTTGGTGTGACAATACTTCCACCAATGTTCAGTTCCTGCATCATAATCGCATAAAATGACAATCTCATTTGTGTATGTACACACATTTAAAACAATCTTGCCCCATAGCTATATCACCCTATTACATCATCTGGTAAAACAAATAGAGTCCTTAAAAGACTTATGTAACATGTAAGGAATGATGATCTGCTTTGAGGTCTTTACTGTGAATTTGCTAATCACAAGCAAAATGAGTTTTCCATATTTATATATTCAATGGGACCTACAAGAAACTCCTATATTTCTGTTGCTGCCATGCACAACAAGCTATTTGAAATGGTATAAATCCACTTGATCAGGGATAAGTATAAACATGTAAAATCTGATTATAACTACATATATAGCATACAATCTAGCATATTAGACACGCACAATAATAGTCTACTGGGTAACATGCATTCAAAAACAAATAGCATGAGAAGGAAGGAAAACTTATCAAGAAAAAAGTAGTACGGCGTGTTTTGATCCAACTGAAATGGGCCATATCAGAAACTGAAGGTCTTATCATAGTATGTCCAATAATTAATAAAAAATTAATTTACAACCATTCAAAATGATCCAATAGTCTAGTGGACATAAAATGAACCTAATAACCGTAGTTCAGTTGATAGTCGTATTCCGTTGATCATTTGTATATCCTTCATTGTATGTCCCATAATTAATAAAATATTTAATTTACAGCCATTCAAAATGAGCCTACCAGAAATACATATATATGCATATTAACTTACCAATTACTTGTAAGAAAAACATGTAAAATAGCTATATGCGGATACTTAACATATTCTCATATATCATTAGTTTTTAAATAAGGGATCAACTACATCAGTAGTACTATTTCACATGAATTATTTTAACAACTTAAATCCAGAAGTTGCTTTATTTTTCTCATTATATATCATGTGCAGTTTTGTATCAATCATATACAAGTCGTAATGGCATATAACTTACCGGTAACGGCCGACTCTAGTGCCTAGAACAAACAAGCTCTAAGTACTTGAAATAGAACTCAAAACTTATAATTTAATTACCATACATTATATAAAGCTTCTCACTTTTTTTCACTTGGTTACATTCACATACCTATGTACAGTTAGAACTTGAAGTATTCACATTCGAGTAGAGCTTGCAACTGGACAATAAACAAAAGTCATTTCATAACAAATAAAAATAAATATGAAAGTCACAATGTTGTCAAGTATCTACAACAATAACTTGTTTCCTCCATCGACCAAATGTATCTTTTATATTTACTATACCATCTGCAATTCCATGTCAATCTCATTTAAACACCAACACACAGCAAATAAAAACATTAACAAGTCAACAAAATCCTTAACTATTTATATTAATGATTATAATGAATATAAAATGCTATGTATATTATGTTATCAACTTAATTCTCCATTATTTAGATTGGATTCTCAAGATGTGACATCAAAAAGATAAGGATTACAATATAAATTAAACAAATATAATGAGAGATCTACGTTTTCTTTAATTTAACCTAAACTTGCATAACAGACCCATTTAATTCAAGCATTCCATCGAGCACTTGGTGGGCATCATAAACCTGTAAAATCTAAATATGAGAAAATGATATATGTTATCAATTGGTATAATTGAAATAGTTTATTTTCGTCAAATTCATTGGTTAGATGCTAATCTTACCCTACCTTGTATGAACCAATGGAATTGATAGCAGGAGGGAAGATTTGTTACAAACAACACCATATGAATAAATAAAAAAAACCATTAATGAATCTAAGTTAGGCTCTGATAACACAATCATCACACAAAAATCTAAGTTATGATGACGGATTAGAGCTTAAACCCAAATTTACACCTTATCATTGGTGGATCCTGAAAAAACTTTTGAGAAAGAAAAATAGAAAAGGTCTAATGCAAGGAAAAAAGATAAAGGGAGGCGGGAATGAATTTTTTGTGAAAGAAGAGGCGGGGTCTTGAGCGGGAGATTGAATTTTTTGGGAAGAAATGGTTTTGTTTAAGTAAAATAACTAAGGAGAATGGTTTAAATGATATTGTCGAGTAACTTGACTTCCTTCGATGTGATGTTTATCGAGTTTAAGCCACGAGTATTATGACTGGCTCTTAAATGAAAGACATATGTCTTTGATACGAAAAAGAGAGACCGGTCTTCTATGAAAAAAATGTGTCTTTGACTATACAACGACACCGGTTTAACTTACACAACCAGTTTGTATGCATCTCTTATTATAAAGACCGGTGTTTTCTTGAAAACCAGTAGCTATGCTACCCATCCCCTCTATCTTTAATGTATAGAGACTGGTATTTTTATAACCGGTATTTATTAGGGGGTGTTTATGGACTTTTTTGTAGTAGTGATTTTCTGGTTTATTCCGTATTTTCTTACTTGGATAAGTCGAAAATCGTCGACTTTGGATATCTTTTGCCTTTGTGAAGTGTAAAAGATCATTTGAGCAAAAACCCTAAACTTACGCATAAGCATAAGCTTACGCGTGAAATCCCACGCATAAGATTCACTTTACGCGTAAACTTAGGTCTACGCATAAGGTAATCCTACGCCTAACTTTCTCACGCCTAACTTTTGTCTACGCATAACTTTAGTGCTTTTATCCTACTTACGCGTAAGCTAAATCCCACGCGTAACTCCTTATTATTACAGCGTAACTTTTGGTGTTTTACGCTTAAGTACTACTTGGTTTCTTGTCTTTTCTCGCCTAAGGACACTTCATCAACAAAGGTTCATTCGACTACAAAGATCCATTTTACTACACAAGTTCATCAACATGTCTCAACGGCATACTCTAACTACTTCCTCACACTTATAATCATCAACAACAACAACAATTAACTCCACAACATCAACAATGGAATCAACAACAAGCAATTTATCAACAACAATTTAACCAAGAACATACTCCACAAATGGGTGCAATTCCACCTCCACAAATGGTTCAAACACCACCAAGCCTTCAAGTTCCACCTACACAACAGATTTCAATCAACATCCATCACGGACCACTATGAAGGAACCCACTTGGTTTGCAAAGATGTGTGAAGCTTTAAGCGACCAACAATCAATTCATGAAGTGGATCACTTGATAGACCTCCAATGCTCACTCCGAGAAACTACGATCAATGGGTGATAAGGTTCTTTAGGTTTTGTGATCTAAAGAAGCCACATGGAAAGTTCTTAAAGAAGGTTATCTTGGAAGGTCCATTTGAGATGCCTCTTGTCATTGTGCCCGGAGATCCAGCAGTTGTTCCACCAAGAGATGAACAAACCAACATTGCTCACAGGCGATTTAAATCCTCTGAACTTCTACACTATGAAGTCGATGAACTTGCAATGGAATACATCCTCTTAGGATTACCAAACCCAATTCTTCGTAGTGTTGATGCTCAAAAGACGCACAAAAGATGTGGGATCATATTCGATCTTCTTAAGGAAGGATGCATGCTCAATCGGGAGGATCTGGAATCCAAAATTTACTTGGCTTATGAACACTTCATGATTGAACACGGAGAGACACTAGAATCCTATCATCATCGATTTTGGACATCATAAATTATTTGGATAAACACATCATCATCATGCCAAAATTGCGGTGAATACTAAGTTCTGAGTAGTCTTGGTCACGAATGAGAGAAGTATGTCATTTTCTCCGTCAGCGAAGAATATGCATCATTCTACTTATGGATTGTTGTCACGATTACTTGAAGCCTCATGAAAAGGAAGTTGATCGGAAAGGATTATCCTTGCTCAAATTGCGAAATAGTCACAACCGGATAATCAACAACTTGCCTTGTATGCTCAATGAATTATCCTCTCAACCAAAGAACTCAACCAACCGCTTCAAACACACCTTCACAAAGAACAACCTCAACAAAATCAATTGGTTCCATACAAAGAACGGTGCTCAAGCATATGTCGATGAAGCGGAGGAAATCGATCCATTCGAAGCATTGCAACAAGGATTTGTGATGATTGCTAATGCTTTTGGCGTTACACCAACAAATCCAACAATCGTGATTCGTTCCTCATCTAACACACGGACTTAGTCTGTTGTGAACAATGGACGTGTTGAAGTTCGAATCGTGATTATGCTCGTCGGATGGGCGGTGGTCAAGGGTTTAATCTTGTGGGTAGGAATAACAATGAGCTCAAGTGGTGGAGCGAATGCTCGAGAATCGGTTAAATGGTCTTAGATGCTACAAGCGCAATGAAAAGGACACTGGCTAATGCATGCCCAAAGCCGAGGACTAGGGCGGTGCTTATTTCAAAGAGGCTTTACTTTTGGCTCTTAAGGATGAAGTGGTGGATCTCTCACGGACAAAACAGAGCTTTATGGCGGATCTGCGACTCGGATGATGATATGGAGGACTTGCGAGCTAATCACGGTATTATGTTGATGGCTAATATGCAAGAGTTACACATGAGTGAAACAGCCCAGTGTATGACAATCGATGGCTTGTCTCAGTGCCGAACAAACCATCATCATATATGAACTAATATCTCCATCAACATACGAATCCGCACGGCTCGGAATGTTCAAAATGAGTCATCTACATCTCATTCGACGATTCTCAAATAAACCCGTAGTTACATTTGACGATCCGTAAGACCTTATGGTTTCCTTGATAATCAAATTGACTCGTGGTTATACTTGAAGATCTAAATAATGATCATGTTGTGACTCACGTTGAACAAGATGAACCTTTGCCCCATCCGGATCTTGTTCTATTACTTCAAGACCAACAATCCCAAATTCTTGCATGTGTTGCATTAAATCGATCCTTAAAAGTAAAATGCACTTTGTTAACCAAGGATTTTGAATGTTTACAAATGCAACTCAATTTTTCAAAACTCAAGACAACTGTGAAAAGGTTTTGAAGCCGCTTTTTCAAAATCTCATCAAAGCGAAAAATATTTAGAAGCGACGGATCGTGATCTAGCCGCCTCGAAGAATGCTTTGTTGTCCGAATTAGAACAATCAAACACGAACATAAAAACAAATTAACGCTCTCACCTTGGAAAATCAAAAACTAAAGCCGAGTTGTTAAATTGTCAAAAACAGCTTCTCCGCATACAAAAAGCATTCAACGAATCGGGTAGATGACCTTCTTGAAGAAATTATCGACACAAAACAAACTTAAAGAGTTTAAAGCATTGTTTACAAACATGGTGAATCGATAATGACTATTGAAAAGTTTACCTTAAAACCCAATCCAAAAGGATATGGAAAAATCTGGCGATTACAAACCAAAGCTTTCACTAAAACATTCAAAACAACTCACGAAGTTTCCGATGCGTAATACAAAATTGATAATCTTGTCATGAGTGTTGTTGAATATCATCGTCAAGAGGAATTAGATGCAAGAAGGCGAGTTGATCAAAATTAAAAAACGTTGTTTACAACAAACCTTTTAATTATAAAACGCGGTCACTTTCGTCACACCAACGGATTCTTCAAACACACCAAGGGTTATCATCAAAACACACGAGTCTTCTAGTGTTAATCCCAAAATGACTTTGCACAAACTTATGGTCCTTTACCTTCCATTAGTGAAGTAAACTCACAACACGAAAATCGAAAAATTCTTAGATATTTTGACATTTTCATGGTGACCTCAAAATTTTACAACATGAGATAGAATATCGATCCGAAATCAAAGTTGAACATTTTCAATCGCCTCAGCGCGAGAACAAAGACACATTTTCATAAAATCTTTTACCTAATGTTAAAAACTTGAAAAGTTGTGCAATTGCTGGAAAAGGATTTTCATAAGGAACTTGGGGTAATGAAAAGCGTTTTCGAGAAAATGCGAAACATCTATTTCTAATACTAAGCGTAAAAGAAACTCTTGAGAAAAGATGTTGATCGACTCTTGGAAGATGTTATCCGTCGATATCCATAATGTTGTATTATTCTATTCTTTGCCATATGCATCGATCATATCTCTGCTGATATTGTTGAAACTGTTATTCTTGTTGAGAACACCGATAATGTGCTTCAGATCGAGTCTTTAAAAGTGAAAATAAACGATTACTCTTGAAATTTACAATGCAAACGTCGTCTTCATTGGTGTGAAAAGATATTCACAACCATCAACTTAGTTTTCAAAGAAAATCACTCGGTTGAGTGCAAAATCTTTGATCCTAAAATTGAGCAACTGGATGATCAAAGCGTGTCTTTGAAAAGTCAAATCTCAAAATATGAACAAGAACTTTTAAAAGTTAAGCAGAATATGGTGTCATATTTGATTTACTCAAAAGACTCGACTTGAAGCATCAAACGAACTTGATCAATATCTTGCTCACACTAGAGATGTCATGAATTTTCTTTGGTAATATTAGCTCGAAAATCAAAATCGATTCACACCATCTATATGTTACGGAAATGTTAGGAAAGTATGAACAACTTCCGCCTCATGTGATTAAGAGATTAGCACCGGCCACACTTAGTAATCGTGAACCTAGAATTCCCAACGCCAAACCACAAGTCGCTAATGTGTTTCCTCTCTTGAAACCGAATAGTTGCATCTTTTCCAAACGTCCGCACTTCACAGACCTAGGAGCACTCAAGCGAAGAATAGGAAGTTGCGACCTAAGAAAAGATCAATAAGGAATGCTAAAGTAGAAGAACACCCTAGGACTACGAATAAAACTCATGTTACTTCCACTATAGATGTTGCGTCGGCAAATGTAATACAAATAGTGATGTAACGAATGCTAAACCGTTAAGTACTTTTGATATTCGATCGATGCACCTTGTGTTATTTGTCGAAAGAGTATGAATTTCGATTGTCATGACAAATGTGTTGCTAAAGGTATAATCTCGATTACGAAATCCTAAGAATCGGAATACCTCTAGGCCCACTAATCGGTCTAAGTACGTGCTTGGTACACCGCTTCTTTAGATTCTAAGGCAACCATTGCTATCACGGTAGCTCCAACACCTCCTAAGAATGTAGTACCACCTAGTGTTTTCACTAAGACTAAAGCAAAGAGTAGTTATAGATGGCGAAATGGATATATAACACACTAGGATTTAAATGGATGCCTAAAATTATCAATGTGTATGTCTAACATACACGCTTGAACCTCTAACATTTCGGGTTCCACATCTATTCCATTCCATGTAAATGCGTGTGTAATGCGGTGATACGATCATTCTCTGGATTGTTGATAGCGGATGTTCCCAACACATGACAGCACCTTAAACTGTTATCAAACTTTATTGCAAAGTTCATTGCTGTGTCGATTCGGAGCGATCACTTGGCAGACTATCATGGGCTAGGAGATTATGTCAATGGGAACATCGAAATCAGCGAGGTTTACTATGTGGAAGGCCTCGGTCACAATCTGTTTTCGATGGGTCAATTTTGTGATGGAGATTTGGAGGTTGCTTTCGGGGAGAAAACTTGTTTCATTCGTGATCTACAAGGAAATGACCTTATGTCCGGCTCGCGTTATTCTAGTCTCTACACTATCTCTATGCAAGACATGGTTGCTTCTCTCCCGTTTGCTTACTTTCAAAGGCAACATCTACAAAATCTGGCTATGGCACCGTCGTCTCTCGCATCTAAACTTTCAAACCATCACCAACCTTGCTCGACACAAACTAGTTGAAGGACTCCCACGATTCCGGTATTCAAAGATCATCTTTGCTCGGCATGTGAACAAGGGAAAAGCACTCGTGCTCATTTTCCTTCAAAGGTGGAACCTGACTCTCGTATGTGCTTCATCTTCTTCACATGGATTTGTGTGGCCCGATCGCGTGCAAACGATCAATGGCAAACGCTACATCTTAGTAATTGTTGATGACTACTCACGATGGACTTGGGTCTATTTTCTTGAAGCAAAGACCAAGCTCCACAAATGATCATCACCTTTCTCACAAAAATACGAGTTCGACTCTGCAACACCGTCGAATAATCGAGCAGACAAAGGCGAATTTGTTAACAAAACCCTCCGTGAATTCTATGAGAAAGTGGAATTCGACATCAAACATCTATTGCACGTACACACGAACAAAGCGGAGTTGTTGAAAGAGCGAAACCGAGCGTTAGTGGGCTGCAAGAACAATGTTAATCAATGCTAAACATCCAGATTACTTATGGGCGGAAGTCGTATCTCGCATGCTATACTCAAACCGTTCTATGATCACAAAACGCCAGAGCAAAACACCTTCGAGCTTGTCCACAACTATAAACCGAACCTCAAACACTTTCATGTATTTGGATCCCTTTGTTATCGAATAATGATCGTGATGATTTTGAAAGCTCAAAGCCAAAGCGATATTGGAGTCTTTATTGGATCTTGTGACAATTCTAAAGGTTTCGAATGCGGAATCGTCGAACTAAGGAGGTAATGGAAGCGATTCATGCTCATTTCGATGAACTCACGGAAATGGCTTCGAGTACAACGACTTAGAACCGGTCACAACCGTTTAAACTTCCTCAACCCCATCATCGGTGAACAAAGCCCCCAACTAACTCGTCAACAAATGGAAAGGTCATTTGCTCCTACGCTCGTGACGATATTGATGAGCGTGCTCGGTGTATCCATTGTTTCACCGCACAACCCGATAATATTCCTATACGATACACGATACAACAACTCTTTGTTGAACATGCACCTACACCAGTTGACTCCAACACAGCAGATTGAACACACCGCTTCCAACAATGATGAACCGTGATGATATTACAATGAAGTACCCCACCGCAGATTTTGATCCAAATCGTTCTTCAACCCGTTTGCTAATGAGATCATTGCACTGGATGTCGTGGAATCTTCAACAAACCATTTGAATCCTCAAAATCGCACAATGTATACCAACATCAACCTCTACACACCGATGGACAAAAGACCATCCTCGACTAACATTATTGGCAACCCGAATCAACCATCGTTCGAGACAACGTCTTCACACGGATGGTGAACATTGCATTTATGCTCTCACCGTCTCGCCAACTGAGCCTAAAAACATTAAAGACGCAATGACAAAGACAATTGGATTGAATCAATGCGGAAGAACTCAACCAATTCAAACGTCTTGAAGTATGGGAACTGGTTGAAAGACCAACAGGGTCTCGTCATTGGTCTAAAATGGATTGGAAAAACAAATTGGATCTTTGAAGGGAATGTTATCCAAACAAGTCACGTCTAGTTGCTAAGGGTTATCGTCGGGAAGAGAATAGACTTTGAAGAATCTTTTGCTCCGGTTTCTCGTCTTGAGGTTGTTCGGATATTTCTCGCGTTCATTGCTCATATGAATATGATCTATCAAATGGATGTCAAAGCGGCGTTTCTCAATGGAAAACTTAAAAGCGGTCTATGTCACCAACCGGATGGATTCGTTGATCCTAAGTTCCCGAACCACGTCTACAAACCGAACAAAGCTCTTTATGGTCTCAAACAAGCCCCTCGGGCATGATACGATAAGCTATCATCTTTCCTCATTGCCAATAATTTCACCAAAGGCTCGGTTGACCCAACTCTTTTATACAATATCACGGGTACATATCTTAATTGTTCAAATTTACGTGGATGACATCATTTTGGGTCTACACATAAAAAGTTTTCAATCGCTTTTGCAAAACTAATGAAGAAAAATTTTGAAATGTCCATGATGGGTGAACTTACATTCTTTCTAGGATTGCAAGTTCATCAATCACCCCGTGGTATTTTCTTGTGTCGGTCAAATATGCCCTTGAATTGTTAAACAAATTTGGAATGAAAACACATGATACTTATGCCACACCAATGACTCATACCAAGAAGTTAGATCTTTGATTTACATGGGAAATTAGTTGACCCCACCAAATACCAAGTATTATTGGGTCTCTCATGTATCTAACATTAGCAGACTGATATTGTCTTTGCCATTTATCTATGCTCCCATTATCGATCGCGACCAACTGAAACCCACCTCTCTCGAGGCTAAAAGAATCCTCCAATACATCAAGGAACCATTAATTTGGGGATATGGTATCAGAAGGATTACGGTTTTGAACTAATCGCTTTTCAGACGCACGACCACGCAGGATGCTTAGCTCAAGGAAAAGTACTTTAGAGCTCTACAATTTCTTGGTGATAAGCGGTGTCTTGGCAATCAAAGCGCGTGGATTGTACATCATTGTCATCAACCGGCGAGAATATGTAGCCATGTCCGCGTGTTGTGCTCAAGTCATCCGGATGAGAACACAACTCAAAGACTATGGTTACGTGTTGTGATGAATCCGATGTCTGCGACAATCGGTGCCATTGCCATCTCGTGCAACTCTGTTCGAAGACTCGAAATCAAAGCACATCGATCTACGCTATCATTTCATCAAGGACCACGTGGAATAGAGTAGTTGAATTATACTTTGTGGTCTTGAATACCAATTGCGGATCGCTCACCAAAGCCTTGCCTTCCGCTAGGTTTAATGAGTTGATCCACCGAATTGGTATGAGGTTTTGACTCAAGAGGAATTGGATGACCTCTTAAAACAGTCTTAAAAACACATCAAACACCAAAACATCTTTTGTAAATAAATTTTCAAAACAAAATACAAAAATATAAAATCCGATAAAACAACAAAATATTCTCTAATCTATCTTTCTTTCAACATGGCAAGTACATTTCTTGACAACACTTTAATCTTTCAAAATTCGGTATTTTCGATCAAGTGTTGAGGGGAGAAAATAATCTATTAACTGTTTCAAAACATCCATGTACTTGCATGTTATCATATCTCGGTTGATTCTTTTACAAATGGTGGTACATTTTTGGTTCAAAGACACTCCTCGGACTTAAATTAATAACCTTTCATTATTTTCTCAAGTTGAGGGGAGTGTCGTCATGTTTCTTTCCTAAAATCTTTGTTTGGTAACCAAAATGGAAGTTAAAAGGCTTTGTTTGAAAAAGGAAAAGGTGGAGGGACCAAAAGCATCAAAAGGTTAAACTCCTTTTAATAAAACACCCTCCCACCTACTTTCACTTCTCATTTATTGCAAAAATACCTAAAACCATCCTACGCTTAAAATTCACTCAAGAAAACCGTGTTTTTGATCTTCATCTTGTAAGTGTTTTCATGATCACAACATGTTTTTATGATAAGGTTTTGAATTTCTTGTAAATCCTACGGCTAAAACGTTTTCTACGCGTAATTAGGTGTTCTACGCTTATGCGTATGAGCACACAATCAATATGTATGTGTTTGTGGTGAAATGGTTTGTGTCAAAACGTTCATAATACATCAATGATACCATTTTAACCATCAAAATCCACCCAGAAACACGAATTGATGATTTTTGAAAATTAGGGTTTATGAGTCGAATTAGGTATTTTCAAATGTGAAGTGTTTTGGTCAAAAAGATTGTTGTGTTATGCTTATGTGATGATGAATTGATGATATCCATGCCTTATAACCACCCGAATCCTTAATTGATTCGTAATTAGGAATTAGGGTTTAATGTTCTAAAATTGGGTATTTTGATTCACTTTGCAAACTATGTGTTAAGATTTGGTCAATATGCTCTCACAACATCTAAGATATACCAAAAACTTTGGTGCATAATCCATGGCTAAAATTCATACAGCGTGGATTTAGGGTTTTAAAACTACGCGTAGAGTTTCTATGCGTAACTAAAAAATGTCAATTGTGTTTTGATCATCATAAGCCCGAATGCTATGTGTTAATCATTGATGATGTGATGATTTATTTCGTGGCTTGCAACACTTAATATTCGTAATCAAGGTTGTTGTTAATCACGCATAAGGATCACCTTACGCGTAGCTTGTTATCGTGAAGATTAGTCTTACGCGTAGCGTCCACGCATAAGGTTCTACATATGGGACTACGCGTATCACGTGAAGGATATGCGTGGCGATGACCTCTGCGTAAGGTCAACTCTTACGAGTAGCCTTGCAGCGTAAGGTTAATATATGCCTCGCATAAGGTCTCTTTTCCTACTGTAATATTTCTTACGCGTAAGTTAGGATCCCACGCATAAGTTTCGCCTCGCATATATCATTCACCGTCTCGCATAACTTTACCAATCCTCGCATAAGCCGAGATCATACCTTCGTTATGAATTGTTCGTGTTCAAACTTATAAATAAACTAATCATATCATCAAGAATCCAAAATGTCACTAATAAACTTAAATCGTTTGATATGTTGTGAACAATAAGTGATAAAATAAACTTTAAAACTTAAAGTTAACTAACTCACCAAACATTTCACGACATCATTGAACTATTGAACATACAAGTGACTTAGGACTCGTAACAATCATTATCACTGTACATTCAATAACTAGACAATAAGACCTTCGCTGACTAACATTATGTCTTCGATATGTTGGTTCTTTTGGCTAATGTTATTTCGCATCACGACATGGTTTGAACAAATGAATGTGGATGCACTGAAGTTCTCTCCATTGCGATATCTATCCTCGTGGCTATCCAATGAAGATAGGAAAGAACAATCTCCGTGTTGACTTTGACACCCTCACTTGCTGCGAATCTTCGTGTTTAATTGCTATTGACATTCGAGGACTCATCCGTATCGTAACATGCTTACTCACTCTGCAACGTTCACGAGATCTACATCCAGAGCCGGAACACTATGGAAAGGGTCAAGGACAAATCACGCGACGGTGACTCTAAATCACAAACAAGTCACCATTACACTGCGGACTTAAGGTCGTTTCTCCTAATTCCCGATGTCGATCCAACCAAACTATATGCCACACCGTTGAAGAGCTCACTCTCCAATTCTTAACCGATATCGGTTATGGCGAGGCTACTGGAGTAATCACCAAGCATTCTCGTGAGAGCTTAAGAGTATTCCTCAACCACGGATAACTCTCACATGATCATCACCAAGTCTGCTACGGTGCGTGGCAGTGACTATGAGCACCCTAAGCTCATGGAGCTGCAAATATTTTGGGCATTGGTCAACGAAACACATCGCTATCGAAGCTCGATTTGGGATGACATGATGTCATTTATCAACAAACTTGGCTCAAAGATTCCCTACATCGATATACTAAATTGTTGATCCGAGAGCACTTGGACTTCATCCCGATATTCCCAAGAGGCTCAATGACCCCGACAATCACGATATGTTGACGGAACCTATTCTATCCGCGAGAATCAAGGAAGCGTCTACAAAGAAACAAGGTGTTTGTCTTTGCCAGATTTCCTTCTAATCAAGATGTCGAAAGCTCGAACGTACAAAAATATCGGAAGCGGTCGGACAAGGCAAAGTTGGTCATCTCGACGAAAAATCTTACGGAACACCTGTAAGGAGAACCCGAAAAAGGAAGTCTTGGAAGTGTCACAAGTACAGATAGTCGGAGGAATGTTCAAAGAAAACCTATTCAAAGAGGAAACCTACCCCTAAGAAGAAAGTTCCTTCTCGAAGCCACCCAATCCTTTCACACGAACCGCAAAGACGACTCGGGGCGAGGACTCGATGCTCTTGACACGGATGAAGAGATCACATACTCGAAGCGCAAAGGATGAAAATCCTCGGTGCAAAACCTCCAAGTCCTCAAACAAATAAAGGAAAATGGAAGACTCGCACTTGTGCCACAAGATGAAAGCTCGAAGATGAAGAAGAGCAACTGGATCAATCATATAGGAAGAAGTTTCACAACGTCGAGACACCTTCAAATGGTAGAAGAATTTTCAAAGAACAAATGGGTGGCCCCGGAGGATCAAGTGGTGTTGCTTGCTCCTCACCGAGATCGTCGATACGGTTAATCAACCGGTGTGGATGCGTGCCACCACTCTTCGCAACAACAACGACTGTGGAGGATACTATCGATATGAGTTTGAGAACCACGAAACGAGAAGTGCGAGAAAGATAAAGATGATGATTATGACAAGGCGCTCGGATAGTCCCACGGTCTCGAGAGGAAACTTGAACCACCTGGGACCCCAAGCCTCCTCATGTCTCCTCTTCATCGGACTCATCATCTCACTCATCACCACCACCATCAATGAAGTCAACGGATCATCATCCAAATCGGTGAAGAAACCACCTAAATATTGGATTCTCGGACTCATGAAAGAATTGTGAAAGTCATCCAACAAGTCGAGAAGGAAATACTTCTGAGCTGAATTGGTTTGTTGACCAAATTCAATGCTTAAATGATGAGAAAGACAAGATGGAGAAAGAAAGGAATTTGTTCGGAAGTTCATGAAGAGTCATCGAAAGAGGCTGAACGAAATGATCGAAGGTTACACTAACAAGTACCTTCGGGATATCGTTCCTAAAGTCCAAAAGGAACTGGAGAAGACAACAAGAGATCGTACCCACAAGTTTCTTCTCGACATCGCTCCGGTGTGACTAGAGAAGTATTTTCGGACAACTCACCCCTAACATCGTCGCATTGGTTAAACATACAATGGCCAAAGAAACGGATCTCTCGAATGAAAGTTAATCGCTAAACTAGTGATGCAAATGTCAAAGCGATCTCGGGCGTTTACTCGGATGAAGCTAAATTTTCAAAATCTACTTGATTTTCAACTCGAGATCATCATGCGGGAGTCACCGATCAACCCAAACGACCAAGAGATGACGATGATAAGGATAAGGACTCGCACCTAAAAGTCGAAGCGATGCGGTAAATCTACTTGATGCCACCTCCTCCACCACGGACTTCTTCTCAACAAAGTCTCCTCCACCTCGGTCTTCTTGATAAACCTCGGTGCGATTCCGAGTTACCACACCCGACTCATAAAGCGGTGATTACTTTGAGTATACGGGTGGTGACGATGAAGAGGTCCTGAGCCCGACAACAACCCACCTCACCCAAACAAGTGCGAAACGGTATCATCATCAAGGCCTTCCAAAAGGAAGAAGAAGGCGACTCGACACGGAGTCGTATCATGGCTAGATGATGATAAACCAAGAGTTTGAATGGTTCTCCACACTTGTCAATCGACTCCTACCACGATGAAGGTCAAGACTTGGTGAGACGGTTCTACCTTGGAGCCATAAAACTTTTGCAAGAAAAGTTCCATGTGAAGAAAATGACAAAATGAGTTGAAGCAAATCAAAATGAAGCGTTTCAACTTCTACAAGACTGACTCTGAAAGCGCCCTCGAGGTGAATATCATCTTGAGAACATCGCTCGAGCTATGTCTAACAACATGGATTGGCTCAATCCGGAAGCAAACATTGACTTCACACAAAGGACAACCTCCATACTACCGATTGGACCAAACCCTACCGACCATTGGCCAAACAGACGAACCACGGATTCCTTCCGATACTTCTTTAACGAGACTGGATTTTCTCTTACAGTAGCGATGGTTCGCGAAAATACGCTACATCATTGACTCTTCCATTCCCGTGACTATTTACTCAAACTTCATAGCTATCGAGGAACGTGCAAATCACTTGTTTTCGACAGCGTGCAAGCATACGACCAAGATGCATTGTATGGGATTCATCATTGGCACGAGCGTCAAGAATCTACTCTGCTGCACGGTTCGGAAGTCTCAACACGCAGCGTTATATAGTTCTAAGGACATCGTGGCCATCAAACACATTGATCTCAAGTCTAAGTGGGACTACACATTCTTGAAGAATATCATGAGTCGAACGACAAGATGAGCAGGACTATGGATTCTCCGAGGCTGACTTTGAGAACTTGTCCCTCAACGACATCGAAGACATGTATCTTGCCAAAGTGCAGGTCGTATGAGACAATTCTCGATCAAGTTCAACGTGAATTTATCAAGTCGGTTCTCATCTTCATTAGGCGATCGTGATCGAAGAACGTGTTGAAAATATCCGGATGGTTTGTTGAATCTTATCGAGGCGTGTCAACCTCACTCCTCCAACGCTACTCTTCCCGATCTCAACCTATATCTCAATATACACTCATCGACAAAACCTTTCGGCGTTGTTTACCATAGTGAACTTCAAAGCGCTTAATGGCGTGTAGTGAGCTCCACAAATTCAGGATCATACCTTGAAGTCGGTTAGGGATGGATTGGCGTCGAGTTGAAGGATATACTGAAAGTTGGGTCTGTTAGCCTTAATAGTTTTATTAAAAGTGATGGTCATTCACATTTAGGAACTTTGTAACTCGTGTTAGATATCATAATAGAATAGTCAACGGGCTCGTGGATTGGACTAAGCTAAATGGGCTTTAGTTTAGTTAAGCTAGCATTGAATAGTGGCGTGTAACCCATGTCCAAACCCAAGTCCACGAAAGCCCAAGCCAAGCCCATGGAAAGCCTTTAGGGCAACATGTGTCTTGTACTATAAATACCCTCAAATGGTCATTTGAGGGTGTGCTAAAAGTGTGTGTGTGTGTTTTCTTTATTGAATATACAACATCTTGTGTTTATCTTTTCTCACATCATACACCAATTTATATCTTCAAGTCACCATCTTTCTCATCTTATTTCTAAGCTTTGTTTGTGTTTGTTTCACGTGGGTATACTTGTATCGTGTTGGGTTTGCTTGGTAAAGTGATAAGGTTGATAAAACTAAGGTCCTCTGAGGTCTCCTAGCGCTAGAATTCTCGTGAAAGGAGGGATGTGAGGCGATCATCACCATGATTGATGAGCGGTTGTTCGAAGGATCGATTCGAGATGATTGGAGAGCTATGTTGGTGGTCGACCCAGAGAAACATCACCGGCTTTCAACGCCTGTCTTGCTCTTGGGAACATCAACGCACTTCTGTTACCCTTAAATGGTTTCCTTCATATAATTTTGGATGTGTGATTATATATGTCAATGGCTTGCACATATAACGATGTACAACCCGCATTGTCAAGAAAGGACCACGTGGTACGCCTCGATGCCACAATCCTTATAAAAGGAGCGAAAGCTTATTTTTGAGTAAAACCTATCAAACCTTTCATTTTCAAGGTTTTGCTCAAAAGACAAGTACTTCCCCATATGATTTTTCAAAACCTCAACCGTTTATATCACTAGTTGAGGTGGAGTATTTGATCTAAAACTTTGTTCACAAATTGTTCATAGTGGTCATCTTCCCGCAACACTCATAATGGTCATATTTATTCTCAAGCGTTCAAAAATAACATTTTATATGCCATTTTGAGGGGAGAAAATTTGTGTGATAAGAAATATGTTGTACAAAATGCAAATGAATCAGGTACCTCGGACTTAACCAATGAATTAGCGGTACTAAACTGTTTGTAACTCGAAAAGACTTGTCTGGACGGTAATAATTTCAAGCAAGTTCGCTAGTAATGTAAACGTGTCTCGCAAAGGACTTGTCCAAGTAGAAAGTACCATTCGAGAAACTCTTGATAGACATGAACTCGTGGGTTTGACAACCTTCCAAGGTTTGTCTACACCTTCAAGGTAGTTATTAGAGCTAGTTGTCACCTAAAAGCGACAATGTAACTCTTTAACTATTCAACGTAACTGTGTCTCACGGAAGATTGTCTATCTTTAGTGGATCAATTCAAAATGTGCGCTCTTTCCTCACTGTGCATTTAACCATTAAAACTATTAAGCACATGTGGAGGGAGTATTTATGCAAAACTTCATCTCTCACATGGTTCAAACATGTTTTCATTAACAAACCCTTTGAGAGATATTTTCACATACGATGGTTTTAATGGCAAACATAGGTTAGTCATGGAGTTATAAGGTGACTAAGTTAGGAATAACTGTCCTATGATCCGCCCAGAGCGGAGGATCTACCCAAGGACACTACCATTAGTTAGTGTTAGAGTCCTTAGGAATGATTATAAAAGGAGAAAATGATAATCGGAGAAAGAAGGAGTTGAAGAATCAAAAGAAATGTAAAGTAAAGGGTGAAAAGAAATAGCCTCCGCAGTTATTCAACTTAGGCGGACAAGGTTCAATTCATATACTCTTGGTTGTCACTTAGTGACACCGGTATTGAAGATTAAAAGTCGTCATGGACCCGATGGCGCATGCACTAAACCTTCTTAGCCACTCAAGTTTTTCTCAGCGAGCTTGTTTCATTCTCACAGGGAACCCTCGTAAACTATTGGCTTTCTCTTAGAGATCACCGGTATTGAAGAAGGAGACCTCTCCCTAGTCTCCGCTCGGAAAACCAAAGCACTATTGAGTCTAGAGCCACGAGATTCATCAAAAGATCTCTTAGAACACTTGACATTTAATCACTTGATGATCAACAAATAAGATCATCGATGGTTCATATCGAGTCCTTCACGGATCTTAGCAATCGTCGAGAACATTTATGAGAGGTTCATCATGATCCTCGGTGATTGAATGGAAACTCTGCCGGGGTCAACATCATACGACCCGACAACGGTCACTTGGTAACTCCCCGTGGATTACGCGGAGTGTGTCTCAAACGGTCTGATCGTGGTGATGCTTTGGTGTACCTCGGCGACTCATCCGCTATCAGATGTATTTCGGTACATCGCGTTATCTCACTTGTGGGACTCCGGTTCGAACGCCTTTGTAAGAATTAGAGTTGTGTTTTCACACTATGTCGTTAACACTCTCAAGTTCAAACTTGTAAGTCTTAGGAAACCGCTTATTACTAACCGTTTGAAATGTTTTCTTCTTATGGAAGCTCCGGAGCGGAATGATCGTCTTGATTCTTCTCATGCTCACGCCAACTTCATCACTTATGGAAGCTCTATTGAATGCAACACTGCAATCGAATGATTCTTCATCAATTAAAGAATCTACAAAGTTAATGACTTACGAACTTCATTAGTATTGATTTCAACGTCAAAGAGCATGTGAGCATGTTGAATAATGACGTGGAGCCCTTTGGAGCAACAAAGCGCACACGAGGCGGTGATGCGAGACAACAACATACTATCACTTTCGCCACAAAGAACAATGATCAAAGAACAAAGTTAAAGATGACGTCAAGCATAACTGCTCAAAGATAACTATCTCTACACTTGGGAGATTGTTCGAATCAAGACAACCTCTCACATGAAAGAAGAATGTCGGAGACGTCTCGACTACTATTACATCAACGCCTTCACCGTTTACATTCATATATACTTGAGGGAGATTGTTGGAATCACTCCTAAACAAAAGATTTCAAGTATTTATATTTCATATGTAATAGGTAGCTTTATTATGGCCTTTATGTTTGTTTAAGGTCAAGCTTATGTAGAGGCCCATAAGCTTAGCCCAAGCCCACATAAGAAAGGATGGGAATTAGGAGTGTTGCCCTAGCTTCCTCACATAAATACTCTTGTAAACCCTCATTTGAGGGTTGGTTGTTCAAGTTTTCCTTTCATTCACTCTATTACGCATAACCGTCTCATATTATTGTGTGTGTGTGTTTGGTTCTTGTTCAATCGCCTCATCTCCTTTCTTTATAACTTGTGTTTGTAAAACTAGTGACCTAACAAACTCGATGACAATGAATCCGAAGGCCAACCCAAGAGTTTATCTCCGCCACAAATTCCAATCGACCTAGAGCAAAACCTAAGTGATATTTCTTTACTCCTTGGAGTTTCCTTATCTTTTTGTGGTGGGATTTGAAGTGTGACACTCTTGGGGGTCTCGGCTGAAATAAAAAGGGAAACACAAGAGGAGTCTTTGACCAAGCTTTCTCATCTTGTAACTTGGTTTGAAGCCAAATTTAGTTAACTTCCAAAACTAAACAAATCTTGGACATTGGCTCAAGATAGATTGGTGTGATTTGTTTCTCTTAGGTGATTTATCTTGATTCTTCTTGGATTCCATCGAAGGGTAGCCGTGCATCAAGAGGGGATTTGGGAAGCAAACCTTTCATGGTTTTGGTATGAGAGAGGAGGATATGTTGGATGAACATGTTGGGTTATCCCCTTTTAGGGAGATTCGACCTAGGAGGGATGTGCAGGGCTAGAGGAGGAAGATGAAGATATGGTATCTTGATATCTTTGCTTTTGGTGTGGGTTTTTGTCGTGTGTGGGATAAGAAAGACAAAGGAAGCATTATCTCATTACTTTATAAAAGGTTTACTTATAAATATGTATGTTTATATGTACTATGCTTATATTACAAGTTGTGAAAGTGTATGTATAGTTATTAAACTTAGGTATTAATTGTATTTGAATGCTATAAAAGTTATCGTTTAAGTGATAGTGTGTTAAATATTTTGTGTCCCGTGTAATTAAATTGTGACCAAGGTATCATTGTTTGATAACTCTTAGATGAAATATCTTATGGTTACGTATCAGAGATATTATTATTTTTGTAATATTTTTCTTTACGGGTGTTTGTCATTTGTTTTATCAAACCCTTATCATAGTGTCGATGCAGCGTGCGTTAATCGGTCAAGGGAAAACGAGATAACCTCTCATCTTACAATTTAAATCATAAGACAAAATGAAATATTCATAAAATGATATGAATGCAATAGTGGTGAAATTTTTCTTGTGTCACGAGTTATCTACTCAAATGATCAGGCAAAGCTTATGCATGCTTCATGACTCATGCTTAGTAATAATAAATTACTAATTATCAGTTAAATTTTATTGAAAATTTACCGTGTGTCACTGCGGCTCAAGCCAAGCATAGGAAGAGGCCGGTTTAGGCGAAGAAAAAGCTAAATCACGGACAAGATGACGAAGTGAATTATGATGATTTTCTTCTTGATGTCCTACTCGCTCTAAGGAGGCAACTCGAACCTCCTAAGGACCTGAATCACCTCACGACTCCTCATCATCGATTAGTCTTCTCACTCTTCACCCCACCATCTAAAGGAACAACCGGATCCACATCCAAATCTGTGAAGAAGCCAACGGACTCTTGGATATCTCGAGCAAAGACAAGGATTGTTAAAGGCATCAGCGGTCGGGAAGAAAGATGTGACCAATAAAAGTTAGATATACTCGACAACATCAAACATCTTCATGACGAGATAGAAAAGATGTCTAATGAAAGGAGTATATCCAGAAGTTCATGCAACGTGATGTCCAAGGGGCGAAGGAGATGATTAAGGGCTATACTCATCGGTTCTTACTCGACAAAGTTCGAGGCGTGACAAGAGAGATGTTCAACGAGAAAATCTATCCAAATCGATGCATTTGGCCAAGCAAACTATAAGATCAACACCTATGACCGTAACAATTAACCCTATCGATCCTATAGTGTTCTCGGATCTTTGAATTGGTTTCGGTGGTAACTCAAATGTCTAAGCGATCGCAACATTTACTTCTTATGAAGGTAATTGTTTGAAGCATTCTTTGGAATACCAACTCAAATCGGCATGTAGAGAAGAAGCTCAAAGGCCTAAGCGTCCAAGAGGCGATGAAGATAAGGATAAGGATAAAGATAACGAACCTAAGCGTTCAAAGAAGTGCGGAGACTCATCCTCCATGCCACCTCCACTCCACAGGACTCCATCTCAACAACGATCTCCTCCACGCTCTTCTACTAACAAACCTCGGGACTCGAAAGTTACCACCTCAGACAGATAAAACCGTGATCACTTGAGTATCTTGGTGGTGGCGATGAGGAAGTCCACGAGCCCTACAACAACCCACCTCTCTCGCTTCAACAAAGAAACCATCATCCTCATCAAGGCCAAAGAAAAGAAGAAGGCCCAGGGCGATGTCGTCTCATGGCTGAGCGAAGGCGACACCGGTATGATTGGTTCTCCACACTTGTTGATGCTACTTCCGCTCTTCTTGATGATCAAGATATGGTAGAAGGTCGACGTTGGAGCATGCTAAGTTCTTGCAAGAAAAGTTCCGTGTGAGAAGATGGCGAAATCGAGTTGAAGCGAATCAAGAATGAAGCATTTCAACTACTCAAAGACGACTCGGAAAGTGCTATTGAAGTTGAATATCACCTTGAAAACATAGCACGAGCCATGTCTAACAACATTGATTGGCTCAACCACAAGCAAACATCGACTTCACCGAGAGAGATAAGGCTCCATACTATACCGATTGGTCTAAACCTCTACCAATGATTGGCCAACCAGATCAACCTAATATTCCATTTTGCTACTTCTTCTACAATGACTTGGAATTTCTTCTACACGGTAGCGATGGTTCAAAGAAATACGCTACATCACTTACACTTCCGTTCCGTGACCATATACTCCAACCGCATAGCCATCGAAGAAAAGGCTACCTACATGTTTTCAACAACATGGAATGGTATGACATTGATGCAATGTCACGGGATTCACCATTGGCGGAACACCGCGAATCTACTACAAAGCTTCGGGTTTGAAAGTCTCAACATGAAGTGTCTGATGATAAAGGGATCGTTCATTAAGCATGTCACTCTTTCATCTAAATGGGAATACACCTTCCTCAAGACATGGTGGTCAAAAGACAAGGCGAAAGGGACTATGAATTACGTAAGCGGACTTTCAAAACTTGTCTCTCGGACATTGAAGATCGTATCTTGATAAGGTATAGGAAGAATGAGACAATTCTCGATTGAAACTCAACGTGAATACATCAAGTCCTTGCTCATCTTCATCGAAGCATAGTGATCTAGGAACGTGTAGAAGATTTACAACTTCTTCGTTGAATCCTATCGGACTCGTGTCAACCTCACCGGACCTCGGCTAGAACTTCGACATCAACCGACTTCCACACACACTCGTCGACAAACCATTGGAGTAGTTTACCGTAGTGAACTACAACGCATGGCTGATGACATGTAAAGATCTTCATAAGTTTGGGGATCACACACCTGAAGAAGGTCGGGGATGGGTTAGCTTATCGGTTAAGGGAGATACATGAAGGCATCGGTCGAAGAAGCTATGGAATTCTCGGGAAAACGGGATGTTAAGAGGATCATCACTCGGATCGATGAAAGGTTATGCTGAAGGGACCAGCCTCGAACTCTAGAGAGCTTTGTAGGTGGTGGTCCTAGGATTACTCTCACAGCTATCAACGCCTGCTCGCATTCCCGGAAATATTGCTAGACTACAGGTACCCTTAATGCGGTTCATTTTCATATTGATTTAGATGTAATGACAATGGCTTGCACACATCACGATTGTACAACCCGTTCTTGTAATGAAAGGACCACGTAGTACGCCTTGATGCCACAATCCTTATAAAAGGAGCGAAAGCTTCTTACTTTTGAGTAAAACCTATCAAACCTTTCACTTTTAAAGTTTGCTCAAAAGCACAAGTACTTCCCTTACGTTTTCAAAACCTCAAAAGTTAGTATTACTTGTTGAGGGGAGTATTTACAAAACTTTGTTCACAAATTTTCTTCGTGATAATCTTCCCACAAAACTCAAAATGGTCATATTTTATATCAAAACGTTATCAAAAATAACATTTATATGCCATTTTTGAGGGGGAGAAAATTATTGTGATAAGAAATATGTTGACTTGCTACTTGAATCTTCGCGTGATAAGACTTAACCCATGAATTGACGAACTCTAAATTGTCATAAATCGAAAAGATTCGTCTTCCTAGACTTATCCGAGTAGATTGTACCTATTCGAGAAGCTCTTGATAGACATGAACTTTGATGGGTTTGACAACCTTTCGAGGTTTGTCCACACCTTCAAGGTAGTTATTAGAGCTAGTTGTCACCTAAAAGTTGACAATGTAACTCTTTAACTATGCAACGTAACCGTGTCCCTCGGGGAATTGTCTATCTTGAGTCGATTAATTCAAAGTGCGCACTCTTCTCTCACCGTGCGATTTACGTCTAAACACTTAAGCACGTGTGGAGGGGAGTATTTCGCAAAATGATAAAACTCTCACGGTGGTACAAAATGTTTCCATTCACAAACACTTTGAGAGATTTTCAAGAAAATGGTTTTGTGGCAACATAGGTTAGTCATGGAGTTATAAGGTGACTAAGGTTAGGAATAACCGTCCTATGATCCGCCAGAGCAGAGGGATCTACCCAAGGACATCACAAATAGGTAGTACTTAGAAGTCCTTAGGTATGATTATAAAAGGAGAATATGAGAATAGGAGAAAGAAGGAGTTGAAGAATTAAAAAGAAATGCAAAGAAAAGGGTGAAAAGAAATAGCCTCCAGTTATTCAACTTAGGGCGGACACGGGTTCAATTCGGATACTCTTGGTCGTCACCGGTATTGAAGATGAAAGTCGTCATGGACCCGGTGGCGCATGCACTAAGCCATCTTAGCCACTCAAGTTTCTCCCAACGAAGCTTGTTTCATTCTCACGAGGGAACCCTACGTAAACTATCGGATTTCTCTTAGAGATTTACGGTATTGAAAAGGAGACCCTCTCCTAGTCTCCGCTCGGAAAACCAAAGTGCACTATTGAGTCTAGAGCCACGAGATTCATCAAAAGATCTCTTAGGTACACTTGACATTTTATCGCTTGTCGTTCAACAATAAGAACGCATAGTGATACTTTAACGTGTCCTTCACGGATCTTAGCAACTGTCGAGAACATTTATGAGAGGTTCACAATTGTGATCCTCGGTGATTGAATGGAAACTCTGCTGTGGTCAACATCTAATGACCACGGCAGTCGCTTCGGTAACTTCCGTGGATTACGCTTAGTGTGTCTCAAACGGTCTCTGATCATGAGGGATGCTTGATTGTACCTCGGCGACTCATCCGAATCTGTAGGTGTACTTTGGTACATCGTGTTATCTCACTTGTGGGACTTCGATTCGAGACGGCCTTTGTGAGAATTAGAGATGTATTTTCACACTATCTTGTTAACACCTCGAAATTCAAACTTGTAAGTGCGGAATCCGCTTATTACTAACCGTGTGTATGTTTACTTCTTATGGAAGCTCGAGGTGGATGATCGATGCAGATTCTTCACATGCTCATACCAACATCATCACTAATGCAAGTTCTCTCAATAGGCAACACAAAAGTCGAATGATTCTTCGTCAAGTCAAAGAATCTACAAAGTTTTAAGACTAAGAGAACTTCATCGTTACTAAATTCCAACGTTAAAGGCGTGTGAGCATGTTAAAGAAAGGCGTGGAACACTTTGAGCAACGAGCGGACTGATGCAGGAGACAACAACAACATACAATCACTACCATCACAAAGAACAAAGATCAAAGAACAAAGATAACAATGACGTCAAAGCAGAACTGTTCAAAGGAAACAATTTCTCTACTCTGGGGAGATTGTTTGTATAAAGACACTTCTTCTCACAAGAAAGAAGAATGTCAGAAGACGTCAAAGCTACTATTACATCTGCACCTACAATGTTTATTACTCTTTCATTCATCACCAACACTTGGGGGAGATTGTTGGAATCACTCCTAAACCTTAATTCAAGTGTCAGTGATTCATATGTAATAGTTAGCTTAATATGGCCTTTATGTTTGTTATTAAGCTAAGGCTTATGTAGAAGGCCCATAAGCCTTGGCCCAAGCCCATAAGAAGGGAAGGAGTCTAGATGTGTTGCCCTAGCTCCTTGCCCTATAAATACTCTTGTATAGCCCTCACTTGAGGGTTGGTTGTTCAATTCATACATTTCACCTATGCATAACTTGTCACATAGTTCATATCGTGTGTGTTTGATATTGTTCATCCTATCTCTTCTCCTTTATTTCTTCTATTGATGCTTGTGTTACTAATATGGGAACCTAACAATACCCATAGTATTAACAAAATTAGACATTTTATGACTGATGAACTCAATACCATTATCAGATGTTATCACTTAAATATTTTTATTAATTTGAGTTAAAACCATATTATAAAAACTGACAAACATTCCAAACACCTCATCTTCAGTCTTAAGCATATACACCCACATAAATCTGCTATAATCATCGACAATAGTAAAAAAAAATACCTAAAACCCTCCCTGCTAATCACTTTATGAGGTCCCCAACACATCAAGATGTATGAGTTGCCCAAAAAGCAGTTAATTTATTTTCACTTAAAGGGAAATAATCCATGCTCTGTTTAGCTTTATGGAAAACTATACATGGACCCTCATGATTAACATTAGTAAGATTAAGAGAACCTTTTAGCACTTTTAAAACTTGATTAGCATGATGTCCCAAACTATTAAGCCAGACTTCTTTAGACACATAACAAATATAAAACTAACTTTAATTTACCACAGCAAGACTAGTAGACTCTTTATCAAAAATATACAAACCACAAAACTCACTAGCAGTCCCCAGAACTCTCTCCTTTTTCAAATCCTGAATGTAACAAGTAGTTTCATCAAAACCAACAATGAGTTGACTATCCTTAATCATTTTATGCACTAACAATAAACTAACAGAATACTCAGGAACAACCAACACATCAAACATAATCACATTATTATTTAACCATAAGTTATAAATCAGCAATGTCAACCACCCCAAACATTTTATCAATATTATTAGTCATATATTGATTAGCTCCTGAATCAATTATCCACCCCAAGTGATAATTGACTCCCTTAACTTTAAAATTGGCACAAAAAAACTTACAAAAGTTCTTATAGAAAAAGATATTACAATTAAAGAAAGAACATGAGGCACTACTTGCCATAGTAGCATGACCAGGAATACCAGTCTTATCATTTAAAAGACTCGTCAATTTCAAAACCTATTCATTTGTAAAAGACAATATACCACCAATTTTGACATCACCATTGACACAAGACATACCCTTAGCTTCAACATTATTATTTTTATTTTTAATACCAATTGCAAGCTTCAAATTAGGATTTCTCTTGAAACCTAGGTGGTAACCAATTATTTCAAAATATCTATCAATAGTGTGTCCTTTTAAACCATAATTTTTACATAATAAACTTTCATAATTTCCTCTGTTATTATTCATATTATTATTAGACCAATAATTGTTAAATCTTTTATATTATTGTCATCGGACCTAGAAACAAAAGTAGAAACTTGAGGCTTTTCAGATTTCACAGAAGAAGAAGGAATTCATCTGTGGGATTATTTTCTGGATATGATAACAAAAGCATCCTTATTCTCAGAAAGGATTTCCCTAGTCAACAGACTGCTCCTTATTGGTTGACTAATGTCATCAAGACCCATAAGAAATTGCATCAATGTTAACAATTTCCCATGATCAATTAATTCAGATCTAGCCTCACATGTATAGTCTGGAAGCTAAGAATATCAAACTCTCCCCAACTCTAGTTGAAGAGTCGGTCACCCCAACTCTAGTCTAGCATATGTTAGCTTGTAGACATTACGTTATTTTCTAGTTATTTAGTTAGTTATTTAGTTTAGAGCAACACCGTGGAGGACTGGACGGTCTTTACCCATCAGTATGCATGATCCACAATCCAAGGAGGGCGTGTAGTATGTAACTATAAATACCCTCTACCTCCCAAGGTAGAGGTTGGACCTTCACTTAATCTAACATTTCTTTCTTTTGTTTACTTTCTCTCTCTAGAAAGGATCCCATCTTCTACTTTATCTCTCTAAACTCTTGCTTAATTCATCCCTATATATGATTGTTTGTGTGATTGTGAAAAACAATATGTTTCAATTGGTATCAGAGCGCCATGGTTTGATCACTCATCTTTCATGTTCTTGGATTTCTAGTGGTTTTCATAAGGTTTTTAGGTTTGAATGAGTTTAGAGTAGTTTGCATCATTTGGATCATTTCTAGTGTTAAAGTTTGGATTTTGATTGTACTCTTGTGTTTAGAAACATTATAAGTGTTTAGGTTTTGAATTGGAAGACTTGAATCATCGTGGTTGGATAGTTTTTGGATTGAAAAGTGGTGTTTTGGAAGGTTTCTTTGAAGCGATTTGTGTCTCGTACCACTTTTCTTCTAAGCGATTTGTCTCAAAATTCATGCGATTTGTGCCTTTCGTGAATGCTTATTAAAGCGATTTGTCACTCATTTTATGCGACTTGTCTGTTTCTTAGAAGCAACTTGTCCATTAAGCGATTTGTTTATTGAGACAAAACGAAAAGAAAGGACAAAGTAGTGGAAGTAGTGGGTGTACTTGTGTACTATGCGATTTGTCAACTTAAGCGATTTGTCCCTCAAGCGATTTGTCCCTTAATCGATTTGTCATCAGTGCGATTTGTCCCTTAAGGGACTTGTCATCAGTGCGATTTGTCCCTTAAGCAATTTTTCATCACTGAGATTTGTCAATTCCTGCGATTTATCTCTAAACCTAACATACAAAACCCTTGTTTTCAAACCCCCCAGCGAATTCACCGCGGAGTTCGATCCGCGGAACAGGGGTATATATATAAAGAATTAGGGAATATCAATAACCATAACACCAAATTCATCTTTACTTCCTTATCATCTTCTAGTTCCTTTACTACATCCTACTTCTCACTCTCTTACGGTGTGGTCTTGATTTTAGTAAAATCCCGCGAAAGATTCTATTTCTCGGTTTAAATCACAGACTTGTAAAATCCCCCATGTACACAGCAACATCATGTCTTACACTCCTGATTCAGTGATTTCAGAAGTACTTAAATTGTATGATGCTGTGGACAACAATGATAATGTATGCTACACTGAACGGTTAAAGATGATTGAATCAATCAATGAGGATGTGAGATCTACGTGTTCTGAGTCTTAAGAGAGAGAATTGCACCTGTTTAGGCTACAAAATGCCATGCTAAAGGAAAGTAACATTGAACCTTATCAACAACTTCACTCACACCTCATGTTACTCACACCTATAACAATGGAACGAACATGCAATGCCCTTTTCTGTCAAGATTTATCCACATTAACGGGAACACTACTATTAAAATTAGAACAATTGGAACAACAAATTGACAAACAAAAGGTTCAAAAGGATAGTTCTAGTGCTGCACTTCAAGTAATCCACAAACAACTTCAGTCATTCATTAGTGGGTAATTCACATCAGATTATGATCATCACATGACTGAAATGTCTTTCAAAAGGCACACTGGAATGGAAATTAACGTGTTCATTGAGACATTTATCCAACTCATGGATAATGTGGAGAAGTACATTGAGGAAGTTACACAGAAAGATGAAAAAGTGGATGAGTGTCAGGTGCAGTTGAGAGATAGTTGTGATGAGTCGGGTAATATATCAGTCGAAAGATCGAGTGTTGCTGAATACTGAATAACAGAGACAACAAATAATGATGTAACCAGTTGTTTAGTAACTCCCGTCATGTGGATACAGAAATCAGAAAGGTGAATGAATGTCGGGCACAATCAAAATATTGTAGTGTTGAGCCTGGTAAAGCATCAGATGATGGATCAGTTGGCACTGAATACAGAGAATCTGAGATAGAAATTCTAGACACAACCAACAGTTCAGTGAGTTTTGTTGCACAAGATGCAGACGCAGATATCAGACAAGCTACTGAACAGGTGTCATGTGCTGAGGTACCCTTAACCGTACAACAAAATGTATCTGCTAATGTACCTAAACAAACTGATCATGATGTTGAACATGACTTTGATAAATGTTCTGTGACTGAGGCTGAGTCTGAAATTAAGTGGTTCAAAACAAAAGAAATGGTTGATAAAAAGACTTTTGATGAACTTTCAAACAAATTCTCAAAACTTGAAGAACATTGCATTTCACTTGAAATTTCAATACAACATAAAGAAGAAAGTTTTCAACTTAACAAACCATGTAAAAACCTGGAACTTCCTGAATTCCGTGAATTTTTTGAAATTAACACTTTGAAAGCTCAACTTCAGGAAAATGACTCAACCATTTACAATCTGAAGAAACATATTTTTGTCCTGAATGAGAAAAGTAATTTAGTCAAGGTAAAACATGATATCGAAGTTGTCAAATCCAGAAATATTGAATTGGAACTTTGTGTGGCTAAATTACTTAAGGAAAACGAGACTTTGAAAAGGCATCAAAAAGACCTAGGTGACTCAATCAAAGAAACCGTGACTAAAGCGTAGAACAAACAACTTCTTTGATAGCCAAAATGATGATCTCAAAGCTCAACTTCGTGAAAATGTTAATACAAATATCGTCATTAAACGTTATTTATATTTTTGATCTTTACCTAAGTTTTGTTAACGACAAAAGTAAATTTAATTTTTATAAAGCTTAAAGCTTGTCAAGTTTAATTGATATTAAAACAAGCTTTATCTTCATCACTCAAGCATTTATATTGTGATTAATCATATCTTGATATGACTCTAAACCATAATGTATGATAGTAGTTTTTAGAATGTTTTAGTTTCTTAATAACTAAACATTACATATGTATTTGCATATTTCTAAAAATAGAAAACAAACACATGACATCATGTGGTGCATCATTGAAATACTTAGAAGATTTCACTAGATACTTTGTGTAGATTTAGGCTCTACATATCTTACACAATCTTGCATAGATATGGTTGACTTTGGTAAGATTTTGAGATCTTGCTGTCAGACCTCGGCGGCACCAAATATTATAACGGGTGGAACCCTTTCAAGGGTTCCGTGGTCCGTGGTGCTTGCTGAGTGTTTTGGCTATAAATAGCAAAGCCAAACCAAGTAGTTTTTTCATCCCTTTCTATCATACTCTCATACATTCGTTATCTCTAACCTTTCTAACTCAGTTTCATATCATATTAGTGATCTTTTTTGTAGCAAAGAAGATCAAGTCACATTCAAGATTCAACGAAAAGTTTGAAGTCTTGTTTGTTTGTTGTTGTATGATCTTGTGTTGATTCATACTTCATTGTTGTACCAAATCATCATAATCTTGTGAGTGTGAGTGGTTAGTATTTTAGTCCTTAAAATACATTGTGTGTGGTAGTGGTTGTACCCTTGAAAAGAACTCGACATTTAGCTTAGTGTCGGAAATAGTGTGTAAGCGAAGTGTAAAGGTTTCTCTGCCGGTGAAAGGAGCTTGTTGACTAGTGAATTTAAACTCTCGAGTGTAAGACTCGGGGAGTGGAGTAGGGCAAGGAAAAAGAGTCCTTGTAGACCGAACCACTATAAACAACTTGTTGTGGTTTGATTGTTTCTTTCCTTATCTACTCTTTATATATTGTTTACATATTTTCACTAACATATCTAAGATCAACATCAATTGATCTTTCAATAAGTTTCAAAACAAAGTTTTAATTGATAAACTATTAAACCCCTCTTCCGCTTTTCCACAATTGGTATCGAGCCTCGTTCCTCAAGAATTTCTAAAATATATTGTATTTTATAAACTTGAAACGATCCATAGATTCGAAAACTTTAAAGAAGGGCAATCTATGCAAGGACCACCACTCTTTAAAACCAATGGATTTATCTATTGGAAAAACCATTTTGAAACATATGTAAAATCAAAAGATATAGATCTTTGGTTTGTTATTGTTAAAGGGGATTTTAGTTCTACAACAAAAGATATTTCTGTTGATGAACAAAAGAAATTAATTGCTAAAAATAATGAAGCTAAAATGATGCTTTATAATTCTTTGCCTAGAAAAGAATATGAAAGAATTTTTATGTGTAAAACCGCCAAAGATATTTGGGAGTCCTTGATTGTTACACATCAAGGAAATTCACAAGTCAAGGATAATAAAATTGATCTTCTTGTTCAACAATATGAACAATTTGTTATCTCGAAGATGAAACCATTGATTGTGGCTTTGCTCGTTTTAATACTATTATTACATCACTTAAAGCACTTGATGAATCTTTTCGTAGTAAGAACTTTGTCAGGAAATTTCTTAGAGCACTCCATCCGAAGTGGAGAGCTAAAGTGACGGCCATTGAACAATCAAAAGCTCTCTAAAAATTGTCACTAGACGAGCTAATCGGAAACCTTAAAGTACACGAAATTGTGATGGAGAAAGATTCAGAAATCATCAAAGGAAAAAGAGAGAAAATCAAATCCATTGCTCTAAAAGCAAGAACGGAATCAAGTGATGATGACGAATCTTGCTCCGGTAGTGAAGATGAAGAGTATGCCATGGCCGTTAGAGATTTCAAAAAGTTCTTTAGAAGAAGAGGAAAGTTTGTAAGACAACCTCGAGAAGAAAAGAAGCCATTCCGAATAGATCGGGATGACAAAAAGGGTAAAGGTGAAAGAAAGTGCTTTAGATGCGGTGATGCAAGTCATCTAATAGGAGATTGTCCCAAGCCACCTAAAAGCAAAACTCAACGAGCTTTTGTAAGTGGTGCTTGGAGTGATAGTGAAGATGATGAAGAGTCAAGAAAGGAGGAAATCGCTCTAATGGCACATGAGTCAAACGAGGTACATTTTGACTCATCTTATTCCTCTATTGATGATGGCACTTTGCAAAAACAATATAATCAATTGTGTGAGCTAAGTCTAAAAATCATAACTAAAAATAAATTTTTAAAGACTAAAAAGGAATTTTTAGAAAATGAAGTCTATGAGTTAAAAGAAAAGGCAAAACGATTAGAAAAGGGAAAAGCAAATGACGATGGTTGAAAATCATGTCAAGAGCTTAATCTTGAAATAGAAAAACTAAAAGCTCACACAAGATGTTCTAATCGAACATAATTCTAAATTTAAAAGATTTAACAAAAACATCGCTTGTGCCAATGAAATAGTTAGAATTCAAAAAACACCACGAAACATGAATGGGCTAGGATTTAATGAGGTATTAATTCCAAAGAGTCAAAACAAAACGGCCAAAAAGACAAACAAAGCATCAAAATCTGCTGCGATGCAACACGGACGAACGGACCCAAAATAAGGGCTCGTCCTTTGTAAAAAATGGTGCCGTGGGACTTCAGCGAGACAGAATGTTTGTGATACTGACCATGGCGAATTTGTCAAAGTAACAAAGAAAACCAAGGATAGTGTTAAACTAAAACCTGTTGTTACATCGAGAGTAGGTCTTGCTAAAATGAATTTAGATAAAAAAACTACTCAACAACGACATAAAACACCTTTGCCAAACGCCCTTTCCTAAGAGCAACCACAACATACAACCCAACTATCAACATAACGGTTGGAATCAAAACTTCCCTAGACCATATCAAACTCCAGATTACATGTCATGGAACTCTTACCCATCATTTCCATACATGAATCAAGTAAATGGTATGTTTAACCCAAACGGACCCATGAGATATTGGGGACCAAACGCTTGAGTTATTTGCTTCTTAGGTATGCTTGAAAGTTGGATTGGAACCTGATGAGTGGATAAAAGATAGTGGATGCTCACGACACATGACGGGCAACAAAAGTCTCTTCTCAACATACCAAGAGTATGACGGAGGTAATGTCACTTTTGGTAGCAATCTCAAAAGCAAAATCATTGGCAAAGGTACGATCGCTCATAACTCCCTAACTATTGAAAATGTTGCTCATGTCGATAGGTTAGGATTTAATCTACTTAGTATTAGCCAATTATGTGATAAAAGTATAAAGTACTATTTGAAGAAAATGGTAGTAAAATACTAAAAGATGGTATCACCATAGCTAAAGGAGTTAGGAAAAATAACATATCGTCATGAAAATAGATAAAACATCTAATGACAAACTTTGTCTAACAACATTAGATGATAGCTCAACTCTTTGGCATAGGCGCTTGGTCACGCTAATATGAGACTTATACAAAACCTATCTTCAAAAGAGCTAGTTAGGAATTTACCAAAACTTAAATATGACCAACATTTTTGCGACGCTTGCAAAATTGGTAAACAAACCCATAGTAGTCATAAGGCTAAAAACATGGTGTCCACATCTAAGTGTCTAGAACTTTTGCATATGGACTTGTTTGGTCCATCCGCTATAAGAAGCTATGGAGGCAACTTATACACTTTGGTCATAGTAGATGATTACTCAAGGTTTACTTGGACGTTGTTTTGAAAACCAAAATGAAGCTTTTGATAAATTTGAAATTCTTAGCAAGAAAATTCAAAATCAACTAGGTGTTAAAATTGTGTCGATCCGAACGGATCATGGTCGTGAATTTGACAATGAAACACAATTTGGAAACTTTTGTGATACAAATGGTATAACACATAACTTTTCGGCTCCTCGAGCACCTCAATCAAATGGAGTTGTAGAACGCAAAAATAGAACCATTCAAGAAATGAGTAGAACAATGCTTAATGAACAAAACATTCCTCAAAAGTTTTGGTGTAACGCCGTTGACACTTCTACATATATTTTAAATAGAGTCCTAATACGTCCTTTCTTAAACAAAACACCATATGAGCTTTATAAAGGTAAAAAGCCAACTTTAGGATATTTTAGAGTATTTGGATGTAAATGTTTTATTCTTAATACTAAAGATTATCTCACCAAGTTTGACCCAAAGTCTTATGAAGGTGTATTTCTTGGTTATTCTCAAACTAGTAAAGCTTACATTGTCTTAAACAAAAAACAATGAGAGTTGAGGAATCGTTGAACATAACATTCGACGAAAGTCCACCTCCTCTAAGACATCACCTTTGGTAGATGATGACTTAGTTGAAAGTCAACTTGTAGAAAGTCAAGAAATAATTGAAAATGACAAGGAAGATGAACCATTAAATAATGAGATTATAAACATCAAAGAATCCAAAAGTCATCCTTTAGAAAAGGTCATAGGACAACTAAATCAAAGAACCTTAAGATCACAAGCCCAAAATGAAAGTAATCATTTTTGTTTTGTGTCTACCATCGAACGGAAAAACATAAATGAAGCAATAAAAGATGAATCTTGGGTAATTGCTATGCAAGAAGAGTTAAACCAATTCGTTAGAAATGATGTTTGGAAATTAGTTCCAAAACCTAAAGATCAAACTATAATTGGAACGAAATGGGTTTTTCAAAATAAAATGGATGAAAATGGTCTAGTGTCTAGAAACAAAGCTAGGCTTGTCGCACAAGGTTATAATCAACAAGAGGATTGATTATGATGAAACTTATGCACCGGTAGCTAGGCTCGAGTCTATTAGAATCTTACTTGCATATGCATGTGCTTATGACTTTAAATTATTTCAAATGGATGTTAAGAGTGCGTTTCTTAATGGGTTTATTAACGAAGAAGTATATGTTGCTCAACCTCCGGTTTTACCAACTTTGAGAAACCACATCATGTCTTCAAACTCAAGAAAGCATTATACGGTCTTAAGCAAGCACCAAAAGCTTGGTACGATAGACTTAAGACTTTTCTTGTTGAAAACAAATACACCATGGGATTAGTAGATAATACTCTTTTACCAAGAAAGAGGAATCACATATTCATTGTTCAAATATATGTTGATGACATCATATTCGGATCAACTTGTCAAGAACTATGTGATGATTTCTCTAAAATCATGCATGATGAGTTTGAGATGAGTATGATGGTTGAATTAAACTTCTTTCTAAGACTTCAAATTAAACAACTAGAAGATGGCATATTCTTTAACCAGTCTAAATATATAAAAGATATGCTTAAGAAATTTGGTCTTGAAGACTCAAAACCAACTAAGACACCCATGTCCTCGGACACTAAACTCACCAAGGATGAGGAAGGTGAATCGATAAATAACACTAAATATAGAGGAATGATCGGTAGCTTACTCTATCTCACGGCTAGTAGACCCGATATTATGTTTAGTGTTTGTCTATGTGCTCGCTTTCAAGAAAATCCAAAGGTATCACACTTAGAAGCCTTGAAAAGTATATTTAGATACATTAAGGGAACGACATGTTTAGGATTATGGTATCCCAAAGGAACGGGTGTAGAAACTATAGTGTATGCCGACTCGGATCATGCTGGTGACTATGTCGATAGAAAAAGTACAAGTGGTATTTGCACTTTTGTCGACATTGTCTCACCTCATGGTTTGCAAAGAAACAAACGACTTTAGCTATCTCAACTACTTGAAGCCGAGTACGTCTCAGTAGGAAAAGCATGTCAACAAGCTCTTTGGATGAAGCAAGCTCTCATGGACTACGAATTCATCTCAACGATATCGTTATATTTTGCGACAACAAAGGAACTATTGATCTCAACAAAAATCCCGTCCAACATGCTCGTACAAAGCATATTGAAATCCGTCATCACTTTCTTCGCGACAATGTTCAAAAAGGAAACATCTCAATTGAGAAAGTGTCCTCCGAAGACAACATTGCCGACATTCTAACTAAGCCTCTCAAACGAGAACCATTTAATCTTCTTAGACTTGGTTTGGGGTTAATGGAACCAAACATGTAGGTAAAACATAGCCTAAACCTTAGAACAAACAAAACAAAACAAATTTGTTTTGAACCTGCTACTGTACCCACGGCACCAAACGACAACAAAGACGGAACCAAAAATTTGGTGTCGTCTGGTCCGTGGTGACTACAGTTGCAAAAATGCTACCTACAAAACATCTTCTTCCTCACAACCCACTTTACCAAAACGTGTAAACATTAGACCTAACTCATTGTTGACATTTTCTCACCCACTAATCACTGGAGATAACATCATTGTAAGTATCCTAACTACATTTTATCTCTTAATTCTGAGTCTAGGATTCTAATTTGTGCACAAAATCATTACATGGGGTTTGTGTATATTCTTGTACAAAACATGGATTCAATTGGCAAATTGCATAACTAGTCATTGAAATTAGGTACTACATTATCATATTGCATAAACAAATCATGTTTCCCACTAATCAAAAGATAATGACTATAAGGTTTTATTCAAATAACCAAACACCCCATGTCAAAACTTTTGAAAAGCTTCTCACTTGTAGGAAAACAATTTTCATTGTTAATACAAATAGAAACATTAAATTTTCATCACTTGCATGCTCTTGAATACTAAAGGTATTGCATAACTAATATGCATTCCCTGGTATATTCAAATGAAGCTACATTGAATTAGGAGCATTTGGGTTATCTCATGCCGTTTGCCAAACACCCCCACTAAAGACTATTTTATGCATAAAATGAGTCGAGATAACCGCAACTCCAAATCGTTTTCATATAGGCACACACTAGAATCAAAACGTTAAGTTTATTCTCATTTTTAACATGTAAATTCTTGCTCATAGGAATAACCATGGTAGCCGCAAAATTCTATGATCACAAGGATACTCTTAACTACATTCCCAAACATCACAAAACCAAAGGACTTTCCAAGGAACAAGTCGAAATCTTTAAGAGTCTAGAAACAAGGTACTTCCATGAGGGTAGAACCATTCACTCCTCTTTTGTCGAAAATACCAATCTCCATCACGAGCTAGCCGCTATTCAATTCGATTGTCTCCTTGACATCGATGAACCTATTTGTCCTAGGTTTGTGTTAGAGTTCTATGCTAGTGTCACCGGTTTCATTGATGAAGAAGATGAGTTTAGCCTTAGGTTCAAGATTAATCAAAACGACTACACCATCTCCTTAACCCAATTTGCTCAAGTGCTAGGAATTCCCAACCGAGGGACATGTGTCTACTCGGATAAGTGGTCACTCACCATCCTTGATGCAATCAATGATCGATCTCTTCCTACCAAACTCCTTTAGCGGATAAGGATGTCATCCGTGGCGCCTATTTACCCCCAAGGTGATACAACCCGTGTCACCCGAAAGGGAAAGGAGGTGAACCGAGATCCATATGGAATGGAGCTCAATGAACTTAAGCCAATTTAAGAAATGGGAGGAACTACTTAGAGCCAACATCATTAGCACCATAGGGAATAGGGATCATATCAACGCTTGCCTTTGTCACATGCTCTACAACTTGTCCACCGTCAACCATTCAATTTAGCCTACTACATTGCTAGGAGAATGATTGACATTCCAACTCAAGGATCGGTTGCTCTTCCTTACGGGATGCTTCTCACCCGTCTCTATAGAGCCTTTGCACCAATTCCACCAAGCCCAAAAGGGTTGCAGCTTCACTATGAGCTCATCCTCACATCTTTGTGCCCTTGAGTGACGAGCGGTGGCTAAGACAAAAGGCAAAAGAGCAAAACCTCCAACTCCATCATCATCATCATCAAATAGCTCAGGATGGTCTTCCAAATTCTCGCCTTCCACCTCATGAGTATTATCGTCTCTTCACGAGATTGAGAATGAATCGTGAGTTCAAGCAAACCAAGGGGATGTTCAAGTGCCTTGGTAGGATGATGAACAAGATTTAAAAGAATTTGGACAAGTGAGGGTCGTTTTGAGGAGTGTTTGGAACAAGACATTAACTTTAATGTTTGATACAATTTGGTTGATTTTTATTTGTAGGATAATAATATAACTCAAATCAATGATGTATGCTAACAATTTCATGCAGGGGGATAGCACAAGTGTGTTATCAAATTTTACCCATTTTCACTTTAATGTGAATATCGTTAACCCTTGGTCAAAGTCTATGCTCCACTATGTTTGTGTATGTGTTATTTACTTTTCCTAACTAGAAATAATTAATGTCACATGTTTTGAGCAAAATTTTAGGTTTCGAAAAGTCCTCGACCCTTAAAACACATTACGTGAACTTTTACGGTATCCACGGATCGACGGCACCAAAATTTGGTACCGTCATTATGGAATTTGGTACCGTGCATGCAGAGATAGCGGACCAGCGCGCACCATTTTTTGGTTCCGCTGTGTAAAATTTTGTGTCGTGGATCCTACGGGTAATTTTCTCAATTTCGCTTATTTCGACATTCCAAATTACCATACATTGATTGTAAGTTAATCTTGACTAGTTATTACCCATATTAGAACTAGTATAACATACTTAGGCATATAGGAAATCCATTTCCCACCAAAATTCAAAAATTTGAAAGATCCACCCAAGGAGCCCTTTTGCATAAAGAAATGAACTAAAATTTTGGTTCCTTGCAATCCGTGGGTAATCTGATTGTTAGGATCTCATAATCATTAGAACATATTTATTGCAAATCTTTGTCTCTTCACTCCATCCTTCTTGTATGGATTGACTTGGGTGATATGACTAGCATTAAACCCACTTCAAAATCATTAGAAACCTCATCTCTTCTATGGTTTAACATCAAATCAAACACACTTCTCCATAACTCTCCATTCCTATAAATTAAGAGGTTTTACCATGATCATCTTCACACCTTCTCAATTCTCACCATCTACTAGCAAAAGCTTAAGTAAAAATGACAAAAACTTCACCATCAACCAAGCCTTGCAAGAAAACTTCTAGGATTAGCGTAAGACCTTGTTGCTTTGTCAACTTGAGCTCTTCCTCCGAGTCATCTCCACAACCATCTCATCTCCCATAAGGGATGACACAAACCTCACTTTAGCTACTCCTACACCACCTCCACAATCACCAATTACCATCACTACTCCACCACCAACAAAGACTCCAAGATCACTACCACCGGCTCTCGTCCAAACATCAAAAACACCATCACCTCCGAAATCTCCAACACTCATCCCATTGGAGTTATTTTCTACACCACCTACTTCTCCAAATCCTTTCTTGGAGGACTTGGAAGATTTGCCTCCTAGGCCCAATCATCCACCACCACTACCATCATTTGGTACTATTGAGCGGATTGCTCATGAGTCTCCAAGACCATCATTTGACCCAAACGCCCCGTTAGGGCCAAGACCTCTTCTCTTCCACCCTATCCACAAGGATATCCATGGTCCTTTATATGGGGATCAACCACTTCCTACATCAATGTCTCCTCACATAGAGGACATTGAGGAGTCCATGTGGGAAGATCATCCCACAAGAGAAGAGATTCAAGCCGAACTCCAACATCTCCACCAATTCTCAAATATGGTGGATTCTCATCTAAGTGATGCTATGCAAATGCAAAGTGCTTTGCTAGCCTCCATCATCACCACACCAAACACCAACACCAACACCTCCACCATTCCACCACCACAAAATCATCAACCATACTACCCTCCTAGGCATGGTTGCTCTGATTGTGAGCAAATCGCCCAAACAACCAAACGGACCCGGGTGATGGTCCATGAGTTCCAACATGAAATGAGGTTCATCCTCAATCACATCCTCGAGCGTCTAAATGCTCTTGCTCATCCACCACCTCAATAGGAGGGTCATAGATTATTTCTTTTAAGCATTTTTTTTCTAGGATTTTTCTTGTATTTTTTTGGATAATTTCTTTTTTTAAGATTTTATCATTGTATTAAACACTTCATTGCGTTCTCCTTTCATGATTCTTGAAATCATGAAACATTTTAACGAATGAATGGTGTTTCTAATATTGTTGTTGCTTATTACATAGTGTTTGGAATTTCTTGTGATGATGCTTATTACTAACAATTCTTTTTGTAGCTTCTTCACAATCCATGTATCGTTCCATTGGCACCCAATTTAAAGGGAGCATTGGTCAAGGGGGAGATAATGGCTACGGGCTCATTACACATTCCGCCTCGCATCTTCTTTTTGTTGAGACAAAAAGGGAGAGAAATATATAGAACTTGGTTAGATTTGACTTTCTGAAAAAGTCAAACTGCATACATTGACTTTCCGAAAAAGTCAACATGATACTTCATTGGTAATATTTGACTTTCTAAAAAAGTCAAACTGCACACTTTGACTTTTTGAAAAAGTCAACATCATGCTTCAACTAGTGAAGACTTTGACTTTCTAAAAAAGTCAACATCATGTCCATATTGGACATACTTGCATTATCATTTTTCTTTCAAGTTCTAAAACTAATATTTTTATAATTCTTGTACAATCTTTACATCTTTTATGAAAAAAAATTATGTTTTCTCCTCAACAAAAAGGGGAAGATTGTTAATACAAATATCATCATTAAACGTTATTTATATTTTTGATCTTTACCTAAGTTTTGTTAACGACAAAAGTAAATTTAATTTTTATAAAGCTTAAAGCTTGTCAAGTTTAATAGATATTAAAACAAGCTTTATCTTCATCATACAAGCATTTACATTGTGATTAATCATATCTTGATATGACTCTAAACCATAATGTATGATAGTAGTTTTTAAAATGTTTTAGTTTCTTAAAAACTAAACATTACATATGTATTTGCATATTTCTAAAAATAGACAAACAAACACATGACATCATGTGGTGCATCATTGAAATCCTTAGAAGATTTTACTAGATACTTTGTATAGATTTAGGCTCTACATATCTTACACAATCTTGCATAGATATGGTTGACTTTGGTAAGATTTTGAGATCTTGCTGTCAGACCTCGGCGACACCAAATATTATAATTGGCGGAACCCTTTCAAGGGTTCCGTGGTCCGTGGTGCTTGCTGAGTGTTTTAGCTATAAATAGCAAAGCCAAACCAAGTAGTTTTTCATCCCTTTCTATCATACTCTCATACATTCCTTCTCTCTAACCTTTCTAACTCAGTTTCATATCATATTAGTGATCTCTTTTGTAGCAAAGAAGATCAAGTCACATTCAAGCTTCAACGAGAAGTTAGAAGTCTTGTTTGTTTGTTGTTGTATGATCTTGTGTTGATTCATACTTCTAAGTCATCTATAGTGCATATGAAGCAAGACAAATCGAAAACTTTGAAAAAGACAAAAAATATGTTTTCTCAAGACATGTCTTCTGGTATCGATAACATCTACGGTCTTAGAAATGTCATTCAATAATGGCACATGACCATAGATGAAGTTCGAGCAGCAGGTGTAAATATTTTTTTTCAAAACATGTCTCAAACATGGCTTACAATTATTTCAGACTGTAACCCATGCTTAAACTATGGTTTGCTATTATTTTAGATAGCAACCTGCTCTTCAAGAAAGGAAAGTGCTGCGCTAAACCATTTTTCAAAAATTTCATACACTTATCCTATAAACAAAACAAGGAAAGCATGTCGTCATAAAGACTGTTGTTCCTACACAAATGTTTTTTCTTCTAAAATTCTTCAGAAAAATATTTGTTGTATTTCAAAATGGTGGAAAATAAGTTGCTTTAAAATCAATCATATTTGTAATTTTCATAAATTTGCAAAACCCAATCAATGACTTCAGCTTGTTTAAATTTTTTTATGAAATGAGTCATTGATTGAGGGGGAGAATGTTTTCAAATTTATATCATCTATCGAGCTTATCTAATTATCCTATGTGCTTATCAGAAAAAGATATTTGCCTATGTTGAAGGACTAGGAATCTAGGATATGATTGTTAGAATTAGATGACTATAGTTTGATAAACACGTTATTCCCATGCTTTACATGATCTGATTGATATGTTGAATTGACTTGTACTAGTCGATTGATGTTTGGGTGATGCCGACCACTATATATATGTATGTATGTTTACTAACGCATGCAGATATCATGGTATAAAAGAATGTTCCCGATCCGGATCCCACAATATAAGATGATTGGATGCCGAAAGGAAAGGGCAACTATTTCTTGGGTCGACAAATGAAGAAACGAAGCTTAATTGTATCTCTATGGAGAGTTGGCATAATTGATGCAACGTCAGAGGTCTCACTGCAGTCAGCAGATGGTTTTCTTCAAAGCCCTACAGCAACAACATAAGCAGCTTCCATTTTTCTCCACCTAATGTATCTTTGTGCAGGAAAAAGTAGTGGATGATACCATTTTTCTTAAAACAATTTTGAAAATGTTGTTTTGAAAATGGAAAATTATTGCTGTAAAAATAAATTGGACTTAATTTTAGAAATCAACCGGACTTCAATTTGATAAAACATAAGTCACTCAATCAACGACTACGGTCATAGATTGAGGGGGAGAGTGATTTAAAATTAATTATTTTCAAACAATATATCATCAAACGAATCAGAGTCCGTTTGTACAAAATAAGTGGTGATCTAAAGATTTAATATTATGTCATGGTATGATTTTCTTTAAAACTCAAAGATCTTTCAAACTGAAATTTTTATTTCTTGTTTGATTGTGAAAATGTTTTATTTTACTTACAAATCTCTTAAAAACTATCATACCTGACACTAACAATCTTTAATGTCTAAAATTGATCCTTATCAATCATTTTTCAAAATTAAATCAAGCCACGTCTTTCCCCAAAATCTTTTAAATGATTTAAATCAATTAGGATCACAAATCTCAAAAGGTTTGAAATTTTTGATCGGGGGAGAGATCGTGATTTAAATCTCAAATCTGTTTAAATGGAATTGGTTTTAGTCCTTTAAAGGCACTCCTGCCTCAATGTGCCAAAAGATTCCTAATACATAATGCACATATTGAGGGGGAGCATTTATCCAAAAACCATATGAGAATTTAAACCAGGCACATATTCTCCCATATTTTTTAAACCTTATTAAATCACTTGGGATCCAAAATCTCAAAGGGTTTGATACTTTTGATCGGGGGAGAATTTGTGATTTAATAATGAAACTTGATAAAGGGTGATCGTTTTTATTCAAATGTGCATGCTGCTCTCCCATATGTGCTAAACGCTTTCGAATCTCGAAGCACATATTGAGGGGGGGGGGGGCATTTCTAAAGAAAATAAACTTTCAAGGTACAAAGATTTCTATGTTTCAACATAATGTACCTTGATTGATTTTTTAATGGTTTCTTAATGGCAAATGTGATTGTGGAAGTTATTCAAAAACCTCCTTCCTCTATGTGTTAAATGATTTTAAACAACCAACGCACATTTTGAGGGGGAGAATTTACCAAAAAATCAAATGGCTTTTTCTATGGAAATTGTGATCATGAAAAGATTTCAAAGTCCTCTTGCCTCCATGTGCGAAATAATTTCAAAATCATAAGCACATGTTGATGGGGAGCATTTCTAAAATGATCAAAAATAATTAAGGTACAAAATGTTTTGATATTTATATCACAAGTACCTTGATTGATTTTTCCAAATAATTTTTCAATTGGTTTCATGAAAGAAAGAACTATACCAAAGGACCGACCATTTTACTTTATGCATGGTGTTATAAGGATGGTAAGGTTAGGTATTAGTTCCCACGATCCCGCCAGAACCGGAGGGATCTACCCAGGGACAATCCACTAGATAGTGTAGAAGTCCTAGGTATGATGAAAAAAGGAGAAAAATGAGAATACGGGAAGAGTGCTGTTAGGAATTAGAAAATTCCATAGTGAAGAGTCGGTCACCCCAAATGTTATCTAGCTTAAGTTAGCTCGTAGACTTGTCGTTTGTTACGTTATTTATCAGTTTATTAGTTAGTTATTAGTTTAGTTTAGCGTAGTGCAACACCGTGGAGGAAGGACGGGTCTTTACCCATCGTATCCCCGATCCACAGGCCGATAGAGGTCGTGTATTTGTAACTATAAATACCCTTCCATCCATGGAAGGGTGGTGCTTTCAATCTAATACTCTACATTTGTGAAGTAACTCTCTACCAAGAAAACACCCTCTCTCTAACTTTCTCTCTAATGGCAAACATGTATTTTGATCTCCCAAGACCACCCGAATCATCAACACAATAAATATTGGATCCTAACAATTGGTACCAGAGCCAAGGTTGTTGTGTTTTGATGATTTTTTTGTGGTTTTGATTCGTGCTTAAAACTGTTTTGGTGTAAATTATCTTGTGGATTAACTGTGTTTATGTATCTCGTGTGGTTCAAAAAGGTCCTTTGGTAAATCTGTCTTTTGGTCCAACTTTTGTCCAACTCAGTTTCAGTTATCATTTTGTGAATGTTTTGTGGTCAAGTCTATGGTCAAAAAGGTTTTATTGAGTCATCTGGTCAGTCAACATGATGTCAAAATATGCATCGTTATATAACTATTCTGGGTTTATTCGAAAATGGTCGGAAAAGAGGTCGGAATACTCATCAGAAAATATCAAATCTTGCTAGCGACTTGTTCTGTACTGTAGCGACTTGTATATGAGGTAGCGACTTGCCATGAGTATTTACTCATGGTAGCGACTTGGTCTAGCCACTTGGTCTAGCGACTTAGTGCTAGCGACTAAGTGCTAGCGACTTAGTGCTAGCGACTTAGTGCTAGCGACTAAGTGCTAGCGACTAAGTGCTAGCGACTTAGTGCTAGCGACTAAGTGCTAGCGACTTGACTCTTGACTACGGCTTATGAACAGAAAGGATGAAGGAGAAGATGATACAACCACAAGACCATTGACCACAAACAACAAATACCATATACCAATCTAACATACTCGACCTCAGGTTCATCTTTACATCATTGGTCCATAATCTGTTTTCAAAACATGAAGACTCAAAGCATTCTAATTAAATCCGAATCAAATCTATCTCAAACCTACATATAGACTCATCAAAGAACCCTTACAATCACTCCCCATTTCTCAATTAATTCAAAGATCTCAGCTTTCATTATTCGTGGCACAAAAATGCTCTATCAAGACCAAAGGTCATGAGTTTCGAATTAATGAACTCATCATTGATCCAAGACTCAAGCAAAAATGAATGTATAAACTTCGGTCTCCCACATCTCAGATTCATTTTCATGTGGTTGATAGTATTCTCTTTCATTCAAGAATCAACACGAAACAATCATAATCACAGATTCAAAGGAGAACAAAATGGTATTTAAGATATTGATCTCAGCCTACCTTTCGTTGTACTCAATGTAATACGGGACCTTGAATGGTCAATCAAACGAAAGGTACATCATCACAGATCTAAATCATTAAGTTAATTTGCTATCTGATCTCAGATTGACTCTCGGGTTATTTATGACTATATCCGACCAACAAGTGGTCACACCCAAGAATGAATATCATCATAGATCTAAACGGTTTTGATAATATTCGAAGGTAATGAAATGATTTCAACAATCTTGTTGGATCAAATCTTTGTTTCGATAAAAATTGAATGTAAATCAAAACGAAAAACAAATAAAACCTACCCGTGTATATCGTGTAGCCGTTTCAAAACACATGACTTCAAACCATTTCTGTGGCGAGTCCCTTGGTTTGATATTGAAACAAGTCCATTGCTCAAGCCAACCCTGTGGCGAGCAAGATGGTGTGATTTTCATGGTAGGTGTTGATTGGTATTGTTTACTTAGTGAAGGAGATCGATTGATTGTGATGGGTGAATTATGTTTGCTGTGTCTTGATGAGAGGAATACACAGGAGAGGGGGGCGGATTATCTTGGAGAGATTTTAGGGTTTGAGGGATAAAATAGGGTTAAGGTGTGATATACAAGTCTTAAATACCGAGATTTTAGGGTATGTGGAATGGATCAGCTGAATATTTTGACTGAAGTGGGCCGTGGAGTACTATTGGGTATGCTAGTGATATCGTGGGCCTTAAGATGATTCATATGAGCCCAAACATACGCATGGAATATGAAGTTGGATACTGATCTTGTATCACTTAAGTGTGCATTGATTCACATGATCGTATTACATGTTGGGTGTACATGATCATATTACTTCGTTTGTAGTTGGATTTTGTATGAGCTCAAGTGACTTCGTGGTACAATGCATTGGTGGTATATAACAAATTTGTGTTATCCAAATTTTGAAATTTTGGATACACAAAGTTTCAATGCTTTTCGAAAATGAGTAATTGTGTGGTCATAATCTTTCACGAATGATTTATTTGTCTAAGTCTAATACGAGCATATCATTTGGCTATCACATCTCATTGGATTTGAACTAATGTGTTGGATCAAAAGTGCTAATATGAAGTTGAGCTAAAATTCTTTCATTATGGGATGCGAGTTGTAATTTAATCGTGCGATATGATGAGATTTGTCAATCTTGAGTTTTGATGATGTGAGTTGATGAGATGTTGTGATTTGTTGTGGTTTGCGAATTAGTACTTTGGGTGTATACATTTTCGCGCAAAATATTTTGTCAAGGGTTGAATTATTATTGAAACTAGGTTGACTACGGGGTTGTTTGGACGGTATCTCTTATTTGGATTTAAAGTGAGTTTTTCCGGGCACGTTCACTTATTTCGTCTTCTTTCTTTCTACCCTTCCGCGAAGATGACTTGTTTGGGCGTTTATTGAGGGTGATAAAGACTTGGCTATTAGTTACGTGTGTGATTCTTTCTCGCTTAACCCACAACGTAATTATCACTTCGGTGTCTCACTCAGTTGAGAAAGTCAAGAGGTTTTGTACATTGGGTACACCGTTTCTTCTTCACAAGGATTAGTACAAGTTTAAGTAACAAATCCGGGGAATTCTACTTCATGATCAAGTTTGGTATATCGGGTTTACTTCTCCATGTGGTCACAGCAATAGCCGACAGAATGCGTGAATGATGTGTTTACCAAAGTGTTAATTGGATGGTTGATGATGTTGGATTATGTCCGTTGATGAACCGCTGCATGTTCCCTAAAAACAGTTATTCACCGAAACCAAAATGGCTATAATATATTCAAGCTGAAATTGTTTACGGTTTTGTCTTGATTTTGTAAAATCCCGCGAAAGAACCTATTTCTCGGTTTAAATCATTGACTTGTAAAATCCCGTAACAATGGAAACATCCTGATAATAGTAAGGTGCATTTCCGGATCTATCTTACGGTTTATTCTTGGTTTTGTAAAATCCCGCGAAAGATTCTATTTTTCGGTTTAAACCATAGAGTTGTAAAATCCCGTAATGATGGAACCATCCTGGAGAAAAGGAAAGTGTATTTCGAGATCTCATTTGATCTTTGGTGCTACTTCCGCTTGAAGAAGGATAACAGGTGTACTTCATGAATTGGATGTGTGTTTGGATATTCGTCATGGCGGTTTGGTTACTTCAATGTTTTACGGGGGTATGCTCACTTTACCATGGTCGGGATGAAACCATTATCAAAGTTCATTTAAATGTCAAAGAAGGCTAGATTTGAGCAGTTCAGAAGATGTGACAACGGAGTTAATTCAGTATGATTTATTTGAGGTTGAAGTGAAATATCACGGGCGAGTGTACTTAGTATCTGAAGGTATCGGGGATGGTTGGATGAAGATTCTTCATGATCCTTGTTCGATGCTTATTATCAAAAACAAAGACTTAGAAATCTAGTTATTGTTGGGTGTCTTTTACCTTTTCTTTTACCACTTGGGGGAATTGGGCTCATACCACTACAAAATAACTATCACTTTAAGGAGTTACGTTGTAGTGCTCAGTGTCACATTCAATTGTGGATTTTCAAGAGGTGATGTCGTCTATTACTTGATGGTTGGTTGGTTGAAGAGTATAGAGTACTTAGAGATTCAAATGGGCATGAAGTCTCGTCACCGCTCTTTGTTACATTTGTACAAGTTTAAGTCACGAGTTTGGGTTAGTTTACTTCAGGGTCAAATTCATCATATTGGGTTATCTCCATCAGTTGTCACTTCAAAGAGCCTACTGAATGATAATGGTTGATTACATGTTTCACTAAGAGAGTTGCAAAGAGAGAGATTATGACGTATGAACACTTCAGTTCATGCCTCGTACTCTAAAGAAAAGAAAAGTGTACGTGTCGAGGCGCTTTATCTTCCAAGAAGAGAAATCTTCTCTATTATGACCATTCTCATCAACATGCTTCATACTTTTTCCATGCTCTTACGTCATCAAGTGAACCGACTCTTGTTGATTGTTTTCTCGATTCCACTTTCTCAACTATAATGACGATGGCGACATCCCGTCTTGATTTTATGGGAGAAGTGTGAATAGACTACATTTGGATTATGTTCACTTATTTAATCAAGAATGGCATCTCCGCATGCAATTCTTGAGGGAGAAGAAGTGTGAATTTTTGCATTGTTGATTGATATTAGAGATTATAAATGGTCATACGGCTCTAAACTCATGTAAGAACCGAGCTTCTTCTTATCGGGTCATCTTCACATGGAGTTTTCTCTTGTAAGAGCCGTTGGTTGACATCTTCACTTTCATTGATGAGTTTATCGACAAAGTGCTTCCGGTTAATGCCTCACGATACATCAACATGATGATTCGAACAATCTCTGTTTCTTGTTTGATGTGATTGGTAGTTTGGTGTTACCATCTTGTGTGCTCGCTATGGCCCGATTGTTGATTTCCTTGATGAACATCTTTACTCGTCTTGTTTGATTGGGAGAGATTCTAGTTAAGGGGATTTGTAAGATGTAAGTTAATTGGGATGCTTTTTGGTGGGATGCTTTTGGTGTGGGTTGAAGATGTTAACTATCTATTCCCCAACCGCACAATCTTGAAGAAGGTCGAGTCTGATCCCGTTCTACATTTTACGCTACATGTTAGAAGACTAAAGACGAGTTGCATTTAACGATCTAAAGACTTCTTCTTAATCGGGCATTTATCAAACAGATTGTCGGTTTAGGGGAGCACTAATTGGGAGAAAGTTATAAGTCGATTCAATTCCCAACTAGACTTGCTCATATTCTTTAGCGACGACTACTCGAGACGTTGATATTGACTATTGTTGGACATTTGACACAAGGTGATTACTTGATTTAATCATTTATCACTTATTTGAGATTGAAGTTGACTTTCACAAAGGCGTGTTCTTATTTGATAACTTGCTCGGGCTTAAGAATTTGAGTTGAAGACTTGGCTTATCTAGTTACCAGCAATGAGGTGGATGGTTGAAGACCGTTAACTATCACTATTAGGAGTTACTTTGTTTTACTCTGTCACACGATATGACGGTGTGGATAAACGCAAGAGGTGTTAATGTCTCATACTTTGTTTGGGTAGTGAGTACTTAGAGATTTGCTTGAAGCATAAATTCTCTACACCGTTCTTCCATCATTAGGTGCAAGCTTAAGATACAAATGTGGGAAGTTGACTTCAGTTTCAAGTATGGTATAGCGGGCTTTCTTCTTCAAAGTGGTCACTTCAAATTGTCTACGTAGGGTTGATATAAATAGTCGAGAGAGTCTTGAAGATGTTGATTCTCACAAAGACTTCAAGCAATATTCTCAACAAATTTCACGTATTTGGGCTTACAAAGAGTTGTTGATTCAAGTGTCAAAACCAGCAAGGCGTAAGGAGACTCACATATAAACACAAAGCGAGTAAACTTGATGAACTTAACTCTTCTAAGTAATCGAAGACATCCGGGAAGACAAATGTTAGTACCGCAGAGAAACTCAAGGTTTGACTCATGGCGAGTAAACTTGATGAGCTTAATACTTCTAAGTGATTGAAGATATCCCGGAAAACAATTGTCATGACCGCAGAGAAACTCAAGGTTTTACTCATCAAGGCTTTTGTGTTATTATTCCAACTACGTGGGGAAGTGATGTTAGAGAAGTTTATGAAGATAATGAGGTACACTAGTATGTGGTGATTTCGATGGTGTCTCAAGGATCGGGGAGAGATTGTGTACATTGGGGATGCTCATTGTTTCACTTGAGTGCTTAATCGATGATTCGTAGATATAATCACTTATTCGGTGTTGACATCCGCAGATTGTCACCCGCAGATAATCGTGACTTGGTCTCGCTTCTTCAATGTTATCGATTATTCATTCCTTGTGTATTGGTATACTTGGATATTTGAGCTTCATACACATTCATCGTGACGAAAGATGTGAACATAGGGGTGTTCTACATTACCCTCTTGATGTGTATTCGGAGAGTTCTTGGATATTGGTGTACTGGGTTCTTGAGCTTCATACACGTTCATCGGGAAGAAAAATGTGAACATGGGAAGGTGTTCTTCATTCCCTTATGAAGTGTATTCGGGAGAGTTCTTGAGCATTATACTAAGAGACCGACCGCATCTTTTCAACTACACGGGAAGTGTTCTCTTGACACCTTTTGGAATGGATCGTTTGTGCTTGAAAGAGAAAGGAAATTTGAGAAGAAGTATTCAAATGTGGGATGATACGTTGTCGTTCTTCTACTAGATGATATAACCCGAACGGAGAACCTCGATTATCGTTCTTTTAATGGAGCAATGGGATTTATGATTATGGTGTGCATCTCTGCACACAGCTAAGGAAAGCTTGATATAGAGCTTGAATCTGCTCATCCAAAGGATTTTCGGTTTGGGGAAGTCGCGAGTCTCACTTTCGCTTGGTTCAATTTCTTTCTTCGATTCAAGAGCCTCGGAAGCTTTGGTGGTGAATGTTTAAGAGTTGATGACTTCTATCTTCTACGACGCGTCGCGATATCCTTATCTCGGTACTCGTATCATCATCTTCTTAACTATATCATCTATTCTATCCTTGTATATATTTTTCGGAAAAGCAAAATACAAAAATATAAAACCAAAGAAACCAAATACAAAAATAGAAAACCAACAAAAGAAAATAGAAAAATATAAAATCTACAAAACCCATAAAAATCGAAAAATTTGAAAAAGACCAAAATATGTTTTCTCAAGACATGTCTTCGGTATCGATAACATCTACGGTCTTAGAAATGTCATTCAATAATGGCACGGGACCATAGATGAAGTTCGAGCAGGAGGTGTAAATATTTTTTTCTAAACATGTCACAAATCAAATGGTTTACAGTTATTTCAGACTGTAACCCGTGCTTAAAACAATGGTTTGCTATTATTTCAGATAGCAACCCGTTTTTTTTTAAAGAAAGGAAAGTGTTGCGCTAAACCTATTTTCAAAATATTTCGTGCACTTATCCTAAAACAAAACAAGGAAAGTATGTCGAAGGATCATTGTTCCTACACAAATGTTTTTCCGTCTAAAATTCTTGAAAAATATTTGTTGTTTTCAAAAAATGGTGGTAAAATGAGTTGCTATAACAACAATCGGTTTCGAGTTTTTATTAAATCGCAAACTCAATCAATGACTTGAAAGACTTTTAAACTTTTCACAATTTGAGTCATTGATTGAGGGGATAATGTTTTCAAATCTATATCATCTAAAGGGCTTTCTTAATTATCCTAATATGCTTAATTAAAATGATGTTAACCTATGTTGAAGGACTAGGTGCCTAGGATATGATTGCTAGGATTAGATGATTAGAGTCGATGTACACATTTTCCCATACATTTATATGATCCGATTGCTATGTTACATTGACTTTTATTAGTCGATTGTTGTTTGGGTGATGTCGACCACCATATATCTCGTATGTGTTCACTAACGATGCGGTATATTGGTTATAAGAATGTTCCCGATCCGGATCCCACAATTGAAGATGATTGGATGCCGAAGGAAAGGGTAACTATTTCTTGGGTTGACAAATGAAGAAACGGAGCTTAATTGGACTTCAATGGAAAGTTGGCATAAATGCAACGTAAGAGGTCTCATCGCATCGCAGATGGTTTTCTTCTATGTGATTGAAGAAACGGAGCTTAATTGGACCTCGGTTGGCATTCAAAATGCAACGTAAGAAGAAGTCTCACCGCATCGCCAGACGGTTTTCTTCCAAACCCTACAACAACAACAACGAAGCTTCTCAACCACCTAACTTATCTTTGTGCGGGATACCATTTTTTAAACAATTTTGAATAATTTGATTAAATTGTTTTGAAAATGGAAAATATTGTTTTGAAAATTAATTGAACTAAATTCAAAATCACCGGACTTCTTTTTATCAAAACCTAAGTCACTCAATTATTGACTTATGTCATGGATTGAGGGAGAGTGATTTAAATTTAATATTTTCAAACAATATCTATTCATAAAAGTCCGTTTGTACGTTAAAAGTGGTGATCTAAAGATTTAATGTTATGTCATGGTATGATTTTTTCTTTAGAATCAAGGTCTTTCAAAATGAAATTTTTCTCGTTCTTGTTTGATTGGGAAATTGTTTTGTTTTACTTAAAAGATCTCTTAAAACCATCATACCCGACACTAACAATCTTTAATGTCTTAAAATGGTCCTTTTCATCATCTTTCAAAATTGAATCTTGCCACGCCTTTCCCCAAATTTTTCTAAATGATTTAAATCAGTTGGGATCACAAATCTCAAATGGTTTGATATTTCTGATCGGGGTAGAGATCGTGTTTTAAATCTCAAATCATTTTAAATGGAATTGGTTTTAGTCCTTTAAAGGCACTCCCCGCCTCCATGTGCCAAATGATTTCATACACAATGCACATGTTGAGGAGGAGGATTTATCCAAAACCGGATGAGTATTTAAACAAGGCCACATTTTCTCCCATGTTTTCTAAACCTAATTAAATCACTTGGGATCCAAAATCTCAAAGGATTTGATATTTTGATCGGGGAGAATTTGTGATTTAATAATGAAATTTGATAAAGTTGATCGTTTTGATTCAATTGTGCAGTTGCTCTCTCATATGTGCTAAACGCTTCGAATCTCGAAGCACATATTGAGGGGGAGCAAAACCATCGAGGTACAAAAGTTTTTTAAAAGAGATTATAAAGTACCTTGATTGTGTTTTCAAATGGTTTTCTTAATGGATTTTGTGATTGTGGATGTGCTTCAAAAGAACTCTTGCCTCTATGTGATAAAAATGAACCTATGCACATATTGAGGGGGAGAATTTTACCAAGAAAATCAAATGGCTTTTTCATATGAAAATTGTGATCAAAGAAATTATTTCAAAGTTCTCTTGCCTCCTTGTGCTAAACAATTTCTAAATCATATGCACATGTTGAGGGGGAGGTTTTCTAAATGATCAAAACTATTAAGGTACAAAATGCTTTGATCTCGTATCACAAGTACCTTGATTGGTTTTCCAAATGATTTTTCAATTGGTTTCATGATGGAAAGAACAATACCAAAAGACCGACCAATTTATTTTATGCATGGAGTTATAAGGATGGTTAGGTTAGGTATTTGTTCCCATGATCCGCCAGAACCGGAGGGATCTACCCAGGGACAATCCACTAGATAGTGTAGAGTCCTTAGGTATATTGAAAAAGGAGAAAAGTGAGATACGGGAAGAGTGCGGATCGAGATGAGCTAATCTTGGAATAAACCCAACAAGGTTCTAGTTATGAAGTCTTGGTAAGCTTGAAGGGGTTGAAGAATGAAAAAGAAATGAATGATAAAGGGTGAAAAGAAATAGCCTCCATCAATTCAACCTTAGGGCGAAAACGGGTTCAATTCATATGCTACTTGGTGGTTACTAAGGTAACATTGGTATTGAAGACAAGACGTCATGGACCCAAGGACGCTCGACTAAACTTCCCAAGCCACTCAAGTTCCTCTTAAAGGGCTTGTTTCATTCTCACGGGAACCGACATTATCTATCGACTTTCTCTTAGAGATTGTTGATATTGAAGAAGGAGACCCTCTCCTAGTCTCCTAGCAGGACAGAACCAAAAAAAAAAATGCACGATTGAGTCTAGAGCCAAGAGATCATCCACAATATCTCGTTAGGACACTAAATTCTTGACGACTTGCTTTTTCACACAATGTGGAAAGTAAGTATATATTAAGAGTCCTACGCATTATCCTTGTGGTATTGCCAGAACATCCGAGTGATATGAAAATATTCACAATGAAGATGGAAATCCTTCTAGAGCCAACATCAAACAAGCTCTAGGTGGGTGACATGTGAAATCTTGCAAAGATCAAACTTGTGACAACTGGATAGAAACGATGGGGCGATTCACTCGTGAATCAACCTTGGTCCAGGAATGGAATTGACGAATACTTTTGGAAAAACCGTTCAATGTGCAAATCTTCTTTTCTCTAGCACGTCGAATGTGTACTTATGTTTTCAAAATTTAAAAAGTATCTCTGATTGAAAAATACTTTTAGAAAACCGGTCGATGTGCGAATCTCTTCTTTTCACTAACACGTCGATTGTGTACTATTTTCAAATACAAAAGTGTTTTGATTGAAAATTGATCTTTCTCATAAAACCTTCGTCGTGTTGCAAAACTCTTTATTCTAAGCAATACGCGATTGTGTTTCAAATCAATTTTCATCAATCGGTGAATCTCAATTATTGGTTCACTCACTCCGTGTTGTCTTCTTTGAGACGTTCGGTTTGAGAACAGCTAGAACAGTGCGAAACCCCGTCAAGGAGATTCTTAAGAATCCTACCGATCACAGCGGTACTTGTACGATCAACGGGAACCGTGGGCGTGTACCTCAATTCAACAAAAGTGATCAAAGACACTTTCGTGCGCTTTATTGCTAATCGTCAGATGCGGTACACCCCGACGATTGCGGTGATCGTAATTGAGGAGTCAATCCAAAGCCGCATGTTCACAAAGAACCACACTTCATTTGAAGAAATCATGACTGGTGCATATCTACATAACTCGGTTCGATATTTTTATACTATGCTTCGCTACGCCGCAAATATCATGAACCGAAGAAGGCTTCCGCTACTCGATGGAAAGATGTCATGATTCAAAAGTGTGAGCATGTCGGTCCGAAAGTCACAACTTCACATGATGGCAACACAACTAAGGGTGATCCAGATTTATCGTGGTTGATGATCTCAATGAAAGCTCAAGATCATCAAAGATGTGGATCGATTGAAAGGCCTCCACTAAAAGTACTAAATATGCGGACTATGAAGTGTCACCGCTAAGCACAAAGATTGCGAATTGAAGAATTGAAGTCTACGAGCTCAAGAACATTGTCAAGAATAGAATGCTAGGATTCAAATGTAAAACATGGGGTGACCTCCTTAGGGGAGATTGTTAGGAATTAGAAAATTCCATAGTGAAGAGTCGGTCACCCCAAATGTTATCTAGCTTAAGTTAGCTCGTAGACTTGTCGCTTGTTACGTTATTTATCGCTTTATTAGTTAGTTATTAGTTTAGTTTAGCGTGGTGCAACACCGTGGAGGAAGGACGGGTCTTTACCCACTTGTATCCACGATCCACGGCCGATAGGAGGTCGTATTTGTAATTATAAATACCCTTCCATCCATGGAAGGGTGGTGCTTTGCAATCTAATACTCTACATTTGTGAAGTAACTCTCTACCAAGAAAACACCCTACTCTCTAACTTTCTCTCTCTAATGGCAAACATGTATTTTGATCTCCCAAGACCACCCGAATCATCAACACAATAAATATTGGATCCTAACAAGTGCGGATCGAGATGAGCTAGTAATTGGAATAAACCCAACAAGGTTCTAATTATGAAGTCTCGGTAGCTTCAAGGGGTTGAAGAATGAAAAAGAATTGAATGTGAAAAGGGTAAAACTAAATAGCCCTCCATTAATTCAACCTTAGGGCGTAAACCGTGTTCAATACATATGCTCATCGGTGTTTACTAAGGTAACACTGGTATTGAAGACAAGACGTCATGGACCCAGTGACGCACTGCACTACAACTTCCCAAGCTACTCAAGTTCCTCTTAAAAGGACTTGTTTCATTCTCATAGGGAACCTACATAATCTATCGACTTTCTATTAGAGATTGTTGATATTGAGAAGGAGACCCTCTCCCTAGTCTCCGACATAGGAAACCAAATGTGCATAATTGAGTCTAGAGCAAAGAGATCATCCACAATATATCATTAGGACACAATTAATGAAGAGTCACTGTTTCACACAATGTGGAAAGTGAGAATATATTTTAAGAGTCCTACGCATTATCCTTGTGGTATTGCGAGTGATATGTAAAAGTATTCACAATGAAGATGGAAATCCTTCTAGAGCCAACATCAGACAAGCTCTTGGTGGGTGACATGTGAGATCTTTGCAAAAGATCAACCTAGTGACAACTGGATAGAAACAATGGGGAGATTCATTCTTGAATCAACATTGGTCCAGGAAATGAATTGACGAATACTTTTGTAAAAACTGTTCGACGTACAAATCTTCTTTTCTCTAGCACATTGAATGTGTATTCATTTTCAAATACAAAAATTATTTCTGATTGAAAATTGATCTTTCTCATAAAACCTTCATCGTATTGCAAAACTCTTTCTTCAAGCAATACGCGATTGTTTTCAAATCAATTTTTCATCAATCAGTAAATTTCAATTTGTTGGTTCACTCACTCCGTGCTGTCTTCTTTGAGACGTTCCGGTTTAAGAACAACTTGATTAGTCGAAACCCCGTCAAGGAGGTTCTTGAACTCTACCGATCACAAAAGATTTGTACCGATCAACGGAAACCGTGGTTCTTGCAACCTTATTTAACGAATGTGATCAAAGACACCTTCGTGCTCTTTATTGCTAACTATTGTTTGCGGGGACACTGACGGTTGCGGTGATCGTAATTGAGGAGTCAATCCATAACGCATGCTCACACATCACATTCACTTCTAAAGAAATCATGATAAGTGCAAATCTTCATCAACTGGCTCGATATTTTCAATCCATGCTTCATCGCCGCAAAATATCATGAATCAACAAAGCTTCCGCTACTCTGATGAGAAGATTTCATGATCCAAAATGTGAGCATGTCGGTCCAAAAGTCACAACTTCACATAATGGCAATAAAACAAAGGATGTGTCAGAGATTTGATGTGGTTGATGATCTCAAATAAAGATCAAAGATCATCAAGACGTGGATCAGTTAAAGACCTCCACTGAAAGTTCAAAGCAGTCGGACTTTGAAGTATCACTGCTAAAGCACAAAGATTGTGGAATTGAAGAATTGTAGTCTACGAGCATGAGCATGAAGATAATGATAGAATGCTAGGATACAAAATGTATTTCATGGGGTGACCTCCCTTATGGGGAGATTGTTTAGATTTAAAAAATCCATGTTGAAGAGTCGGTCACCCCAACTCTAGTCTAGCATATGTTAGCTCGTAGACATTACGTTATTTTCTAGTTATTTAGTTAGTTATTTAGTTTAGAGCAACACCGTGGAGGACGGACGGGTCTTTACCCATCATGCCCGATCCACGGTCCAAAGGAGGATGTGTAGTATGTAACTATAATACCCTCACCTCCCAAGGTAGAGGGTTGGACTTTTCACTTAATCTAACTTTTCTTTCTTTTGTTTACTTTCTCTCTCTATAAAGGATCCCATCTTCTACTTTCTCTCTCCAAAGTCTTTTTTAATTCGTCCCTATATGTGATTGTTTGTGTGATTGTGAAAACCAATATGTTTCAGTTTAGTCTATGATAGTATTCATACACAGGTAAACCCCCTTGTTTAAATTTGTTAAATTTCTATAACAAGTTAAAAACTATTGAACCATCCACTCTATCATAGGTCTCCTTTAACTCTTTCCACACATTAGCAACATTATTATAAAACATATGTTCTAAATACACATCTTGATACAAAGAACTCCAAATCCAAGACGAAACCACAACATTACACATATCCCACTTAGTAAGAAACAAAGGACTAGCTGCATAATCACTCCTAAGACGAGTGCCATCAAGAAAATCCACTTTATTCTTAATTTGAATAGCCAATTTGATTGCACTAGCCCATATTCTATAATTCTCAATGCCAGACAATTTAATAGAAACAATAGGAGAACCATCAGAGTCATTAGCATGCAAATACAGAGGATTACTCCTATCCAAATTACTGATCATAATAGCCATAATGACAAATAAGAAACCAAGCAGAACAAATAAACTAGACAAGAAACAACAAGATACAAAAAAACAACGGAAAACTATCAGATACACCTGAACACAGCAAGCACAAGTAACCACCAATATACCAACAAATCTCAACTTCCAAGACTGCCCAAAACATAACCTCCTGCACTCTATTCTCAGTAAAAAAACTAAATGCAAGAAATAAAACTCATACCCAAGACACAACTTGATTTTAGTCAAGTGAATTATGGTTGGCCAGAGCAGGTATTCATACCACTCAAGGTGGTAGATCAAGATGTTAACCAAATCCATTTGCACCCACTTACCTGAAAATCAGTTGTTCTTAAGAGAAGAAATATTGCTTACATAGCTTTTACAAGTCGCAGCAGAAAAGACAATTAACCACTCTAGATTCACTTAGTCTAGAGTAATTAAATCAAGAATCAACCCAGAAGTATACTGTAATACCCCCAAAATATCGCAGCGGAAGATAATGTCACTTAGATGCTACTTCATAGTACAAAGTTCAAGTCATAAAAAATGACCTCTAAATGAGACGTTTCTAAAAGATATCATTCGATAAATAATATCAGAGTTACAAAATAGAGGTCCCAATGTGAAATGAAACATAAACATTTTTTTAAAACATAATTGAATGGTAAATATAATGCATCAAATTCTTCAAAACATGTCGTGCAAATCTAATTCTCCAATCCAAATTTGATGTCTTACAAACCTGAGAAAATAACTTGCTAAAAGTGTTAACACAAGGTTGGTGAGTTCATAGGTTTAAGTATTTGTGAAAGTAGTGTAGACCACAAGATTTAACGTTTGTTTGACCATTACATTCGGTTGTATAGTTTGACAGATACATTCGGTCATGTATGTACATAACAGTCTGGCCAGTTCATTTGATTATGTATCTAGTACATTTGGTTATGTATGTATAATGGTTTAAAGTACTTGTGTTCGTAGATAAAAGCAAGCAATGTATTCTCGCCCCAAAGTATTTGAAAACAAGTAAAAGTGGGGCTATGAAACTCACCTTAAGTAATGTGATACCAAGAGTGAAAACAAAGTGACGAGTAAGCCAAGAATACCTTAGGAGCAACCAAAATAGAATGTTGCGTCTTAGGGTTGTGAATAATATGCATATGTATGTAAATGGGTTTTATAAAGCTTTTATATCGATTATACCATTGTATTTAGAATTGATAAAGTTTTTAACATGGTAAAAACTAGTTTTGACAAGTTCGGAAAGTTTACTAAATTCTAGCTTAAGCGTTGATTGGTTTTTACAAGTTATCCGATTTTATAAAATCTGTGTCTACTAAATCGTAAAGGGTTATGACTCGGTTTTTATGTTCACTGAAAGGTATTTGAGTATAATAATCTGTTTTGTGGGTCCCACTATTCCAAAAATATGATAACCTATGTGAAATTACCAAATTGTCCTTAATTGTCACAGCTGATTATTTTCTGCTTAAAACAGTCCCACGAAAACGGCTATAGTTTTTTATCTACAACTCCATTTTACTCAATTCGAAAGACACTTTTAAGTTAAAACGTCTACTAAAATTTCTCTGTTTACCCAAACAATTGGTTCTATACAAAAGTTTGGAGTTTTTTCCATTTGAAATTTGGTGTGCAAATCTGGGATACTTTTACTAAATATTTTCTAATTAAACCATCGAGCATCGTTACTCGATGAGCTGCCTGGCGAATTGAAGCTAAGACATAGACCTACAACTACATATTTTTATTTAAGCCCGAAGTTTTGATTTTTTGAAATTACGTTTTTCCCTTGTCAAAACAAATCGCGTAAAATAATTGATAAAAACATGAAGTCTACGGTTTTCTTGTTTTGTTTACCAAGTACAATATTTAATTATGCAAAATAATTTAAAGAAACAAGAAATAATATGTGAAAGTATAAAAATAAAGATATATATGATTTTCTGTAGTAATCGGCATTTTTTAGGCAATACTTGATCATAAAACTCAAAAGTATTTACTTTCTTTTTCTCGAAAGTCAAATTTTAGGATTTTCTGTGATTTCTCGTTGTGACAATTGTTAATTTTTCAGAATTATTTGAATAATAATTATGTTGTAGCTGTTCATTTATCGTGTGTCCAGTAGTTAATAGTATTTGGGTGATTTTAGGTTACCATGTTGTGATGTGCTTAGAGTTGTAGGTATGTGGACTAAAAGTATTACATTTAAGCGAGTTGGTGGTGGTGATGGTTGTTTTGAAAATTTAGAAGTGACTGATCCAATTAGAAATTTAGGTGTAGGTGGTTCTTTTGGTGATGTGGGTAGATCATAATTGGACGGTAACCGTTTGGGGAACGCTCCGCTTCCATGTTTGTCTAAGAGCAGTTGTTTGGATGTTGTGGATGTTTCGGCTGGGTGGAAAGTGTTGGCCGCCTTTGCGGGCGTTTGGCAGATGTGTTTTTTTGCTTAGATTGATGGGTTGTACGTTGGGCATAGCTATGTAATGCATGTCAGTGCTTCTAAGTATCATGTAATGATTTGTGTATACGTGCGTGATTACGTTATGAATCTTTTATGCCATTTGCTTACTTCCTATAGTGTTAGGTTTGCATATACATTAGTCAGAAATGTTACTCGAGTGTGAGCATTTCGGTTTACGTTTACGTTACGGCTCAATATGTATACTTATCACTATTAATATCGTTTGCAGAACCATGGCTGATGAATGGAAGTATGAACTGCTCAAAGAAATTGCTATGCGAGTTCGTGCTGCAACAGAAAGTAAAGACATGCAGGAAATTTCATCACCACGGCTCGGCACTAGGACCATCGAACCGGTTGCATCAGGTGAGGCTTCTGGACCGGCTGCTATGACTGCAAGTGATGCTGGTGAGAAAGAAAAGCTTGCAGTCGTAGAACTAACTTATACCAGCATGGAAGATGTTGAGCTACAGCAAAGCTGTGCAGAAAATGAAGTTATAGAAGCAGGAGGGGTAGCTGCATCAAGGATGTGATGAAGCTTGCAACACTGGAGCCCAACATTGTAGACATTAGCAATGTTCAGCCGCAAGACCTTGAGAAGGAGCTGCATGTGAGAGTCTATCGCAAGTGAACTTCAAGGAACGTTCCATACCCAAACCCCATCGGCCTATGTTTCATAATGTTGGACAAACGCGTAAGTCACACAATGTTAACACACTTCATACATGTCATAATTAGTGCTTTAATAAGTGCATAACATGCTTCGTTCGCAGGGAAATGCCATTCAAGCAAATGCAGAGATGCGTGACATCCAACAGTTTAACGCCGCTTTACAGGTTGGCTCATGCTACAAAATCTGTAGGTTTGGCTGTAAAAACACAGATTCATGACAACACCCTCTGAGTAATAATACAACACTGTTACTGGGCAAGTACACAGACGTTTCTCTAATCGATGACACCGGGTTCCCAAACCACTACTTCAATTTCATAGCGTATAACCAACTGGCAACTAGAGCCAATGTACGCGATGCAGTCTTAACAGGTATCACGCTTACATAAACAGAAATGCATTTATTAACGTTTTAGCCGTTTATCTAAGACTTATGAAATGTTTGCACATCTCCATAGACTATATAGGGACCATTCTAAACGTCAGGAAAATGAAAGCATTCGGGAGTTCAACAAATCACATACTTAGAAAGAATGTCGAGATTCAAAATTTGAAGTACGTTTGACCAAACTATTAGTTTCAAAGATTGTTTCATATTAGTACATAACTATATTTACCTCTTTTTTAATGACAGTGGTAATGCCGTCACACTAAGCCTCTAGAACGACATTGCTGCAAAGTTTGAAACCGAAATAAGCATTCCACTGGAACAGCCTATCATACTAGCGGTTACCTCATGTTTGGTGAAAACTTTTGCCGGTAAGATGCAGTTATCAGCAACTCCTGCAACGTATTACTATTACAACCCCGATGTGCTAGAAGCTAATGAAATACGAGAAGTGTAAGTTTTCAGTATCTCAAAAATGCTTTTGCCGCATTGCATAGGTAAGTGTCAATAGTATTGCTAACCAAGTACGTTACCAGTTATACAGGTATGCTGGCCACTACTGAGCCACTGATGTTGCCTCCATTGTCACAATAAAGACAGGAAAAAGACATGCCTGCGGAACCAGTTAAGATAGTGACTTTGCTACAGATGAGTCCGCAAATGATGACGGTAAAATAATACGAGTATATAAAATAAGACGATGCTATATGCCTTAACTGAAAATGTATTCATGCAGCAAAGACAATGCTTTATCACCGAGGCCGTTCAAACGAAAATACACGAGGACACAGATTGGTACTGCAAACGTTGCAACAGAAACAACAAGCAAGATAGTCCACACTGGCATTGTCACCAACCAGGAATGCCCGTGGTGCCAAATTACAGGTTTGGATACTTTTGTTATGCCAAATGCTCCACGTCGTTAACTGATAACAATGGCTAATATATATTTCAACGCATACCTGTCGCAGTTACTGTTTCAGATCAACCATCGCAGATGTCACTGGCAAAGCATCGCTAACGTGGTACAGCCCTGAGGCACATGCCTTGCTTCCAGTTTGCTCGGAGGTGCTGAGTAACTTATCAGATACAAACCCAAGGAAGTTGCCACCGATAATCAAAGATTTGCAGACACAAAGCACAAGTTTGAAGTCCATTTCAGAAACGGTAGCAAAAGAGGTGCCCCGAGGCTGATACTAGACATTGTAACTGGTGCGGCAGAACCTTTATTAGCATTGACAGAATCTGGCGAATCGTCAGAATCAGTGGTTGCATCACCAGAGGAAAAGTCTCCTGAAAAGGTTTTAACTAACATTTTCACACCTTCGCCGATCTCTTCTGATGGAGAAAAAAAGGGTGAATCCCACAGATCCACGGATAGTTCAGCAGTTTGCAACCAGTTGTTCACAGCGTCTGCAAAAGAAGAGACTGGCCGTCTTGTAAAGAAACCAAAAAGTGAAACCAAAGGAACCCCATCAGTGTAATAACATCTGTAACTAAGCTTCAACCTTTTGCTATGCAGCTCTAGCACCGCTGCAAGAACAGTCTCTAAACCACTTACCTAATGTTGGTTATAGGAGCCCGTAGTCTATCTTGAAAAAGGGCCCTGCTTGGGAAAAAAACAATGTACATTTATGTTGTAGGAAAGCAAATGTACACGACACTTTAGACAGTGTATCAGTGTACAAATTTTGGCCACTCTTTGCAATGCAGTTGCAATAAAATGTATGTTATTATATGCTTTTCGTATGCTGATACATCAGTTGAACAAACTTATTAAAACAGTTTGTACGTTTGCTAATCCGTTTAACGCAACAAGCCAAAAGGTAACAGTGCAGGAAAGAAGTTGGCTTACAAGCGCACAACCAAAAAAATGTAGCCGATAGAAAGAACTCATTGTGAAGCCGCTTTGGCTGACCCTAGCGCAACATGCAAATATAAATACTCACTCACGCAATGAATTATAAACAATCTCATCATTACAACAAAAAAAATTTCAAAAATCAAAAAAACATCAGAAAAGAAAGTTTTATTTAACATGAGTCCTTCAAACATACAACCTACAAATACCATAGGTACACACATACGAAATGTAAACCGCAACAACCCACAGGCTAAACCAAACAACTACAACACACACAGAAACAATGGTCACAAGGCTCGGATGTTGTTGATATATGATGCAGCGATGTGTGCTTCACGTAACATCCCCTGGAGCGTTGTTTGCTTAGTACGTTCACGCGACTGAACCTCTCTCAAAAATCGAACGAGTCCCTAGCAACCATACCACGTCCTTCTTGCAAAACCTCTTGAATAAGGTCTTCCAAGTACCTAATGCGTGCCCCGATTTTAAAACAGCGTGTACGTATCAGGCTTTACCATTCATGCGCCGCAACCACCTCCCTTTCAAAAAAGAGTACCATCTGGTCTTGCAAAACATCACTATCACATGAAAACCCAAGTTCCGCTAGACACTCAGTACGCGACATGTATACAACAAAAAACCTATAGCCAAAAAAAACATACATACGCAACAGCAGAAACACAAATTTATAGACCAGAAAGCAGGATACAGTGTTTACCACTAGGAACATTACCCACACAGATACAAAAGCGCTTTACTTAGTGCCTCAAAGCGTGCAAACTGGGATATCGAAAGGAAACTATAGAACTGCACTATAATGCGCTATCTTGAACTCCACACTAGCCATGCGTTAACAAAAACAAAATAACTCACGTGCAACGCAGCGCATGCCAAAAAGCAAAAAAAATATACAGATAATCATCCAATCACGCACAGTCGTAGCACTGAACCTGAATGGCATCTAAATGTCAAACACTTTGAACACTTGCAACGCGAGACAGGTATAACAATGGATACACAGTATTGGGTTCCGCATATGTACTATACACACATATTTTCACATACGGTATACATTATACCCAACCGTACAAAATGCATCGCGTCATCATATAACTTATATCACCCTTACATTATAAACAAGATATACAAGTTAGAACTTAAGGAATAATTCACTGAACAAGAATGACTTTAGAATCACCTATGTGATTTTAGTATGCATCCCTAATTCCATGAACAACAAGCAAAGGGATGACAATGACAAGGAATCCAAACCTAAACTTGCAAAAATCTAACACCACCAAAAAAATTGCAAAACCAAAGCAAGAATCTGAAACTATCTAGACATGATTTTAACCGCATGCATATGTAGAATCTAGTATCGCAAACCTTCTATACCACTTTAGCGATTGTGTTGAGGTGACAGTGTGTTAAACTAATGGCATCTTAGTTTAACCGACACGATTCCAATATTTCTTAAGAACAGTTAAATGCAAAAACATCATTCAGCGTTACGTAAGTAGAACAAAACTGCATAAGCTGAGTACATATAAAGTAGCTATTCATTGATAATACGAAGGGCCAATTACAGCGATAGAAAAGTTCAATATTACCAGACCAAAAAAGTGAACTTCCGCCAAACAAAACTTGAAACACGTAATCCGTTCCATTCACAAACTAACCACACGCTATCTTCTTACATAACCAAAGAACAAACACTAGCATAATCACTTCCTACCTAGAAAACTGCCAACAACAGCAACTAATTACAAAGTACCCAAAACGCAAAAGAAAACCCCCAACCCAACTAACCATCTGAAAAGTGCTCACTGACTTCCATGAGTATGACATCAGCTTCTTGCTGGGCAATGGCGTCACGGATCAAACCAAGCGTCCCCTCCAAGGCTTGCAAGATGTCACGCTGCGCTATGTTGGCAACACACCCCAAAGCATCAACCCCCTTTTCATCTAACGTACCTAAGAAATTGAACTCCCTAGTAGTGCGATCACGTTTTTGAACCTTATCCTTGAGCTGCTTACATTTCTCCTCTAGCCTAAGCAACAAGCAACGCTCTTCCACAATCTTGCTTTCAAACAAGAATTTAAAAGACGTAGCAATATCAGTCGAACCAGCTGCTCTCTTCAGCTCATCAATATTAGGGTAAACGCCATTGATATTTGATACCGTTAATCGAGAATGAAAGTAAGGTGGAAGGTGAAAGCTGTAATTAGGGATCTTACAAGTTACGCTCGATAAATATAATCCATATCTTTTGATATCCACCCCTAACAAAAGGGTAATTATAACACCCCCAACAAAAAGGGTTATTATAAAATGTACGTTAGATAGTAAAAAAAAGTTATACTCAAATAACCTCCGAAAACAAAACAAAAAAAAACTCTAAGAATATCAAAACCAATGTATAGAATAAAGAAAAGGGGATCCGCAATAGTCTTTGTTCCGAAATAATAGAAAAACCCCTTCTTTTAAAAAATCTTTCCGCTTAGCAAAACAGACTGAATATTTAAATACATCCCGCATTTTTAAAAGAACCCGTGAAAAACCCTCCCCCGCAACGCGGGGGTGGGGGGGGGGGGCGTTTTCACTTCGTTTAATTTATTAACTAATTTATTTTAATAGAATATTTATTTTGATGAAGCGTGCTTGGACTTAACAAACACGAACATGATGTAAAATTGGAATTTTGTCGGAGAATATTGTTTTGAGAAAATTAATTTTTATTAAAGTCACATGACTTGGAAACGTTGTATAAATGGACGAGTCATGCCGAAATTTTATAAAATTTTCAAACTTATACTTTTATTTCAAACATCTTTTATTATTGTAAAACCCGGCAAAGATCGAAACGCGTAGTTTTATTTAGTTTTAAAAACCTTACTTTTTGAAATATTAACTTGTGTTTTCTTATAAAACTCAACTGTCTTTTCAAACTATTTGAGATTACCGGGTAAACACTGAAACTTACTTTTGACTTACTTCATTTCTTATCTTCTTACCTATTTTTTGTTATTCGCGTTCCTTGTTTATTCCATCACTTATTCTCTTTATGTAATATATAATGTATATATATTATTCTTTGGCGTGCGTTTTGCTCGAGTCTATGTTTTTCATACCACCACACGAACGATGATACAAAACCTTTTACAAAATATGATATGAGTCTTCCACGAAAATTAAAACATTGGAAACTTATATGCATCATACTATTTTTACATGACATTTTCTGAGTCAAACTTTATATTTATTAGGTCGTGCCGATCGTGTACCGTTGTACTTTACTACTTGACACCGGTTGTGTTGCTTACGTTACTGTACTCTGAGGTGAGTACTCGTAGCCCCACTCGTTAATTTGTTTTCCTTAGGGTGGAAATTGTACTTACTTAAATGCTTTTATGCTGTGATATAATGTTTTTACATGATTTTGGACATATATGTGTGATGATGCGATTATATGCTATGAAATGTTTTGTTTTTGTGAGTTCATGACTGCGCAACTATTAACTCTCTTTTGAGGGCCCACAAGATGATATATCTATCGAGGTAGCTCCCCACGCGGTATTGGTTATGGGTATGATGAACACGAGAGGATCAGTTGACGCGACACTGTTACTGTTTTTAATAAAGTGGTTGTAATTGGTATTCATGCTAACTATTGTCCTACACTACGATAATCACAGCTCACCGTTTTACTCTTAAACCTATGAGCTCACCAACATTATGTTGACGTTTTCTAGTACCATTTTCAGGTGGATCATTATTGAGGTATTTGAAGGCACGTCTATTGGAGTCAGACTATTTGACACTCTACTACTATCTTTTCAAGAGAATAAGATTTCAGAAGAGACATGTTTTCTTTCATATTTGAGACAAGGATCATTTTGTAAAAGTCGTAAGCTATTATTGTAATAATTATAAGGTATGAATCTATGATGTTACGCACTGTGCCTTTCTCAGTTACATCTCGTGTTTTCGCCACTGACGGGGTGTGACATTTTCTTACAATGGTTGGTGATGATATGGATGATTAAGTGCATCCCAATATCACTAAGAACCCTTGTTTTGAAAGTAATAAAGCTTAGCTTTCCAAACCTATAAGCACTAACCTTTCAAAACCCTTTTACCAAGCTTGAAATACCCTTAATATTGATGTTGTTGTGTATTTTTATGTACGTAAAATGAGAGAGTTTATCTTGTGTATGTGTGAATTATGAAGAGAAAATGGGGGTTTGTGAGATTTATATACTAATTAGGATTAGATGACATGTGTTGATGAACTAGCTTAGTGTCAAATGTGTAAGCATGATGTGTTATTGTGTAAGTAGGAGATGGAGGGTTATGTATCATTTATTTAAAGATAGTTAGGAGGTGTATTAGTTTAATTTAGTGGGTAGATTATGCCCTAAAACATATTAATTGGGTAACGTAAAAGTTAAAACTTATAAAAAAAATTATAAGTTTTCAAAAATAAAATTATTTATTATTTTCAATGTGACACTAATTATTTTAAAATAGTTTGAGCGTATCGTTGATTGTATAACATTTATTAGGATCGTCGGTAAATAATACTGAGGGTTTAAGGAAAGGTTTTAGTTTAAGTTTGCTAGATATATTTCTAAGTGAAAGAGTAATTAAAGCTAAGGTGTAAAGGTGGTGCACGTATGAGCTAAAAAAACGCAAAACGTGCAAAGTTTACGTAAAAACAGAAAATAAAAGTATGACATATAATGTGTGTGTGTATATATATATATATAAGCAAATCAAAATGCATAAACCATGTAAACTAAACGTAGTCTAGAGTCAGGTGCAAGTTTAATGTACGTGTTACGACGTACATAGGTGTACTTATCCGATTACCCATAAAAACATAAATTAAAATAAGTGGTAAAAGTAAATTGGTTAATAATGACCTGAAAAATACGATTTGTTACATAAGCAGATCCACCAGATCTAAAAAACCCCCCAAAATGTCAACATTATGGTTTTCAAGAAATCAACCAGAAAACCAACAATTAACCGTTAATTCTTCAAATAATCACCACCAGAACTTCTTAATTTTACCCGAATAAAAAACCCCCAAAATATAGGGATTCAAGAAAAAAACCCTAAATCTTCAATTGATACCCAAAATCTTCGATTAACCCAAGAATCAACCAATATCAACACCTAAGTGTTGAATCAATCAACTCTAAATCAAGAACCACCAAAAGCCAATCGATCAGAAGGTGTCTCTGATACCATGTAAAAATGGTATCAAGACAACTAAAGTAGCTAATCAACCAACCAACCACACCTTTGGTGATCTATCTTTTATTATAACTATAAACATAGATGGCAAGTCCCTAAACAGGTTCTTGCCTAAAAATTACAAAGAAAGAATGATAGTCCCCAACAGGATGCTATCAGAAACAAATACAACTGCTCACAGTACAAAACCCAAAAACCAAACTAGAACTAGTAGACTATAGATCAAGATGATCTAAACACTAAAACAAGACTAAAAATTGTATTATCACAATTGAGAGAATCAAAATAACTTTGTGTGATAAACTTTTGGAGAATGAGTGATCGAATCATAGCCCTAGGCGGATGAGAAGCTTATATAGATCAAAGTTACACTTTAAACCT